>CM060376.1:29359621-30559621 GCA_030545235.1 Helianthus tuberosus | reverse complement strand
CCCATTAGAGGGGGTCTGGTCGATCAAGAACCACAGGGGGCGACACCCATACTTCCACAACCCTAACTTCTACTAAACTCTCAAATTGAAGGCTCAAATCATGTTGTAATCGAAATCTGAACATAGAATCGTGATCACCTCGTCAAGGAGATCATAAGGTATGTCAAATTAGGTTGTTTTGATTCAACTCAAATTCTTGCATGTGATTGAAATCGAAGGTTGAGCTTGATTATGTGATATAAAACATGAAATTGGAAGTAATGTGAGGTCTAGGGACCAACCCTAGATGATTTCTTGTCAAAACCTTGCATGTTAGTTGTAAGGATCAAAATCACTATAGTGGGTGATTAATAAGTTAGTAGAACTTGATAAACATAGGGATTAAGACTCTTTCTCTAGTATAAACTGAAATTGTGAGATAATCTCTGAAATTATTGATGTCAAAATATGTGTATATTGTCTAATTGAAGTCAATTTGGGAGGTAATTTCAAGTCATGAACTTGGTTTAGATCATGTAGAAATCTGACCCGCAAGGTGTTTGATAAAACGCCTAAATGAGGGTTAAAATGTTGAAAGTTGAGTGAAAACGCAGATTTGACTATGTTAAGAAACAATGCGTTAAAGCTTATGAAAGAGTTCTAAACTGTTATGAAATGAACTCTTCAGGCAAGGAATCCGGAACGTCAAGCGGACACACCGGAGGGGATACGCGTGGAAAAAGTGTGCTTTGAAGGTACGTGACTTTAGTCTCGTTATATTATGTAATAATGTTTGGTTTTAGTGTATAAATGATGATGTATTGTAATAGATACGTTTGATGCGTCGTTAAAGTGGCGAAGTTCACTAGATCATCAAACGGGTCAAAACAAAGATTCAAAATTTGGTTTGGCTTGTTAATAAAGTGATGGTCTTCACTAGATAGCCAAACGAGCCAAAATGTTGCTTTTAAATGAATCACGTGAGTAGAAACTTGAAAATCTCATATCTCGTTAGGTGATGGATGGTACCACACCAATGAATTGGATATGATATTTTAAGTCTACGAACCCGGGATATCGGGTCAAATAATAGAAGTCAATAGAATGTGTCGTTGGAAACGGAATGCTTGAATTCCATGAAAACAAGCGTTTAGTTCGAAGAGAACGCAAAGCCATCGTATGGCGCGAATACTCCAAGGTTATAAGCCCGGGGAAATGGAGTAACTATGTCTAGAGTGTCTTTAGGATTGGATTATGGAATTAAGCACTTTTGCTAATGGGTTGGATAATTGAAATAAGGAAATTGTGAGCCGAATGCCGGTATCTCGGTTTCCCTGATGTGAAATTTACATGGTTAGACCCGTAATTTTATTACGGACTCATAGGAAAAAGAATCGGTTAAATCGGACTAATGAGTAAAAAGTTATGATCTTTTAAAGTAGAAAAATAGTTAAAGGACAAAGATGCAGAGCCCACCGTAACTTACGGTTCCACCGTAATTTACGGTGGAAACCAAAAATGTTACGGTGTGATACCCCTGTGTTACAGCAGAACCAGAGCCTTTCAGGGTCTACCGTAACTTACGGTAGACACCGTAAGTTACGGTGGAACCCAGAAAATTTGTATTTTATTTGTTAATTCTCGATGTCGGAATTTGTTTATATGTAACATATTAATGTCAAAACTAATGTTTTTAGTGTTTGACCCTAGGTATGGATGAGGTCCTCTCGGATGGTGATCAAGTACGTTGTCAAGAACCGAACACGCATTTTGATGCTTCCGCACTAAACTTAACTTTGTCTAGACTTTAATCATGTTGTAAAAGTTTTTGTTAACCTGTTTGGAATCCTTTAAACTAGTTGTAGTTGACTAGCAAGGGTTAACTTTAAACTCGTTATGCATTATGTTGGATGTGTTTGGTACTATCACAAGTGTGTATGGTTTTAAACACGAAATGTTTTTGAAAACTCTGATTTTTATTTAGTTAATATAATTATTAATTAAATTCCGTCTAAATATTAAGGGTGTTACACAGTTCTTAGAAAAAAAAGTTATTGATTTAATGGACAAAATTTTCACCAGTAGTAATATTAGTCATGGTTGTCCCTCTGTTTTTATTGCTCACATCTTGAAAGTGAAAGACCTGGCCACTTTGCAAGAATATCAACCTATAAGCTTAGTTGGTTTCATCTCTAAGGTTATTTCCAAGCCCCTAGATAATAAGGGGTTAAATTGGTTATTGGAAAGCTTATTTCAGATACTTAATTTGGTATTCTTGCAGGGAGGAACATTATTAATGGATCTTTGATGGTGAACGAACTTATGACTTGGGTGAAAAGATGTAAAATGAAGGTGTTGTTATTCAAAAATAGACTTTGTAAACACTATGACTCGCTTAGTTAGACTTTCCACGTGCCAACCTCTGATGAATAATGGAAGACAGTTGTTTAGGAAACCACTGATGGGCAATATCAGTGGTTCACAGTGGTGAAATGAAACAGTGGCTGACTTTAGGCTATCAGTGGGTTAAAAACACTAATGTTTGACAACAGTGATTAACAATGAAATGCAGGAACAGAGGTTGACTGTCAACAATGGACAGTATTAACAGAACATATGTTTGAACCAAAACAATGGTTATGGCAGACTTTTAAGGATTAATGAAAAATTTCAATTTTAGCTATTTTTAGGGATGAAATTTTGATTTTCTGAAAACATTTTAATGCTTTTATTCATAGAAAAACAGGATTTTGCCTGTTATTCCATGTTAAGCATGCCAATCCTAGAGATCAAGCTTTCAAAGGTGGATGTGTATAATGCTTTTGTTAGCACATCTGCCAGCCGATCTTTAGTTGGAACATGGTGCAGAGAAATCAAACCTTTTTCATAGCAATCCCTTACAAAGTGATGCCTGATATCAATGTGCTTGGTGGTTGAATGTGAAACTGGATTTTTGATGATATTTTCTGCTGCCTGACTGTCCAACATGAGAGGTGTCTTTAAGGCAGTGATACCAAAATCCAGCAGTTGATTTTGAAGCCATAGCAGTTGGGCTGTATAGCTTGCAGCAGCTATATATTCTGCCTCAGCAGTGGATGTTGAAACATCTGCTTGCTTTTTGCTTTGCCAAGACACTAAGCAACTGCCTAGGAATTGACACCCTCCTGAAGTGGACTTCCTTGTTGTATTACATCCAGCAAAGTCACAATCTGAGAAACCTGAAAGCTTGATATTTCCATCAGCTAGATACCAGATACCAAGTGTGGGAGCACCTTTTAAGTATCTGAATATCCTTTTTACAGCAATAAGATTTGACTTTCTAGAGGCTGATTAGGATCTTGCACAAACACATGTTGCAAACATGATGTCTAGCCTAGATGCAGTCAGGTACAATAAGGACCCAATCATGCTTCTATAAAGAGTTTGATCAACCAAATCATCCTTTTCATCAGACATGACTATTTTTGTGATTGCTATGGGTGTACTACATGGTTTGCAATCATCCATCTCAAACTTCTTTAAAAGTTCTTTGGCATATTTGCCTTGATGGATGAAAGTACAATTTTGCAGTTGCCTTACTTGGAGACCAAGAAAGCACTGGAGTTCACCCATTGCACTCATCTCAAACTCAGTTGTCATGAGTTTTCTGAACTCTTCACACATTTTGGAACATGTGCTTCCAAAAATGATGTCATCCACATAAATTTGGACAATCATCAAGTCTTTCCCTCTCCATTTTAAAAACAGTGTTTTGTCTATTTTACCTCTTGTGAAACCAATAGAGAGAAGAAAGGTGGAAAGAATTTCATACCAGGCTCTAGGTGCTTGTTTCAGGCCATACAAAGCTTTATTTAGCTTGTAGACATGATTTGGATTAAATGGATCCTCAAAACCTGGAGGTTGACAAACATATTCCTCTTCTTGTATCTTACCATAGAGGAATGCACATTTGATATCCATTTGAAACACCTTTATGTTGTGGTTGACAGCAAAGGCCAGGAATAGTCTGATAGCTTCCAATCTTGCTACAGGGGCAAAAGTTTCATCATAGTCAGTTAAATACATGTATTTAACTACATATTATATATAAGTGTATGTATGCATAAGAATATGTGTACACATAGGTGGTGGCCCAAAAAGGGTGCCCACCTTTTCTTTTCCCTTCCATTCTGCCAAGTGTCGAAACTAGAGCCTATATGCAATCATTAAAATTCAAGATACTTCCATAAAACCATTTTCCAAAACCCACAAACCACTCACTCACTCACTAACTCTCTCTTTCTTTCTTGCCCGAACACACACACACACACACCCCACCACCATTTTCAAATCTTTGAGCTTTCTTTGAAGAGCAAGTCCATTTCAAGTTAGTTTCAAGTTGGTTTGAAGATCCAAGGGAGTTTCAAAAGTGAGTCCAAAGAAGAACAAGCTCCATATCATCAAAACCCACTAAATTTTTGAAAGGTATAAACTTACTTTTAAAATTTTATTCTTGATTCTTGATAATGATGGAAGGTTTCTAAAAAATTTGGCGTTCTTCATAAACTTAAAATCTAATAATAAATGAGTTTTAAGCAAAATAAAAATGGAAGTGTATACATATGTGTGTATGGCCAAAAATGTATGTATATGTGGGTTAGAGTTTGTGTTTTGGTTGTTAGTTGACTTTTAGTTGATGTGATTCTTGAAAGATGGTTGCATGCATGATCAAAAAGGGTTTTTGGATAAAGCTCATATGATTGAAGTTGAATATGTAAAAAATGGGTTTTTGGAAGTATATATATGTGTGTGTGTGTCGTGTATATGTATATATGTATGCATGCACATGAGTTTTGTTTGTTAGTTCATAAAAGCATGAGAATGTTACATGCATTAATGTTATGAATGATTTGATGATGATTAGATGGAGATGATGTCTTGAATTTATTTGGAAGTTATAATAAACGTATGGTAGATGCATTAAAAATCTTTGATGATGATGATATAATAATCATGCATTAGGTACTTGTACATAAGTATGTATGATGATTAAATGATCATAAGTTGATGAACATGAAATGATATGATAAATATGGATTAAATCGGAATATAAGCATGCTAAAATGATGCTAAATGATATGTTATGATGGTATGAAGTTATGTCATAAGTTTGGTAGCTTTGCATGTTGTACATGAAGCTTAAAAAGTGGTGAAATGGGTGAAATTGCATGATTTATGTGATATGATAGAAAAAGAGAATGACTCACACTGTAAGTATAACTGAAAACATTTGAGATTTTGTAACACAGTTTGTTAGAGAAAGAGAATGACTCACATTGCAAACTTATGTTTTTCTACGGGCTTCCTGGTGATATTTCCTGATTATTTTCTTGAGTTTCTATTAACAACATACAATGCACGCGTGTTAGTAAAATAACACAAATCACATTAGCCATACATCACGAGACAGAACCCCAACGTACTTAGTCAGGCAGAGCCTTGACATGCGTTGCTGGGTCCTAGATCAATCGGGTAAGGTAACGAATTAGTGATCGGGGTTAAAATACTTACAACGGGGCAGAGCTTTGTGTTTTAGGGGGTATTTTATATGAAATTTCGGATTATAGAGAATGAGAGAGAAAAGAAACATGAACGGATTGAAATGTTGAACTGAGGCTCAATTTATAGGTGTTTTGGGGGTCTCTCGCGCCTTACGACCCATCCCACCTGCTCCTGTCACGCCCCGCGAGGGCACCCTAGCTACGGCTAGGGTTGCCGGGTCACTAACCTATGCTCGACACGTGTTGGGATACGTGTCACAGAGGGTAACCGACAAGCAAAGGTGGGTCGCGACCCGCGACCGACACCCCTTCACCCTGTCGCGGCCCGCGAGAAGTAAAAAATAATTATTTTATTTGTTTTTAATAAAACTAAGGTTATACGGGTTCGGTTTTCGGACATACGGATTAATTTTAGGGTGTTTTCGAGGGTTGTTATAGGTTGTTTGGTTAAACTTATCCGGTTTACTTTCGGGTAAGAATGAGCATGGTACTAGTACCAAAAATCGACAAAAGTGGGTACCGGTATTTGAAGGTAAAAAATCGGTACTTTACTGGTACCGTGTCGAACCGGTACCAATCCGAAAGGATCAATACTAAAAACTCCAAAAAGTGGGTACCGAATCGGTATCCAAAATAATTTGGTATCGGTACCAATACCCAGTACCAAATGCCTGTCCTTACTTTCGGGTACGGGCTTGCATGTATAGTTTTCTACGACGGCCGACTGAGGCCTCGATTTATGTTTTTTGGCCTTGTGGCCAGAATTATTGTTTGTCGTCGCTATGTATCTGTAGGTCCCCTTGATGTATGGATCTTTCACAGAATTGTATATCTAACCTAGAGTGCGGAATCCCCTAGATCAGATTTGTTACAGAAACAAGTAGAAAAACAGAATTCAATCAAACGGGTCTTCTATTGATTATCCAACTTACAGTTTACAATCAATTCAAGACATCACAACCTCACAGCCTATCTCTGTGATATTGCCTCTCACAACTTACGAAATTACTCTCTCTCTCTAGACTTTCTCTCTCTAGAATTCTCTAACCCCTCAAAACCCTAATCACAAAACATGTTTATATACCACATGTTTGTGAACTGGGCTTCCTACTGGGCTAGGCCATTTTCCAAGCCCATTACAATAAATAACTCACTAACCAATAAGCTTAGCCCAATACAAAATATCCAAAGACTAAATAATCAAACTATTAAGCTGTTGTCACCGAATATGCACCAACAGACTCCCCCTTGACGATAGCTTCATAGTGTAACTTTGTCTTCAAACATCTTGTGTTCTTTTGGTCTTTGGATAGCGTCAGCTACACAGCTTCTGACATCAACAGACTCCCCCTTAGCTGATGTTTCCAATCTCCAAAACTTTAATTCCTTTGTAGATCAGTTAGCTAGCAATCCGTGGTTAAGTAAGTAAGCTCCAACTCTTCATATCTCTTTCTCTCTGCAATGTAGTAGAAGGATCCTACCATGCACCTTCACACATTCATCACTTCACTCTCAATCTGCACTTTACTTGAATTCTGCACTTCATTTTGATAACTGCATCAATCTGTTTAGAAACACAAGCAAGTATCTCGAAAAACCATTAGTCTTTTTCACATTTAAAGATAAACCAATATTTTATCTTAATTTGCAAAAACAACAACCTGTCAGTTCAAAATGGAAGTCCTTTTAAAAAGAAATATTTTTGGTATTTTTTATATTTTAAGAAAGCAGTAAACTATTTACAAAAGCAATAAACACTCTATTTTTGTGAGAATCACCGGTAAGAAGATCATATCAGCAAAATCAAACTGTTTTCACACTATTAGATAATTCTTTATTTAATTTCGTGAAAAGCAGTCCAAGACGATTACCAGTATGTTTGTCCACTTAAACAAAATGCATGAACATTTCAAGTACCATTACCGTATGATACGTTAAGGTAATATTATTCTGATATATTTAGTGTGTCCCACTTCAGGATATACCCCCACGATCATGGTATGCACAAAGATTCATCGTAGTAGGTGAGTTTACTGAATTCATCCGTTTTATTTTTCAACGTTTAGATAATTGGTGATCAGGTCAGTACTTCCGTACAGCAAAGAGACCAAAATATCTAACGAGGGCTAAGACAAATACCCTTTTTTGGTACGATTTATGCTTTTTGCACATTTGAATGACTCTCTATGAGAGCTTCTTCATTTATGGGTTTTGGCATTTTTAGCTCTTTTAAGATATCCTGGTTGTGCCTAGGTCAGCATGTATCTGGATGCAGCAGAAGGACAACCCTGATATCCCCAGATGAAATAACAGTATAAAGACCCAAAACTTCAGATTTTGGCAATCTATCAACGCAAGATTTAAGGTCATTAAACCATACACCACTAATGTGTTCCCCACTCATACTCAGTACATTTAAGTTTATATCACATTGGTAAGTTGATTATTTCATGCTTTTTGCCTACTGGTACATCGTATGATGAAGCTGCTATCACACTTAAGCAATTTAATTCATTTTGAGTGTGACAGTCTAACTTGCTGATGTACTATCATTTCTTCTTTTTCACACAGTGATAACTCAATTTTGATTTTCTATTTTTTTTATGTTTTTTATTTTTCAATGTTTTTGTATTTTGTGGTTTTCTAAATTTTTTATTTTTGATTTTTTAAATTTTTTTAACTTAACTTACTCCCCCTAAACACACGCGCTAACTAAACTCTTTTTGGCTTAGGGAAATTTCTCCCCCTAAATTTTTGTTTTTATGGAGTAAGTTTTGAAAACACAAATTTACAAACACAAACAGACTCCCACTTCAATCTGACAATAAGTTTTTCACCAATAAATCATCAATCAATCACTAAAGTAAATAGTTAGTTACCAATGTTAACCTACTATTCACCTCAGACACTTTACAGGAACAACCACTGTCGAACACATCAACAGTCCTTCTTGGTCATCCTGCAAACACTCAACAACTTAGTTAGACTTAACAACCCAAACCTGACCGGTTTTGGGTTGACCATGTAAATCCACATAAGATGCTTCTAACCAATATCCATCACACCTTGCTGGTGTCTTGGATGTTGTACTCGTTGTTGAACAAGATTTATAACTTCCACTAGGTCTTTGATCGCGAGAGTTCCAATAAAATCTCGGATTTTCCGACCTTTGAAAATTATTATCTTGATACCTTTTTCTCCCATTATTATACCATGAATTTTGAAAAAAATTTGGATGTTGTTGAACATTTGAGTTATTAAAACCCCTATATTCATTTCTTCTTTGAAAATTTCGATTACCAAAAGTATAGTGTTGATTTTGATATCCAAAATTTCTATTTTGACTTTGAAACTGATTTGATTTACCATTAAAATGACTAAAATGTGTAGAATTGCTTCTTGGTCTATCAAATCGTCTTGATGTTGAAGTTTTAGATTGAAAACTTGGTTGATTACGTTGACAATGTGGTTGCACATTATTATTTAAACCAACCATATTCCCATTCTTAACTTCATCAACTTTTTGCTTATTTTTCTTCAAAGGACAACAACTTGCCACGTGCCCTTTGTTGTGACATCTAAAACAAGATTTTGTCTTATAATTTCTCTTTTTCTTAAATCTCTTTTTAAATGTTTTCTTCTTTTCGTCTTCAGTATCCTCATCCGATTTATGAGGTGTACTGCTAGACTCAGCAGATTCTTTCAAAGTAACTGGACTACTTGGCAAGTCCACAGCTATCGGATCCACTACAGCTGGTGTAGTAGGCACAAAATCTATTAACTCATTTTCATCAGGTAAAAAAGAGTAGTCTTGATTTTTAGAAGATGGGGCTTTACTAAACCCCAAACCCTTTTTATCATTACTCTTTTTCAAACTTGCTTGAATTTGAGTCCTAACTAATGAAGATTTTCCAAACTTGTCTAACTTTCCTTTAAGTTCAAGAATTTGGTCTTGTGCAACGGCCAATTCCCTGCACTTATCAGAAAATTCATTAGTTTTATCTTTCACAGTTTCACGAGCCAAATCAATGACCTGTAACAGTTCATTGACTTTGCTTGTTAAACTGCTAATTTTATGTTCATTTGACTCGAGTTTGTTTAAACAGTTTGACTCTCGTTTAATCAAAAGAACATTTGACTCTTTTAATTTTTGCAATTCAGCTAACTGAATTTTGTTTTGCTCCAATAGTCTGTCAACTTTACCCTGTAGTTCAGTGCAATTATGACATGTATGACTTACAGATTCTGATGATACCTTCACCTCTGCTATAAGTCCATTCACACCATTCATGCAATTTGAAACTTGTGTCTCCTTCTTCTCAACACTCTTCTCATCTGCTTTCTTCTTCTCTTCTACACTTTGTCTAGTTGAACTCTGATAACTTTTTTCTAAAGCTTCCCACAGCTCATAAGAAGTCCCATAGTGCTTGATGGTATGTTTAATTCCCTCAGGCAAGGACATCTTGATCACTGTCAAACGAGCTACGGATCACTTTCTATTCACGAAAACGTTCATTTTTCCTTACGCTTGCCAAAAAATCTTCCACCTTTTAAATTTGCTATTAATTTCGCTGCTTAGTCAATTAAATTCGCTGGGCCTTTTCTTGTTCAATTTCACTGATCGATCAAGGTTTGCTGAAAAGTTAATTTTGCTGGTTAAATTCGCTGTCTCAATTTCGCGATTACGACAACCTGTAAAGTCGCCGAAAACCGTAATAATTTCGCTGAGGAAAATTATACGGTTACCAAAGTCGCCTTTGGATTTTAGGTTCGTCGGTAAGTATGCTGGTTAATTTCGTAGATCAGTCAATTTCGCCAGATAAGTCTATTACGCCAGTTCAGTCAATTTCGCCAACCAGTAACTTTGGAAACTTAATCTTTTCGAAAATTTGATGATTTTCCAACACAAATCTGCAAAATCAGAAAACCTAATCAGCTCAAAATTTCCAAAAATTATGAAGAACAGATTGAAAACCACGAAGAACACGAAGAACAGTCTTCGAATCTTCAAGAAATTCTGCCAAAAATTCTTCCAGAATCAACCAAAAACTTTCCTGGAAAGCCTGAAACCTGCAAAACAGCAATCAAACAAACCAGAAGATCAAAACAGCCAACAAATTTGAAAATTTTATCAAACCAACAAAAAATTTTCGAAACCCTAATTTTATCAGATTTCAAAAATTTCGAAATCTCCCTGTTTCTGCCAAGAACAATTCTGAACCAAGCCTTCAAGAGCCTAATGCTCTGATACCAATTGTAGGTCCCCTTGATGCATGGATCTTTCACAGAATTGTATATCTAACCTAGAGTGCGGAATCCCCTAGATCAGATTTGTTACAGAAACAAGTAGAAAAACAGAATTCAATCAAACGGGTCTTCTATTGATTATCCAACTTGCAGTTTACAATCAATTCAAGACATCACAACCTCACAGCCTATCTCTGTGATATTGCCTCTCACAACTTACGAAATTACTCTCTCTCTCTAGAATTTCTCTCTCTAGAATTCTCTAACCCCTCAAAACCCTAATCACAAAACATGTTTATATACCACATGTTTGTGAACTGGGCTTCCTACTGGGCTAGACCATTTTCCAAGCCCATTACAATAAATAACTCACTAACCAATAAGCTTAGCCCAATACAAAATATCCAAAGACTAAATAATCAAACTATTAAGCTGTTGTCACCAAATATGCACCAACAGTATCATGGTTACAAAAGTTGCTAGGCATTCTCTAGTCACAGTTGAGAGTACTCGGGCAATGCGTAGAGTATTCGAGGAGTACTTGGCCTAGATGGAGAGTACTCGGGCTTCGGCAGCCTACCTTGTAGCGAGTACTCGGCCTCCGATACCTTGTTTTACAACAGTGGTCATGTTTGTTTAAGTTTTGTGGTCAATGACGATCATACTTTCTCTTCGTCGGAGATTTTTTTGGTTTGTTTATTTCTGAATACTTGATTTTTGGTTAACTAGTGTGGTTGTTTGGGTTTGCTATCGATGACGGTTTTGTGATCGATGACGATGAGGATGTTTTCATCCGAGATTTTATTTGTATTGCGGATTCTGTTTGTTTTTTCTGTTGATATGATGTTTGGTTGACTTTTAGGTTCCGACAATTTAGTTCGGACTTTGGTGTTATTAATTGTTTTGTTGATGGTGCTTGGATTTGTTAAACATGGGTTTCACTATCGATGAGGATTACACTACGTGTTGATCCGAGACCTTTAACATGATACACATGTAGGTTGTGTGTATGTGGTAATTTGTGGTGTCATATATTGTTTGATGTTTGACGGATGTGGTTTGAACTTTGGGTCTCTATGATGATGGCTTTCTGCTTATCTGAGAGATGCAACGCGTGTGTTTATTGGTGATAATGCCACTTATCATTTGGCATGGTGTTATTACATGCAACCTTGATGAGCTTCCGAGTCAATGTCATTTTGTTTTGTAGACATGCTTCGAGTATTGTATACATGCGTTTTGTAATACTCTATCCCGTTATTATCGAATATCTTACATATTCTGATGATTTGTCCCAGATATTTTTATATAAATAAAACGAATAACTAACGAGTCTGGGTTAATTGATAACCCAGACGAACTGACATAACAGATTAATACACTTAATTTACAGTTTAGTGATTTTAAAGTTTTAAACTCAAAAACTTTGTTATGCATGATCATGCTTCAACCTTCCTGTGAACGTCTCTAAAGAGATAGCAGATTAATAGTGTTCAGTTCTTCACATGCTTGGTCGTCCATCCAGTTCCCGCCTTTGTAAAAGCCTAACATAAACATTAAAAACAATTAGTGTTTGAGTTAAACGGTCAAACAAGATTAAAACAACAAAGAAAAACAAATTTTATTCTTTAGAGGTGTATTCCTCTACAATCCAATTCGGTCCATTTTACTTTTAATTATTTATAGGATGATTCTTCTACACTTTTTAAATTATAACCCACTACCCGGGCCCATATTCCTTGAGTTTTTTGCTCTTACTATTCGGTTTGGGTATCTTAGGAAACTTTATTTGTAAGTATTGAAGAAAAATTTATTCAGCCTGATCTAAAGAAGAAGATAAAGTCCTGAAGATCAAGCAACAAGAAGAAACAAGATAGGACGATTGAAAAGAACAACACATCTTCTTCAAAGAATCAGAAGCTAGTCAAGAACAAGAGAAGATTATCAGAAAAGGCCATTCTGATGGATCTGATGATATTTCTGATGAAATATCATCAGTTTCTGGCAAATCTGATCATCAGACTTTCTGATGATTTGTCAGCAGAATTTCTGATGAAGTGGTTATCAGAAATTCTGATAAAACCCCACTTGTCTAAACGAGTTCTACCCTGCCACAATAACCGAAGCAACTTGACATTATTGGATCTCATGATAACCAAAGCAACTTGATAATTGGATTCAATGAATATGTTAAGAAGCTACTTTTTGCAGGACATATACATGAATAAAAAAATGTTTATTCATGCCCATAGGCTTTCTATAAATAGAAAGCTCAACAAGCAAATGACGATGAGTTAAGTCAAGCATTCAATACATACAACAAAAACTCCATTGTCCTTTCACCTTAGAATTACACAAGTATTAACCTCACAATCACCTTGTAAACCATTTTGTTTCAAAGTGATATAAACTTGAAAATTATGTAGGTCTTGTTTCTTGAAAGTCTGATTTCTATTTTCGCACACTATTTTCATATTTGTTGAAATCACTTGCCATATTACGTGAAAAGAAGTTTTTAAGTCCAACTGGGACCAACAATTGGTATCAGAGCTTATTGAATAAATCATTTTCAAACGATCAATTGCTCATCTCTTTTTCTCTAAATATGGAAAACTTTCAAACGTGGAATAATGCTTTCAACATTGGTTCAATGTCTAAACCTCCGACCTTGGTCAGAGAGGAATACCCACAATGGAAAATCAGGATGGTCAACTTCCTTAATGGACATGACCGAACTCTGTTTCAATCCATTATAAGGGGTCCATATATTCCAATGACTGAAATACCAGCTATTCCACCAACTGATCAATCACCAGGAGTCCCTGCCTCCTTGGCTCCCAAAAGTGAAAGCCTTTGGAGCCAAGAAGACAAGGATCTGATGGCTGCAGATGAAAAGGCCAAATCACTTTTAATAATGGCTCTTCCTAATGACATATTCTCTCAAGTTGATGCATGTGCATCAGATAAAGAGATATGGGATCAGTTGGAAAATCTTTGTGGAGGGGAAAGGATGAAAAGGAACAAAAGAACAAACTGTGTTTCCTCCTATGAGAGATTCAAAAGTTTACCAAATGAAAAACTATATGAAACATACCACAGATTTGCAAAACTTTTGAATGAGCTAAAGAAATCTGGGATTATAAAATCAAATGATGAAAGGAATATAAAATTTTTAGATTCTTTGCCTAGAGAATGGAGAAGTCTAACCATGACTTTGTCCTCCACCCTAGAACTAGGTAATATGAGTCTGCATGACTTATATAGCATTCTGGTCCCCAGAGAAGAAGAGATATATGAAGAATCAAATCAAAGAGGGGGATCTTTAGCTTTAATATCAAACTCACAAAGAACACCCATCAATGATCCACAAACCTCAAACTTCCAAAATATTGAAAATTCTGATACATCATCAGATTTTTCTGCTTTTGCTGAAGCAATTGCATTGCTCACAAAAACTTTTGAGCAGAGGTTAAGGGGAGGTGGCCAAAGATACCAGAAAAGTGATAAAGAGAGGATGGAAGGAAGATATAGGGATGAAGTAAGATCAAAGGATAAGGGAAAAGTAGAAGTTGTGTGTTACAAATGTAAATAAAAGGGTCACTATGCATCAGAGTGCAAAACTAAGAAACTGAAGGATGTTGCATACTATGAGAAGAAGCTGGAAGAAGCAACAACAAGTCAGTTTGATAGTAGGGATAAATACATGGCTGTCAGATCACTCTTCTGATGAAGAAGAAGAGATAACCAATTTCTGTCTCATGGTACTTTCTGGTGAACTACCTGAAACATCAGAACATAAGGTAAATCTAGATAATCTTAACCTTGAACACAAATTAAACAAACTCATGTCAGATTTTCTTAGTCTGCAAGATAAACAGAAATCAGAAAGTAAAAAATCTGATGAATTGCAAAGAACCCTGAATAAAGTTATAATCGAAAACCAGTTACTGATAGAAGATAGCTTAGATCACAGAGCAAAAATTGAATTTTATGAAAAAGAAAGGAAAGACTTATACCAGAAAATTCATGATAAAGAAATAAATGTAAAGGGTTTTCAACAAGCAAAGGAATTCATTAACTTTATTAAAACCATACCAAAGAACAGAGGTGAGGGTTTAAGGTATGTTAAGACAAATGAAATTAAACCCACCACCTTTGTGAAAGCAACACATCAGATTTCTGATAAATTTACATCAGAATCTGATTCAGAATCATGAAGATCAATAAGTTCTGAGAACTCTTTTGAAATCACAAAACTCAACTTAAAAGCAAAAAGGAGTGAGCCCAAACAAAAGGTTTTAAAAATTCCAGAAGCGGTTCACTCAAGATTTAAAAATTATCCAAAAATTCCATCATAAGAAGACAAATCAGAAAATTCTAATAAGGAAACTTGTATGTGTGTTGACATTTTGAAGCTGGTTCAACACCATCTCCAAACAAAAATTGAAAAACCTGTTCATGGCTCAGCATGCAACAGATATTCTAATGAAAGTTCATCAAAAGAAGAAAATTTGACTAAAACTTCATCAGAAAAAGTACCCAAGCAAGTATGGGTACAAAAAACCCTCTAACTTTACCATTTCAGGACCATCATGTGCAGCAGATCTGGTACTGCGTATAACAACCTTCCTAAAATAGTTCCGACACTCCTAAAATTATTAAAACACCCATATACGTCCTAAAATACACCCCGTATACGAAAAAACGGTCCCGGATACCTTTAATTTTACAAAAATTAAATACGGTCCCGAATACCTTTAATTTTACAAAAATTAAATAAAAATGAAATTCAAGGGGCGCTCGCGGGGCGCGACGCCCATGATCAATTTTGTCGCGGGTCGCGATAGCTACACCACCAGGCGAGCCCCTGAGCCGCCACGTGTCCACATCGTGTCGAGTCTAGTGGTCGAATCAGCCAAGCTAGGGCCTACCCTGCCTAGCTCGCGGGCCGCGAAGGCCAAAGCCTTCTCTCTCGCGGGCCACGAGAGAGTGGCGGATCAGAACTACAAATAGGGACCTTCGGCATTCATTTTTCGACGTTCAAAATTCTCAAACTCTCTCTCGAATTCTTATATAGTAGAAGTAATCTCGGGCATTATACCCACTAAAATAGCGAACCTCTGCCTCGTTGTAAGTATTTTAACCCCCGGTTACGTATTAGATACGCTGCCCGATTGATCTAGTGCTCCGTAACGGCTGTCGAGGCTTTGCCCGACGTAGTCGTCGAAATTCTATCTCGGGAGGGTATAACTAATGTAAATATTGGGTTATTATACTAACGCATGAGCATTGTTTAAATTATTAGATTATAACCAGGAAATCATAGGGAAAAACCTAAAATAGCAATGTGAGTAATCTCCTTTTTGTAAACTGTTTTTACAAAACCTCAATTGTTTTACATTATAATTAACAGTGATTGAGTATTTGTAATTTTACAATTATCGTCGGTATGTTGGGGGTTTTGTATACAAAATTTGTTACTACACTGTGAGTAGTAACATGACCACAAGTCGCGTTGACAGTACCGTGGGTGGTAATTAAAGTAAAAATATAAACAAATGTAGTTGCGAGATCGCCCTCAATACTGTACAAGGATAAAACCTGTTTTGATTAAATTGGGATTCACTCATTAGTATTTCCCACTGACAAATGTTTTTAAACGCATTTCAGGTAACAAAATGTGAAAGCCAAAATAGAAGCCAACTGGAGAACACTGAAGGCTTGGAAAAGTGGCTATAAGAGTTACGTAAATAAATAAGATGTTTTAATTAAATAAATTAGGGTTTATCCCTATAAACAAGTTTGTAATGGAAACCTGGGAATTTCCCATGTATTTACTATTAGAAAAATGTGGTATTTTACTCTGATATAATATTTCCTAACTACGCTCCTGATGTAAATTCCGCTGCCAAACTGATACACACTGATACCACTGATACTGGCTCGCGGCCGCCCATTCCCTGGTGACTAGGGGCTAGGGTTTGCGACAGAGAGTGGTATCAGAGCTACAGCCACTGATTTCAGCCATAGAAGTGTTCTGCTAACATTGAAATTGTCAATTCTGTTAGGAAATAACCTTTGAGACTATGTGCATACGTGTATATTATTATTTTGTGTTATTTAACAATTTATTAGTTTACAGTATGAGTGATCAAGGTCCGTCAGACACTTATCGTCAACTCTCTAGTTCTCCTAGAGAGGAAGGAACTTCTTCCCAGCCTACCCCCTCGGGGTATTCAGCTGACATAGAGGAAGGGATTTTCATATTCAAAGCACAATCCGAAGAGCCATTCACTACCAAAAAGAGAGGATAGTTCAGTCGGGGAGCTCACGAGCATAGGAAAAGAATGAGAAAGTTACAGCAACGGTGAGCTTTAGCCGCTGCGAATAGGGAGATGAACTCTCAAACTCAAGATATACTCAATAGGAGACTAGCCAACTGTCACATCTTAGCTACCACTGCTGCAGACCCGAATTTAGAGCAAATCATTGCACCACAGCCATTACCCTTGTTCCCAACACAACCCATGGAAATAGAACCAAACCCAGGAGACCAGATTCCCTTACCTGCATTTGACCCAACCGAAATCCCTATAGTTCAAGCACCCCATCCTCCAGACTATGACCCATGGTTTGACGACCATAGAGATTATCAGGAACTCTACCCATTAGAGGAGCCCATGCGAAACCCAGAAGCACCTTACCCAAACCTTGACCCTCTAGATCCCTACTGGGATAGTGACCAGTATATTCGGGAAATCCTAGAGAACCCATATCCATATGGGGAACCAATGCCGCAGTACCCTGACCCGATACCAGCACCCGCACCACCCATGAGCACAGAGAATGTGCAAGAACTTCGCACCTTTGGTGAGGAGTTGTTAGATGAAAGTGAAAAGATAAGGCAAATAGGGGAGAGACTCGTCTGGAAGTATGACGAGCGTAATATGCAATATTGGATGGACCCCCACTAGTAATAATATATATATATATGTGTGTGTGTGTGTGTGACTTGAAAAAAAATCAAAATCCACTAAAATAGATAATCCTATGACTACTGATACATACTAGTATTGTATTTTAAATTTCAGTTACGGTTTGAAATAGATATAGATATCTATAAAATAAAGTAAAGGTCGCAATGCACGACGATTTTGATCAATATGTTTGTTGTGTGATTGGTTGCATTAAATATTGCTTTGTGATATCAATACCTGATAATTGTTTGTAAATCCAGATGGACAACGAAGCAAATCAGGAAAACCAGAATTATGATAATTAAATAAATAACAGTGCCATTCGACACATAGTAACCCAAGGAACTAGAGATGCTATGCCATATATCATCCAAAAGGTTAAAGAAGCGGAAAATAATACAAGTAATGGTGGAAGTAAGCGAACACATACTGAACCTAGTCACACCGTGAACAATGGACCATTACTTCAATTGCCTATTCCAAAAAGAAGAAGAACCATGTCTTATGGTTGTTCTTACAAAGAATTCTGGTCCTGCAAACTAATAGAATTCTCAGGCAATGAAGGAGCCATAGCTGCTCTACGCTTGATAGAAAAGACTGAGGCAGTCTTAAAAATAAGCAAGTGCACTGAGGAAGACAAAATCATGTTTGTTGCCAATCTATTTAAGAATGCAGCGCTAGAATGGTGGAACACTATCCTCCAGTCTAGGGAAAGTGACAGAGTCTATAATATGGAATGGACTGAGTTTAAGAATATAGTTGAAAGGAAATTCTGTCCTCCCAATGAAAAAGAAAAGATAGCTAATAAATTCTTAAACCTTAGAATGACTGGAGTAGACTGTAAGGGTTACACTACTATATTCTTCGAATATGCTAGAATAGTGCCAACCCTAGCTTCACCAGAACCAGTAATAATCTCCCGTTACATTTGGGGATTAATCAGTGAGATTAGACATGTAGTCAAGGCAGCTAGATCACCAACCATAGAAGAAGCTTTAGAACTAGTAAATACCTTGACTGATGAACTAGTACGAACACAAGAAGAAAACCAGAGAAAGAACCTAATCCAGAAACTTACCCAGGAATTTCGTTATGGAAATTCCAACCGTGGGAAGAATGTAGGTTCTACTTCTACACCTTATTGTAAGGCTTGTATAACAACCCTCTTAAAAATAATCCGACACCCTAAAAGTAACTAGAGTATCCCAATATGTCCTAAATACACCCCGTATGCGAAAACGGGCCCCGAATACCTTTATTTTTATTAAAATTAAATAAAAACAAAAATAAACGGGGCTCTGGCGGGCCGCGTAAGACCTCCCCTTGGTCTACGCGGGGCGCGAGCGAGAGGCCAAGCGGCGGCACCCAGAAACCGCCACGTGTCGACACGTTACAAAGCTAGACCGGTGACAAATCAAGGCTAGGGCCTACTTACCCTACGTCACGGGCCACGAAGCCCTTGGAGGACATCTACGCGGGGAGCGACAAGGTCCGAATCAGGCCCTATAAATAGCAACCATTGAATTCGCTCACACACTTTTCTCCCTTGAATTTTCTTAAAGTATAAGCTATTCTCGGGCATAATACCCCCTAAATAATGAAGTTCTACCTCGTTGTAAGTATCATAACCCCGGTTACGTATTAGATACGCTACCCGATTGATCCAGGGTTCCGTAACGGCTGTCGTGGTTCTGCCCGACGTAGTCGTTGGAATCCCGTCTCGGGGAGGGTATTACTAATGTAAATATTAGGTTATTATACTAACGCATGTGCATTTGTATAAATTATAAATAATCACTAGGAAATGCTTAAAGAAAAAACCCTAAGACAGCAATGTGAGTAATCTCCTTTTTGTAAACTGTTTTTACAAAACCTCACTAAATTAATGATATATTAAACAGTGATTGATTATTTGTATTCTACAATTATCGTCGGTATGTTGAGGTTTTGTATACACAATTTGTTACTACATTGTGAGTAGTAACATGACCACAAGTCGGGTTGACAGTACCGTGGGTGGTAATTAAAGTAGATGGAAACAAATGTAATTGTGCGACCGCCCTCAATGCTGTAGACTGATAAAACTTGTTTGATTAAACTGGGATTCACTCACCAGTATTTCCCACTGACAAAATGTTTTTAAACGCGTTTCAGGTAACAAAATGTCAAAGCCAAATAGAAGACAGCTGGACAGCACTAAAAGCTTGGAAAATTGGCTATAAAGTTACCTAAAATAAAGAGATGTTTTATTTAAATAAAATAGGGTTTATCCCTATGAAAATGTGTGTATTTGAAACTTGGGATTTTCCCATGTGTTTAGTATTATAAAAGCGTGGTATTTTACTCTGATAAAATATTTCCTAACTACGGTCCTGATGTAATTTCCACTGCCAAAATGATAAAAACCTGGATACCACCGAAACTGGCCGCGGCCGCCCGTTCCCGAGTTGTTAGGGGACGGGGGTTGCGACAGAAGGTGGTATCAGAGCTAAGCCACTGATTCAGCCACATAAATGTTCTGCTGACACCAAGATATTATTCAAAATGTTAGGAAATTATCTACAGAAATACGTGCATATTTGTATTTTATTGTTGTGTGTTATTTGACTATTTGTTAGTTTATAGTATGAGCGATCAAGGACCCTCCGACGCCTATCGTCAGTTGTCCAGCTCACCTAGGAGCGAAGGCACCTCTTCACAGCCTGCCCTCTCAGGGTATTCAGCTGACAATGAAGATGGGATATTTGTGTTTAAGGATCAGTCTGAAGAGCCATTCCCTCCTAAAAAGAGAGAATGGTTTAGTAGGGGATCGCATGAACGTAGGAAGAGAATGAAAAAATTACAACAACAGTGATTTTTAGCAGCCGCTAAGAGAGAAACAGATGCTCACACCCAAGATATGCTTAATAGAAGCTTAGCAAACTTCCGTATTCTAGCAACGACAGCTGCCGACCCAAACCTGGAGCAACTCATAGCACCTCAACCATTACCCTTGTTTCCCACACAACCAATGGAGATTGAAGTTAACCCGGAAAACCAAATCCCAGCACCAGCCTTTGACCCAACTGAGATACCTAGAATACCAGCACCCAATTCCTTAGACCCAGACTACGACCCGTGGTTTGACGATCATAGGGATTATCAGCAACGCTACCCAATATCATAAGAACCCATACCAAACTTAGCAGCTTACCCAGGTCTGGACCCTCTAGATCCCTATTATGATAATGATGAATACATTAGGAAAATCCTAGAGAATCCATATCCCTAGGAAGAACCCATGCCACAGTACCCAGATCCAGTACCAGCACCTGCACCCCCAATGAGTGCATAGAATGTGCAAGAACTCCGAACCTTTGGTGAGGAGATTCTAGAAAGTAGCGAGAAGATGAGGCAGGTTGGAGAACGACTCGTCTGGAAGTATGACGAGCGTAATATGGAGGTATGGATGAACCCATATCAGTGATGGTAGTAGTAATAATAATAATATATAATATGTGTGTATGTTTGGAAAAAAATAATATATATATATATATATTTCCATATAGTAGTTATGGATGCATAATAGTATTATAATTTTAAATTCTAGTATCAGGTTGTATTAGATGCATACTATATAAGAAAGAGTAAGTCGCAATGCTCGACGATTTTGATCAATATGTGTTTGCGTTAAATATTATCTTGTGATATTAATATGTGGCAAATGTTTAAAATTCAGATGGACAATGAAGTGAACCAGGAAAACCAGAGTAATGAAAACCAGAATAACAACGATAACCCGAACAATGATAATAATGGAAACCAAGTGGATAACAGTGACATCCAACACATAGTGGCACAAGGAATTATAGACGCAATGCCATATATTATCAAAACAGTTAGGGAAGCAGATAATAAAAGTAACAACGGTAGTAAGCGACCAACTGAACCTGAACACAGCGTAAACAATGGACCCATACTTCAAGTGCCCATTCCCAAAAGAAGAAGAACCATGTCTTATGGTTGTTCTTATAAAGAATTCTGGTCTTGTAAACCAATGGAATTCTCGGGCAATGAAGGGGTCGTTGCATCTCTACGCTGGATAGAAAAGACTGAGGCAGTCTTAAAAATAAGCAAGTGTGCTAAAGAGGATAAGATAATGTTTGCTTCCAATCTGTTTAAGAATTCAGCACTAGAATGGTGGAACACCATCCTCCAGTCTATAGGGGAAGTGATAGAATTTACAATATGGAATGGGAAAAATTTAAAAATATGGTAGAAAGAAAATTATTCCCTCCTAATGAAAAGGAACAAATAGCAAATAAGTTCCTAAACCTTAGAATGACTGGAGTGGATAGTAAGGGGTACACTACGTTATTCTTTGAATATGCTAGAATAGTGCCAACCCTTGCATCACCTGAACTAGTATTAATCTCCCGTTATATCTGGGGATTAATCAGTGAAATTAGGCATATAGTCAAGGCAGCTAGACCTCAAACCATAGAAGAAGCTGTAGAACTAGCAAACACCTTGACTGATGAGTTAGTGCGTACACGAGAAAAGACCAGAGAAGGAACCTAGCTCAAAGGCTTACCCAAGAATTTCGTTATGGAAATTCCAACCGTGGGAAAAATGTAGGTTCTACCTCTGCACCGTACTGCAAGGCTTGCAAGAAGAAGCATTCAGGAAAATGCTCCACTTACTGCAATTTCTGCAAGATACCAGGACATAAGGGAGAAGATTGCAGAAAGAAATCTAATAATGGAATGTGCTTCAACTGTGGGGAAAAATGTCACATCAAGCCAAACTGTCCAAAACTAGCTCCAGCTCCAAACACTAAGAATACTAAAAATGCTAGAGCATTTGTTCTAACTGCAGAAGAAGCAAAGATGATCCCGGACGTGATCGCTGGTACGTTTTTAGTTAATGATGTTTTTGCTAAAGTATTATTTGACTCTGGTGCAAACCAAAGTTTTATTAATACTTCATTTTGCAAACTTCTCAATCGACCATTAACTAAACTTCCACAAGAATGTCTAGTAGAGACAGCAAATGGAGAAACCATTAAGATTTTTGAAATCTTGCAGGGAGCAAGAATAGAATTTTTAAATCAAAAATTTATTGCAAACCTTTACCCAATGAATCTGGTAGGATTTGATGTTGTATTAGGAATGGATTGGTTAATAGCCAATAAAGCCAGTATTCTATGTGATCAAAAGTCAATTCAAGTAAATTCACCAAAAGGTGAAAAGATCACAATCAAAGGAGATAAGCCATCTAGATCCACAAAATTCATCTCTGTGATGAAAACAACAAGTTATATAAGAAAGGATCATTACTGTATTTGATTTCCATAATCACTAACACTAAAGGAAAAGAATTAAAGGATATCCCTGTAGTATCTCAATTTCCAGATGTGTTTCCAGAAGAATTGCCAGGACTACCTCCAGACAGGGAAGTTGAATTCAGAATCCACCTGCTACCAGGAACAGCACCAATTGCCAAGGCACCTTACCGTTTGGCACCCGCAGAAATGTAGGAACTGAAGAAACAGTTAGACGAATTATTGGAGAAAGGATTCATACAACCAAGCTCATCGCCATGGGGAGCACAAATTTTATTCGTCAAAAAGAAGGACAGATCAATGCGTATGTGCATTGATTACCGTGAATTGAACAAAGTCACGATTAAAAATCGGTACCCATTACCGAGAATCGATGATCTGTTCGACCAATTGCAAGGAGCTCGATTTTTATCTAAAATTGATTTACGACCAGGATATAATCAATTAAAGGAACAGGAATAGGACATTCCTAAGACCACTTTTAGAACAATGTATGGCCATTATGAATTTACTGTCATGCCATTTGGTTTAACCAATGCCCCAGCTGCATTTATGGATATGATGAACCGAATATGTAAGCCATATTTGGATAAATTCATAATTGTCTTTATAGATGATATTCTCATTTACTCTAAGAGTAAGGAGGAGCATGCAAAGCAGTTGAACGCACTTCTAAGTTTTCAAAGTGTGAATTTTGGTTAAAACAAATACAGTTTCTTGGACATTTAGTCAATCATGAAGGAATTCATGTGGATCCCACTAAGATCGAGGCGATTACTAAATGGAAAACCCCTGAGTCACCAACCGAGGTTAGAAGTATCTTAGGATAGGCTGGTTATTATAGAAGGTTTATTCGAGATTTTTCTAGAATAGCCATTCCCCTAACTAAGCTAACCTGTAAATCTGTAAATTTAAATGGGGACCAAAACAAGAAGAAGCTTTTAGAATTCTTAAGCAAAGATTAACCAATGCACCCATATTAGCGTTACCAGAAGGAACTGAATACTTTATAGTCTATTGTGACGCTTCTAAGTTAGGCTATGGTTGTGTGTTGATGCAACGTCAAAAGGTTATAGCCTATGCATCTAGACAACTTAAGAATCATGAAGAAAATTATTCAATCCATGATTTAGAATTAGGAGCTATAATTTTTGCCCTTAAGATTTCGAGACATTACCTTTACGGTAGTAAGTTTACCATTTTCACCGATCATAAGAGTTTAAGGTATGTTTTCGGACAAAAGGAGTTGAATATGAGACAAAGACGCTGGATGGAGATACTTAGTGATTATGAATGCAATATCCAGTATCATGCAGGAAAGGCAAACGTAGTAGCTGATGCTTTAAGTCTAAAATATCACGAAAAACCAAAAAGAGTATGTTCACTTAAGCTAAACCTGCAAGTATATTTAAATGAACAAATTAGAATTCACAAGAATCAGCAATCAAGGATAATACTGAAAAATTGAAAGGAATGATTAAGGAACTAGAACAAGGAACAGATGGAATTTTGAGATTCCATAAGAAAAGAATGTGGATACCTAAATTAGGAAAACTACGCCACCGTATATTAGAAGAAGCCCATAAGTCTAAGTATACGATACATCCTGGAAATGATAAGATGTATCGGGACTTAAGACAGAATTTCTGGTGGATAGGAATGAAAAAGGATATAGCAGCTTATGTTGCCAAGTGTCTCACTTGTTCACAGGTCAAAGCTGAACACTAGAAACCCTCAGGTTTGTTACAGCAATTGGAAATACCTGTATGGAAATGGGAATTGATAACAATGGATTTTGTTACTAAATTACCCAAAACAAGAAAAGGTAATGATACAATCTGGGTGATTGTAGACAGGCTAACTAAGTCAGCTCATTTCCTACCAATGAAAGAAATTTTCAGTATGGAACAATTAGCTAAATTATATGTAAATGAAATAGTTTCATTGCATGGAATTCCTTTGCCAATTGTTTCTGATAAGGATATCCGTTTTACCTCTCATTTTTGGACAAGTTTCCAAAAAGCAATGGGAACCAAGTTGAATCTAAGCACAACCTATCATCCTCAAATGGATGGACAAATTGAAATGACAATTCAGACAATGGAGGACATGCTTAGAGCTTGTGTATTTGATTTTGGAGGTAATTGGGACGATCACTTACCATTGATAGAATTTTCTTATAATAACAGTTATCACACAAGTATCAATGCTGCACCATTCGAAGCACTTTATGGACGAAAGTGCCGAACGCCAGTCTGTTGGGCAGAAATTGGAGAAAAGCAACTATCCGGACCTGAGATAGTACAAGAAACAACCGACAAGATTATTCAAGTCAAGGAACGATTGAAAGCAACACGTGACCGACAAAAGAGTTATGCTGATAACAGGCGAAAGCCATTGGAATTTTAGGTAAGAGACAAAGTGTTATTGAAAGTCTCTCATTGGAAAGGAGTGGTAAGGTTCATCAAGAGGGGAAAGCTAAGTCCCAGGTATGTTGGACCTTTTGAGATTATTAGAAAAATAGGACCTGTAGCCTATCAGCTACAACTGCCAGAGGAAATGGCAGGAATACACGATGTATTTCATGTATCTAATCTCAAGAAATGCTTAGCTGATGAATCACTAATGGTACCTCTTAAGGATATAGAGGTAAATGAACAGTTAAAATGCGTAGAAAGACCTCTACAGATTGAAGACAGGAAAGTCAAGAATCTCAAGCACAAAAGATTGGTTCTAGTCAAAGTGAAATGGGACTCCAAAAGAGGACTAGAGTACACTTGGGAGCTTGAATCAGAAATGCAAAGGAGATACCCGAATTTATTCCAGTAGACCTCGAGGACGAGTTCTAAAACAAGGTGGGGAGGATATAACAACCCTCCTAAAAATAATCCGACACCCTAAAAGTAATTAGAGTATCCCAATATGTCCTAAATACACCTCGTATGCGAAAACGGGCCCCGAATACCTTTATTTTTATTAAAATTAAATAAAAACAAAAATAAAAGGGGCTCTGGCGGGCCGCGTAAGACCACCCCTTGGTCTACGCGGGGCGCGAGCGAGAGGCCAAGCGGCGACACCCAGAAACCGCCACGTGTCGACACGTGGCAAAGCTAGACCGGTGACAAATCAAGGCTAGGGCCTACTTACCCTACGTCGCGGGCCACGAAGCCCCTGGAGGACATCTACGTGGGACGCGACAAGGTCCGAATCAGGCCCTATAAATAGCAACCATCGGCCGTTCATTTGAATTCGCTCACACACTTTTCTCTCTCGAATTTTCTTAAAGTATAAGCTATTCTCGGGCATAATACCCCCTAAATAACGAAGTTCTGCCTCGTTGTAAGTATCATAACCCCGGTTACGTGTTAGATACGCTGCCCGATTGATCCAGGGTTCCGTAACGGCTGTCGTGGTTCTGCCCGATGTAGTCGTTGGAATGCCGTCTCGGGGAGGGTATTACTAATGTAAATATTGGGTTATTATACTAATGCGTGTGCATTTGTATAAATTAAAGATAATCACCAGGAAATCCTTAAAGGAAACCCTAAGACAGCAATGTGAGTAATCTCCTTTTTGTAAACTGTTTTTACAAAACCTCACTTAATTAATGATATATTAAACAGTGATTGAGTATTTGTATTCTACAATTATCGTCGGTATGTTGGGGTTTTGTATACAAAATTTGTTACTACATTGTGAGTAGTAACATGACCACAAGTCGGCTTGACAGTACCGTGGGTGGTAATTAAAGTAGATGGAAAAAAATGTAATTGCGCGACCGCCCTCAATGCAGTAGACTGATAAAACTTGTTTGATTAAACTGGGATTCACTCACCAGTATTTCCCACTGACAAAATGTTTTTAAACGCATTTCAGGTAACAAAATGTGAAAGCCAAATAGAAGCCAGCTGGACAGCACTGAAGGCTTGGAAAAGTGGCTATAAAGTTACCTAAAATAAAAAGATGTTTTATTTAAATAAAATAGGGTCTATCCCTATGAAAATGTGTGTATTTGAAACTTGGGATTTTCCCATGTGTTTAATATTATAAAAGCGTGGTATTTTACTCTGATAAAATATTTCCTAACTACGGTCCTGATGTAATTTCCACTGCCAAAATGATAAAAACCTGGATACCACCGAAACTGGCCGCGGTCGCCCATTCCCGGGTTGTTAAGGGACGGGGGTTGCGACAGCTTGCAAGAAGAAGCATTTAGGAAGATGCTCCACCTACTACAATTTCTGCAAGATACCTGGACACTAGGAAGAAGATTGTAGGAAGAAACCCAGTAATGGAGAGTGCTTCAACTGTGGAGAAAAAGGACATATTAAGCCAAATTGTCTAAAACTAGCTCTAGCCATGAACAACAAGACTACTAAGAATGCTAGAGCATTTGTTCTGACAGCCGAAGAAGCAAAGATGATTTCGGACGTGATTGCCAGTACGTTTTTAGTTAATTATGTTTTTGCTAAAGTATTATTTGACTCTGGTGCGAACCAAAGTTTTATTAGTACTTCATTTTGAAAATTTCTCAATCAACCATTAACTAAACTTCAACAAGAATGTCTAGTAGAGACAGCAAATGGAGAATCCATTAAGATTACTAAAATCTTGCACGGAGCAAGAATAGAAATTTTAAACCAAAAGTTTATTGCTAATCTTTACCCAATGAATCTGGCTGGATTTGATATAGTATTAGGAAATGATTGGTTAGTAGCCAATAAAGTCAGTATTCTATGTGATCAAAAGTCAATCCAAGTAAATTCACCAAAGGGTGAAAAGATCACAATTAAAGGAGATAAGCTGACTAGATCCACGAAATTCATCTCTGTGATGAAAACAACCAGTTATGCAAGAAAAGGATCACTAGTGTATATGATTTCCATAATCATTAACAGTAAAGGAAAAGAATTGAAAGATATTCCCGTAGTATCTCAATTCTCAGATATTTTCCCAGAAAAATTACCAGGACTACCTCTAGACAGGGAAGTTGAATTCAGAATCCATCTGCTACCAAGAACGGCACCAATTGCCAAGGCACCTTACCGTTTAGCACCAGCAGAGATGCAAGAACTAAAGAAACAACTGGACGAACTTTTGGAGAAAGGATTCATACAGCCAAGTTCATCGCCTTGGGGAGCACCAATCTTGTTCGTCAAGAAGAAAGACGGGTCAATGCGCATGTGCATTGACTATCGAGAATTGAATAAGGTCACGATTAAAAATCGGTACCCATTACCGAGGATCGATGATCTGTTCGATCAATTGCAAGGAGCTCGATTCTTTTCAAAGATCTATTTACCCTTAGGATATCATCAATTAAAGGTACAGGAAGAGGACATTCCTAAGACTGCTTTCAGAACAAGGTATGACCATTATGAATTTACCGTCATGCCATTTGGTTTAACCAATGCCCCAGCCGTATTTATGGACATGATGAACCGAATATGTAAGCCATATTTGGATAAATTCATAATTATCTTTATAGATGATATTCTCATTTTCTCTAAGAGTAAAGAGGAACATTCAGCGCATCTGCATGCACTCCTAAATTTGCTGAGAAAAGAAAAGCTTTACGCTAAATTTTCAAAATGTGAATTTTGGTTAGAAGAAGTGCAATTTCTTGGACATTTAGTTAATTATGAAGGAATTCATGTGGATCCCACAAAGATGGAGGCGATTACTAAATGGAAAGTCCCTGAATCACCAACGGAAGTTAGAAGTTTTCTAGGACTAGCCGGTTATTATAGACGGTTTATCCGAGATTTTTCTAGAATAGCCATTCCCTTAACAAAACTGACCTGTAAGTCTGTTAAGTTTGAATGGGGACCAAAGCAGGAAGAAGCATTTAGAATTCTTAAGCAAAGATTAACCAACGCACCCATACTAGCGTTTCCAGAAGGAACTGAAGACTTTGTAGTCTATTGTGACGCTTCTAAGTTAGGTTATGGATGTGTGTTGATGCAACGCCAAAAGGTGATAGCCTATGCGTCTAGACAACTTAAGAATCAAGAAGAAAATTATTCAACCCATGATCTAGAATTAGGAGCCATAATTTTTGCCCTTAAAATTTGGAGACATTACCTTTACGGTAGTAAGTTTACCATTTTCACCGATCATAAGAGTTTAAGATATGATTTTCGGGCAACAAGAGTTAAATATGAGACAAAGACATTGGATGGAAATTCTTAGCAATTATGATTGTAGTATCCTGTATCACGCAGGAAAAGCCAACGTAGTAGCCGATGCTTTAAGTCAAAAGTATCACGAAAAGCCAAAAATAGTACGTTCTCTTAAATTAAATATGCAGATAGATTTGAATAATCAGATTGGAGAAGTACAAGAATCAGTAATCAAGGATGATACTGAAAAATTAAAAGGTATGATTAAGGAATTAGAACAAGGAACAGATGGAATTTGGAGATCCCATAAGAAAAGAATTTGGATACCTAAACTAGGAAACCTACGTCACCAAATATTAGAAGAAGCCCATAAGTCTAAGTATACGATACATCCTGGAAGTGATAAAATGTATCAGGACTTAAGAAAGAAATTCTGGTGGATAGGAATGAAAAAGGATATAGCAGCTTATGTTGCCATGTGTTTAACTTGTTCACAAGTTAAAGCTGAACATCAGAAACCCTCAGGTTTGTTGCAGCAATTAAAAATGCCTGTATGGAAATGGGAATTGATAACAATGGACTTTGTTACCAAATTACCCAAAACAAGAAAAGGTAATGATGCAATCTGGGTGATTGTAGATAGATTAACCAAGTCTGCTCATTTCTTACCGATGAAGGAAACCTTCAGTATGGAACAATTAGCCAAGTTGTATGTAAATGAAATAGTTTCATTACATGGAATTCCTTTATCTATTGTATCTGATAGAGATAGCCGTTTACTTCTCATTTTTGGACAAGTTTCCAAAAAGCAATAGGAACCAAGCTAAATCTAAGCACAACTTGTGTAATTGATTTCAGAGGAAATTAGGACGATCATTTACCATTAATAGAATTTTCTTACAATAATAGCTATCATACCAGTATCAATGCTACACCATTCAAAGCACTTTATGGATGAAAGTGCCGAACTCCAGTCTGTTGGGCAGAAATTGGAGAAAAGCAATTATCTGGACCAGAAATAGTACAAGAAACAACATACAAGATTATTCAAGTCAAGGAAAGACTAAAAGCAGCATGCGATCGACAAAAGAATTATGCTGATAACAGGCGAAAGCCATTGGAATTTCAGGTAGGAGACAAGATATTATTAAAATTTTCTCCTTGTAAAGGAGTGGTAAGATTCATCAAAAGAGGAAAGCGAAGCCCCAGGTATGTTGGACCTTTTGAGATTATTAGAAGAATAGGACCAGTAGCTTATCAGCTACAACTGCCAAAGGAAATGGCAGGAATACATGATGTATTTCATGAATGTAATCTCAAAAAATGCTTAGCTGATGAATCATTAGTGGTACCTCTTAAAGATAAAGAGGTAAATGAGAAGCTTAAGTTCGCAGAGAAGCCACTACAGATTGAAGATAGGAAAATCAAGAATCTCAAACACAAGAGATTAGTTCTAGTCAAAGTGAAATGGGATTCCAAGAGAGGGCCAGAGTACACTTGGGAGCTTGAATCAGAAATGCAGAGGAAATATCCACACCTGTTCCAGTAGACCTCGAGGACGAGTTCTAAAACAAGGTGGGGAGGATATAACAACCCTCCTAAAATATTTCTGACACTCCTAAAATTATTAGAACACCCCTATACGTCCTAAAATACACCCCGTATACGAAAAACCGGTCCCGAATACCTTTAATTTTAAAAAAATTAAATAAAAATGAAATTCAAGGGGCGCTCGCGGGGCGCGACGCCCATGATCAATTCTGTCGTGGGCCTCGACAGCTAGACCACTAGGCGAGCCCCTGAGCCGCCACGTGCCCGTATCGTGTCGAGTCTAGTGGCTGAATCAGCCAAGCTAGGGCCTACCCTGCCTAGCTCGCGGGCCGCGAAGGCCAAAGCCTTCTCTCTCGCAGGCCGCGAGAGGGTGGCGGATCAGAACTATAAATAGGGACCTTCGGCATTCATTCTTCGACGTTCAAAATTCTCAAACTCTCTCTCTAATTCTTATATAGTAGAAGTAATCTCGGGCATTATACCCACTAAAATAGCGAAGCTCTGCCTCGTTGTAAGTATTTTAACCCCCGGTTACGTATTAGATACGCTGCCCGATTGATCTAGTGCTCCGTAACGGCTGTCAAGCCTCTGCCCGACGTAGTTTTTGGAGTTCTGTCTCGGGGAGGGTATAACTAATGTAAATATTGGGTTATTATACTAACGCGTGTGCATTGTTTAAATTATTAGATTATAACCAGGAAATCAAAGGGAAAAACCTAAAATAGCAATGTGAGTAATCTCCTTTTTGTAAACTGTTTTTACAAAACCTCCATTGTTTTACATTATAATTAACAGTGATTGAGTATTTTTAATTCTACAATTATCATCGGTATGTTGGGGTTTTGTATACAAAATTTGTTACTACACTGTGAGTAGTAACATGACCACAAGTCGGGTTGACAGTACCGTGGGTGGTAATTAAAGTAGAAATATAAACAAATGTAATTGCGAGATCGCCCTCAATACTGTACAAGTATAAAACCTGTTTTGATTAAATTGTGATTCACTCACTAGTATTTACCACTAACAAATGTTTTTAAACGCATTTCAGGTAACAAAATGTGAAAGCCAAAATAGAAGCCAGCTGGAGAGCACTGAAGGCTTGGAAAATTGGCTATAAAAGTTACCTAAATAAAGAAGATGTTTTAATTAAATAAATTAGGGTTTATCCCTATAAACATGTTTGTAATGGAAACTTGGGAATTTCCCATGTATTTACTATTAGAAAAATGTGGTATTTTACTCTGATAAAATATTTCCCAACTACGGTCCTGATGTAAATTCCGCTGCCAAACTGATAAACACCGATACCACTGATACTGGCTCGCGGCCGCCCGTTCCCAGGTGACTTGGGGCCGGGGTTGCGACACTGCGATTCTGGTAGCTCCAAGCACATGACTGGAGACAGGAGCTTGCTCAGTAATTTTGTTTCAAAACTGGGTACATTAGTTAATTTTAGGAATGGAGTAAAAGGGAGGATTTTGGGGTATGGATGTTTGACCATCGAAAAAGTAGCCTATATGGAAGGCTTAAAGTACAATCTGCTGAGTTGTGGTCAATTTTGTGACAAAGGTTTTCAGGTAACCTTCTTACTAGAAAAATGTTTGCTAATTGGTATGGATGATAATAAGATCTATTTAAGTGGAAAAAGAATAAGACAGTCAAACTACTATTTTGATTTTAAAGAGGAAAATGAACATCCAAAGTTATGTTTATTTTCAAAAATTAACAAAGGTAGTAGCTGGTTGTGGCACAAAAGATTAGCCCACTTAAACTTTAAAAATCTAAGCAAATTAGCAAACAAAGGACTGGTAAAAGGATTACCTTTCATATCCTCAAAGAAGGATAAAATTTGTGAAGCTTGTGAAATGGGTAAATCTAAAAGAAGCTCACACAAAACAATTTCTGAATCTTCAATAACACAAAATTTAGAACTTTTGCATATGGATCTTTGTGGACTCATAAGCACTGGAAGCTTATCTAGAAAGAAGTACATACTTGTTATAGTAGATAATTTTTCCAGATACACACGGGTTGAGTTTTTAAGAAAGAAAAGTGACACTCTGGATCTGTCATAAATTTTATCAGAAAAATTGAAAATCTTTTAAAATTGTCAGTCAGAAGGATCAGAACAGATAATGGAACAGAATTTAAGAACTCAAAAGTTGAGAGCTTCCTAGTAAGCAAAGGAATCTCTCATGATTTTTCTGCTCCAAGATCACCTCCACAGAATGGAGTGGTAGAAAGGAGGAACACAACCTTAGTGGAAGCAGCCAGAACAATGCTTGCTCATGTAAAACTGCCCACTCACTTTTAGGCAGAGGCAATAGCAAATGCTTGTTTTACACACATTTGATTGTAGATGTTTTGTTTTCAATGATTTTGAAAGTCTTGAAAAATTTGACAGAAAAGCAGAAAAGGGTATTTTTCTTGGTTATTCAATGTCCTCAAAAGCATATAGAATTTTTATCCTAAACACAAGGACAATCAGAGAAAGTTTATATGTATCTTTTGATGATTCATCAGAAATAGAAGTTTCTAATGAATATATGAAGGAAATAAACCTTTCTGATAAACAAGAAAAACTTGAACATCTTTTAGAAATAGTAACAGAAGAATTCCTAGGACATGATCAAACTCTTACAAATAAATCTATAGAAAATTCATGTGCTAACCCTGCAGAACAAATGGAAAATGTATCAGAAACCTTGAGTCAGAACAATGAAAATACATCTGACAATCAAAATTCTGATACATTCCATACAAATGAGGCAAATGTTCAGGGGGAAGCTTCAAATCAATCAGAACCAACAACTTTTCACAACAAGTTGAGATGGATAAAAGGACATGTTCAAACTGACATCATTGGTAATCCAGAAGATGGTGTGAGAACAAGATCTGCCACAGCACATGAGTGTGCTTTTGCTGGGTTCTTAAGCAAGATAGAATCCAAGTCTGTCAAAGAAGCTCTTAATGACTCAGACTGGATACAAGCAATGCAAGAAAAGCTTGATTAGTTTGAAAAGAGTAGGGTATGGGACCTGGTGCCAAAGCCAAACGACAAATCTGTCATAGGCTCAAAATGGGTATTTAGAAACAAATCAGATGAAAATGGCATAATAACAAGGAATAAGGCAAGGTTAGTGGTTAAAAGTTATTGTCAACAAGAAGGTATTGGCTATGATGAAACCTTTGCACCAGTGGCCAGATTAGAAGCAGTAAGAATCTTTCTTGCTTATGCTGATCCAAAGACTTCAAAGTATATCAAATGGATGTAAAATCTACATTCCTAAGTTTATGTGCATCAACCTAAAGGCTTTGTTGATCCTAAATTTCAAAACCATGTTTACAAATTAAACAAAGTCTTGTATGGTTTGAAGCAAGCTCCTAGAGCATGGTATGAAACACTTTCAAACTTCTTACTCAATTCTGGCTTCACAAAAGGTACTATTGATACAACTCTTTTTCTTAAAACACACAAGGGTCACACTTTGTTAGTCCAAATTTATGTTGATGATATTATATTTGGATCATCAAATGAAAAGTTTTGCAAAAAGTTTAAAAAATTAATGACCAGCCACTTTGAGATGAGCATGATGGGTGAGTTAACTTTCTTCTTAGGTTTACAAGTCAAACAAAGAAATGATAGAATATTTCTGAGTCAATCTAAGTGTGTAAAAACAATTTTGAACAAATACTCACTTGAAAATTGCTCAATTTCAAAAACTCCCATGGCAACAGGGAACAAACTTGATTCTGATAAAGAAGGAACATGTGTGGATATTAAAACCTATAGGGGGATGATAGGATCATTGTTATACTTAACTGCAAGCAGACCAGATATTATATTTGCTACATGTTTTTTGGTAAGATATCAATGCAATCCTAAAGAATCTCACCTAAAAGCAGTAAAAAGGGGTTTTAAATATCTAAAGGTCGCATCAGAACTTGGTCTCTGGTATCCTAAAGATACAAATCTTGAACTAATTGCATACACATATGCAGATTATGCAGGATGCAAGATTGATAGAAAGAGCACATCTGGTGCATGTCAAATCTTGGGAGAAAAGTTGGTATGTTGGGCAAGTAAGAAACAAAACTGTGTTGCAACATCAACAGCTGAATCTGAATATGTAGCAGCAGCAAGTTGCTGTTCACAAGTGTTGTGGATGCAAACTCAACTGAAGGATTATGAAGTAAATCTAACAAAGATACCCATTCTGTGTGACTCAAAGAGTGCAATTGCAATTACAGAAAATCCAGTTCATCACTCTAGAACCAAGCACATAGATGTCAGATATCACTTCATAAAGGATCATGTTGAAAAAGGTAACATAGAGATGTACTTTGTTCCAACAGAAAACCAAATTGCTGACATTTTTACAAAACCTCTTGATGAAAAGAGACACAATTTTCTAATCAGCAAACTTGGCATGGTTAACATAAAGGATGGAGATATTTCAGAAAACACAATGTCACAAAATGAAAATCAAACTGATGAGTCTAAAGCAGATAATCAGGGTGCTAACAAAAATTCTGGTGATCAAAGAATGAAATAACAGATTTCGGATAAAGAAATCCATCAATCTGATGAAATATCAGAAAATCTGATAAATTATCAATAATCTGATAAATTACCAGAAAATCTGTTGATTCATCAGAAAATCTGATGAATCATCAGAAAATCTGATGAATCATCTGAAATTCTGATAAAACATCTGAAAATCTGTTAAAACATCAGAATCACCACTGATTATCAGAAAATTTATGAAGTTTACCATCTTTATTCATATCTCATATTTGTATAAACACATAACTGTAGATAATTCTGTTTTTGAATTTTTTTTCATGGTTTAAATTAAAAAAAAATCAAAAAGGGGGAAAGTCACTTGCATTAAGATAAATTCAAAGCCACCATAGGGAAAATCAACCGTCACAGGTAAAATTTTCTGCAAAAATTGATTTTTCTTCTACTTCCAATGCATGCAACGTCATCTTTCATAAGAGTATAGAAAGACACGGGGGCATAAAAATGATTAGGGGCTATAAAAGTAGCCGTCAAGTTATTCAATGCTACTCCCAAACGGGGGCTTAAAACTCTGTCATATATCCTCTGAACCAGATATCATATTAAATGAAGATAAAGAAAAGGAAAAAGACAATCTTGAGTTGTTAATACCATTTATGGCTTAACTATCACTTTCATCTATAAATATTAACAACTCTTGAAGACTTTCTTTATCACAACAACCTCCACTACAAAACCTTTTCAGAAAATTTCACTTTCAAAAACCTCAAATGGCAAAAGAAATCAGAACCGAGCACTTTCCTCTCATTCTTCACACCACCCACAACCTTAGACTAAGGTTAAAACTGGAAGGTCCTGCATAGGAGGACTGCCAGATTGTGTACAATATGTTAAAGCAACGTCCTTTGGGCCATGCTATATCAACACATGTCACAATCTACCCTGCACTCCTTCAAGAGTTTTGGTGGAATGCAGACACCGTCTACAGAGGCACCAGCATGTGGATACAAAGCAAGGTGATGAACAGGATAATCATTCTAAAGGAGGAAACTCTTAGAGATGCCCTCAAGTTGACTGATGGCCCAGACACCACCTTCTTCCCAAGGGAAATGCTGGAAGAAACCCTGAAGGATATGGGTTATCGCACACCCAACGTTTCGAGGCAGATCAACAAATCTAGTTTCATTCAACAATTCCAGTATTTGGTAACACAGCTCAGTGTCTGCTTCTCAAAGAAGATTGGTCACTTCAATGAGTTGTCTTACAGGATGATGGAGGTGGTACATGCAGTTATACAAGAGAAACCTTACAACTTCTCCAAGTTTCTCGTGAGAGATTTGGAAGCAAACATGCACACTCGTCAACCTTTTCTGATCTTTCTTCGTTTTGTGACCAAGGTGATAACAAGCCAGCTAGACTTCGGAGGAATAAGAAACTGGTACCCAAGGGCCCAGGTTGTCTTACAAGAAAACATGAATGTCCCCTCCCTAGTTCCAACACCTAATCACAGTGGACACAGAACCTACTTATGGTTGTATGTTAGGAGTTTCTATAATGATTAGTTTTTATTTGTACAAATTTTTGTTTGTTTAAATAGTATATATTTGCTTTGTTTTCAAAAAAATCACAATAGATCTAGGGGGAAGTAAAATGGCATATCTGATAAAATCAAGAAAAATCTGATAAAGTTTAAAGAAATCTGGTAAAAAATCAGAAAATCTAATAGATCTGATGAAACATCAGAAAATCTGATGATTCACCAGAAAATCTGATAAAACATCATAAAAGTTTTAAGATAACCAGAAAGACTGATAAATCAACAGAAAAATGAGAAGAAATATATGTTAACATTGCTTAAAACCAAATTCATAGAAACTTGTGACAAAGTAGAAAAATATTCATAAAAGTTTATGTCAAGGATTAAAAATTTTATGGTTTGTTGATTTTCAAAAGAACGAAACAATAATGTTAAATTGATGTGAAATTTTTCACAACAAACACTCCTTGAAGATCAAGAACAAAGATTTGAAGTTCAGAAATGCTATGTAAGTAATATCTTCAAAACCTTACTTATTCCCTCTCATCTCAAAAAAAAAAAAAAAAACAAAACAAAAACCATATGATTCAATCTCTAAATTTGAATCCAATGAATTCTGATGAAGTATAGAGAAAATTCAACACTCAAAAGTTTTATTTAAGGATTTTCTGATACATATCATCACAAAGACTTGTTGGGAACAAAGTCAGTTTCAAAAAGGATTTTTATTGGACCTTTTTACAACATAAGGGTCCCACAGGGAGAAAAGGTGCAAGTTGGATGTTAGTGTTTATCTTCTAAAATCTTTAAAATCTCCGATTTTTAATAAAAGATTTATATCAAAATTTTCGGAGATATACCAAGGGTTTTGTAAAACGACTGGTTCCTCAATGGATTAAAACATCATTAAGGTGTCATAAACCACCTTAAATATAAACAACCCACGATAAACACTCAAAGATCTCTGTCTTAAAACACTATAAATACATCTTTCAAAGGCAGAGAATTCCACCTCCAACTTTCTTCCTCAAAAGCAAAACCCCTAAAAACCCTTTTTCGAAGCAAAAACTCAATTCACCATGGCTGGAATCAACATCAACATGCCACCAGTTGAACACTCTGTTCAATTCATCAATGAAGCAAAATTCCTACCCTTGAAAAGCAACAATGAAGCTATGAACACCAACATAGAAGAATACGACATGAAGTGCCAAATTTTGATCGAATTTATGACAAAGTGTCCTATTGCTCAAGCCCTAACAAAGACCAGAGATGTACCGGAAAAACTTATTCAACAAGTGGTAAAGACACTCGAGCTCTCAAATCCAAATGAGCTTACAGCACACGTGTGGGGAGATATCCTCATTGCAATTACACCGGAGAAGATGAGGGAATGTCTGGAGTTACTCATAAGCCAAAATTATGATGAAGCACCAACAAAAGATGATCTGTTTGCACAGCTTGATGCTGTGATGGGATACAAGGTAAAGATCTCAAAGATTGGCGAATTTAAAAGAAACAAGTTGCCTGCCTTCTGGAAAGTGCTAATGGAGATTTTAAACAAATGCTTATCATAAAAAATTGGGGGAACAAATAAGATAAATAGGAATCTTCTGACAATCATGTTCAGCCTCATCACAGGGAAGAACATTGATTTTGGAGAAAAAAAGATTTACTCTAATCAGGAGATCAATATTGACCAACACTGGAAGGATAGATTCACATCTACCTTTTCTGATTTCTGATGCATTTTCTGAAAGGAATATGGAAATTCCTACATCAGAAAATATATGGAGTACTGAGGTGATGAGACCATGGTTTGCTTGAGGCTCATGGAAATCAGATTTTGATGTGCCTGCTCTATCAGAAAGTGTGATGAATCTGATACCAGAATATTCACCCTACAGAGCAGAATATCTAAAGATGTTGAACAGAAAACCAGAGAATAAAGCAGTTTTTGACAGTGTGTCCCCAATGGAGCATGATGCACAAGAATCAAGTACACCACAAACAGAGCAGGAGGCTCAGTCAGAACCTCAACAAGGTGATGAAGATGTACACATTAGTCCTTTGGTAGAAGAGCATCATGCAGAAACCTCACACATGGGAGAAACAGGTGCACAACACTCTAAATTTAATGTTGTTCAAAATTCTGATAGTGATTCTGATGAATCAATTAATGGAGATTATATTATAGAACATAGAGGTACTGTTTCTGAAAAAAAAAAGTTGTGAGTGAATCCAAAGACCTATTCTCTGAATCAGAAAATGAGGAGGAAAATGAGGTGGCAACAGGTGGAGATCAGTCTACTGATCAAGGAAACCTGGATGAGAAAATCAAGAGTTTCTCAACAACACATGGAGAACCTGAAAAGGTTCAAGGATATGAGGAAAACCCGGTTTTAAATAGGTTTCAGTATTCTGGTAAGGGTATGGAGGATTGGGATTATTTCCAACCTCCTAACCTTAAAAAGCAACAAATGTGTTTTCTGCTGGTGTTTGAGGTGGAACATCTATTGTTCCTCCTGTTACCTAACAACAACAAACTATGTCAACAGAACAACTTCACAAGGAGCTTGATGACATCACAGTTGTCTGTACTGGAAAGACAGCAACAGAAGAAAAGCTTGATCTGATACTGGAAGAAATCAGAAACCAAAGATCTGATATTAAAGCTTTATTAAAACTGTTGAAACTGTGAAGAAACAAACAGAAGTCAACACGGCAACTCTCAGCAAACTTCAGCAGTCATCAGAAAACAGAGAGAAGTCATCAGAATTTGAGAAAGCTGTCAAAGAACTTCAAGAAATCAAGGCAAAAATGGCAGAAGTTGCAAGTTCAAGGGAAAGCTCAAGTGCTGGGAGAATTCTAGAAGAAATTCAAGTCCTAAGAGCTAATAGCAGCAGCATGGCTGAGGCTCTTGAAAAATTGATGGTGGAATGGTTTACACGGAAGAATCAAGACAAACTAGAGTTTTAGAAAATGCAGAAACAAGAAGAAACAAATGCTCAAACTCTTACTAATGTTCAATGGTTAGTAAAGAGGTTGCAGTATAATGTTGCCAAACTGGCAAATGTTGATTTGCATGAACTGAAAGCTCAAATTCCATAAGATGTACCAACAAGAGGACTAGAAATTTCTCAACAACAGTCCAAACAGCCAGAAGTCTCTCAACAAGAACCACCCAAACAACCAAAAACATCAACACCACAAAAGCAGAAGCAACCCATGGGTCCTCCACCAAATGTACCAAAACCCATGGGTCCTCTACCAAACATACCGAAGCCAGACAGATTAAAGTTGCTGACACAAACAGCAATTCCAGTTGAATCATCTTCCATAGCTCTCACTGATGAAACAGAATTCAGCAGACAACTTAATGCAATAGAGAAAAGAAAAAGGGAAGATGAAGTGACATCCTCAAAAAGACCAAAGACAGTGATCAGAGAAGGTCCAGATAGAAAGTCAAAAGAATTCACACTCTTGCAAGCTGATCTACATACAATAATGTACCCTGAAGAACACTTGAAGCACTTCTACTGGAATGATAAGGAGGATAAACAGGAAGGGCAACTTTCCCCAGTAAGCTCAAGAATCATTCAACTCAGAAATCAGAGAAGTTGGAAACTCATGCACAATCCTGTTACAAATCCAGTAGTTACTATTGAGAAGATTAGCATTGTGAGTTGTCAAGGTAGAGTCACGGGAACTTATGAGCAGAACAAGTATACATTGGTCAGGGAAGATGGAACTCCAACAACTGTTACTGATGGAGATCTGGCTGATGATATTCATCCACTGAGCCTAATAAAAATGAAACAGATCATTAATCAAGAAAAGGGCAACACAGTACACAGCAGAAGAGCCCTTGAAAGCATCAAGAATGCAGGAAAGAAAATATATCAAAGAGCTGCACTGGCAGACTTTGACCTGTGCATCAACTTTGAGTACAGCAGGAAAGTACAAACATCTCCTCCTAACAACACCATTCCAGCTGAAATTCCATCCCCAAAAGCAAGAACTGGAGCTATCTTTGAAAAACCTAAAATGTCAGTAGTTTTAAAAGATGCTAATGATAAGAAAGCTCTGTTCAGAATCAGTGAAATAAACAAGTATTCAAATCAGCCCTGAACTATATCAATAACTGCATGAATGAGAAAAAAGAGCAGCTCAAGAAGAGATAGAAGGATAATGAACAGCTGAGAAAGACAATTGAAGATATCATTGAAAGGTGGAAGGAAGCAAGAGGTTGGTATAAAGATCTACACAAAGCAACTAACAAGAAGATTGATTACAAGAAAAGGTTGAAGCCAGGAGACACTTACAAAAGTGGGCTGAAGATCAATTGATAATTTCATGAATTTATAATCTGTTTGGGAAACATTATTTTTGTTTTTTAACTTGTTTGGATTTTCTGAATTTGGTTGTTTGAATTTTGTTTTTAAGTTTGGTTGAAATTTGTTTATGTTTGATATAGATAGTTGTTTTTCTTACAATACTTAGGGGGAAACTGTTAGCAAACTTTATTTGTAAGTATTGAAGAAAAAATTATTCAGCCTGATCTAAAGAAGAAGATAAAGTCCTGAAGATCAAGCAACAAGAAGAAACCAGATAGGACGATTGAAAAGAACAACACATCTTCTTCAAAGAATTAGAAGCTGGTCAAGAACACGAGAAGATTATCAGAAAAGGCCATTCTGATGGATCTGATTATATTTCTGATGAAATATCATCAGTTTCTGGCAAATCTGAACATCAGACTTTCTGATGATTTGTTCACCAGAATTTCTGATGAAGTGGTTATCAGAAATTCTGATAAAACCCCACTTGTCTGAACGAGTTCTACCCTGCCACAATAACCGAAGCAACTTGACATTATTGGATCTCATGATGACCAAAGCAACTTGATAATTGGATTCAATGAATATGTTAAGAAGCTACTTTTTGCAGGACATATACATGAATAAACAAATGTTTATTCATGCCCCTAGGCTTTCTATAAATAGAAAGCTCAACATGCAAAGGACGATGAGTTAAGCCAAGCATTCAATACATACAACAAAAACTCCATTGTCCTTTCACCTCAGAATTATACAAGTATTCGTTTGTAATAGATAATAACCTCACAATCACCTTGTAAACCATATTGTTTCAAAGTGATATAAACTTGAAAATTCTGTAGGTCTTGTTTCTTGAAAGCCTGATTTCTATTTCCGCACACTATTTTCATATTTTTTGAAATCACTTGCCATATTACGTGAAAAGAAGTTTTTAAGTCCAACTGGGACCAACAAGGTATATTACTTAACGACTCGTTTGGGGGCGTTATCCATTCTAGTTCATGCCTCCTATTTTCTTATGTCACCAAAATGGTCAACTTTATCAAAGAACTCATTATTGAATCTACCTTGGAGGTAGTTTGCCCATACCATTATCCGAGGGGTGTTTTAGTAAATTTTAGCCCTTTTACGAACTAGAAAAACTTTTATAAACTAACGGACACATTTAGCTCGTAATCCCATCTATATTTATTATGTCCCTAAGGACATAAAAGTTTCCAATGGTTTAGTAGTTTAAAACGCATTTAGTCGTAATTTCACATCAGAGACATGTTATTGGCTCTAAAGGTCGTTTTACCCAAATACTAGATATATCTCATTTGAGTTCATCTATTTGCCACATCTAGCCCTACCATTTTTCGTTGGACCATAAGCCCTTACCGAAAGTATAATCTTTTACACGTACCTAGCATGGGTCAAGCGATGACTCGTCATAATACCTTACGATTCTATTCGCTAATTCATGGGAATGCATGCCCATACATTACGTTTACCTGTAAGTATGAAACTTAACACATAAAGAATTAAATATTATATCCAAATGGTGATAACTGTCACACCCCAACGATGGCGAAATCATCGGGGCGTGGCACTAAGAGAATCAGATTGTTCAAGAGAATCCATAACGACTAATTTAGTGACAATATTTTACAAGTTCAATATCCCATACTATCAAACAAATATTTCAACAAAAGTCATAACATATTCAAGTCTCTCAAACAAAACCAATCCGACAACTTAGATTTTTAGGTGAGTTTCTAGCATTCCTATCCGTTTGCAGCAAAACAATCCATCAACCTGTCATATACGTTAAAATAAAAGTCAATACAATAATGTAAAGGTGAGTACACAAGTTTGCATAACTATAGTATAAAAGTGTTTACGCGGAACCAGCATGTAACACGTAAAGGGGCGAATCAAGTAAGCTATCGACAATGATACAAGCTAACCAACATGATTGCGAGTAGAGTATGCACGATACGTGTTCACCGTAGCAAGCACGTAAAGTAAGTAAACCTTAACAACCCCTAAATATACAGGTGCTGAGTCCAAACTATAGTACTATCATTGCTAAGGGTGGTAGGGCAAGTCATCATTGCGTAAACATAGCAAACAAGCATTCAACTAGTCACGTATAACATGCAAGAGCGGTTAGCGTTTATAAAAGAGTTTAAGCGTTGTGTGTTGTGTTTTTGATAGAGAACGTATGTAACACCCAAAAGTGCGTTAAGCGAAAAGGGTTCGAGTATACTCACAGTGCGTGTTTAACAGTAAACACGGTCTAGAATGGATTGAAGGAAGCGTCGTATCAGCCTGCGTATGGGAACAAAAGTACGTAAGTCTTCCAAAGTGATGAAACGTTCGAAATCGGAGTGTCGAGTGGGAAACAGAGGCTTCGTACGAAGCTAGTGTCTTCGTACGATGGCGTGCCTTCGTACGAATGGAGGCTTCGTACAAGTGTCGCTTCTGTTGTCCAAAAACGAGTGTTCTTCGCGTCTTTCTTCAGAAAATCGAGTGTTCATCCCTCCAACCTTAAGTTACTGATTAAACTTAGAGACGGAGAGGTCTTTGTTTGAGTCACAGGTGAGAATCGGGCTGTGTTGTGCGACGTCAATGCCTTCGTACGAAGGCAGTGCCTTCGTACGAAGCCGGGTGTGCCTTCGTATGTTGGTCCCAGTTTGGACTTAAAAACTTCTTTTCACGTAATATGGCAAGTGATTTCAGTAGATGTGAAAAAGATGTGCGGAAATGGAAATAAGACTTTCAAGAAACAAGACCTACAGAATTATCAACTTTATATCACTTTGAAACAAAATAGTTTACAAGGTGATTGTAAGATTATTATCTAATACAAACGAATCTTGAATTATGTGGGTGAGAGGGCAATGGAGTTTTGTAGTGTATATGATTGCTAAGCTTAACTCATCGTCTTCTCCATGATGAGCCTTCTATTTGTAGAAGGCTGGGTACATGAATAAACATTTGTTTATTCATGCAATAAGTCCTGCAAAAAGTAGCCATTTGACATATTCATTTAATCCAACGTTCAAGTTGCCTTTCTCATCATGATATCCAATAATGTCAACTTGCTTCGGTAAGTGTGGCAGGATAGAGTTGATTTTTAGACAAGTGGGGTATTCATCAGAATTTCTGATAAACCACTTCATCAGAAATTATGGTGAACAAATCATCAGAAAATCTGATGATCAGAATTGTCAGAAACTGATGACATTTCATCAGAAATATCATCAGATCCATCAGAAGTGACCTTCTGTGATAATCCAATTCAACTCTTGATCAACTTGTGATTCTTTGAAGTAGATGCTGTTCATTTCAGTTGTCCTATCTGATCTTCTTCTTCTTGTTGTGATCTTCAGGACTGTTGTCTTCTTCATAGATCCAGTTGAATCTGATTTTCTTCAATAGTTACAAATAAAGTTTCCTAATAGTTTTCCCTTAAGTATTATAAGAAAATGAACTATCTATACACAAGTTCAACTAATTCTTAAAAGAGAAAACAACTAAATTCAGAAACAAAAACATAATCAAACCAACCAATGTTCAAAACAGACAACTGTAACATATTATTTTCAAAAGCAGAAATTTAGTCTTATCAATTCATCAATTGATCTTCACTCCACTTCTGTATTTGTCTCCTGGTTTCAGTCTATTCTTGTGATCAATTGCCTTTTGAGTTTCCTTGTACATCTCTTTGTACCATCCTCTAGATTCCATCCATTTATCAATGCAATCTTCAATTGTTTTTCTCAGCTGTTCATTGTTCTTTCCCTTCTTTTTGAGCTGCTCTTGCTTTTCATTCATGCAGTTTTTTATGTATTTCAGAGTTTGATTTGAATACCTGCATATGTCACTGATTCTGAATAGAGCTTTCTCATCATGAGCATCTTTGAAGACTACACACATATCTGGTTTGTCAAAGATTGCTCTAGTTCTTACTAGCTTAGAAGGAATTTCAGCTGGAATTGTGTTGTTGGGAGGAGGAATCAGCACCTTGTTGCTATACTCAAAATTGATACATAGATCAAAATCTGCCAGTGCAGCCCTTTTGTATAATTTTGCTCCTGCATTTTTGATGCTATCAAGGGCTCTTCTGATCACAACTGAACCACTTTTATCTCTATCAATGATATTCTTCATTTTGACTATGCCCATTGGGTGAATATCATCAGCCAGATTTGCATCAGTAACCTTTTGTTCACTGTTATCTTTTCTGATCAAGGTATACTTGTTCTGTCCTTCATTGCCTAAGATACCTCCTCCAGTAGTCAGAGTATCGATTCTTTCAATAGATAATATTGGATTGGTCATTTCTTTGTGCAGAATTTCCCAGCTTCCATTGTTTCTGATTTCAACAATACCTTTACTCAATGGAGATAGTGGCCTTTTTGGGTTGTCTTCTGGACCTTTCCAGTAGTAGTGCTTTAGGTGTTCTTCAGGGTACATAATTGTGTGTAAATCACCTTTCAGCCCTTCCATTTCTTTGATGTTTCCATCTGAATCTTCTCTCATCACTTTTCTTGGCCTTTTTGAGGAGGTCACTTCATGTTCCATTCTTCTATTCTCTTTTGCATCCATCTTTATGTTGAATTCTGTTTCTCCTGTGAGAGCTGTGGAAGATGACTGAACAGGAACATGTTCTTTCTATTGCACCCTTGAAGTATCTGGCTTTGAGATGTTTGGTGGAGGACCCATGAGTAACTTTGGCTTGCTAGGAGGAGGATCCATGAGTAGCTTCTGTTTTTGAGTTTTTGAGGTTTCTGGTTGTTTGGTTTGATCTTGTTGAGTGGTTTCTGGTTGTTGTTGAGGAGTTTCTGATTCTCCTACTTGTTTCTCTTGTGGAATTGAGGCTTTCATTTCATGAATATCAACTTTTGCCAGTCTGGCAACATTGTACTCTAACCTCTTTACTAACAGATGAACATCAGCAAGAGCTTGAGTATTTGATTCTTCTTGTTTCTTCATTCTCTGAAATTCCAACCTATTCTGATTTTTCTGTGCAGACAATTTCACTATCAGTCTCTCAAGAGCCTCAGCCATGCTGCTATTGTTGGCTCTGAGGAACTGAATTTCTTCAAGGATTTTTCCTGAACTTGAGCTTTCCCCAGCACTTGCAGCCTTAGTCATCTGTTTCTTGATTTCTTGCAATTCATTGAGAGCTTTATTGAATTCTGGTGAGCTCTCTTTGTTTTCTGATGACCTTTGTAATTTGTTGAGGGCTGCAGAGTTGTCTTCTGTTTGCTTCTGCACCGCTTTGACAGTTTCTGATAATACTTTGATGTCTGATCTTTGATTTTTTATTTCTTTCAATATCAGATCAAGCTTATCTTCTGTGGCTGTTTTCTCAGTACTATCAGCAGTTGTTTCTTCAGGCTCCTTATGTAGTTGTTCAGTTGACATAGATTTATGTCCTTGGGTAATAGGAGGAACAACAGATGCTCCAATACCAGTAGAAAACACATTCTCTGCTGTTTTGAGGTTAAGAGGATTGAAATATTCCAAATTCTCTATACCCTCACCAGAAAATTGAAACAAATTCAACTTCTGGTTTTCCTCATATCCTTGAACCTTTTCAGGTTCCCCATGAGTTGTTGAGAAACTTTTAATTTTCTCACCCAGGCTTCCTTGATCAGTTGACTGATCTCCACCTGTTGTCACCACATTTTCTTCTTCAGAATCTGATTCAAAAAATGGGTCATTGGTACCACTCACATTTTGTTTTGTAGAAACAGTGCCTCTATGTAAAATTTAAAATTTTCCTTGAATTGAATCATCAGAGTCACTCTCAGAATTGTGAAATATGTTTAGTTTAGAGTGTTGTGCGCCTGTTTCTCCCATATGTGAGTCTTCAGCATGATGTTCTCCTGCCACAGGACTCATGTTCACAGCTTCATCAGCTGGGTGAGGATCTGATTCACCCTGCTGCTCCATTCTTGGTGTGCTTGACTCTTATGCATCATGCTCCATGGGAGACACACTTTCAAAAACTTCTTTGTTTTCTGGCCTTTTGTTCAACATCTTCAAGTATTCTGCTCTGTATGGTGAATCTTCTGGTATCAGATTCATCATTTTTTTTACAGAACAGGCACATCATTATCTGACTTCCAAGACCCTATAGCAGTCCAAGGTCTCATGATTTCTGTTTTCCACATACTTTCTGATCCTGGAATTTCTAGGTTCCTTTCAGAAAATGCATCAGAAATTATGATTGACAGAAATCTGGGAAAGGGTAGATGTGAATCTATCCTTCTAGCATTAGTCAGAATTGATCTTCTGATTAGATTAAATATTTCTGTTCCAAAACCAATATTCAACCCACTAATGAGACTGAACATGATTGTCAGAACATTCATATTTATCTGATCTGTACCTCCAATTTTTTATGATAAACACTTGTTCAGAATCTCCATTAACACTTGCCAAAAGGCAGGTAGCTTATTCCTCTTGAATTCACTGATTTTTGAAATCTTTGTCTTATAACCCATCACAACATCAAGTAGTGAGAACATATCTTCCTTTTCTAGAGCTTCTTCATAGCTTTGACTTAAGGGTAGTTCCAAACATTCCCTTATTTTCTCCGGTGAGATTGTAATGAAGATATCTCCCCACACATGTGCTGTCAGCTCGAATTGATTTGAGACTTTGAGAGTTTTTACAGCTTGTTGAATGAGTCTTTCTGGTACCTCTCTGGTCTTTGTGAGAGCTTGAGCTATCGGGCATCTGATCAGAAATTCAATTAGGATTTGACACTTTATATCATATTCTTCAATATTGTCATTCGTCGCTTCATTGTTGCTCTTTAATGGAAGAAATTCAGCTTCGGTGATGAAAGGAACAGAGTGTTCGATTGGTGGCATGTTGATGTTGATAGCTGCCATTGAGAATTTGGGTTTTTGTTTCGGAAAAGGGTTTTAGGGTTTTGAATTGGAAGGTTGACGATGGAAGTCTCTGTTTTTTAATGAGATATTTATAGGGAATAGAGACAGAGATCATTGAGTGTTTTTCGTGGGTTGTTCGTATTCAAGGTGATTAATGACACCTTAATGATGTTTTAATCCGTTTAGGAAACAACCGCTTTTGAAAAACCTTTGGTTTATCTCTAATTTAATGTAAATCCTTTAAAAGAAAATCAGAGATTCCAAGGATTTAGCAGATAAACACTAATGTCCAACATGCACCTTTTCTTCATGTGGGACCCCTTTTGTTTTAAAAAGGTCCAATAGAAACCTTTTATGAGATTGTGTAACTTCCCAAGTTTTCCTCTTAATGATATATATCAGAAATTTTTTTAATAAAACTTTTGAGAGTTGTATTTGCTTCATATATCATCAGAATGCATTTGATCCATTTTCAGAGACTGAATCAACATTTTTTTTTTAGATGAGAGGGAATAAGTAGAGTTCCGAGATTTTTACTTACATTGTTGTTTTGCAGTTCTGAACTCCACACCTTTGTTCTGATATACAGGAAGTGTTTTTCATACAGCTTGTTCCAGTCCTCGGAAAAAAAATATTTTGAAAGAAACTTATTTTAAAAATTTAGATGGTTATAAGTTTCTTTGAATCAGGTAAAAGGCAGTGCTTTCTGATGTTTTGTCAAGAGATTTTTCTGATAAAATTTTGATTTTCTGATGTATTTGTCAGATTTTCTGGTTTTCATTAAATCCTATCAGATTTCATATGATTTTCACCAGATTTTCCTTGTTTTTATTAGACATGTTGCTTTAGTTCCCCCTAGATCTATTGACATGTTTTTGTTAATTAATTTTTTTTTTTGAGTTAAAAAAAACATAATATATATAGATAAACAAAAAGAAAACATTAAACATAACAAAAGAAAACAGACAACAACTACTCCTCCTCCTCCAGTACGTTGTACATGCACTTCACATATAACCAGAGACTGGTTATTCGACCAGTGTGATTCGTTGATGGCACCAGGGTAGGATCACTTATATTTTCTTGAAGTGTTAGCTCGGCCCTTGGATAGCAGCTTCTTACTCCTCTGAAGTCCAGCTGACTTGTAATCACATTGGTTACGAATCGAGGGTAGATCAGAAAAGGTTGACGGTCGTGAATGTTTGCTTCTAGGTCTCTCATGAGAAACTTAGAAAAGTTGTAAGGTTTTTCCTGTACAACAGCATGAATCACTTCCATCATCCTATGGGACAGCTAGTTGAAGTGTCCAATATTCTTGGAGAAGCAGACACTGAGCTGTGTTACCAAAAACTGGAAAGGTGGTATAAACCCAGATTTGCTAACCGCCCTTGACTAGTTGTATGTATGATAGCCCATTTCTGTCAAGGTCTGTTGCACATCTGCCTTATCCAGGAATTTGTTTTCATGATCATTACCCAGTCGGAGGACATTTCTGAGTGTTTCCTCCTTTAGGGTAATTTTGACCCCCATAACCTCACTCTCTATCCACATGGAAGTACCACTAAAAATGATTTCAGAGTTCCACCAGAACTCTTGAAGAAGTTTTGGATAAATGGTGACATGTGTAGATGCAGCAAAAGCCAAGGGACTTTGCATGATCATGTTATACACATACCTGCAGTCCTCCCATACAGGTCCTTCCAAGTTAGACCTAAGTCTAAGATTATGATGTCTGTGAAGTGGGAGAGGAAATTGTGTTGTTTTCATCATTTTTGGGTGACCCATTTTAAAATAAGAAGATTCTGTCGAAGAGCTTTTGAAGAGAAGATTTGTTTGGTGAAGAAAGACTTTCTCAGGTTGTTAATATTTATAGGTGAAAGCGATAGTTGTGCCATAAATGTTATTAACAGCCAAAGTTCCAAAGAATTTCATTTTCATTTCAATCTCTTCAATTAAGACGATATCTGTTGCAGCATGTGACAGTCTACTAAGCCCCTATGTGTGAGTAAGCATTGAATAGCTAGGCGGCTACTTTCATAGCTCCTAATCATTTTAGTGCCTACGTGTCTCTTAATCTTCTTATGTAAAAGTGACGTTGCATGCATTGGCAGTGTAAATAAAATTCAATAATCTGTTTAAATTTTTTCTAGTGACGGTTGATTTTCTCAGCTATATTGAATTTTATCTTAATGCATGTTACTCCCCCCCCCCCCTTTTTAATTTAAAAGAAGAAAGAAAAAGAAGAAAAAACAAAAACAGACTATACACATATATGAATATATACAATGTGTGGAATATGTATGAAGATGGAAGTGTATGATGATTACTGATCATTCTGTTGTTTAAACAAAGTTTCTGATTTTATATCAGAAATTCTGATGAATTCACCAGATTTTCTGATGTTCCATCGTTCTTTGTCAGAAACCAGTTGATTTGTTCTTTGATTGTCAGAATTTTGATGTTCATCAATTTGGTTTTCAATTTGTGTCATTGTGTTTTCTGAAAAATCTTCCTCATTTAAATTAACCATGCTAAGTTTGCTGATCAAAAAATTGTGTCTCTTTTCATCAAGAGGTTTTGTAAAGATATCAGCAATTTGGTTTTCAGTTGGAACAAAATACATTTCTATGTTACCTTTCTCCACATGATCTTTTATGAAGTGATATCTGACTTGGTTCTTGAGTGATGAACTGGATTTTCTGTTATTGCAATAGCACTCTTTGAATCACATAGAATTGGTATTTTTGTCAGATTTACTCCATAATCTTTCAGTTGAGTTTGCATCCACAGCACTTGTGAACAGCAACTTGCTGCTGCTACATATTCTGATTCTGCTGTTGATGTGGCAACACAGTTTTGTTTCTTGCTTGCCCAACATACCAATTTTTCTCCCAAGAGTTGACAAGCACCAGATGTGCTTTTTCTGTCAATTTTGCACCCTGCATAATCTGCATTTGTATATGCAATTAGTTCAAGGTTTGTATCCTTAGGATACCAGAGACCAAGATCTGATGTGCCTTTTAGATATTTAAAAACCCTTTTTATAGCTTTTAGGTGGGATTCTTTAGGATCACATTGATATCTGGCTAGAAAGCATGTTGCAAACATAATATCTGGTCTGCTTGCAGTTAAATAAAGCAATGATCCTATCATCCCCCTATAGGTTTTGATATCTACCCTTATTCCATCTTTATCAGAATCTAATTTGTTCCCTGTTGCCATGAGAGTTTTTGAAATAGAGCAGTTTTCAAGTGAGTATTTTTGTAAAATTGTTATGACATATTTTGACTGACTCAAAAATATTCCATTAATTCTTTATTTTACTTGTAACCCTAAGAAAAAGGTTAACTCACCCATAATACTCATTTCAAAATGGCTGGTCATTAACTTTTGAAACTTTTTACAGAATGTTTCATTAGTTGATCCAAATATAATGTCATCAACATATATCTGGACCAACAAAGTATGCCCTTTGTGTGTTTTGAGAAACAGTGTTGTGTCAATAGTACCTTTAGTAAACCCAGAATTGAGTAAGAAGTTTGATAGTGTTTCATACCAGGCTCTAGGAGCTTGCTTCAAACCATACAAGGCTTTGTTTAATCTGTAAATATGATTTTGAAATTTTGGATCAACAAAGCCTTCTGGTTGCTGCACATAAACTTCTTCCTCAATTTTACCATTTAGGAAAGCTGATTTTACATCCATTTGATAAACTTTGAAATCTTTGGATGCAGCATAAGCAAGAAAAATTCTTACAGCTTCTAATCTAGCTACTGGTGCAAAAGTTTCATCATAATCAATACCTTCTTGTTGACAATAACCTTTGACCACTAACCTTGCTTTGTTCCTGGTGATTTTGCCGTTTTCATCAGATTTATTCCTGAATACCCATTTTGAGCCTATGACAGATTTGTCATTTGGCTTGGGTACCAGATCCCATACATTGCTCTTTTCAAATTGATCAAGCTCTTCTTGCATAGCTTGAATCCAGTCTGAGTCATTTAGAGCTTCTTTGACAGATTTGGGGTTCTATTTTGCTTAAGAACCCAGCAAATGCACACTCATGTGCAGTTGCAGATCTTGTTCTTACACCATCAGCTGGATTGCCAATGATGTCAGAATGAACATGTCCTTTGATCCATCTTAACTTATTGTGAAAAGTTGTTGGTTCTGATGGATTTGAAGTTTCCCCCTGAACAGTTGCTTCAGTCGTGTTTAGTGTAACAGAATTTTGCTGATTTTGCTGTTGATTCAAGACTCCTGATTCACTATTCATTTGTTCAGCAGGATTAGTACATGAAATATCTATTGATTTGTTTGTGAGAGATTTATCATGTTCTAAGAATTCTTCAGTTATCATTCCAAAGAGATGTTCATAATTTTCTTGTTTGTCAGAAAAAATTATTTTTTTCATGTATTCATCAGAAACCTCTGTTTCTGATGAGTCATCAAATGAAACATACAGACTTTCTCTGATTGTCCTTGTGTTGAGAATAAAAATTCTATATGTTTTTTAGGACAAAGAATAACCAAGAAAAATATATTTTTCTGCTTTTCTGTCAAACTTTTCAAGGCTTTCAAAATCATTGAAAACAAAGCATCTACAACCAAAAGTATGCAAAAATTTTACACTTGGAATCCTTCCATTGATAATGTTGTAAGGTGTTTTGTTGTGCCTTTTGTTGAATATGGTTCTGTTTTGGGTAAAACATGCATTTGCTATAACTTCTTCCCAAAAATGAGTGGGCATTTTAGCATAAGCAAGCATAGTTCTGGCAACTTCTACCAAGGTCCTATTTTTTCTTTTAACCACCCCATTCTGTTGAGGTGTTCTGGGAGCAGAAAAATCATGAGAGATTCCTTTACTTACAACAAAGCTCTCAATTTTTTAATTCTTAAACTCTGTTCCATTGTCTGATCTGATCCTTCTGGCTGTTAGTTTTAACAGATTTTCAATTTTCTTGATAAAATTAACGATCAGATCAGGAGTTTCACTTTTCTTTCTCAAAAATTCTACCCATGTGTACCTGGAAAAGTCATCTACTATTACTAGTATGTATTTCTTTCCAGAAAAACTTTCTGTACTTATGGGTCCACACAAATCCATGTGTAAAAGTTCCAAATTTTGTGAAATAGAAGACTCAGAAATTGATTTATGTGAGCTTCTTTTTTATTTTCCCATCTCACATGCTTCACAAATTTTATCCTTCTTTGAGGATATTAAAGGTAATCCTTTTACCAGACCTTTGCTTGTTAGTTTGCTTAGGTTTTTGAAATTTAAGTGAGCTAGCCCTTTGTGCCATAACCAACTACTACCCTTGTTGATTTTTGAAAATAAACATAATTTTGGATGTTCACTTTTTTCTTTGAAATCAAAATAGTAAATTGATTTTCTTATTCTTTTTCCACTTAAATAGATTTTATTATCATCTATACCTATTAACAAGCATTTTTCTGGTAAAAAGGTTACCTGAAAACCTTTGTCACAGAATTGACCACAACTTAGCAAATTATACTTTAAGCCTTCAACATAGGCTACTTTCTCTATGGTCAAACATCCATACCTTATGCATCCATATCCCATGATCCTCCCTTTTACTCCATTTCCAAAATTTACCATTCTACCCAGCTTTGGAACAAAGTTGCTGAGTAAGCTCTTGTCCCCAATCATGTGCTTGGAGCTTCCTGAATCGCAGTACCAGATCTTCTGCACATGATGGTCCTGAAATGGAATGATTAGAGGGTTTTTGGTACCCAGGCATGCTTGGGTACTTTTTCTGATGGGATTTTAATCAAATTATTTTTTCTTGTAGGTTTTTCATCAGCAATTCTGTTATATGCTGAGCCATAAACATATTTTTCATTTTTCTGATATTCTTTCTTGTGATGGAATGAGTGGATAATTTTGAAAAGATGAGTGAACTGCTTCTGGAGTCTTTAAAGATTCTTGAATGCATTCACTTATGTTTGCTTTGAAGTTTGGTTTTTCAAAAGAGTATTCAGAACAGGTTGACTTGCAAGATTCAGAATCAGATTCTGATAAAAATTTATCAGAAATTTGATGGGTTACTTTTACAAAGACAGTGGGTTTAGTTCCTCGTGTTTTTACATATCCTAAACCCTCTCCTTTGTTCTTTGGTGTGGACTCAATGAAGTTTATGAATTCCTTGGCTTGTTGAAAACCTTTTACATTAATTTCTTTATCATTGATTTTCTTGTAAAGATCTTTTCTTTCATTTTCACAGAACTCAATTTTAGCTCTGTGATCTAAACTTTCTTCTATGAGTAATTGGTTTTCAATTATGATTTTATTCATGTTCCTTTGCAACTCATCAGATTTTTTAATATCTGATTGATGTTTATCTTGCAGATTTAGAAAATCTGACATGAGCTTGTTTAGCTTGTGTTCAAGATCAAGATTATCTAAATTTACCTGTTGTTCTGAAGTTTCTGGTATGTCATCAGAAAGTGCCATTAGACAAAAATTAGCCATCTCTTCTTCTTCTTCATCAGAAGAATCATCAGATAGCCATGTATCTGTCCCAGCTATTAAGCTGACTTCTTGCTCCTTCTTTGCTTCTTCTAGCTTTTTCTCATAATAAGCAACATCCTTGAGCTTCTTGGTCTTGCATTCTGATGCATAGTGACCTCTTTGCTTGCATTTGTAACACACAAATTCAGTTTTCCCTTTATCCTTAGATCTACCTTCTTCTATAGATCTAACATCCATCATCCCTCTGTCACTTCTCTGGTATCTCTGGCTTCCTCCCCTCAACCTCTGCTCAAATGTTTTGGTGAGTAGTGCTATTGCTTCAGCAAAAGCTGAAAAATCTGATGATGTATCAGAAATTTCAAGATTTTGGCTGTTTGATGGTTGTGGATCATTGGTAGGTGTTGTTCTTTGTAAGTTTGAGATAAGAGCTAAAGATCCCCCTCTTTGAATGGTTTCTTCAAATATTTCTTCCTCTCTGGGGATCAAGATGCTATATAAGTCATGAAGACTCATATTTCCCAGTTCTAAGGTTGAGGACAAAGTCATGGTTAGACTTCTCCATTCTCTAGGTAAAGCATCAAGAAATTTTATGTTTCTTTCATCATTTGATTTTGTTATACCAAATTTCTTTAGCTCATTTAAAAGTTTTGTAAATCTTTGATATGTATCATTTAATCTTTCATTGGGTAAACTTTTAAACCTCTCATATGAGGAAACATTGTTTGTTCTCTTGTTTCTTTTCATCCTTTCTCCTCCTTCACAAAGATTTTCCAACTGATCCCATATTTCCTTGGCTGATGCACATGCATCAACTTGTGAAAATATGTCATTGGGGATGGCCATTATTAAAAGTGACTTTGCCCTTTCATCCCCAGCCACCAGATCCTTGTCTTCCGCACTCCAGTTTATTTCACTTTTGGGAGCACGGGAGGCAGGGATTGCTGGTGATTGGTCAGTTGCTGGAATAGCTGGTATTTCTGTCATTGGTATATGTGGACCCATTTCAATGGATTGAAACAGAGCTCGGTCATGACCATTAAGGAAATTGACCATCCTGATTTTCCATTGGGGGTATTCCTCTCTGACCAGAGTCGGAGGTTTAGACATAGAACCAATGTTAAAAGTATTATTCCAGGATTGAAAGCCGGCCATATTTAGAGAAAAGAAGATGAGCGATTGATCATTTGAAAATACTTTATTCAATCTGCTCTTATACCAATTGTTGGTCCCAGTTTGGACTTAAAAACTTCTTTTCACGTAATATGGCAAGTGATTTCAGTAGATGTGAAAAAGATGTGCGGAAATGGAAATCAGACTTTCAAGAAACAAGACCTACAGAATTATCAAGTTTATATCACTTTGAAACAAAATAGTTTACAAGGTGATTGTAAGATTATTATCTAATACAAACGAATCTTGAATTCTGTGGGTGAGAGGGCAATGGAGTTTGTAGTGTATATGATTGCTAAGCTTAACTCATCGTCTTCTCCATGGAGAGCCTTCTATTTATAGAAGGCTGGGTACATGAATAAACATTTGTTTATTCATGCAATAAGTCCTACAAAAAGTAGCCATTTGACATATTCATTGAATCCAACGTTCAAGTTGCCTTTGTCATCATGATATCCAATAATGTCAACTTGCTTCGGTAAGTGTGGCAGGATAGAGCTGATTATTAGACAAGTGGGGTATTCATCAGAAATTCTAGTGAACAAATCATCAGAAAATCTGATGATCAGAATTGTCAGAAACTGATGATATTTCATCAGAAATATCATCAGATCCATCAGAAGTGACTTTCTCTGATAATCCAATTCAGCTTTTGATCAACTTGTGATTCTTTGAAGTAGATGCTGTTCATTTCAGTTGTCCTATCTGATCTTCTTCTTCTTGTTGTGATCTTCAGGACTGTTGTCTTCTTCATAGATCCAGTTGAATCTGATTTTCTTCAATACTTACAAATAAAGTTTTCTAACATCGTACGAAGCCGAGGGTGCCTTCGTACGAAGCCGGCGCTTCGCACAGAAGAGTCCAGCTCACACAAGTGGTTGTTCTTGCATTCGGAGTTGTGTTTTCGCCTGAATCGGATGCATTTTCGAGTCCTTTTCATGACGGTTTCGACACCACTTCGTCCCACTATCCAGTGAACGAAATATGTGTCGGTTTTGGTCCGTTTTTGTGTAAAAATCGAGTTTAAAACACTTTTTCCTTGGAATAAACACTTGGTGAGTGTGAGATCTTCAAATCTATATCTTGGGAAGCCAAGGCTAAACCCAAATCACTCGTTCAAGTGCAGATCCGTAGTAAAAAAAGAAGTTTTGATGAAAAAGATGAAGGTTGTTGTAAAAAAAAAAAGAAGTTTAGATGAAAAAGATGAAGTTTAGATGAAAATAGAGAAGTTTTGATGAAATCGGGGTTAAACTCATGGAAAATCGTAGTGGAAAACGTTTTGTAAAACATGTAAAAAAATAGTAGATCTTACTCGGGAAATCGAAGGTCAGTAGGTTGGGAGTGAAAATGGCAGCAATGGTGAAATGGAGGAGTGAGCTTGGTATTTATAGAGGAGAGCTAAAGGTTTGGTTCGAAGCTGGCTGCCTTCGTACGAAGCTGCTGGCTTCGTAAGAAGGGATCAGTTTGGTGTAAAAGATCTCCGTTTCACGTGTAGGGTGCTCGTTTGGTGCGTTTTGTTGCGTTAGTTAGCGCAAGTATGTTAAGTATTTTAGCGAGATGTTAATTGTGGTGTTACTTTGCGTTTTAGCTGTTAAATCGAGTTACGAAAGTGAGCGTTTGAGCGTTTTGAGCGATGTAACAAACACACATAACATAACTAACATTCATACACATAAATAATACAAATAATATAAAAAAATCCGCATTTCGAGTTTGCGTTGCGATAAGCGTTTAAGTAATAAGCGTTTAAAAGCGTTAAATGCCATATAAAATGCGTTTAGTAATATAGTTAACCCATAGTGATCATCGAATCTCAGAGTACAAGCGTTTACGAAATCAAATAACGGTAAAAGGAATAACCAAAAGATCGGGTTGTTACGGTTTCCCTTACTTTAGGGAATTTCGTCCCGAAATTAAGTAGTAGACGTAACAAAGTGTTGCGGATATTTAGCTTTCATATCACTTTCGAGCTCCCAAGTGAACTCGGCTCCGCGTTTGCCTTCCCATCTAACCTTCACTATGGGAATGCTACTACGTCGAAGTTTCTTGGTTTCTCGGTCCATGATTTCTACTGGCTTTTCCACAAAGTGTAGAGTCACGTTTATTTGCAAGTCTTTAAGATGTACATGAAGATTTTCTTCAGCTAGACACTTCTTGAGGTTCGAGACGTGGAAAGTCAGGTGTACGTTGCCGAGTTCAACCGGTAATTCGAGTTGGTAGGCCACTTTACCAATTCTTTCCAGAATCTTAAAGGGACCCACGTAACGTGGCGCTTGTTTCCCTTTCTTTCCGAATCCGATCACCCCTTTCAAGGTGAAACCTTTAAGAGGACGTGATCTCCAACTTCGAACTCCAGGGTCTTGCGGCGTTTATCGGCGTAGCTCTTTTGACGACTCCGAGCTTTCAAGAGACTGTCTCTTATTTGGAGAATCTTGTCTATCGTTTCTTGTATTAACTCGGGACCGGTGATTTGTGCGTCTCCGATCTCATGCCATACAATAGGCGATCAACATTTTCTACCATATAGTGCCTCAAAGGGTGCCATTTGTATACTAGCGTGATAACTGTTATTGTACGAAAATTCTACTAAGGGTAAATGCGAATCCCAATTACCACCAAAATCTATAATGCATGAACGAAGCATGTCTTCGAGGGTGCGCGGATCATGCGCTCAGTCTGACCGTCGGTCTGGGGATGGAATGCGGTACTAAGATTGAGAGTCGTACTGAGAGCGGATTGGAATGTCTCCCAGAGACGTGAGATAAAACGACCATCACGGTCAGAGATGATGTCATGAGGCATCCCGTGTCGACAAATGACTTCGTCGGTATAGAATCGTGTTAATCATTCAACCTTAAAGTCTTCTCGTATCGGAATGAAATGAACAGATTTCGTAAGACGATCAACTATAACCCAAATGCTATCGTGACCATAAGGTGTTTGGGGGAGTTTCGTAATAAAATCTATGGCTATACTTTCCCATTTCCACATCGGGATTTCGGGTTGTTCAAGTAAGCCAGAGGGTCGTTGATGTTCGGCCTTAACCTTCAAGTAGGTTAGGCATTTCGAAACATACAGAGCGATATCCTTTTTCATGCCCGACCACCAAGACCTAGAATGGAGGTCCTCGTACATCTTGTCGGCACCGGGGTGAATGGAATAAAAAGATTTGTGAGCTTCAGTCAACAATATCTCCCAGAGGTTATTGCAACTAGGAATCCAAATACGGTCGAGATAGTGAAAGATATTGTTCAATTTAGTCACTAGCTGGGTTTCGGCACCACACTTCATTTCCTCTTTCAAGGTATTCTCAATGAAGCATGCGTGCTGCGCGTCGCGGATTAGAGCTTCGAGGTCGTTCTGGTCTTGAACATTAGAATACTATACACATAGCTTCGTCGACTGAGAGCATCGGCTACGACGTTTGCCTTGCATGGATGGTAGTGTATCTCGCAATCATAGTCGTTGAGAACTTCAACCCATCTGCGTTGGCGCATGTTCAGTTCTTTCTGGTTCAAGATATGTTGTAAGCTTTTATGGTTGGTGAAGACCATAAACTTTGTACCATAAAGGTAGTGTTGCCATATCTTGAACGCAAAAACAACTGCACCGAGTTTGAGATCGTGGGTAGTGTAGGTCTTCTCATGGATTTTGAGTTGTCGAGACGCATACGCGATAACCTTGTCTCGTTGCATAAGAACACAACCAAGACCTAGGTTAGAGGCATCGCAATATACAACGAAATCGTCGTTTCCATCGGGGAGTGCGAAAATAGGAGAGTTGCAAAGCATATGCTTAAAAGTTTGAAAGGTGTCCTCTTGGACAGAGCCCCACATAAAAGGTTTGTCCTTGTGTGTTAGGGCGGTAAGAGGTACGACGATTTTAGAAAAGTCGGCGATGAATCGGCGGTAATAACCCGCCAATCCGAGATAAGAACGGATTTCGGATGGAGTCTTCGGCGTAATCCAACTCTTTACAGCTTCAACCTTCGCGGGATCGACGTGAATTCCTTAAGTGTTAACGATGTGAACGAGGAATTGAACCTCCTCGAGCCAAAATTCAAACTTGGAGAACTTGGTGTAGAGGCGATTTCCTTGAAGAAGTTCGAGAACTAACCGAAGATGTTGCGCGTGTTTGGCTCTCAACTTCGAGTAGATAAGGATATCATCGATAAACACAATGATGAAACGATCCAAAAAGGGTTTGCACACATGGTTCATCAAGTCCATGAAGACCGCTGGAGCGTTCATGAGACCAAAAGGCATGACCACGAATTCATAATGGCCATAGCCAGTACGAAATGCGGTTTTCGGGACGCCTTGCTCTTGTATACGTAACTGGTGATAGCCGGAATGTAAATCAATCTTCGAGAAACACGTAGCACCTTGGAGTTGATCGAATAAATCATCGATTCGGGGTAGCAGGTAGCGGTTCTTGATAGTAAGCTTGTTGAGTTCCCTATAATCGATGCACATTTGGAACGATCCATCCTTCTTTTTCACAAAAAGGACAGGTGCGCCCCATGGGGATGTGCTAGGTCGTATGAAGCCTTTGTCAATCAATTCTTGGAGTTGACTAGATAGCTCGCGCATTTCGGATGGTGCAAGGCAATAGGGAGCTTTCGCAACAGGGGTAGCACCAGGGATAAGATCAATACGAAAATCAATATCTCGAGTAGGGGGTAAACCAGGTAAATCGTCGGGAAAAACGTTAGGAAATTCACAAACAATAGGAACGTCTTTCACAGTTTTCTTCTCGTTCATCGTCTCCACAATATGGGCTAGGAAAGCGATGTATTCCTTGCGTAAGTACTTACTCGCTTGGATGCACGACATAAGCTTCAACTCTTTCGAGAGTACTTCATCGTGGACACATAATTGATCACTGTTTGGAAGAGAAAATGAACCATCTTATCGAAACAAACAACTTCGGCACGATTCTCACGAAGGAAATCCATGCCTACTATGATGTCAAAGCTACCTAATTGCATAGGTATGAGATTGATCGGGAAAACGTGATTGTTGAGTTCAAGAATACAATCACGCAGAACGGAATTAACGGTAACAGTTCTTCAGGTGGCAACTTCTACATCGAAGGTCTTTAGGAGTTTAGCGCGTTTACATTTTAGAAGCTTTTCGAATTCAAAGAATACAAAACAGTTATCAGCTCCAGTATCAAATAAGCATGAAACATAAATACCGTTGACTAGGAACGTACCATTGACAACATTGTTGTCAGTCTGAGCCTGGCGGACGTTGATGTTGAAAGTTCTTCCACATGCAGCTTGTGGTTGTTGTTGCTACTGTTGCTGTTGTGGTTATTGTTGTTGCGGCTCTTGCTTCACAACATGTTGCGGGCAGACATTGCTAAATGGTTGGGATCGCCACAAGTGTAGCAAGCACATGCATGAGCAACAGGTGCTGGAAATACTAAATTAACCTGAGGAGCAATAGGTTGAGCTGGCGGTGCTGGGAGAGGTTGAGGAGCTTGCTAACGAGGGCCTAAGCGGTAGTTAGTTGTGTAGTGCCCAAAGATGTTGCAGTTGACACAGAAACAGCAGTTTGTCTCTACTGGGTGATGATAGGTACAAGTAGGGCACAGTGGATGATTCCTAGTATACGCACGCTTAGCGGGCGGTGCGTTGGGAGTAGCAACCTGACGAGTATGGGTGTTGGGCGGTGCAACCACTGCACAGTTCTTGTTGGAGTTCCTTCGCTTGCAGCTTTGGCGATTAGACTTTGGGGCTTGAGATGGTACGCTATCGGTGCTTGGAGTTGCAGTAGCTTGGCTGAGACTCTTGATCGAGGTTTTGAAAACTCTGGTCAAGACTCGCTTGTCATTGATTTCTACTGTGAGCTGATAAGTTTCCTCGATTGTTGCAGGTTTCGCTGCTTAAACAAAGTCAGCGACACAGTCGGGAAGAGCACGAATGTACTTCTAGATAGCTTTTTCAGGAGTGTCCACTTGACTTGGACAGATGATGCTCAACTACTTAAATTCGGCGGTGAGACCAGAGTTATCACCTCCAATTTGCTTGATGTTCCAGAACTCGTTCTCCAGCTTCTGGACTTTGTGGGGAGGAAAAAATTCCTTCATCATGAGCTCTTTCAGCTCCTCCCATGCGAGACCATAGGCTGCATCATTTTCGCGCCTGTTGCACTCAGCGGTCCACAAGTCAAGTGCCCTTGACTGAAATACACCAGTGGAGTTAACAGTGAGGAGATTCTCAGGACATCCACTTTGTCGGAAGGTAACCTCGATTGAATCAAACCATTGAAACATCATACTGGGTCCATCTTCACCAGTAAAGTTCATAGGACCACAGGCTTTGAACTGCTTGAAGCTGAATGGAGCTTTAGGCGAGTCATTCTTGGAATCAACAGAAGATGTGATGCTGACAGCGTGGATTTCACTGACAATTTGAGGGATCACCTTGGCCATTTCCTTGGCCATGAGAGAGGCGATGCGTTTGTCAACATTGTTTCGCTGGATGTTTCGGCGAGTGTGTGTTCCCAAAGAAGACATTGTCAAGCGTGAGTTCCTCTACATATGTCATAGGAGGAATTAGACGAGATTCGATTATATTGGGTTTGGTTTAAAAGTTTTGCGTTTCATACAACATATTTATTATTATTATTATTATTATTATTATTATTATTATTATTATTATTATTATTATTATTATTATTATTCACATAAAGCACAAAAACACATAATCACATAAGCACATTTATCATATAAGCACGTATTAGCACATAATTCACATAAATACATATTTTGCACGTATTCACCTCTAATCCAAAAGCTCCGTTCTCTAATTTGCGTATAGCGTGTGCGAGAGTTGCGAGAGATAGCGTAGTATAAGCGATGAGTATAGCATAGAGTGGATAAGATTGCTTAGTTTATTCGCAATTAGTTAGCATTTTAGATTGCGAGAGCTATAAGAGTTGTGTGTAATAAGCGGATAGCAAAAAGCGGTAAAACGATAAATCGATAAAGCGTAAAAGTTAAAACACATAAACACAATAAACTCAATGACGCGTAAAATCGGCGATTGTAGGTTTGAAAATAAATAGAGTGCCTTGGGTGTTAGACATCGACTGCCCAAAGTGATTCAACTATTCCCAACAAGTTCGAGTACACGTTTTGGACTAATAGACTATGCTCTCACCGTAATACGGCTAACAGCATTCATCCTTCCAGTTACTACGTGACCTGAGTCATTGGAACAGTCGAGACCTTGGTGAGATCTTTTAAAAACCATTTTAGAGAGTGGAACAGGTTATTAAGATGCGGGTCTCACCCCTAACTTAACAACCTCGCTCCTAACTGTGGTTAGAACAACCACGAGATAGAGTTGGAGATTTCCGTCGAGATGTGGATTTCACTCCTAACTCAAGGAAAGATTCTCGTGCGAGATCTTATCGAGAGTTCTTGGTTTTCACACCTAATCCTGACACAATCACTCATTTATGTTATGCGAGTGTTTCAATCGTGTACATTCTGTTAGACTTAGGAAAGGCATGTAATACTTATTTTTTGCCTTAGGAAAGGCTCCCTTCGTACGAAGGTGGAACATGTGAGTTCGCACAAGAGTTTAACATGTGGGTTCGTACGAAGGTGTTCTGTTGGGTACTTAGACTATAGACTAGGTCTGTTTTGTATGACTCGACCTAATTCCCTATAGTTATGGCTCTGATACCAATCTGTCACACCCCAACCGATTACGGAATCATCGGGGCGCGGCACTAAGCGAATCAGATTGTTCAAGAGAATCCATAACGTCTAATTTAGTGACAATATTTAACAAGTTCAATATCCCATACTATCAAACAAATATTTCAACAAAAGTCATAACAGATTCAAGTCTCTCAAAGAAAACCAATCCGACAACTTAGATTTTTAGGTGAGGTTCTAGCATTCCTATCCGTTTGCAGCAAAACAATTCATCAACCTGTCACATACGTTAAAATAAAAGTCAATACAATAATGTAAAGGTGAGTACACAAGTTTGCATACGTATAGTATAAAAGCGTTTACGCATAACCTGCATGTAACACGTAAAGGGGCGAATCAAGTAAGCTATCGACAATAGATACAAGCTAACCAACATGACTGTGAGTAGAGTATACGCAATATGTGTTCACCGTAGCGAGCACGTAAAGTAAGTAAACCTTAACAACCCTTGAATAAATAGGTGCTGAGTCCAAACTATAGTACTATCGTTGCTAAGGGTGGTAGGGCAAGTCATCACTGTGTAAACATAGCAAACAAGCATTCAACTAGTCACGTATAACATGCAAGAGCGGTGAGTGTTTATAAAAGAGTTTAAGCGTTTTGTGTTGTGTTTTTGACAGAGAACGTATGTAACACCTAAAAGTGCGTTAAGTGAAAAGGGTTCGAGTATACTCATATTGCATGTTTAACAGTAAACACGGTCTGGAATGGATTGAAGGGAGCGCCGGAAAAGCCTGAGTACGGGAACAGAAGTGCGTAAGTCTTCCAAAGTGCTGAAACTGTCGAAATCGGAGTGTCGAGTGGGAAATAGAGGCTTCGTACGAACCTAGTGTCTTCATACGAAGGCGTGCCTTCGTACGAAGGGAGGCTTCGTACAAGTGTTGTGACATTTGTGCCTCTACGATCGTCATACAATTACGAATCCAATGAAATCTTGTATTTCATTCTCGGGATTTGTACAATTACATGTGACAAGTACACATATCAAATTTCGTATGATTCCGAACTCCCGAGAAGCTTTTCTGGAAGTTATACGCAAACTGTTGCGTAAACGTAATCAGTTTAACGCGACATACACTATGAAATAGTGACATAATCTTAACATACCTTAAATAACCTTTACATAACTTAGAAATAAGTTTTGAAGGGTTTGGTATGTCAAAAACAAGTTTATTCAATCACAGGGACTATTTGCAACAAACTGCAAAAGTCTGCCGATTTGTATAGCAACGTACATTCCGGAACAAGATCATAAGCTAAACATACCCTAAATACCATTTACATAGCTTAGAAATAAGTTTTGAGGGGTTCGGTGTGCGAAAATACGCTTATTTGATCACAGGGACGAAAAGCGTCAAAAACTGCGAAAGTTTGCATTTACGTGCATATCTCGCGTTCTGACCGTATCCGGACATCCAAAAATTTTTGTAATCACTAAAATATTTTATTTTAGTGATAGGAATGCAAAAATACCATTCGTCGCGCAATTTGGATCGTTTTCGCGTCCGTTCGAGTTTCGTCGTAATTAACTGAATAACGTGATCGTACGACCAAACGAACCGACATCTATGATATTTTCAAGCATATTTCAAGTCCCCTATGCTTTAACATCCTTTTAGAGCCTTGAAATTGGCTTAACAGGGGTTAAACGTGTCGAAAAACAAGTTTTAAAGGCTGCAAGGACTAAAACTGGCAATTTCTGAAACCTGATGTGAGTCTCTGGCGGGGGCGAGAGACTGGGCTAAGTCTCTCACGGGGGGTGAGAAACTGAGCTGGGCAGATTCAATGTATTGTTTAAATAAGCTGGAGAATTGTTTTTAATCCTAGTTTTTGCATACTATGAGCTGGTTTAAGTGTTCCCCAAGCCAAATCAGTAGCTAACATGTGTAGGGTCAAGATCATGCCTTAATCAATTCAAAAACACATGGCATTGATCCAAGGGCACTTGAAAATCTATAAATAGCAAGGGGTTTTTCCATTGTTCCTTGCTCATTTCTTCTTCCTCTCATAATCTGCTCTATTGGAGGCTATCACTATTATTGAAGGCCTCCTACTTGAGTTTTCTAAGTTCTTTTTCCAAGCATTGGACTCTAGTAAGTGTTCTTTCATGCTTGTTAGTTATTTCAAGCAAGAAAGTCAAACAGTGTTTGACTTTCAGCTTTGACCATGATTTGGTCAAGACAAAGTTCGTTTGAACTTTGCAACGTGAGCATAATCACAATAGTTATAGTCCATTGGGACTATACCTACTGATTACCACGTTGACTAGTCGAAGTGACGAGTCAAAGTTTCGGTCAAAATGCACGATTATGTGCATTTTGCGACGAAACTATTTTCGGGTATCAAAACACTTTGTTTTGATATCAAATCAGTTTTCTAACTTAGTTAAACATGTTTTAACATGTTTAACTCGTCACTTTTAGTTTAGTGTTTATTTAGGGACGTAAGTCAAGCGGTCTCGACAACCGCTTAGACTTTCGAACCCGACCCGTTTGGTCGATCATTAGGATCCGACCAAACATATTTTGTGACCATAGTTGTATAGAGAATAACCTTCAGAGGTTATACCTTATGGTCACTTAGTTTAATTAGTTGTATGATGGGTAGTTTATATGCCTTAGGAAAATGACCAAAACGCCCTTTTTGCGCATAATTTCAATTTAAGCATATGTAACCAAAATTTTTGACACTTAAACTGATTATGCAACATACTTAAACATGTTTAAGCATATAATACTTGTCATAGGACTAGTTAGGCCATCCGAACGTGCTTTTGCGCAAATGACGCGTTAAAGTAGCGTAAACTACCTTAACGGGTCATAAGCACTTAGGATAGGTTTCAAATCAGAATGTAGGCTTTGTTAAACCATATTACATGAGTTCCAAAACTCATTTGGTATACAAGACCTCATTCTACCCGATCTCCCGATTTAGGTCCCGATTATTAACATAGTAATCCGATACTAGGTGCCACTTGATTCCTTGATTTCCCGAGCTTTGTTAGGACACTTATTCAAGGATACTTGCAATCTCAAGTGAGTACATAGTCCCCTTTTTATGTTTTCAATTGTTTTGGGGTGATTCATATGTGCTAAATGCTCTTCAACTTTTCATAAACAAATGCTATGGTTTATATAAACACAATGATTTCAATAATGTGAACGAACTTGTTGGGGCGTTAGTCGAAAGACATGCGAATGACATTCATTAACTATGATCAAGCCGACCAGTAGTATGTTATGGTACCATAGGATCTGACAAATCTCGTTATCGGACTATCCCTTTGGTGGGTAATGTGGGTAACGACAGAAATTGTTATCTGATTAACAAATCATGTGTTGGTTTGTTAGTCTTGTTAAAGAGGTCTTTCAGGGCCTAGTTAAAGATACCCCATGGGTGGTATATCGAGTTACACAGGTTTGAATGTATTCTTTAAAGAACGACCAAAAGTTGTATTTCACAATTAAAACATGAGCGATTTGAACGATTTAAACGATTGGAATGATTGGAACAATTTGAACGATTGAACAATTTGAACGAATTGAACGATTTTGGATGATTGGTTTATGGTAAGTGATTAGATAATGAGACATGTGTAATGTGATAAAAGCATGGTGGATACGCCGCTGATACTTCCTATATATAAGTGCTTTTATCACATTACATGTCGTAGCGTTATCTAGATCACTTGGACAAATGTTTTCAAATGATGACACATAACGAGGTTTACTTAAAGATATAAACCATACGAGTTTTCATACAAGACGATTTACTACTTGGTTTTACAAAAACAAATGTTTTCAGTCAAGATTCATGTCTACAATGGTTTTGGTTTACTTATATCATCTTGTAAAGGTGATAAAACATATTGCAATATCAAACACTTTTTGATTTCAAGGTACATACTCGACAACTCTCGTAGTACTTGCCGGCATTTTTATGCTGACTGTTTTCACATATGTTTCAGGTTCTACTATGTGATGGTTGTTGATTGCTTGCTACACATAGGATGGACGCGGGCTTTAGTGACTTAAAACTTGAAAGACAATTGTTGTAATTATTTGATTTGTATCAAAACAATGGGTCAATTAACGAATTAAAACAAAACTTCAATTACCATGTGTTGTGAAACAATGATTCTGTTACGCCACTCCCCGACGTTTCCGCCGCGGTTGGTTGTATTACGCGGTCGGGGTGTGACAAGTGTTGCTTCTGTTGTCCAAAATCGAGTGTTCTTCGCGTCTTTCTTCGGGAAATCGAGTGTTCACCCCTCTAACCTTAAGTTACTGATTAAACTTAGAGCCGGAGAGGTCTTTGTTTGAGTCACGGGTGAGAATTGGGCTGTGTTGTGCGAAGTCGTTGCCTTCGTACGGGGTGTGCCTTCGTACGAAGCCGGGGCTTCGCACAGAACAGTCCAGCTCACACCAGTGGCTGTTCTTGCATTCGGAGCTGTGTTTTTACCTGAATCAGATGTATTTTCGAGTCCTTTTCATGACGGTTTCGACACCACTTCGTCCCACTATCCAATGAATGAAATATGTGTCGGTTTTGGTGTAAAAATCGAGTTTAAAACACTTTTTCCTTGGAATAAACACTTGGTGAGTGTGAGATCTTCAGATCTACATCTTGGGAAGCCAAGGCTAAACCCAAATCACTCATTCAAGTGCAGATCCGTAGTAAAATAAGAGGTTTTGATGAAAAAGATGGAGGTTTTTGTAAAAAAATAAAGAAGTTTAGATGAAAAAGATGAAGTTTAGATGAAAATAGAGAAGTTTTGATGAAATCGGGGTTAAACTCGTGGAAAATTCTAGTGGAAAAAGTCGTAAAACATGTAAAAATAGTAGATCTTACTTGGGAAATCGAAGGTCAACAGGTTGGGAGCGAAAAAGGAAGCAATGGTGAAATGGAGGAGTGAGCTTGGTATTTATAGAGGAGAGTTGAAGGTTTGCTTTAAAGCTGGCTGCCTTGCCTTCGTACGAAGTTGCTGGCTTCGTAAGAAAGGATCAGTTTGGTGTAAAAGATATCCGTTTCGTGTGTAGGGTGCTCGTTTGGTGCGTTTTGTTGCGTTAGTTAGCGCGAGTATGTTAAGTATTTTAGCGAGATGTTAAGTGTGGTGTTGCGTTGCGTTTTAGCATGTTAAATCAAGTTGTGAGAGTGAGCGTTTTAAGCGATGTAACAAACACACATAACATAACTGACATTCAAACACACAAATAATACAAATAATATAAATAAATCCGCGGTTTGAGTTTGCGTTGCGATAAGCGTTTAAGTAATAAGCGTTTAAAAGCGTTAAATGCGATATAAAATGCGTTTAGTAATATAGTTAACCCATAGTGATCATCGAATCTCAGAGTACAAGCGTTTACGAAATGAAATAACGGTAAAAGGAACAACCCAAAAGATCGGGTTGTTACAATAACATCACCATTTGACCCGGTTGTCCATTTGACCCGGTTGTCCATTTGACCCGTTCATACCTTACCCTTTTTGCATTTCAAACTAATCTTTATATTATTTCTCACCATGATGTGATTAAACACGAATTTTAACCCATTTGACCCATTATGGCTTATGCCATTAGGTCTCCTTTTCATATTTCTTTGTCTAATCGCTAACATGTGATTTACTTGCCATCTCACTTATTTGACCCGTTATGGTTTACACCATAGGGTCTCTTTTTGTATAATACGTTGGTTTACCACCAAAAACTCATTTTTACTTGCTCAACCCATTTTGGTTCGCGTCAGTAGGTGTTTACCACTAAAAACTCATGTTTACTGGTTTGACACGTTTTTCACTTGTTTGACCCATTTTGGTTCGCGTCAGCAAGTGTTTACACCAAAACCTCATTTTTACTTGTTTAACCCGTTTTGGTTTACAACTTAGGGTTCTACTTCTAAAATTCTTTATTTGATCACCAAAGTGTAATCTAACATAATCTTACCTAGGGCAGTAAATGAACCGAATGTTCCACCAACTGTTCGTGAACCGTTCGACGAGAATTTCGTTTATGTTCGTTCGATTGGCTTAACGAACAAACACGAACAAAAAATTTCGCTCAGTTAGCTTAGGGAACGAACACGAACACAGGTCGTGTTCGTTTGACTGCGTTCGTGAACGTTCGGTAATATGTTCGGTTAAGTTCATTCGTGTCGTTTGATTATATTACAAAATAATAAATAATAAATAATAAACCTTTTATCTAAACATATAGAAAACTTGAAACCCTATTTTTTAAACTAAGCGAAAATTTGGACATTCTAAGACATTTTTGGGGATAATTATGTCTGAGTTAGTTAAACTTGATTCATCATTTGGTGGTGTAGTAGACTTCTTGTGTATTGCTTTATCATTTGATGGTTTTATTTAACTACTTATATCCAATGTTTAAAGATAATAATGTTTTTTTTTTCAAGTTAAATGTTCGTTTGCGTTCTTTTTATTTGTTTGCGTTCGTTTGTGTTTGATCCTAGTATTCATGAACTGTTCATGGACAACTGAATTTCCTTAACGAACGAACACGAACATAAACTTATGTTCGGTATGCGTTCATGAAAAGTTCACGAACATGTTAATTTCCTTAACAAATGAACACAAACATGGGCTTGTTCATGTTCGTTCAGTTTGTTTACAACCCTAATCTTACCCATTTTGACCCATTTGGTCTACACCATGGGTCTTGACTTTAGCAAGTCATTGTTTATTCCAACCACTTCACATTTCTTATATAGTGATTCTATTATAAGAGGTGTTAGTTTTACTTACCTTGCATTCGACCATGCTTTCTCGCATCTTTAACCCGGTTGACACATTCCTTTCCAAACTCTCACCTAGGCTGTCAAGAGTCAAACTATCATATAATATACACAAGATGGTTAGATTAGTCATCCAACATCATGACCATCACACCTCATGGACTTTTATACTATATTTCTCATCCAGTTCTATTATAGGCCAATTTGACTTTCAGAACGTCAAAGTGTCAATTGACTTATAAAATGCATTAACAAGTTCAATAAAATTTATTTAGGCATATTATCAAACACGTGGTGGGCATCATTTTTAGGCTATCATTTTAGCTAACTTAGTCATACAAAATCACCATGTTTCTTTCAATATAACAAGTTCATACATTTCTCAACATCAAGTTAACATAAACTTTCAATTATCACGAGCTAATTCATCATTTTGACCAAATAACCATGTCATCTTTCATGTCAAAAACTCATTTCTAGACATATATATGAACACTTAATCAAACCCCTAAAATGATCAAGTAATTTACACATACAAGCAAGTGTGGTAATCATAAGCATCAACACAACATCAAATTTCATTATCAATTTCATCATGCTATCAATAATATTCAACTCAAGGTTACCACCTTCGCCAATGGGGTGGTGGTCCATTGGCAAAAGCAAAGCCTTTAAACACAATGGGAGAGGGAGGTCTTGGGTTCAAGTCCCGCAAATGACAGGAATAAAAGAAATTTGCTGTTAAAAAAAGGCTACCACCTTCAAGTTCCTACTCATATGAAATTCACCAAATCAAGTTTTACAACATACCTATGCTTGTAGACTTAGATGATCACAAATTTGAGATCATGCAATGTTATGGCTTGAATTTCAACCTTCAATCTGTTGAATTTGTCATTTGAGATTATGAAGAGGATAACCCCCTCTCTCTCTCACCCTACACACGACACACACACACATGTATGCGTGTTTTTATTTTTTTTCCACTTTTTATTTTTCATCTTTTAGAATGTAGAATTTAGCCCTTGTAGTTTTATTAGTTGTTAAGTAGGTAACAACCAACTTATTTCCACAAATATTACCTCTTATTAATAGGTTAAACATTCCTAGTTAATCTAGTAAGTTCAGGGAGGTTATAACCCGTTTTATTTCAATTCCCGCCAACCCGGGCCTTTTATAAACTTTATTTACTAAAAATCATATGTTCGCCTTTTATTTAACATTTGATTTATTCATTTAAAAGTCCTAATGTTTATCGGGTTTACTTTTACCACTAATGGTATTTTCCCCGCTCATCCCCGATTAATTTGGTTTAATGTTATATATTATCAATCAGCAACATGTTGTTGCTGATTGATAATATATTTTCATCTTTTAGAATGTACAATTCAGCCCTTGTAGTTTTATTAGTTGTTAAGTAGGTCACAACCAACTTATTTCCACAAATATTACCTCTTATTAATAGGTTAAACATTCCTAGTTAATCTAGTAAGTTCGGGGAGGCTATAACCTGTTTTATTTCAATGTCCGCTAACCCGGGCCTTTTATAAACTTTATTTACTAAAAAGCATATGCTCGCCTTTTATTTAACATTAGATTTATTCGTTTAAAAATCTTAATGTTTATCGGGTTTACTTTTACCAATAATGGTATTTTCCCCGCTCATTCCCTGTTAATTTGGATTAATTATAAAATCCGTTTTTGGGATGTTACATGTTGTTGCCTTTTAGTGTTGATGTTGCATTGCTTCTTTTTGTGCTTCTTGGAGTTGTATGGTTGCTTTTGTGTGTTGTACATTTAGTTGTTATATATTACGTGGTTTGGTTTTGGGTGTGCGTCATTTGCAACCCAAGATTTTCTCTATACTTATGCATATGTTGTTGGAGTTGGTTGTTGTCGCTTGAACCATTGGCTTTGCGGTGGGGTTGTTTTGGGTTTGTTATTTTGGTTGTCATTTGGCCTGGCTATTGTTGTTTCAACCATGTCTCCGTGTTGGTCATTAATACCATTTAAATAGATGTATAAATTTTCAAAATTTATGTGGTTTAACTTTTTGAATAGATTGTGATGTTTAAAATCTGGTTTGATAAGATTGTGAAGGCTTAGTATAAGCAAGTGCTTAATTTTAGATTTCTGAGTCAATTTAAAAATAAAACTTTTTTGACAAGTCATTTTCTGTGTCTATTTTGTGGTTTGTCCTTTGTTATCTACATTCATGTTTACGAGTAACTTGGCAATGACGAATGAGTTCTATGTATAGTCTTTGTGGCAAAAAAAAACATCATTAAAGAAAACGGCTTTGATGATGTGTTTGAGCCTATTCGTTCCAAATTTGGTATAAGATTCTATTATTTACCTTTATTATTATTGTTGGTTTGAAATTTAAGATAACTGATATGTAGTTTGGTTTGTTTAGAATGTGAAGTTCAAATGAGCATATGGACGTATTTGAAAGGCTCTTGTGTATTCTTTAAGATTCGTGAGAAACAAGCGGAGTTATAACTAGCAATAGACCCGCTTAACGCGCATTATGTTAGCAATAATAATGTTGATAAAAAAATAAATCTGGATATATTAGCTTTTAAATAAGTTGATTGTAAATTTTGTTATTATATTGTAAACAATCAATATTATTAAATATCGTTAATCCTTTATCCGAAATTACCTTGCAATATGAATTTTTTCCGTTTAGTGTTATTTTAATTTCCATGCCGCAATGCGACAAGTCTTACATCTAGTTTTATATAAATATTTATTATTATTAGTTAACATCAATTTTTTTTACTTCTTGTAGAACTTAAATGCATGACCACCCCAACTTAGGTATTCCTAGAAGTTTTGCTTCTCCTATCGAACCACCAACCACAATGGTAAATATTTATTATTTAATGAGTAAATTCGTTTGTTACTTTGTTAAAAATCATAGTACCTTAAATAATATAAAAATTGGTATTTTGGTAATGAAACGTAATTACTAAAAAAACACAAAATCTTTAAATCCATAGTTATTTTTATTTATTCTAAATACACACAAAAAATATCGAGGACAATGCACTTTAATAGTTTAACTAGGTTCGTTAACGGTCACGCGTTGCGGCGAAACGAAACAAAAATGTTATTTATAAATAAAGCATGTTGTTTAGAAAGCCAAATCGTTAGAATTGGTTTAGTTTATCATTTTACCGTTTTAAGATACCAAATAAATACTCTATTTTGAATATAACTTTCTTTTTAACAAAACTAATACCGGAATGTTAATAGAAAAAAATAAGCACAACTACGTACTTAAGTTTTTAGAAAAAAATAAGATTAACGAACGTAAGTTACTAAAGAAATATCAAATTACTTGATAAAGGAAATATGATTAAAAAATGATTTATTAAAAACAAAAAATTAAATAATAAAAGAAATATGGTTTTATAAAAGGAAAAAACAATAAAATATATCAAAACTTAAAAGTAAATATAATAATAAACAATTATAATATTAAAATAATAAAATATGAAAAAACTATGTATTATTATAAATTAAAAATCACTATTCATGGCCCTTCTAAACTATATATACTAGTGAAATTTTCTCGCGCTTTGCGACGAGAATTCAGTCGGTAATTTGTATTTGTTCGGTTCGTTACGGGTTTGACACTCATATAGTAATCGAAAGAGAAAACCTTACATCAACCGAAAACAATAAAAACGAGTATCAATAACGGTACCAGTGTTGTTCAGTTGATATCTGTTCGATTAGTTTGCGTTCTATGTCTATTTTTTTTCAACATTTTGATATAAACTCTATTGAAACGGATATTGTGCCGCTATCGTACAAATATGTACCGAAACAAACTGAACAACATCTGTATTGGCACCGCTATTTTTTTATTATTTTTGTATTTTATAATCTAACACCATATCGCTATGTACCAAATCGAACAACATTGGTACCGGTGTGTTTTATTTTTATAGATTATTGTCTACTAACGTATATCATGCCGCTATCGTAATGTACCAAACCAAAACCGAACGAACAAAATCAGTTCCATATCGATATTTATTTTTATTGTTTTTTCATTCGATAAACTGACATTGTATCGCTACCATATCGTAATCAGCACCATTAGTACCGATACATGTATTCATCTTTATGGTTTCCGGTTATTTTTTTTTCATTTATACGAATCTATCTGCAACAATAAATTAATATCGGTACAAGTACCATGACAATACAAACATATCGATACCGTTCAAAAAACATTGGTGTCGGTATCGGTGTTCGTTTTTACCGTTATCAGTTGATTACATCGAGTGTGTGTATCGTACCGGTACAATAACGAACCGAATGGATACCGATCCAATGCTTGCGGTAACGTATCGTCACCGACAACAATGTTGTTCGAACGTATCGATATGTTTGTATTGTCATAGTACTTGTAGCGATATTCATTTATTGCTGCTGACAGATTTGGATAAATGAAAAAAATAACTGGAAACCATAAAAATGAATACATGTATCGGTACTAATGATGCTCGGTACGATATTGTAGCGATACAATATTAGTTTATCAAAAGAAAAAAAAATAAAAAAAAAATCGATATATATTGAACTGGTTTTGTTCGTTCGGTTTTAGTTCGGACATTACGATAGTGGCATATAGATTTAGGAATATTTTTTTTTAATTTACAAACGCAACTTATTACTAAAAAATCAAATTAATTGAAAAAAATAAAATACTACTAATAAAAAAACAAATATTTAACAATTATCAATTACTATTTATTATTTATTAAAGAAAATCAAATGAATATTATTTAATATACCACTAAAATAAAAAAAAATACAATTATTTAAAAAATAGAAAATACTATTCATCACAACTTTCAAATCATATATAATAATAATAATAATAATAATATAATATAATATAATATAATCATATACAATAGCTTACATATTTATTATATTTTTCTTATTCGTCTGAATAGGGCCGGCCCTAAGCAAGTGTCGGGCGGACGAATGCTCAGGCCAAAAACCTAAAGAGCCCCGTAAGTTTTAAATTATATATATAATTATATATTTATTTAATCTTATACAAATCATTACTAGTAGTTTATGTTTGGCTTAGTAGTTTGCGCTCTGTTTAATCACAACAGTTGCACGGTTTCGAGTCCTTCTGCTTGACGGTTCTATTCTTTTTTATTTTTGCCAGCTTTGTTTGTTTTGGGCCAGACCCAGTTTTTCAACTGTTTTTGTTGACTTTACTGTTTTTTTTTTACGTTTTCCACTTTCATATTTTTAGTTTTTGTTTTCAAGATTTTCAACTTTCGTAATCAAATTATTTTTTTACTCATAATCAAATTATTTTTCAACAAAACCTGAACCAATAAAAGTGCACTATGCTTGATCATCTTAAATAATATTTATTAAAGATTTATACACATAGCTTATCAGAATCGATCAGATTTTGATAAATGTTTTTTCTTCAAAATCGAACCAGCAAAATTTAATTAATTTTGATATAAGTTGTTTCTTCAAAATTTGTTCTAATACTTGGAGTTACAACTATTTTAAAAGACCCAAATATAAACCCAAACTAAATACATAATAGTAAAATGACCCACTCAATTTTAAAAATCTCAAATTTCAAATAATCAAACCAATTTCGATCATTTTGCTACACTACTTTTTTTGTTTATTGTATAATAGTTATCGTCGTATTATGAGTTTTTATGTTTTATATATTTAATTGATAAGTTTATATTATAGGAATGATAGGGCCTGATTTTTATTCTCGTCTAGGGCCCAATAATATTTCAACATTTTCGGAGACAGTCGCACATGTGAATATAAATCCTAGCTCAAACATTATAATGCATGACTAATGACTAATGTATATGTAGGAATTGTCTCCTTTTTATAAACGCCGACTCTTGAACCAATACCCAAATAATTGCACATCACTTGGAATTAAATAACTTATTTTTATTTTATAACACAAAATATTACGAAACTACACGAGACTTTGACCACCCAACTACAAGATCTATACCAACTTTTATCTTTTGCAGATTGTTTCATGTGAATTGTTCTCTTTGAATTCCAAGATAGCAAGATTGGGAGAAAAGACACGTGAATAGTCAAACTAATTCGTTTATTGCATAACAACTATTATGGTGATCAATGTGGGGTTATGCTCATGATATTATTCTCTCTTCATTATGGTACTAGATAAAATAGTTCTACATTTACATTTACATTTGATTTTCAATGGTGTAGACGTTGTATGTTTACACTATATATTGATCACTGAACATGATAAAACTTAAAAAAGTATATGGTGACGTTAAAGAACATTTCAAGGAGAATTAAGTTTTCACCAATAACATGACCATATAAAAGTTATCTTAAATAGTATCTACCTTCACATGAAATAATTAAAGTAAAAAAGTGATGTCCTAATATGTTAATAAAACATATTTAAATAAAACTTAAGGCCAAATGGTCAAGATTTGCTACAACGTTTGTATTTTAAACAAACAACATTGTTTTGTCTAAAATTGAAATTAAATCAAAATGTTTCCCTTTTAAAGAAAAAAAATGATGGAAAGTAACACACTTTGTTAAAGGTAAATAGAATCTACTCAGGAATTGGAAGGAGTAATTTATAAACTTTTAAAAAGAAGAGAAAGTAATCTTTTATATATGAATCATTGCGTTTTTATTTTTTATCACAAAGATGATGTGTTTATATATTTTATTAACTAGGTTATACTTATACCACACGGATGCTGTGTTTATATACTTTAGAATTAAATACCATTTTAATCGCTATGGTTTGAGTTATTTTACCAGTTTAGTCTAAATGTTTTATTTTTCGCCTATGTGTCCAAAAAAGTTTCACTGTTGCCATTTTAGTACACTGGGTTAACTTTATCCATTTTTTCTGTTAACGAGAAGGGCAATTCGGTCATTTTATATGACCGAATTGTCCTTCTAATTAACAAAATTACATATAAAATGACCGAATTGCCCTCTCGTTAACAGAAAAAATGGATGAAGTTAAACCAGTGGACTATAACATGGCAACGGTGAAACCTTTTTTGACCCATAGGCGAAAAATAAAACATTTTGACTAAACGGTTAAAATGACCCAAATCACAGGAACTAAAATAACATTTAACTCTATATTTTATTAAAGGAAAATATCATTGAACATATAGTAACCAATTTTTAAAAGTGTTCTAATTAGGTCACTCGTACCATTTTTGTCTCAATTAGATAACTTAACGTTCAAATCGAGTCATGTCATTTTTTCCATGTGTCAAGAAAAAAAAAATAGAGCATAAGGGTCAGATTATTTTAAAAGGGAAAAAAAAAACAAAAAAATCCACATCATCACGGTTGTCTATGAAATGGATGAAAAAACCCTTAATTTTAATAAAAAATGAATGTTGAATGACATGATTGGAATACTTTTGAACTTGGGTGACCTAATTGGAACACTTTTAAAACTTGTTTACTATTCTACAAAGTTACCCCTGTATTAACTAGGTTATACTTATACCAGCTGAATAATGAAAACTACTAGTTTGTTTTTTAAAATAACAATAAAATTTTAAAATTAATGGGGTGGTGGTCCATTGGCAAATACAAAGTCTTTAAACACTTGGAATCAGAAGGGAGAGGTTTTTGGTTCAAATTCCTAGACGACAAAAAAAAAATATTTGGGTTTGTAAGGGGAAGGTTTGCCGTTCAAAGAATTTATTTTAAACTAGATAATAGTGGTTTAAAATTAAATAAATTTCCATAATTTAAGGCTTAAATTGGATTGTATTTGAAGTAAAGACATTTTTAGTAATGTAATTTAAATATGTCATTATCATTATAAATTTAATCCAAAAAAAATTAGAAAACTAGTTGTTTCTGGTAACATTTAATTCAAAAATATCATTATAATTATAAATGATAAATTTATATGTATTTGAAGTTAAAACAGATTTTGTGGGAATATATAACTGATTTAATCTAACCTAAGCACATGTATTAAACTAAGGATTTTAAAATAAGCAATTTTGTCATTTTATGATATTAATCCGATTTAAAAATAATAAAAAAAGTAATTTTGATTAAAAATGATATTTTAGGGATGGTATAGTGTCCTCATGAATAGTAAATCTATTTTTAAGTATTTGTTATAGTTTTATTAATAAATATTTTACTCATAGTTTAACCTGATTTTGTGTGAGAGGCCATGAATATTAAATCTATTTTTAAGCATTTGTTTCTGTTTTTTTAATAATACTTTATTGATAGTCTAATTTGATTTTTTTTTTCCTAATAACTTGTGCACGTTAACTTTTTTAAAGCATCCAACTCGTTAATTATGTTTATTTTTCTTCAACATCCTCGCCGTATTAATTTTATTAAAAATGGTCATTGTCATACCTAACCAATTATAGAAATCTCGCGATTTTCCCTCTCTCTCTAAACCAATTATAGAAATCTCGCGATTTTCCCTCTCTCTAAAACCAATTATAGAAAACTATCTTTCATACCTAAAATAGCTAGAATCATGAATCAAGATAACAAATTCGGATTGAAATATAAGCACGATTGATACCATGTTTATCATTCCATTCGTGATTCATCATCTTCTTCTAAAGCACATTCAATTCGTATTTCATCTGATTCGTCACATTGTGTTTAATTATTAAAACATACTACTATGAAACACATCCAGTATCCACCTTCAAGTGTAACAAAACACAATACTATGATAAAATACAATGTGAAAAAAACTAGAAACTGATAAATCACAACGTCAAAACAATGTTATTTACATTGATATTGTTTTAAGGATTGATGTGTTAAAGTTACATTGTGAGTAAATTCTGCATATACATGTATCCAATATGTTTTGTTGTAGACAATGTTGTTTTTTAAAGTTTAATCATAGTACTGTGTTTTACTACACTTGATGTTGGATACTAGATGTATTCATAGTAGTGTGTTTTAGTGATAAAACACAATGTGACGAACCAGACAAAATACGAATTGAATGTGCTTTAGAAGAAGATGATGAATTGTGAATGGAATGATAAAGATGGTATCAATCGTAATATAATCGTCAGTTCGAAATCAATGAGATATTTGGTTTCCTTAAATTTCTCATATGTTAGTTTAGAATATAATAAATCCCAAAAATAAAATAAATATCAAATTACATTCTTGCCCTATTTATTAAAATAACTAAGTGCCACATGTCATTAAATTGTGTCTTCTTACACTTTGTAGGAAAAATTGGCTTTGAACCCAACTCCTACTATATATATATATATATATAGGGTGAGATTCTAGAGTGAACACTAGTGTATTTGTGAACTGAGTAAACAAATCCTGGCCTTTAATTTACACTTATGTATTGATAATCAAGGGCTAGAATTAGTTCACTAGTGTTCACTATCAAGTGGGTTTAATGAGGAATCTTCAAAAATGACTTCTACACACATCTTTATATGTAAAAGCTTCAAAATTTTATTTGATAAAATTAATATTTATATGTTATATTGATATTTGTATTATTTATTTAACATGTTAAATGCATGGTTTCTCTGTATCTATTTGAAAGGTGTATGAAGGTTATCAAAGGACACAAGCAAAACAAAACTTATCAAGAAGGATGAATTTCTGAAGAGAATATTGCAGAAGAAACATTTGAATTTTTTGCCAAATACCAAATATGCTTGAAGATCGTTGGTATCTCAATAGATAAGCATAACACATTTGTATATGATAACGAGGAGGGCACTCCTATGTCCGTTGCTAAACCGATTCACCCTTTTCCGAAACTCTTCATGAAAGCATATTTCTATTTGTTGCAAAATATGCTTGAATATGAACCATATATGGAGTTAGTATTAATAGCCTGTTTGCATTGTAAATTTAATTTTACAATATTAATTAGAATCTATCAAACATGATTCTGATCATCTATATACTTGCAGATAGCACACTGGCAATTTAAAGAAAGATTATCCTGGTAGATGACAAGTGTGGCTGGAGAAAGAGCATAGCACACCATTTGGTCAATGGTTACAAAAAGAGGTAAATTAAATTTCAACATACTCTTAGTTTTTTTCTCTGTTTTAGTTTATGCTAGGTAAACAAAATCTCATACTTGTAACGAAATTCAGGTTGAAGAAGAGTTAGCTATCTCCAAAGAAAGTGTATCAAAAAACACTTAAGTGGATTTCACATGGAGCACACACCATAGTATTAAATTACAATTCATATGACATCAATGGATATTTAGTTTGTACAAAAGATCATGAAGGTAGATGATGGGGTATGTTCCCAAATCTTGCACCAGGTTTGGGAGTGACTGACCATCAACCGGCTTATTGTCCCAATCGACAAAGAACTTGCCTCAGTTCATGCGGGCACGAGCGAACCTGGTTTGCTTTCCCACTCGGGGAAAGATGAGAATCTCACATTGTGTATGAAAATGGCTGTTCTCGGCAACATACACGGGATGCGGTGACTACTACTAAAGATGATAGTTACTACTATCATCTGAATCCACATCTTCTACAACTGTCGTGTTACTACATTCACTTTCTGTCAACACACATTTCCATGTTGCAGTCCCGCGCGGGCACGCGAGGGGGCGGCGAAGGAAGTGCAGAATAATGTATAGATATATTGACATATACATGTACAACTCACCCAACGCATGTTACGAGCTTGCGCAAGCCCGCAGGGCGCATGCGTGAGGGTAGCATCTTATAATAATGCTAGTGGAACTGTCACCTTGACTTCTGGGGACAACCGACATGACTTTACACTAACAACAGTGGTCAGCTGACCGCCCAATACGCGGCTACCCAGTCCATTTGCATAAAGCTGATGAACATATTGACTACCCCAGCAGGCCACGTGGCGACCGTTCCTTCGTGCGACTGGTACAACAAAACACGTGGCGACGCCTCCACCATGCGCCTGACACCTCCGGGGCCTACGCACCTGCAAGGTCTATGAAAAGCTGCAAATTGTCAGTTAGGCCCAAGGCCCATCAAGCGGCCCATTGGCTTTTCTCCTTCACTCTTTGGCTATAAATACCTACTTCGAACCAGGTTTGAGATAATGCCAATCTGCTCATTCACAATTACTACTTAAACATTTATCTTGCTTCCAAAGGAAATATTTATTCTCACGCTGGAGGGTGGTAACAAGGATCAACCCCCACCCCATTCTCCTTGTTGCGAGTCACGATGTGTTTCACTGTGCAGGTAACAGATTAGAGACAATCCAACCATCGATCGAGGAAAGAAGGGATTAACCCTACTTGACGAGACTCGACCCATGGACTAACCTCCTGGTTAACCAATGTTTCTTCGTTGGCGCTCACCGCTACTTCTATTAGTACACTCATCTCTTCTTTTCAACGATCATGTCTGATCACCAGAACATCACAAACATGGAACGGGAACCCTTTGTCCCGGCAACCGTCGGACATACAGGGAATACTCCCCCTATCCAGCCTATAGGCTGTGTCGGCCCATCCGCTCAAATGGGAAACATCTCGGTGAATCTGCCAGAGATCCACCATTTCACACCCACCATACCAGAAGGGGTGGATTCCCACTCCTGGTTTTTACACCAACAAGCTACTCTAAGTGCAGACTTTGCCCATATCTGCGCTGGAATGCAACAGACTGCAAGACCTACACCAGCACCAATTACACTGGCACCCCATATTCTTCAATACGAGGCGCTACCTCAACAACATCCTGCGTCTTGGGACAGACGCGAACCATATGGTGACTCATATATGAGTCAACATACATTCGATGAAGGGGATTCAACCTAAGGATCCTAGGCCAGAGCCTCAGCACACCTTAGGCTGGGGCCACCTAGACAATAACAGCGAGAATCGATCGTTCGCCCCGGGTCGGGTATACATAGCCGTTGTAATGACGACATCAATGACAAGACCGACCCTGATGAATTCATACATTGCGGGGAGTCTCACAGCGCCTTCAGCCGGTCAGATGACCGGGACGCATACACACCAGTGCACCCATGCACAACCTATGATCGTGCTGGGAAGCACGATTACAGATCGTGTTACACCCCGACCGCGATAAAACAACCAAACTGCGGCGGAAACGTCGGGGAGTGGAGTAACAGAATTATTGTTTCACAACCATGGATTCAAAAAGTTCCGTTTTATTGATTCATTAGATTATTTACATTATCTTAAAACAAAACAAACAAGTTACACATCGTCTATCATTGTTATTATGTCACTAAGGCCTCGTCCAGATCCTATGTGAACATGCATCCTAGCAATCAACATCATTCAACACCACCTGAAACATATGTAAAAACAAAGTCAGCAAAGAAATGCTGGCGAGCACATAGGTTTTATGAGAGTGTCGGATTCATGGCTCGTTTACATGTTGCAATACCTCATTAAAAACCTTGTTTTGAAAAGTATATAGTATTGCAACTTAATTAACCAACTCAAATCAAGCAGGTTATAGTTTATAAAATCTCGCAGCCATTATTCTTAATCCCAAAACATTTGTTTAATTAAATCAAATTGTAAATCATCTCATTAGTAAAACTCGTATGGTTTATATTATTTAGAAAACATCGTTATGTGACATCGTTTCAAAATCGTTTACCCAAGTGAACTAAATAACGCCACGGTATGTAATATGATGAAAACACTTATATATAAGAAGTACCAGCGGCGTATCTACCATGTTTTCATCACAGTACACCCATCCCGTTATCTAAACACTAACCAAAAACCAATCGTTTGTTCAATTCGTTTAACTCGTTTAAATCGTTCCAAAATCGTTTAATTGTTCCAAAATCGCTCTCGTTTTAATTGTGAAAACTACTTTTGGTCGCCTCGCTAATAACATCCAAACCATCGCAACTCGTCCATCGCTATTCTCGCATTAACAAACCACCAAAGGGTAAGTTAACAATCATAGATTCAGTCGTTACCCACATAACCCCCACACATAACCATGGGTGCAGTCTGATAACGGGATTTGTCAGATCCTATGGTACCATAACCTAATACTGGTCGGTTCGGCCAAAACTAATGAATGTTATTCGTTATGTAACTACGTCCAACAAGTTTGTTCACATTATCGAAATCGTTATTAGTTTTATATAAACCATATTAATCGTTTTGAAACCAGCGTTAAAAACATCGAAATCATTTAACACATATGAATCACCCCAAAACAATCAAAAACGGTAAAATAGGGGAACTATGTACTCATATTGAACTGCAAGTATCCTTGATCTAAAGAACTCAACGAAGCTCAGGCAAACCAAGGAAATCAAGTAGCACCTATTAATCGGATCGCCTAGTTAATAAATCGACACCTAAATCAGAAAATCGGATAGAATGAGGTCTCGTAAACCAAATGAGTATTGGAACTCGTGTGATATGGTTTAACAAAGCCTACATTCTAAAACGGAACCTAACCTAAGTGCTTTCGACCGTTACGACCCATTAAGGTAACTTACGTTACTTTAACGCGTCGTTCGCGTAAATGCGTGTTCGAGACGCCTAACTAGTCCTATGACAAGTATTATATGCCTAAACATGTTGCATAATTAGTTTAAGTGACAGAAGTTAAGTTACATATGCTTAATTACCAATTATGCAAGAAAAGGGCATTTTGGTCATTTACCTAAGGCATATAAACTACCTATCATACAACTAATTAAACCAAGTGACCATAAGGTATAACCTCGGAAGGTAATTCCCTATACAACTATGGTTACATAATATGCTTGGTCGGATCCTAACGATCGACCAAAAGGGTTGGGTTCGAAAGTCTAAGCGGTTGTTAAGACCGCTTATCTTACGACCCTATACAAGCACTAGACTAAATGTGGCTAGTTAAACATGTTTAACTAAGTTAGAAAACATGTTTTGATATCAAAACAAAGGGTTTTGATACCCAAGAATAGTTTGGTTGCAAAATACGGATGAATACGCATTTTGACCGAAACTATGACTCGTCACTATGCCTAATCAATGTGGTAATCAGTAGGTATAGTCACAAGGGACTATAACCATCGTGATTACGCTCACGTTGCAAAGTTCAAACGAACTTTGTGTTGACCAATTCGTGGTCAAAGCAGAAAGTCAAACAATGTTTGACTTTTACGCTTAAAAACGCATAAAAGCACGAAAGAATACTTACAAAGGGTCCAAGCTAGGAAGTCTTGATTCAATTTGCTCAGGTATGAAGTGTTTAAACCTCAACTTAGAGCAAAGAATGAATCAAGGTGTGAGGAATGAATGAGAACTTGTGGGTATTTATAGAATTCCCACAACCGTTAAGATCGTTCCTCGCAATTTGTGCTTCGATCTTGGCCATACATGTGGGCACAAGGTTTTACAAAACAATGGGATGCTAAAAACCATCAAAATCCATTAAATGGTATTGTAAAACAATGGACAAAACCATCAAAAACAGGCTGGAACGCCAGATTCAATGTTTCTGTACTGGGCTGCTGTCGCGGGCCCCGTAAGATATAGGTTTGGCTTACGCGCCCCTCCTAGCCACTTTGACAGATTGACACTTTTGGCCCCTGCAGGCCCAAAACTTGGTTTTCGATGCATTTTTGACAAGTTTAAGCCCCCCCGTTAACCCCATTTCAAGGCTCTAAAATGAAGTTAAAGTATAGGGAACTTAAATTATGCTCAAAAACATCTCGGATGTCGGTTCGTTTGGTCGTACGGTTGCGTTGTTCGGTTAATTACAACGGAAATCGTAACGGACGTAAAAACGATCCAAATTGTGAGACGAATGGTATTTTTGCATTCCAATCACTAAAATAAAATATTTTAATGATTACAAAAATTTTTGGATGTCTGGATATATTCAGAACGTAAGATATGCGCGAAAATGCAAACTTATGCACCTTTTGACGCTTTTAGTCACTATTGATCAAATAAGTTTATTTTTGCGCATCAAACACCTCAAAGCCTATTTCTAAGCAATGTAAAGGATATTTAGGGAATGTTTAACTTATGATCAAGTTCCAGAATGTTCGTTACAGAATGAAACGGCATACTTTCGCATTTTAACACAAATAGTCCCTGCGATCGAATAGACTTGTTTTTGACACACCAAACCATCCAAAACTTATTTCTAAGTCATGTAAAGGTTATTTAAGGTATGTTAAGCCTATGTCACTATTCCGGAGGGTTTTTCGCGTTAAACTGACTGTGTTTACGCACCAGTTTGCGTATAACCTTCCAGAAAACGATTTAAAGCTTGAAACCGAACTCGAAGCAAAACGTAAAATCATCAAACACAAATACACATATAATAACACCAAAACACATTGTTTTATTAATAATTGATATTGTTTTACATTGTACATCGATTACAGAGCACAGTTGTCACAGTCTCCCATACTTTAGGAAATTTCGTCCCGAAATTTTAACTAGAGGAAACTTGTGAAAACAAATGCAGATATTTCGCTTTCATTTGGTCCTCACGTTTCCATGTAAACTCTGGGCCACGTTTGGACTCCCAGCGAACCTTGATCAATCGAATTCGCTTGTTCTTCAACTGTTTGACATCACGGTCCACTATCTCCACAGGTTTCTCGACAAAGTGCATCGTTTCATCAACTTGAATTTCGTCGAGTGGAATGTGAAGATCAGCATCGGCTAAACACTTACGCAGATTGGACACGTGATATCCAAAGGAACACCATGTCGAGATACAATCTCATCAACATAAATCTTTGCAAGTTTATCAGCAGATAGATCCTCGCGAATCGGAATAAAATGAGCTGACTTCGTTAATCGATCGATAACAACCCAAATAGCATCATGACCTCTAGACGTACGCGGTAACTTAGTGATGAGATCCATCTCAATGTTCTCCCACTTCCAAACCGGTATCTCTGGTTGTACAAGCAAACCAGATGGTCGTTGATGTTCAGCCTTGACCTTGAGACAAGTTAGGCATTTCGATACATACAAGGCAATATCATTCTTCATACCAGGCCACCAAATCTGAGTACGAAGATCCTTGTACATTTTTTCAGCACCAGGATGGATAGAATATCGAGACTTGTGAGATTCGTCCATCACTAAAGTGCGGAGATCGTCTTATTTCGGAATCCACAAACGATCCTTGAAATAGAGTAACCCATCGTCCTTTGTTTCGAGTTTAAGCTCAAGTTGAAGCGGTAGCTCATATTTTAATAAGCCTTTGATCACACAAGATCGTTGAGCTTGAAGGACACGAGATTGAATATCGGATAGAGTTCGAACACAATGAAGCTTGGTTCGTTCCTTTCGACTTAGCGCATCGGCTACGACGTTCGCCTTGCCAGGATGGTAGCGAATTTCGCAATCGTAATCATTCAGGAGTTCAACCCAGCGTTGTTGCCTCATGTTTAGCTCCTTCTGATTAAGAATGTGCTGGAGACTTTTGTGGTCTGTGAAAACCACACACCTCGTTCCATAGAGATAGTGTCTCCAGATTTTAAGCGCGAAAACAACAGCTCCTAACTCAAGATCATGAGCCGTATAGTTCTTCTCGTGAACTTTTAGTTGTCTTGACGCATAAGCTATAACTTTACCTCGTTGCATAAGAACGCAACCAAGGCCTAGTTTCGACGCGTCACAATAGACAACGAAATCATCATTTCCTTCGGGCAAAGACAAAACAGGAGCATCACAGAGTTTTTGTTTTAGCGTTTGGAACGCTTCTTCTTGTTTAGGTCCCCACTCAAAAGGCTTATTCTTCTGAGTCAAAGCAGTGAGTGGAACCGCGATCTTTGAGAAGTTTGAAATAAACCGTCGATAATAACCAGCAAGACCGAGAAAAGAACGAACTTCTGTGGGTGTCGTAGGTGTATTCCTATCATTAATTGCAGCAATCTTGGATGGATCCACATGAATACCCTGCTCGTTAACTATATAACCCAAAAACTGAACTTCTTTAAGCCAGAATTCACACGTGGAGAATTTAGCAAAAAGTTGTTCCTTCTTCAGGAGTTCCAGTGTCAAACGAAGGTGTTGCTCGTGATTGGCTAGAGACTTCGAATAGATGAGAATGTCGTCAATGAACACGATGATGAACTTATCTAAATAAGGTTTACAAACCCTATTCATTAAGTCCATGAAGATGGCTGGGGCATTCGTCAAACCGAAAGGCATGACAGTGAACTCGTAGTGCCCATATCATGTACGGAAAGCAGCTTTGGGAATATCTTCTTCGAGAACACGAAGCTGATGATACCCAGAACGTAGATCAATCTTGGAAAAGCATGAAGCACCTTACAGCTGGTCGAAGAGATCATCAATTCGAGGTAGGGGATATCGATTCTTGATGGTAAGCTCACGATAATCGATACACATTCGAAAAGACCCATCTTTCTTCTTCACAAACAGGACAGGAGCGCCCCAAGGTGAATAACTTGGTCGGATGAATCCTTTATCAGATCATTCTTGAAGCTGTTTCGACAACACTTGCATCTCAGATGGGGCAAGACGATAAGGTGCTTTCGCAATCGGGTTGGCATAATGTACAAGATCAATATGAAATTCGACTTGACGAACTGGAGGCAAACCAGGCAGTTCATCGGGAAACGCCTATGGGTAATCTCGGACAATCGGGATATCTTGAATACACTTGCTTTTTCCTTTCTCCTCGGTGACATGTGCCAGAAAGGCCACATATCCTTTTCTCAAATAACCTTGGGCTTTCGTACACGACATGAGTTTCAAACCGCCAGATGGTTTCTTGCCACGAACTTCTAGAACTTCACCAGACGACAGAGGAATACGAACAATCTTATCGAAACAAACCACTTCAGCATGAAACTTAGTTAACCAATCCATCCCTACGATAATGTCAAAACTCCCAAGTTGCATCGGTATGAGGTCAATAGGAAAAAGATGGTTATTGAGGTTCAATTGACAATCGCGAATAACAGAATCGAGTACGAGAGGTTTACCAGAAGCAACTTCGACAGATAAGGGTTTCCTCAGTTTAGTTCTAGGTATCGTAAGTAAAGGCTCAAAAGATAATGAAACAAAACTTCTATCGGCGCCAGAATCGAAAAGAACAGATGTAGGTCGATGGTTAACAAGGAAGGTACCATTGACAACCTCGTTGTCAGCTCTACCTTCGTTTGTATTAAAATTGTACGCTCGTCCACGAGCGGGATTCATATTCGCGTTTGCATTCGCATTTTCATTCGCGTTCACCAACCTCGGGCAGTTGTTGCGGAAGTGACCAAACTCTCCGCAATTATAACACGAACCAGGTGGGAATCTAGCAGCATTCCCTTGAACTTGTGCTGGAATCTGAGCAGCTTGATTCTGACCTAAACGACAAATGTTGGCCAGATGCCTAAGTTTACCACACGTAGTACACTGTTTGCAAGCTTGTTGTGCAACATGATGACCATTGCATCGGGCACAGTGAGGTGCGGTACCAGCATATTGCTTCTTGGCGGGAGGTTGTGCTGGTGGGTTCTGAGCAGTAATAGCAAAATTTCGGGAAGCCTTGCGCTTCCTCGACCTCTTAGAAGACTCACCCTTCTTCTTACTCTTACCCTTTTCCTTGTCTTTTGTGGCATCAGCTGACTTCTTCTTGTCCCCCTTCCGGGTCAGTTTCCCTTTTCTGACCTGAGACCCGGTCCGAGTAGCAGCCAATTCGATCTCTTAACGAACAAAAGTAGGATTACTACCAGTCACAATATCCTGCACAGAATCGGGCAGACCATCGATATACCTCTCAATCGCTTTCACCAATGGGGTAACCATAGTACGACACAACAAACTGAGCTCCTCATAATGACCAGTATACGCACGGTGTTCTCCCCCATCTTGCTTCAGATCGTCAAACTCTCGTTCCAAAGCTCGAATCTCATGACGGGGACAAAACTCTTTCATCATGAGAGCTCGAAGCTCTTCCCACGTTTGTGCCAGAGCCACATCGGCACCCCTATCACGCATCACACCGTTCCACCATGTAAGAGCACGCTTCTCGAACACACTTGATGCAAACTCAACCTTACACTCATTCGGACATTGAACATGTCTAAATGTGCTTTCCAAACTTTCAAACCGTTGCAGGAGCGCAGTTGCTCCTTGAGACCCAAAAAACTTTAACGGTTTAGCCGAATTGAAATTCTTGAAACTACACTGAGCATTATTGTTGTTGTATAATTGATGGATCTGGGTTACTATGTTCGGAAGCACAGCAGCCATTTGCTGAGAGACAAGGGCTGCGATTTCTTCGTTAGTTGGAGGTTGTGCATCTCGTCGAGGAGGCATTTTCTAAAAGGAACAAGGAAACATGAGAAACGAGTGTGGTCGAAAATTGGATAAACAAAAGAGGCATTGAAAAACATCGACAAAACATAAGGAAGGCGATTATTTGTTCGTTACCTTGAACAAGCAAACGACACGGGTTGACTAATCAAAGTAAATGGGTCAATATAATGTATCGCGAAGACCTGCTTTAGCCTATAAGTGGACACTCATCCCAAGAGTTCCCAGGTAAGAGTGACTGGTCCGATTATGTGGATTTGTACAAACACTCTAGCCTTAGACAGAAAACTCATGATACAGGCATCCACTCTTCCAGATTGCACGTGTTCACACTATAAGACCCAAACTTTGACGAGATTTTGAAAATTTAGAGGGTTCAAAACCGTATAAGAAATCATCTTAGAACAGATGATTGATTTTCAAAGCGGATTTGAAATTTGTGTTCTCGTTGTGGTTGTCTCCTAAGGATAGGTGACAGTATTGTTTTAAAAATCTAATCGCAAATTAACTTACGTTAGGGTCCTAGAAAAGTTATAGTCTAGGTCAAAGCATTACTAATAACCTAATTCCCTATAACCATTGGCTCTGATACCAACTTCTTCTGTCACACCCCGATCGCGTTAAAACAACCAAACCGCGGCGGAAACGTCGGGGAGTGGAGCAACAGAATTATTGTTTCACAACCGCGGCGGAAACGTCGGGGAGTGGAGCAAAAGCATTACTAATGAATGTTATTCGCTATGTAACTACGTCCAACAAGTTTGTTCACATTATTGAAATCGTTATTAGTTTTATATAAACCATATTAATCGTTTTTGAAACCATCGTTAAAAACATCGAAATCATTTAACACATATGAATCACCCCAAAACAATCGAAAACAGTTAAATAGGGGAACTATGTACTCACATTGAACTGCAAGTATCCTTGATCTAAAGAACTCCACAAAGCTCAAGCAAACCAAGGAAATCAAGTAGCACCTATTAATCGGATCGCCTAGTTAATAAATCGACACCTAAATCTGAAGATCGGATAGAATGAGGTCTCGTAAACCAAATGAGTATTGGAACTCGTGTGATATGGTTTAACAAAGCCTACATTCTAAAACGGAACCTAACCTAAGTGCTTTCGACCCGTTACGACCCATTAAGGTAACTTACGTTACTTTAACGCGTCGTTCGCGCAAATGCGCGTTCGAGACGCCTAACTAGTCCTATGACAAGTATTATATGCCTAAACATGTTGCATAATTAGTTTAAGTGACAGAAGTTAAGTTACATATGCTTAATTACCAATTATGCATGAAAAGGGCATTTTGGTCATTTACCTAAGGCATATAAACTACCTATCATACAACTAATTAAACCAAGTGACCATAAGGTATAACCTCGGAAGGTTATTCCCTATACAACTTTGGTGACATAATATGCTTGGTCGGATCCTAACGATCGACCAAATGGGTTGGGTTCGAAAGTCCAAGCGGTTGTTAAGACCGCTTATCTTACGACCCTATACAAGCACTAGACTAAAAGTGACGAGTTAAACATGTTAGAACATGTTTAACTAAGTTAGAAAACAGGTTTTGATATCAAAACAAAGGGTTTTGATACCCAAGAATAGTTTGGTTGCAAAATACGCATGAGTACGCATTTTGACTGAAACTATGACTCGTCGCTATGCCTAATCAACGTGGTAATCAGTAGGTATAGTCACAAGGGACTATAACCATCGTGATTACGCTCACGTTGCAAAGTTCAAACGAACTTTGTGTTGACCAATTCGTGGTCAAAACAGAAAGTCAAACACTGTTTGACTTTTACGCTTAAAAACGCATAAAAGCACGAAAGAATACTTACAAAGGGTCCAAGCTAGGAAGTCTTGATTCAATTTGCTCAGGTATGAAGTGTTTAAACCTCAACTTAGAGCAGAGAATGAATCAAGGTATGAGGAATGAATGAGAACTTGTGGGTATTTATAGAATTCCCACAACCGTTAGGATCGTTCCTCGCAATTCGTGCTTCGATCTTGGCCATAATGTGGGCACAAGGTTTTACAAAACAATGGGATGCTAAAAACCATCAAAATCCATCAAATGGTATTGTAAAACAATGGACAAAACCATCAAAAACAGACTGGAAAGCCAGATTCAATGTTTCTGTACTGGGCTGCTGTCGTGGGCCGTGTAAGAAATAGGCATGGCTTACGCGCCCCTCCTAGCCACTTTGACAGATGGACACTTTTGGCCTCTGCAGGCCAAAAACTTGGTTTTCGATGCATTTATAACATGTTTAAGCCCCGTTAACCCCATTTCAAGGCTCTAAAATGAAGTTAAAGTATAGGGGACTTAAATTATGCTCAAAAACATCTCGGATGTCGGTTCATTTGGTCGTACGGTTGCGTTGTTCGGTTAATTACGACAGAAATCGTAACGGACGTAAAAACGATCCAAATCGCGAGAAATGAATGGTATTTTTGCATTCCAATCACTAAAATAAAATATTTTAATTATTACAAAAATTTTTGGATGTCCGGATATATTCAGAACGTAAGGTATGCACGAAAATGCAAACTTATGCACGTTTTGACTCTTTTAGTCCCTATTGATCAAATAAGTTTATTTTTGCGCATCAAACACCTCAAAGCCTATTTCTAAGCTATGTAAAGGATATTTAGGGCATGTTTAACTTATGATCAAGTTTCGGAATGTTCGTTACAGAACGAAACGACATACTTTTGCAATTTGACACAAATAGTCCCTGCGATCGAATAGACTTGTTTTTGACACACCAAATCATCCAAAACTTATTTCTAAGTCATGTAAAGGTTATTTAAGGTATGTTAAGCCTATTTCACTATTCCGGAGGGTTTTTCTCATTAAACTGACTGCGTTTACGCAACAGTTTGCGTATAACCTTCCAGAAAGCGATTTAAAGCTTGAAACCGAACTTGAATCAAAACGTAAAATCATCAAATACACATATAATAACACCAAAACACATTGTTTTATTAATAATTGATATTTTTTTACATTGTACATCGATTACAGAGCACAGTTGTCAGAGATCGGTCTACAAACGAAAATTTGCTGCGGGAAATTCCAAATTTATAAGGGAAATTGACCTGGCACCTCTCATGCGGTCAAAATTTCCGCCCAGTGTGGGCAAATACAACGGGTTATCAGGCCCTGATGACCGCATTTGCGTATTTACCGGCGGCAACCTCGTTGGCGGCTGGACGCAACCGCTATGGTGCCACCTACTTGCTCAAACCCTTACGGGAATCGTAAGGGCCTAGTTAGATAGCTTACCAGTGGGCTCACTTGTATTATTCGAAGATTTGCCAGAGAAATTTCTTGCTCATTTTAGCCAGCAACGACGACACGCCCATGATATGACGGACGTAATGAATATCTGGCGTGGGAATAACGAAGGCTTAGAAGCCTTCATAACCCGATTTAATAAAGAGTGCCTCGAAATTGGAGTTGTACCGGATGCGCTCGCACGCGCACATTTCATCAAAGCTGTAAAAAATGACGAAATGATCAAGACGATCTCCGGCAAGGAAGGCTTACCTAAAAAATGGGATGACGTTCCGACGACAATCAAAATGTATGCCCAAACCGATCATTCCTTTTGGCCAAGCGAGGACAAAGATCGCACTTCTTTTAAAGAAGCGCAATCTTCTCGTCAGGAATCGTCACGAAGCAACAACAACAGGCGCAATAAGAACTCGTGCACCCACGACCACGAGTCTAGATCGTATGATCCGCATGGGTCCTAGGCGGACGCCAACTCAATGATCAACACCCAGCGGGATCAAAGGGCAACCAAAAAGGAGAATCGGGACCGACAATGGACCGATCTCACAAAATCGCCTAGGGACATTCTTCTAACCGAAGAATGTAATTTTAAACCCGCTGTCGCGACAAAGAGCAAGAGGGGTCAAGACCTCGACTTGTACTTTGACTACCATAAAGATAGTGGTCACACTATCAACAACTGCATCAGTCTTCGCCAGAAGATTGAAAAACCCTAAAGAGCGGAAAGCTGAAACATTTGTTGCCATATGCGTGTAAGGAAACCAAGCGCATAACTCGCCAAGATGAGGGCCCTTCCGACAACAAAAAATGAAGTACCTGAGCACCTACATGATCACCTGGAGGCGCAGACAACCGAGGAAGGCGGTTAAGAGGCTACAAGACGAAGAGTGGCGCGATGAGCAAGTCGTCTTCCTTTGTGTTAGAGGCGGACAGCGCGGCTGGCACGCTATCATAATCACCAGCTATTTAGGATACTACTGCACCGATTACGTCTTCGTAGACCCGGGTAGCACCTCCGATATAATCTATGAGCAATGCTTCAACCAATTTGATCAGGAGGATAAAGATAGGTTGTAGCTGGTGGATTATCCTTTGGCCGGTTTTGCAGGGGAAACAATGTTCCCCCTGGGCCAAATCACTTTTCCAGTGAGGCTTACCGATGGTAGGCACACACGGACGGAGGAGGTAACCTTTATGGTTTTACCACACACCTCCATATATGATGTGAGAAGCACAAGGCGATTTCAACATGATAACGTTCGCTCCCCACTCCGCAATCGCTTTCCTAACCGAAAAGGGGATTGTGATTATATATGCACACCGGGAAGTTATGTCAACGGACGAGCTACGCCCGACAAAAACCGCAAGTCTGGCCCCAAGAACCGAACCAGAAAAATGGGTACTTCACACAAAGTACCCTGAGCAAATAGTTACTTTGGGCCGCGCCTTGTCCAACAACATAAGAACGCACTTGAAGCAACTGCTCTTCAAGAATAAGAATATATTTGCTTGGACTCCTGCAGACATGATGGGAGTCCTGTGCGCTGTCGCGCAGAACTGCTTTAATACCATGCCAGGTATCAAGCATGTGGTCCAAGCACGGTGCAACCTGGGACCAGAGAAAACCCCCGCCATGAACGAGCAAGTTAAAGAGTTGCTCGACGCAGGGATTCTGCGGGAAGTTAAATACCAAACCAGGTTGGTAAACCCGGTGATGGTAGAAAAGGCGACTGGGGGCTGGCGCATGTGCGTCGACTACAAAGACCTTAATAAAGCCTGCCCCAAGGATTGTTACTCACTTTCGGAAATCGATGAAAAGGTAGACAACCTCGCACTATTCCAATGGAAGTGCTTACTCGACTGCTATAAAGGGTATCACCAGGTACAAATGGCACTCGAGGGTGAAGATAAACTGACATATAGAACAACTATGGGAAATTTCTGTTATACGAAAATGCCATTTGGGTTGCGTAATGCGAGCGTAACCTACCAAAGATTGATGGACGAGACGTTCAGTGAACAGATAAGCAAACGTGTGGAAATCTATATGGATCATCTCATCGTGATGAGCATGGAGGAAGATATCATGCTCCAGGATATTGAAAAAACATTCCAAACTTTGCGCATCATTAACATGAAGCTCAACCCAGGAAAATGCTCGTTTGGAATGGAAGAATGCAAGTTCCTTGGATTCATCATCACAAAGGATGGATTCAAGGTAAACCCGGAGAAGGTGTAAGCGATCGAGTGCATGTCATCGCCAACCACGTTAAAGGAAATGCAAACTTTAGCCGGGCGGCTGGCCGCTAAACATATTCCTTGCCAATCATACGTCCAAATCTTTTCCTTTTATAAGCATCTTACGCAACTTCCTAAAGAAAGATCATTTCCAATCGACCACTAAAGCAGAATGCGACTTCAAGTAAATGAAAGAGTGCTTGATTAAACTCCCTACTTTAACAGCTCCGCACGAAAAGGAGCCACTCACCCTATACATGTCCGCTTCGGACAGAGCAATAGGTGTGGTGTTCCTGGATGACCGGAAGGGGATACAAACATCGATATATTATGTGAGCAAGATGCTCAATGACCCAGAAACAAGATACTCTAACATGGAGAAATTGGTTCTTGCTTTGGTACATGCCTCCAGGCGCTTGCGCCGATACTTTGCAGGGCATATTCTTAATGTCTTGACCAATTATAGAATCTGTCAGATCCTTTCAAAGCCTGAGATCTCAGGCAGACTTGCCTAATGGGCTATAGAACTAGGTGGGCACAACCTAGTTTATAAGCCAAGATCAGTTATCAAAGGGCAAGTATTAGCTTATTTCTCCACAGAAGTGCTGGCGAACCGCATCCGAGAATACGAAGTAGAACAGAACCCTACCCCCCCACACCTTCCACGGACATCTGAGCACTATACACAGATGGTGTGTCCAATGAAGACGGCGCTGGCGCAGGCCTGCACCTAGTCGGCCCAGACAACCAAGAACTCACATATGCTGATGTGTGCAAAATGCAATATATAAATTACATCAATTGAGGCATAAAACTAACCCCTTTTTAGTATTAATGTTGGAAAAAGCGCGTTTCTTTCTTCCTTTTGAATTTACAGGACTAAACGAGCTTAAAAGAACAAAAGGAGCAAATAAGCAGCCAAAACCAACATAAATACAAGAAGAAGGAATAAAGTGACATGCCCGACCCCTCGGCAGCATCTCCCAAAGCGAAAAAAAGAAGACAGAAGCTGACCACAGGGCTGTGCCCAGCTCACCACGGGGCGTGGTCACCCCTGACACAAGAAGACAAAGCCTGCAGAAGCTTTTACGCCCACCACGGGGTCGTGCCCAGCTCACCACGAGGCGTGGTCAACTCTAAGATTTGCAGAATCTTGATAGTACAGCGAAGAGTTGACCACAGGGCCGTGTCCAGAGGCCACGGGGGCGTGTGGGGCCCTCTGCTGACAGCTGCAATTAATGAAGGAAGAGAAAGGAGTGACCACAGGGCCGTGGTCAGGGCTCTGATCTGACTATAAATAGGGGTGCTTGGTTCCTTTCAAAGGCATCCTTTGGCAAACCACTTCTCTCCCACTTTGCCACCACTCCACCACCACTACAACACCAATACGTCACCATCATCCATCTTTAGAGTGTGTAGTAGTCTCGGGATCCAAGATTGATTGTAAGAGATTTTGTCAATCAAAGGCCATGTTTGGCTAATCTCTTACATCACTTGGTGAAGACAAGTCTTTTATGTATTACTTTTTATTTTCAATCTTTCGGCACTTTTTAATTGGGTTTGTATTAATTACTTTAATAACTAGTTTCTTATGTTGAAAGTGAATTTTCTTTACCATTTCTTCATGATGTCTTTAATTTGCCCATTCATGTCATTTACTATCTATATAAAATACATGATATCATTGATTTGCATCATTCATGTCTTTACGGTCTATATAAAGCGCGTTAACTACCTGGAAGGGGGTTAGGAGGGTGGTTTAGTAAAGTTCTTGTCTTGTTCAGTGTATAGATCCTGCAAGGACTTGGTTCAAGCTTACTAGGACCTCCTTTAATGCCCAACGGTATTGGATGGTGGGGGTGCGAATAGCTTGAACCTCTCATTTGTAAACTACTATTCAAACATTAAACCGACTTCTTGGGATTGTATCCTTGCTGACTCAAACCACTTAGCCGAGGGTAACGTCACCTTCAAAAGAGGGGCCTACCACTTTTCGCATTAATAACTAACTTAATTGTCTTTCAATATTCCGACCCTTTGGGATTGTATCCCCGCTGACTCAAACCACTGGGTTGAGGGTAGCGTCACCTTCAAAAGAGGGGCCTACTACTATAACTAAGATAATCTCTTAAAAAGTCCGAAAGTGCGAAAATCATCAAAGGGTACATTAAAGATGACTTGGATCCAAGTGATTCTATCTTGTCTATTTGTTTTTCATTTTATTTATCTTTTCATTTTTTGTTTTATTTTCATGTTTTAAAAACCCATTTTCTCAAAAATTGGATCGATTAGATGTTGAGGATAAACTGGTATTAAAAGCTCTTGTGTCCTTGGATGACCTCGGTATCTTACCAACACTATACTACGCTCGCAATGGGTGCACTTGCCCAAGTGTGTGTTTAGTGTTAGTATAATATCGTGTTTTATAAATTTAAAACTTGACCAATGTGTTAAATGGGCTTAAAATATTAATAAAAACATATCACGCTATACGCACACCATATGTTGTACGCCTCTACTTCAAAAGCACAAACAATGCAGCCAAGTATGAAGCATTTCTTGCTGGGCTAAGGCTAGCGATCAAGCTCGGCATGCAAAACCTGGAGGCACACATCGACTCCTTATTAGTAGCTGGGCAGATTAGCGGTGAATATGCCGCAAAAGGGGATATCATGGTCCTTTATCTAGAGCAAGCCAACCAACTAATATCCAAGTTCCACTCCTTCAAAATTGTTCATATCAATAGGGGTGAGAATAAACCAGCTGATGCACTTTCCAAACTAGCATCTACGAGCTTTCAACACTTTGCCAAGGATGTACGCATTAAAGTTCTCAAAAACCCATCGGTACCCTTGCGCAAAGCCAAAGGATTGAACTGGGGTCATCATCCTGGATAACGCCCATCATAAGATACCAACAATCAGGCATACTCCTAGAAAACAAAGCGGAAGCACGCAAGTTGCAACACAACGCGTGCCACTACCAAATGGGATACAGTATCTTGTATCGGAAATCGTACTTGGGACCACTTCTTCGATGCGTGGATTCTCAAGATGCCACATACGTAGTCCACGAAATACACGAAGGCATATGTGGCATCCACGCAGGACCATGCATGGTGGTAGCCAAGATCATGAGTGTCGGGTACTACTGGCCCGGTATGCACCTGGATGCGGTTAAAATCTTGTGCAAGTGCCTAAACTGTCAAAGATATGCACCTAAGACCTTTCGCCCAAAGATTAACTTGGTCCCTGTAACCACCGCATGGCCACTCCAGAAATGGGCAATTGACATGGTGGGACCTTTTCCTGATGCACCAGGTGCGGTCAAATTTATCATAGTGGCAGTGGATTACTTCACAAAGTGCATTGAAGCAAAACCTTTAGCATCTACCACGTCTAAGATAGTGCGGAAATTTATTTGGGAACCCATCATCTGCCGTTTTGGTTTACCCATGTGTATCATAACCAACAACAGCACCAACTTTGCGTCCGAAGATCTCCAAAATTGGTTACAAGAACTAAACATCGAACACGTCTTCTCTTATGTGGCGCATCCTCAAGGGAACGACCATGTAGAGAGTATTAACAAGAGTTTAGTTGAAGGAATAAAAGCAAGGTTAGGAACAGCTAGAAGAGGCTGGTTCGATGAACTCCCAAGCATTCTATGGGCACATAGAACAATGCCTAAAACAAGCAACGGCAAGAAACCCTTCAGCCTAGTCTATGGATTTGAAGCAGTAATCCCTAGCGAAATAGGTCTCCCTTCACCAAGAATGTTGGCTGTCAATAACATTCACAACAACAGGAATCACAGACTAGACTTTGACCTCTTGGAAGAAAGGCGCGAAAACGCCGCCATCAATGACATGTGCGTATATATACATGTTTTTACAATGAACTACACATGAATTCAGTTTTAATATTTATAAAAATGATTTATACCTTAACTTTAAAACACACACAAAAGGACAAGTGTATCCTGTCATATATGTAGTAAAGTATGGGTAAGAACCACATATCGATCCATGGAACACGGGCGGAGCATGAGTACTAAATCTTTGTCATTGATTTACCGGTAAAAAGATACGTGAATGAGTTTTTAACTAATATTATCTAAAATTATATTTAAGACATAATAGACTCCAAATATGAAAAATATATAATATCTTGTTTCGCAAACAACCTAAACATGTTATCTACATCAGATATGTCACACAAGTACTTGATCAATCTTCCAATTGCAAAACAATTAGTATCTATCTTGGGAATCCTAATATGATCATTCTTCGGAAAGTGAACACAATAGACAGACGTTAACCACCTAAAATCATTCATTAGCGAGCTATTGATATACTCTCATGCGAATATTTAAAGATAAGTTAGTCATCCGCTAGGAGTTTTCTAACCTCACTTATCAAGGAAAGCAATACCGATGGTCACGATACAACCACCAAGATAAGCATAAAGTAGATCATATCACTAACTATTTCATTTTACAAGTCTTGAACACAAATCTACCAAGATAGTAATTTCAACAAAAACCACTAAACAAAGATCATAAACCGCGTCAAGAACTTGTAACAACTCCATATAACTCGTTCAAGCCCTTACGTGCAAGAAAGCATTCTTAATCAAAATCCGATTTATCTTTAATAAAACCAATACCCATCTCTAGTCTCATGGTGTAAAAATATTAACAAATTAAAAGTTTACAAACAAGTGATTAATCAAGGAATTGTTAACAATCTTAACTAACCACTTATTCATCATCCAAGACAACCAAACATATTCAAGAATCCAACATCAATGAAACATTCATCATATGATCATGAAGATTCAAACATGAAAAAGTTGCTAAAGCTTCATACAAATAAGATTACAAACTAAAGATCATTCATGAAACAATTTTCTTAATACTATTACAATACTACATAAACATAAACATCAGCTCAATGCTTTGAAGATATGATCAGAAATACATGTTAAGAACAAGAAATCAAACCATAAAGAAGCAAGGATTTGATGGATTGGATAATGGCTAAGCTTCTTTTCAATATCGAGGCTTGAAATCGATCAGAACAGAAGGCTCTCGGACCTCAGAAATCGCCCAGAAACTTGGAGAAAAACCGAACCCTTTGATCAATAACGAATGCTCGGTTTTATAGTGGTTTTTCATATCTGCACGGCCGTGCACTTTAAAGTGCACGCTCATGCACCAACAATTGTCGGGTGACGTCATTTATTCATTGGGTCAGACAAGTGGTCAAGTGGACAAGTGGACGACTGACACTCAGATGTGCACGGTCGTGCACCTTGGTCACACGGTAGTGCAACATCTTGAAATCATAGTATTTTTGAGGGTTAGGTAGTGCACGGCAGTGCACTTGGGGCACACGGTCATGCGTTCCGAGGAAATCAGTCGCACTGCCCTCTGCACTGCCAGTGCTTCTGGTGTCGTAGATCATGCACGGCCATGCAGTTGGGGCGCACGGCCGTGCATCCCCTGGAAGTTCATCAAAATCTACAGAATTCATCCGTAACATCCTTAAATCGCCCCTTTTCTCCAATTTTGTCTTTGGCACACTGTTTAAGACCTGAAAATGGAAAAGTACCTGATTAAGTACCTTAACAACGAAGTTTTGGTCAAAAACGCATAAAACGGAAGTAAAATGTGGGACTTAAACATGTATAATTTAACGAATATCAATCAATGAGGCTAAATAAAAGTCCAAGCTAGAAAAATACTACAATGCGCACGTGCGGATCTGCACATTCAACCCAGTGGATTAAGTCTTTCGGGATAATGAAGCCACTAATGCAGAGTGCCCAGGAAAACTTACTCCCAAATGGGAAGGACCCTACCTTATACATGAGGTCTTGGGCAAGGGCGTATACAAACTGTAAATGTTGGGCGGTGACATTATCCCAAGGACCTGGAATGCGCAACAGCTCAGATATTGTTATATGTAAGATTGTAATTTGTTTCTTTTGTATTACAATTAAGTGGCTATGCACCATGCATTGATCAATATACGATAGTTTTTATAACTTCATTGTTTATATTATCAAACCTGTATAACTCTATTACAAATGCATGTACCACTTTACGGTATTCACAAAAACATATTGGCAAATCTTCATTCGCAATACCCACACAAACTGGTTAACACATGCAAACATTGTAATGTAGTTCTACGTAAGTTCAAACGTTAACATGCACCTTGCTGGGAGCATGCAATATAGTCACTTCTTATTTTGCACCTTTAATCGGCCTACACTTAAAAGTTATTTATTTACAACATACAATGGACAATAAATAGCTATCTTTCTTGCGATTTTGCGCCTTACAATGGCCAAATCAAAGAATCAAGTTAAACACTTCTTTTGCCTTATGGGCAGAGAGATATATTAACTTCTTACTCATTTATGCCTCGGCAGTGGCGCACAGTATGCTAACCTATTATTTAAACGCGCCTTACAAATAGCCTAAAATAATAAAGGAGTTTCGATTTACTCGTGTTTACACAAGGAAAACAGTAAATACATTTTACTCGAACGCTTTAAAGCTAAAAAAGTCATATATTCATCACACTTGCACACCGGCTAGATGCGAAAGGGGAAACTTGTCATAGTTACATCAACAAAAACTATACGAGTCAAAAACAGAATATATATATATAACATACAAGGTAGCAGGCCCACATCAACCTTGACCTTCGCCTTCGGTCTCCCCTTCAACATTTTCCTTAGGCTCGAACAAGCCTCGCAGACGGTCGATATAGTCGTTCGCTGCTAGGCATTCTTCGACCAGAGCAAGTGCGGGGACAACAAGGGCATCATAGGCATTTTTTGCGGCCTTTAGCTCGGCTTCAGTATCAACCTCGAGCAAGGGACATTGGCCACCAGTAAATTTCTTTTCAGAAACATCATTCACATGAGTCAAGCACTCAGTATAGCCGACCCTATATCCTGCATCACACGCTTTTGCCAAAATAGCCGCAACTGCAATAGTTGTTTCCGGTGCGTCCAATATTGCATTTTCAATCTGCACAAGTAATTGCAAAGGTATATTCAGTATAAGGGAAAGAATAATAAGGTAAGCTGACAAAGTCCTTACATGTACAGCACCATAATCCAGCATCCATTCGCGATCAGCATTAAGATTGCCATTCATCGCCTTCGGGTCATCTAGCTGGGCAACAGCCTGTTGACGCTCTTCTTCAGCCTTCGTTGCCCGCACTTTGGCCTTTACCTAGCGCCAGTTAATATCTGCCAAAGCCACCTCATGGGCCTGCAGGTCCTTACGCGCGTTTTCCTAATTCATAAACAAGATTCAACATACGAAGGAATTTTCAGAATTGATAAGTACGCGTAAGGTTGGCCACCTCCATTGCTTTAACCCCAATAGTGCGGCCAACAATTGCTTCTTCCATAGCCGCAACCGTCCCGGCTTACCTCTTCTCAAGCCCGGCATTCACCGCCTTCAGGTTCACAATTTCCTAGTGAAGACGGTAAAATTTTTCATTCTCACGCGTGCAAGCCTTGTTCTAGAGCTTGCGTTCTTGTGATAATAGTTTGGTTAAGGACCGAACCTGTTTATGGGCGGTGACCACAGCCCACTCTTCAGTCCTTTTATACACCTCAAAGTCGGCTTTCTCCTTAGCCAGGCGTTCTTCAGCTGCTTTGATGTTCTCCATAGTTGTAGTAACTTCAGTCTTAAAACGTTGGTACCCCTCTTCCTTTTTGGCAAGAGAGTACCAATCGTGCAGAATCACATTGCCTGTAGCGACAACACCAACAAGGTGAAGGGCGAGCTGAAGATATAGATTCTCACGCCCAGATGCCCTTAAGCGATCCACCTCCACGGGTGTGAAGGCACCCTTCAACAATTCCCTACAAAGGGAAGAGTCAATCATCAGATCCCCTTGTTTAATATTCCATGGGGGGAACGAATGGCTTGACCACACACTTTAGTATATGTGTGGTAGTACTACTCCAGCGTGGTTTCATTGGGTTGGATTGGGGGCTGATCAAAATCATCATCTCCACCCACACCAGAGCTTGAACCAAATTCGGTGTGGGCTCCTTTGCCGCCACTCACGGCTGCGGCGTGGCCTCCTAATGCAGCAAGAGAGCCCGCACCCAAAAACATTTAAGTGTCACTAGGAATCCCACGCCTGCACAGCCTAAAGTTCAAAAATACATAACACAACATACCTGGCCCTATCTGCAGAAGGGCCTCTAGTGCAGCCCTCTCGGGCATGCGGAAGTTTCCAACGATTGTCTCATACCATCCTTCCTCACCATCACCACAGGGCTCTGTGGTGATCTTCATCTGACTATCCGGTGCAAACATGCGCCATAACCGCATCACCACATAAACCGCAAGCAAAATTTGTAAAAGGGGAAACAGGTTGTTCACAAAACGAAGTTAAAGAAAACTACTGAGCCTTTCTCCCTACAAACAAGCTTCAACTTGTTGCCTGCTTTCCACCGCATTAATCCCGTGTTGGCCACAACAATCACGGGGACAGCCTGGAGCTCCTCATACCACTCTTGCGTTGTGGGGAGGGACAACATCTCCTTCGGAATGTTCTGGAAGACACTCCGGACCTCCAACCTGCACACAACTGCAACCTACTTCATGTAGAAGAACCTGGACTTCCAGTTAGTGAAGCCCTTAGGAGGCTGCTCCAGTATCTTCTTTTCACCCTTGCGGACATATAAAGAATAAAAACCCAGTTAGTCCTGCATCTGGTAAAACTGACGAAAATGCTCAACCGACGGCTCTATCTCTTGGGATCAGAAATAGTACTCAAAGTGACGAGCATGAACCATCCCAAGTGGACACAGCTGGGAGATATGAATCTTGTAATTTTCAAGCAAATCGGCCATAAAGACCGTCAAGAGTATCAGAGTATCAAGAGTATCAGAGACTAAGAAATAATTCTTCAGGTTGAGTTTTTCTGGGGCGGAAGGTACCTGGGCTAGCCTGCTTCACCACCAGGGAAACAGGATTTTCTTGGCGTTTGGCCTTTGACGCCTTGCTGCCACCCGTGGTTGCGGCGTGGGCTCCTTTGCCACCACTCACGGCTGTGGCGTGGCCTCCTAATGCAGCAAGAGAGCCCGCAGCCAAAAACATTTAAGTGTCACTAGGAATCCCACGCCTGCACAGCCTAAAGTTTAAAAATACATAACACAACATACCTGGCCCTATCGGCAGAAGGGCCTCTAGTGCAACCCTCTCGGGCATGCGGAAGTTCCCAACGATGGTCTCATACCATCATTCCTCACCATCACCACAGGGCTCTGTGGTGATCTTCATCTTACTATCTGGCGCGAACATGCGCCATAACCTCATCACCATATAAACCGCCAGCAAAATTAGTAACAGGGGAAACAGGCTGTTCACAAAACGAACTTAAAGAAAACTACTGAGCCTTTCTCCCTACAAACAAGCTTCAACTTGCTGCCTGCTTTCCACCGCATAAATCCCGTGTTGGCCACAACAATCACGGGGACAACCTGGAGCTCCTCATACCACTCTTGCGTTGTGGGGAGGGATAACATCTCCTTTGGAATGTTCTGGAAGACACTCCGGACCTCCAACCTGCACACAAGTGCAACGTACTTCATGTAGAAGAACTTGGACTTCCAGTTAGTGAAGCCCTTAGGAGGCTGCTCTAGTATCTTCTTTACACCCTTGCGGACATATAAAGAATAAAAACCCAGTTAGTCCTGCATCTGGTAAAACTGACGAAAATGCTCAACTGACGGCTCTATCTCTTGGGATCGGAAACAGTACTCAAAGTGACGAGCATGAACCATCCCAAGTGGACTCAGCTGGGAGATATGAATCTTGTAATATTCAAGCAAATCGGCCATAAAGACCGTCAAAGGCAGCCGGATATTGTCGTCGCCGAAGAAATCGGCAAAAAATGTAACATAACCTGAAGGGGCATCAGCAGCAGTATGGCCCTCCCCCGGGTATTGGGCTTCGTATTCCTCCGGCATCTGGACGGTCAACATCAACGTCCGGAATAGCTGTTCCGCCCAGTTCAGAACTGGTAACACGCCGTTGACCTCGTGTCACACCCCAACCGATGGCGGAAACATTGGAGTGAGACGAAAATGAGATTGCTCGAGACTTCATAACACTAAATTGTGACAAGTATTTAATAACAAATTTCATTTCATTGTTAATATCAATTACATTGTTTGAAATAGAAATACAACAAGATTGGAACAAGTTAGTACAACAAGTATTTGAATTTAGAGTGCGTTCTAGGCATCCTACTAGATTCCATGCATCATCATCATCATCCATAATCCTGCAACATGTATTAAAGTATAGTTCCATACAAAAGTATTGGCGAGTATATAAGTTTTGAGTACTAGCATATAAATATAAAAGTTTGAACAATCCACATAGCAAACTAAGTTATCAAGATTAACGTAAAACTGGCATGTGAATGTTCAAGTCAATCCTCTTATTACCGCATAAAAAGAATTTAACATGACCACAAGTTTACAGGCGGTGCGTTACTCCTATAGCGCTATACATGTTAAAGGGAGGCTTGTACAAAGTTAATGACAAGTTTATCACACAACAGAATCATCCAGGATAACGAATCAAGAATAACGTATGCATGCATGTATTGGATTGTTTGTGCAGTTTTGTATAAAGTCTAAGTGTAACTGTGTAGGTTTAATAGCAAACATATTGCACCCAAAGTGTAAAACGGAAAAAGAGTGTTCGAGTATACTCACAAGTTTGCAAGAGCTTTCCGATTATCCCCGAGTGACGAGTTGTTTGAGATTACGGAACAGAAGGTAAGGTCATTCAGTGCTTATAGAGTAGTTAGAGTTGGAACTTTAAAGTACGAAAGTATATAGTATGAAAGTATGTTTAAAACAGAAAATATATTTTGTCCGAATGCTTGTGACGGAAACTGGAAACAAAATAACGGGAAAACCGAAACACAAACTGTTCAGATGAAAGAACAGTTGGCACGACAGGGCCTTTCGCGCGAGTGGAACAACCCTTTCGCGCGAGAGGAACTGTTTGGTGAACAAATCTTTGTTTGAATGTTTAACTATCAATCAGTTATGTTTGTGTGTTCTGTTAAGTTATTTAGTTATAGTTATAGACTTATAGTATAATAATAGTCTAGAATGCTCATAGAAGTCATACATGGAGGTAATATCCTTGTTATAGTTCACCCAAGCACAAATTAGCTAACTTTGTTAACTAACCGGTTGGTCATGAATACGGAATCGGAAAATAACAGAATGTAAATAATAACCAAACAACTGAACAAGGATAACCCAGGTGTGCCAACACGACATGGAAAGAATTAACTAAGTGTCGAAGACTGGACAGGGTTAACTTGTTTTAGGTCTAGGAGATCGTTTGGGTGTTCGTTTTTCGAGTTTAAGTGAGGCGGTGGAACTAGGTTGGAAGCCAAGGTTCCCACAGAACACACACTGATATTCCAAGTTCGCTTATATTGAAAATAGGGATCTGGATAATCATTCAACACTTAGAATCGTCGAAACTTAGTGAAACAATCTATTTCGAACGACAAGAGTCCCCTCTCGCACGAGAGGGTTATCCTCTCGGGCGAGTGGGCCAACAATGCGGATGACTGGAGCTATTTTAAGGTGAAATCAGTTTGGTTTTGGTTGAACTGATTACCTTCTCGGCTGGAATTGGCTCTAACATGAAATCACAGCTATTGACTTCGCTTGTGAGCTCAAAGAGTCTCTGATTCGGCCGAGTTCAAAGTCAGAAAGTTTGTTTTACGAAAGTTTGAAAGATTATCTTCACTTCTCAGTTTGGTCCTCAATGAATTGAGAGTTAGTATCAGTTTGCCAATGCAGATCTGAGAAACCAAGTGAAAGATGGTGAAGAATCCTTGTAAAAGTTTATAAAAATGGAAGAAAGTAGAAGGAATTCAGTTGTTAGTGAGTATAAATTCACTTAGAAGAAGCTGAGACAAGCTCCAAAGAATTGCTCAAAGTCAGGTTTGAGAGAGAATTTTAGAAGTTGAAGGTTTGAAATGAAGGAAATGAGTTGGTATTTATAGACTGAGGAACAAGTTTGGGACGAGTAGGATCTGGGACGAGTGGGCATTTGGGACGACTGGGTCCTCTCATGCGAGAAGGACCAGGCCCTTATGCTTGAAATTCAAAGTTTCGTGTTTTTTCGGGTTTAAGCGTTTTAAACGTATAAGTGAGTTGTATAAAATAATGAATGAATTTGTATGTATAATAAGTATGAGGTTGCGTAAAAATGTATTTAAATGATTGATTGAACGAGTAACAAGTATGTATAAAATATGAATTTCGTTACGATCAAGGTTTCAAGTTGCGGATTTGGGAATGGATTATGAATATGATATGAAGGCAAGTTTCCAAAGATAGGAATACAAGTAATCTTTCTAATTGAGGAAAGTTCTAAAAGCGAGGCGTTACAGTCTCCCCTCCTTTAGGAAATTTCGTCCCGAAATTTATTCACGAGGAAGACTTTGGAAAAAGCATTTTGGCTAAAATGACTGGCTAAATCGAAATTTTGATGTTTGAAGCTTGCTGAAAATGCATGGAAACTTTGTGTAATGAAGAGGGTAGATTTGTAAAAGTAGTTCGTTTGACTAAGGTGATTTGAGTCACCCATCGTAATTATGAGTAAACGTGCATGTGTGTGTAGGCAAAGTGAGTTTGAATAACTCGATGGGGAAATATTCAAAATGGATGTTACCTTAGAAGAAAAGTTTTTGTATAAAATAGAGTGTATTTTGATGAAAAGTGCGGCCCGCATCGTTGGTTGTAAGAAAAGACTTATCGGTTTTAAGGAGCATCAGTAAAATCACATGTTTGTAGAAAATTGTTTATTGGTGAGAAACGAGAAGGTTAGGTATTTATGAAATAGTTTTGGTGGTAACGGGCCGACTAAGTATGTTTGTGTATAAATAAAGAATGAAAGATAGTTTTAAAAGTAAAGAGCTATTTTAGGGATTGAACGTTTAGACCGATTTATTGTAAAAAGGTTTGTATAAAAAGTCAAAAGAATAATTGGGAATAATCGTGATATGAGAGTGAACGAGCGATTCAGTAGATGAATGAAAGGGTAGGAATGGTATGATTTTTGGATATGATGCGAATAGGAAGCGTTGAGGAGGAGGGTTTTTCATGGATAATTGAATATTGCGCATTTACCAGTGCGTTTGTGAGTCACTAAAGTTTGTGTAATCGCGTTTAAATAAGGGGGCTGGGAAAACACCGAATTTCTCATGGCACGTTTTACGAAAGTTTGGTAATATGATAAAAACACTTATATATAGGATGTACCAGCGGCGTATCCACCATGTTCTAACCATGTTACGTCTGTTTCGTTATTTGGTGTCATGTTACGTTCCGTGTCTTACCATACACAGTAGAACACCCTACGATTTTCATGCGCCTACCACTATAATCTCGTGTGCACCCGTGATTATATTGGTCGTTACATGATCCGCATAATTTGTACTAGTAGTGCATGAGTCAGGGCATGCAGTAACATTAAAAGTGATAATGTGTGCGTGTGATAGCGTACAAAAAATTAAGCATGTAAGCATGATTATGTTTAAGTATGTATGTGACCAACGTAAGTGAACCCCTCGGGTTATGCTCACGTTTAGGTACGAATGTATGAGTATGAGGACAAGTATGAATGATGACAATCGCGTGTATAGTACAAATTGAAACACCACCAATTTAAGCATATAAAATGATCAAGAAAATTTAAGTATGTATAAACGAATGATATGTGTGAGATTGTCGTGAAATATTAACTAAAACGTGTACGATGGCATGTATGTATAGTTATTTGAGCAAATCGTTGAGTTTATTGAATCAAAATAGATTGAGTTTGACGGTAATGAAGAATTTTCAAGTTTGTGAATGTCAAGAGAATATAAAGTATCTATTTGCTATATGAGATGTGTTTCGTAAAAAGGAAATGCTACTCTTGTTTCAAAAAAAAGATTTACGTATGTCGAAGATTGTCTGCTCCTATGAAATTTCCTTGCCCACGTGTTTGGATTTAGAATTTGGTATTAGCGATGTTTGAAAAAGATTTTTGGAACAGTAAGTTTGCATTGTTTAAAGTGTCTTGCATTAAAACAAGAAAAGCTGTATTTTGAAAATTCTCGTGAAAAACTTTGGTTTTTGAAAAGAATTTTAGCAAAATGAACTTAGTGATTTTGAAAAGAGTTTTAGCAAAATGATCTTATTGATTTTAGAAAGAGTTTTAGCAAAATGATCTTATTGATTTTAGAAAGAGTTTTAGCAAAATGATCTTATAACATCTATAAGATTTTATAAGCATGTGAGAGAAAGTTGGTTTGGTTCCTGATTGAGAACAAAATATCTTTAGTATAATGTGTTGGATACGAATTTTGTGGGTAAGAGATTGATTAGACCGACTGGGTTGATATGTAGTATTTCATAAAATTTTGAAAATCGGGTAATAAAAAAATTTAAGGTACGATTAGGAATTTCGTGTATGTGATTTATGTAAAATAGATTGTAGGGTAAGAAATGTGTTTGATAAAACAATGAGATTCGAGATTTTTGCATAAGTAGAAAGTTTGACAAAGGATAAAAGATTTTAGTATAAGTCTTGGGAGTGTGGTTGGCATAATAATGTTTCTTTGACATAAAGAGAATAGGTAACGATCACAGATGTAAGGGAATCACCCCTAGCCCGTTGGTTAGGTCGTTTTTAAGAAGGGAAGGAGCGGAATAAATCGTCAAGGTAAGGGAATCACTTCTATCTTGATGATATACCCCCATTTTTGGATTAATAGTAGTGTAAATCTTGTTGGTGACGTTTTTGAAATCATGGATGTAGATAACGTATAGATATATGAAAAGATTTAGTATGATGTGTGTGTAACCATTGTGAAAATAATTTGAAATTTGGAAAAGAAAAGTATGAATCGTGTTAAGCATAAAATTGATACTAGTAAAAAGGGTGGTTTGATTAAAACTTGGATTGTTCCAATACGGAACTTTGACTAAACCAAAGTGGTCGAAAGTTCTGTTGAGTTTGAGAAGCATGCTTTGGCCTAATAGGTAGAATACTCTCTGCGATATTTTGGTTAACGGTATTCACCCTTCCGGTTACTACATATCCCTAATTAATCGAACGTTCAAGACTTGGCGGGATTTTGAAAAATCGAGGAGTGGGACTAGTTAGCAAGGTGTGGGTTTCATGCCTAACTTGACAACCTTGTACCCTAGGTGTGGTTAGTACTCGTTGGGTCAAGAAGGTTAATTCCGACACGTTGACGAGGGTCCACTAGATTTGAAATGGAATTTTTTCCATCAAGGTTAAGATTTCACTCCTAACTTGATGGAGAAATTTCGTGCAAAAATGAATAAGCGGATTGAGAGTCGTTCACCAAATTGTGGCTTTCACGCCTATTTTGGTGAAGTCTTCTCATATGTGTAATACAAGTATTTTCATGTTTGACTTAATCGTGTGAAATTGCCTTAGGAAAGGCGTATGTTTTGAAATAGTAAAATAGATATGAGCACATAAAAGATGTTTCGAGAATTTAGCACGTAAATCAAGTATGGTCAAGTATGGTGCTTAACTATAGACTAGGTCAAAAGCATGGCAATTTTCCTAATTCCCTATAGTTATGGCTCTGATACCAATCTGTCCCACCCCAACCAATGGCGGAAACATCGTAGTGAGACGAAACGTCATTGCTCGAGACTTCATAACACTAAATTGTGACAAGTATTTAATAACAAATTTCGTTTCATTGCTAAGATCAATTACATTGTTTGAAATAGAAATACAACAAGATTGGAACAAGTAACTACAACAAGTATTTGAATTTAGAGTGTGTTTCTAGGCATCCTACTAGATTCCGTGCATCATCATCATCATCCATAATCCTGCAACATCTATTAAAGTATAGTTCAATACAAAAGTATTGGCGAGTATACAAGTTTTGAGTATTAGCATATAAATATAAAAGTTTAAACAATCCACATAGCAAACTAAGTTGTAAAGATTAACGTAAAACTGTCATGTGAATATTCAAGTCAATCATCTGATTACCGCATAAAAAGTATTTAACATGACGACAAGTTTACGGGCTGTGCGTTACTCCTATAGGGCTATACATGTTAACGGGAGGCTTGTATGAAGTTAATGACAAGTTTATCACACAAAAGATTCATCCAGGATAACGAATCAAGTATAACGTATGCATGCATGTATTGGATTGTTTGTGCAGTTTTGTATAAAGTCTAAGTGTAACTGTGTAGGTTTAATAGCAAACATATTGCACCCAAAGTGTAAAACGGAAAAAAGGTGTTTGAGTATACTCATAATTTTGCAAGAGCTTTCCGATTATCCGCGAGTGACGAGTTGCTGGAGATTGGTGAAGAGAAGGTAAGGTCATTCGGTGCTTATGGAGTAGTTAGAGTTAGAACTTTAAAGTACGAAAGTATATAGTATGAAAGTATGTTTAAAACAGAAGATATATTCTGTCCGAATGCTTGTGACGGAAACTAGAAACAGAATAACGGGAAAACCGAAACACAAATTGTTCGAATGAAGGAACTGTTGGCACGACAGGGCCTTTCGCGCGAGTGGACCACCCTTTCGTGCGAGAGGAACTGTTTGTGTAACACCTCGCAAAATCATGTCCAATATAATGATGACACGTGTCATAAGCACTAATCAAGTAAAAAGTTAACTTTGAGGGACTAAAGTTGAAAAATGACGAAAAGATGTATGTGGAAGGACCAAAAGTGTCAACATGCCAAACTTGTGCCTCTGATTGACCTCAAACGATGTTCGTACTCTTTGATGAATAAATCGTCGGACGCAAGAAGTTGTTTGTAATTAAAGATCAAAAGTTTATGAAGCACAGGGGTTAAACGTGTCAACATATTAATTTTTACCTCTGAGTGACCTTTTAACAATCCCGAGACTTTGTAAAATTTTATTATACTCTCACGAATATCGGATAATGATTTTGTGGAGTTTCGATGCAAATAAGTGATTAAAGTTGTAATTTCCAAGAAATAGAGATTAAATGCGTCAACAAGAGAAACTAGCACATTCCGGGTGATCTCGTAACTAACCGGGAGCTTAACGATGTTTATTTTATGACCCAAGACACTTCAAAGTTAACTATGGGGGTTAATAGTGTAATAAATGAAAGATAAATCAACTTATTAAGGACTAGGGACTGAAAGTGCAATTTTTGAAAGTTTTTAACCGGATTAGGGGATCCTCGCGGGGCGCGTAAACTCCCGCTAAGGTCTACGCGGGTCGCAACAAAGCTGCCAGCGACCAAAAAACTGGCAGCTGCATGTACAGGCCTGTCCACCGCCTTTGCATGCAAGAATTCGATATTAGGGACTGTGTTAATGGGTTTTACTGACACTAAGACACTTGTAAACATCTGGTGACTCCCTACAATAGCTGGATTGATCTTAGATGGCCTCCTTTCACTATAAATAGAGCTCAAGTTTGCCCATTTCAACTTGCACTCTTATTTTTACTTCACTTCTTCATCTCTGGAGCATCCTGGACCTAAAGGAAGCTCTCTAAGTTCAAATTTTCGTGCTAAAGACCTTTGTAAGTGTTCTTAGCTTCTATAGTTAAGTTTTACTTAGTTTAAGGACCGAAAGTCAAAGATATCGTAAATATACTTTGACTTTTTGTTTAATCATTAACGGTCCACCCATGATTCGTTTTGAAAGTGGCTATGTGTTGGTAATTAAGTAGGTGATAATCCCTCAAAAGGGCACCTCCTAATTATCACGTTTACTTAGTTAATTGTCGGGTCAAAGTAATTACGCATGTTCAACCCGACAATTCTGAGTTTAGGCTCGTTTCGCAACCGAAAGTCGCAAAAGTTGACTTTTGCTTTGACTTTCGGTTCTGACCCGAATTACCTCAGTTTAGTTATGCCTTAGGGTTCCTTTGTGACCGACCATATTATATGTTAGTATAACCCTCTGAGGTTACACTACATGGTCCCTTAGAAATTAGAGTTCATTTGCATGTTTCCGTTATTTGCTTAAAAAATGACTATTATGCCCTTATGTTATAAAAGCGAGACTTTTGAATATATGAACATACAAATACCTTTATTACTGATATATAAGCATGTCAAATAAATTTGACATCATTTTCTGGTCTCAAACTAAAGATATGCTAGATATCGTAAAATGAAACTTTTTATTTATTTAAACTACGTTTTTAGCATAAATCACATTTAAACCCAAATTTTGACACCAAACTCATTACCTACTATTTTGATATTATTTTTGGGGATTTTTGGGATTTTTGGTCAGATTATAAACTGACCATATCATTGAGTTCTCGTATAAATCGGTAAATGACAATAATACCCTTTTTGTTAAGAAAATGAGATTAACATATGATTTACTTGCCAAACCTTTTCCTAGTGATGTTATATGTTAAATAAAATACTTTAAACATTTAAGGCTAATCAAAATCTCCGAATTTCATAAAAATCTCAAATATCGTCAATTACCGACTTTTACGATAATTAAGTGCATAGTATGGTTTAAAACCATATTTAAACACCTAAGACTTGTTACCTACTGATTTTATAAATAAATTTTGATACTTTAACAGTAAGTATAAGTCTTGAACTCAGACTTCCAATTTTGTCCCTTAAAGCATATGTTAAATGACCAAAATGCCCCTACGGTGCATAGTTTGGCCATAAATGGTAAACCTCACATATGCATGATGTCTTACTGATGTAACATGATAAAATAAATAGTTTTACTAAATGTTTTAGACCAGAACCTCAGTTTACTATTAAACCTCCTTTATAAACTTTAAAATGACCAAAATACCCTTACGGGACTTAAATTGGTTTTAAAATCTTTTGGGGCATAATTGTTGATATCCTACTGATATCATATCATATTTAAAGCATAATAACTTATGGAACTTGTACATGACTCATCTGGTTACCCGTTATGAATATACACGTTCGGTACGGTTTATGTAACTAGTTTGCATAAATTAGGCGAAACGGGTCAAACCTTATCATTTTTTACTTCAAAATCTAGAATGTATTTAGTTTACCCATTTTATACAAGTCTCTATACTTGTCGGGTCTAAATCACATTCCAATCCGGTCACCGCTTAATCTAGGGTTTCGTGCCGTAAACCTTTCTTTAAACTAACCGGTCTAAGTTTTGAACTTAAATAAGACCCGTTAGTAATCTAATAGGTTAATATAACCTTTGTTCCAGATTAGGAGCCTGGTGAAAGCTACCTACACTTGTTGAGTAGAATATACGGCTGAGTTTAATTTACATTTCTAAGCTCAGGTAAATACTTTTAACTTATTTTCCCTTAAACGGGCTTGGGACACGGTAAATTATTACCGCTTGGTCGGGTATTGAATATTTAATCGATTAGTGGTTAAATCATTGAGATAACCCGTTTTAATCTATTTTTTTATATATAAACCTTTGGGGGTTAATATGACCGTGTCCTGGATATCCTCGGCTCATTTCATTTGAAAATGGCCACGACTTAAGAACGGGGTGTAGGCATACACCTGACAGTTGCGTATGTCAAATGATATACCCACTCGTGAGGATAACTTCTTGTGGATTTATATTAGTGGTGTGTCATTTAATCTTGTCTCGGCTTCTATCCCGGGCCCTGAACGTACGGCAAACATGTAAATCTGTATACAAGATTATTTTATATAATTGTCCCAACTTATAAAAGAATATTTGTGCCCTGTGCATTCAAATCAATTTTCATAAATGTTTTCAAAAGAGTCGGTTAATTGTATTTACCAGTGTAAACTGATGTATTTTTCAAAAAGAATAAGTGGCAGGTACTATGCGAAATTGGCTGGAAGCTTCTGAGCATTAGTTATAGAATCTTGCAAGTTCTTGATGCTTAAAGTCTGTCGAACAATAATTTTGTTTCTGTTTTAAGATCCGCCTGTGGATCCACTCACAACCGTTTGTATAATAATTATCTATACTTTGCAATTCGGTTTGTAATAGTATTTTCATCCAAGACTTCCGATGTGCATTAAACTATGAATAATTAACTATGATGATATCAACTACGTCACGATACTCCCCACCGGGCCCACCGGTAATACGTGGAAATATCGGGGTGTGACAGGTTAGTATCAGAGCCAACATTTAGTGAATTAAACACTAGCCTTTTGTGTTTAATCTCAATGACACAGTAGCACATTCCTTGACTTCCGAGTCTAGGCAAACGACCTAGGATTAAACCTAATCTTATTTGGTTTATATTTTGTTTGTTTTTGTTTTGACAGGACTACAATCAATTATGCCGCCAAGAGTTAGAGGCAGAAGTGGACGAGGTAAAGCCCCGATGAGGGGTAGGAATGATCATGAAGCAGAGCCGTCTCACCGGCGCACACCCTCAGCATCCTTCGGCTCCAGCCCGTACAAAGACTCGAGGACGTACCTCGAACCCGCGAGACGCTCTGTCTCGCTTAGCTCCTCGCCGTCATATCATAACTCCTTCGGGCCACACCAGGAAGATGAGCCCCATGATTCACACCATTCATACATACCTTTGCAGCGTTCCGGTTCTCACCGCTCCTTCCAGGATCCCACACCCAACTTCCAGAGCCGGTTCAACCCAATGAACCAGAATGATGAACCAATGGACCATAACCCATTGGGACCAGCTGACCACTTTCCTGAGTACCAGGACATGGAGATGGACGAGGATCCAGATCCCGAAATGCCGCCTTCTGGGACGCCGACGCATCCCATCGAGATTTCCAGCGGATCATCTTTTCATGGTTCGCCATACAGAGGCCCCGATATATGGGCCGAAAGGTGGGGCTCATACAAATAGGAGTTCACACCCCCTCACAACCACCACAACAGCGGGCCCCTTCTGAGGACCCACACTTCCAGGCGGTCACGCCACCGCCACCACCAGCGCCAGAGCAGTCACCGCCTCCAGAACCATTAAGGCGAAGAAGAAGTGCACGGATGTCCGTGCGTGGGGGTTTTCATTTATGCACCCCTCAACACTCCAGCAATTACCCTCCGCTCTATGAAGACCCGCAAATAGGTGGGCCTTCAAACGCCGTTTCTGAAGTCGACTCTGCACCAGTCGCACCAGCACCACCACCCATGGGTTATGAAAACCCAATTCTATCATACCCATATGCAGTTGGGTACAACCCGTTTGAGCAGCAAGCTTACTCGGGTTATCACTACCATGCACCTGCCGTCGACCCATACATCGAGGCAGCAAACTTCAATGCTCTCTACCCTTCACCATTTCCACCTACGTACCCAACTTGGTACCCTGCATATAGGTATCAATACCCACCACCTCCACAACCTCAGCAGCAGCAGCAGCAGCCACCTCAACCTCAAATTCAACCACCGCAGCAGCAAGAAATTCTACAAAGGTTACATGAGGTGGAACAAAGGGTAGAACACGAGCAAAGAAGTCGCCGCGGTCTTCTAAAGGGATTGGCAAACCTCATTAAGGGAAAAAAGAAGAGGGATTATTAGAAACCCTTAATTATTATATTGTATTTTTATTTCAATCAAGTCCCTGCGTGGACATTTTATTTAAGTATTTAGTCCCTGCGTGGACTTGTTTCTTATTTTAGTCCCTGGGTGGACAAATTTGTTTGTTTAAGACCCGTTTAGGGCATTATTGTAATTTTTAGGACTTATTATGAGAAATTTCCTTTAAATTTACATTTGGCATTATACATATACATATACATCATATCACAAATCAAAATATCATATCATTTTATAATTGATCTACCATTAAATCTCAAAGAGAAAATCTTAAAGGTATAACTTAGCCTATATGTCATTTTAGACACGGCCATGATAGTAAAGCCTTTTAAGATAATAAATCCTTGTTAACACCTAAGAACGTGTTAGCACTCTTGGCAAATGTGACTCGATAAAATCACACTAGTCATCCTTATGTTGGATTCTTCCAATTCCTTGATGATTTAGAAATCATGGCTTATATCATCAAATGAGATGATCATATTACAAACATCCATTAGTGATGAAATGCCCACGGGCTATACTCATTATCCATAAAGATAAATGATAGTTGTAGTTTATGACTCCCTGTCAAGAAAAGATAATGAACTATGTTCGAACCTTAAATGCCTCGATCCTATGAGGTCATGGCTTATAAATTCAAGTTGTCCTTGTGACAAGGCCGTTGTGCCACCTTGGTAACCATAATAGTTTATAACTGGGTATAATTATAATGGAAAATTTAAATAAATTGACTAACAAATTAACCAATATGGTCTATACTTACCATGGTTAATGAGTCATCAAAGTTGATGATTCCATAATAGACTTCTGAATAAATGGTTGTCATTTGTTTTATAGCAATCAAGCTCCACAATGGCTGACTCTGAAGAAGTTAATTGTCATCCCAATGCGAGGAATGACAACACCAAAATGAATATAATGGGTGCATACCTTCAAGCAATGATAGACAATGCTGTCACCAGAGCCGTTGACAGAAGGCTCAAAGAACCAAGTGGTACTCACACTAAGATGCAGACTGTGGCTCATTCAAAGCCCCCTTCCAAAACACACGAATCAAAGAAGGATGATTCTCAGCACTCGTCGAATCAGAAAAGTCAGCTGTCTAAGAAAATTGTGTTTGATCATGAACCGCGCTCAAAGACTTTTTCTTATAAATACTTTCTCTCTTGCAAGCCAAGAGACTTTACAGGAGAAAAAGGTGCCATTGACTGTATGACATGGCTTGACGAAATGGAGACAGTCGTAGATATCAGTGGTTGTGCAGAACGGGATGTTGTGAAGTTCGTATCGCAGTCATTTAAAGGAGAGACATTGGCTTGGTGGAAGTCGTTGGTTCAAGCCACAGGAAAGATTCCACTATATAATTTGTCATGGGAGCAAATTGTAGCACTGATTAAGGAGAATTTCTGTCCTCAGCATGAGGTAGAAAAGATTGAAACAGACTTCTTGACTCTGGTCATGAAGAATTTGGATTGCCAAGCTTATGTTACGAGTTTTAACACCATGTCTAGGCTTGTCCCTTATCTAGTAACACCTGAACCTAAACGCATAGCGCGTTTCATTGGAGGCCTGGCCCCGAAAATTAAAGGAAATGTAAAAGCTTCCAGGCCTACCACTTATAGGTCCGTGGTGGATTTGTCCTTATCCCTCACCCTTGATGCAATTTGGAATAAGTCTGTTAAGACTACTGATGAGGGAAAGAGAAAAAGGGAAGATGAGAGCTCACATCGCTCTGACAAGAAAAGGAAAGGTAATTCTGAGCATAAGAAGAATTCTGGATTTAAGAAGGACTCCCAGCAGTCAGGTGAGAAGCCCAAGTGTAAAACCTGCAAGAAACACCACTTTGGGAAATGCAGACTTGACTCGCAGTCACAGCCTAAAGTTTGTGGCGCGGATAAGTCCTTTGTAGACAATAAATTTTGTAAACTGTTAAATCTGCCTGTTAAAACTCTAGACATAAAATATGAGGTAGAATTAGCTGATGGTACCTTAGAGACTGCTTCAATGATTTTAGACGGATGTTTCATATCCATCAGGAACCATTCCTTTCCGTTGTCTTTGTTACCGATGAAATTGGCAGGATTCGATATAGTTATAGGCATGGATTGGTTATCTTTTAACCAAGCTCAAATTGCCTGTGATAAAAAGCAAGTTGTTATCAAGACCCCTTATGGTGAATCACTTACTATTCAAGGAGATACACATTATGGATTGCCTGAACAAGTATCTATGCTTAAGGCATCTAAGTGTTTGAAGAAAGGTTGTGTCATTTACATAGCACAGGTAACAGTGGATACGCCAAAGCCTAAGATTGAAGATATTCTTGTTATTTCTGAATACTCAGACGTCTTTCCTGAAGAATTACCTGGTTTACCTCCAGACAGACAAGTGGAATTCATGATTGATATCATTCCAGGAGCAGCACCAGTCGCACGAGCTCCTTATCATTTGGCACTGACCGAGATAAAAGAATTAAGGACCCAGTTAGATGATTTATTGGAGAAGGGTTTTATTCAACCTAGCTCGTCTCCTTGGGGAGCACCTATCCTATTTGTGAGGAAGAAAGATGGTTCAATGCGTCTATGCATTGATTATCGTGAGCTGAACAAAGTTACAATCAAGAATCGATATCCATTGCCCAGGATCGACGATCTGTTCGATCAACTGCAAGGGGCAAGTTACTTCTCAAAGATCGATTTGAGGTCGGGGTATCATCAGTTGAAGGTTAGAACCGAAGATGTACCCAAGACCGCGTTTAGAACAAGAAATGGCCATTACGAGTTTTTGGTGATACCTTTCGGGCTCACTAATGCACCTGTAGCGTTCATGGATCTCATGAATCGCGTTTGTAAGCCATATCTAGAAAAGTTTATCACTGTATTTATTGATGACATACTTATTTATTCAAAGAGTCAAGCCGATCATGAAAAACATCTCCGTTGTATTCTTAAACTTCTGCAATAAGAGAAGCTCTACACAAAATTCTCTAAATGTGAATTCTGGCTTCGAGAAGTCCAATTCCTTGGACATGTAGTAAGCGAGAGTGGTATCCATGTGGATCCTGCTAAGATAGAGGCAATTATGAATTGGCAAGCACCTAAGACGCCCACTGAAATTCGCAGCTTCTTAGGTTTGGCAGGATACTAAAGGCGTTTCATCGAAAACTTTTCAAGGATTGCTGCACCTTTAACTTTGTTAACACGCAAGAATGTGAAGTTTGATTGAGGTCCCATGCAACAAGAATCTTTCGAGATTCTTAAACAGAAATTAAGCAATGCTCCTGTGTTGACATTGCCAGAAGGGATAGAAGAATTTGTCGTTTATTGTGACGCATCGCACACAGGAATGGGTTGTGTGCTTATGCAGAGAGGCAATGTTATAGCCTATGCATCGCGACAACTAAAAGTGCACGAAAAGAACTACACCACTCATGATTTGGAATTGGGTGCCGTTGTATTTGCACTCAAGCTTTGGAGGCATTACCTATATGGAACCAAGTGTGTGATTTACTCAGATCATAAAATCCTTCAACACTTGTTTAATCAGAAAGATCTCAATATGAGGCAACGCCGTTGGATGGAGATGTTGAACGATTACGATTGTGAAATCCGTTACCACCCGGGTAAAGCTAATGTGGTCGCTGACGCACTAAGCAGGAAAGAAAGGATTAAACCCATTAGAATCAATGCAAAAAGCATTGAACTAAAGACCAACTTGAACGAACGGCTATTAGTTGCTCAGAAGGAAGCTATATTGGAAGCTAACTTTCCGAATGAGAAGTTAGGCGTAACTGCTGATCAATTGTCTTTTGGCAAAGATGGAATCCTTAGATTGAATGGTCGAATCTGGGTTCCAATCCATGGAGGATTTTGAGATGTAATCCTCCAAGAAGCTCATAGTTCTAAATATTCAGTTCATCCGGGAAGTGATAAGATGTACCAAAATCTGAAGGCAAATTATTGGTGGATAGGTTTGAAGAAATCTATAGCCACATATGTGGCTAAATGTTTGACGTGCGCACAGGTTAAAGCAGAGCATCAAAAGCCGTCAGGATTACTGCAACAGCCTGAACTTCCCACTTGGAAGTGGGAAATGGTGACTATGGATTTTATTACCAAGTTACCAAAGACAAAACATGGGAATGATACAATATGGGTTATAGTCGATAGACTGACGAAGTCAGCTCATTTTATACCCATAAAGGAGACGCATAGCTCCAATAAATTAGCCCAGCTATACGTGGATGAAATAGCGTCTCTCGACGGAGTAACAATTTCTATTATCTCTGATAGGGATACTAGATACACATCTCACTTTTGGAAAAGCTTTCAGCAATCTCTAGGCACTCGTTTGAATTTCAGTACTGCTTATCATCCTCAAATGGATGGACAAAGTGAGCATACGATTCAAACATTGGAAGACATGCTACGGGCATGTGTTATTGATTTGGGTGGAAGTTGGGATAACCATCTTCCTTTGATTGAATTTTCATACAATAATAGTTATCATTCGAGTATCCAAGTCGCACCTTTTGAGGCCTTGTATGGAAGGTAGTGCAGGACGCCAGTTTGTTGGGCTGAAGTTGGAGAAACCCAACTATCAGGACCTGAGTTTGTCCTTGAGATGACAGATAAGATTGTCCAGATCCGTGATCATCTAAAAGCTGCAGGGATAGGCAGAAGAGCCACGCAGATAAAAGGCGCAAACCTCTAAAATTCGAGGTAGGTGATAAGGTATTACTCAAAGTATCGCCCTGGAAAGGAGTAATGAGATTTGGCAAAAAGGGCAAGTTGAGCCCAAGATATATCGGACCATTCAAGATTATCGAATGTGTCGGAACTGTAGCCTACTAGCTGAATCTACCTGAAGAGCTTAGTGGAATACACAATGTGTCCCACATCTGCAATTTAAAGAAATGTCTAGCCGATGAGTCGCTAGTAATGTCTCATAAGGATGTGCAATTTGACGAAAGCTTGAAGTTTGTTGAAAAACCTTTGTCGATCGAGGATCGACAGGTTAAGAAGCTTCGAAGAAAGAATGTACCAATCGTAAAGGTAAAATGGGATGCCCATAGAGGCCCATAATATACGTGGGAAGTTGAATCCACGATGAAACAGAAATACCCTCATTTGTTCCAGTAAATCTCGAGATCGAGATTTCTTTTAAGGGGGTGAGGATACACCTCGCAAAATCATGTCCAATATAATGATGACACGTGTCATAAGCACTAATCAAGTAAAAAGTTAACTTTGAGGTACTAAAGTTGACAAACGACGAAAAGATGTATGTGGAAGGACCAAAAGTGTCAACATGCCAAACTTGTGCCTCTGATTGACCTCACACCATGTTCGTACTCTTTGATGAATAAATCGTCGGACGCAAGAAGCAGTTTGTAATTAAAGATCAAAATTTTATGAAGCACAGGGGTTAAACGTGTCAACATGTTAATTTTTACCTCTGAGTGACCTTTTAACAATCCCGAGACTTTGTAAAATTTTATTATACTCTCACGAATACCGGATAATGATTTCGTGGAGTTTCGATGCAAATAAGTGACTAAAAGTTGTAATTTCCAAGAAATAGAGATTAAATGCGTCAACAAGAGAAACTAGCACATTCCGGGTGATCTCGTAACTAACCGGGAGCTTAACGATGTTTATTTTATGACCCAAGACACTTCAAAGTTAACTATGGGGGTTAATAGTGCAATAAATAAAAGATAAATCAACTTATTAAGGACTAGGGACTGAAAGTGCAATTTCTAAAAGTTTTTAACCAGATTAGGGGATCCTCGTGGGGCGCGTAAATTCCCGCTAAGGTATACGCGGGTCGCGACAAAGCTGCCAGCGACCAAAAAACTGGCAGCTGCATGTACAGGCCTGTCCACTGCCTTTGCATGCAAGAATTCGATACTAGGGACTGTGTTAATGGTTTTTACTGACACTAAGACACTTGTAAACATCTGGTGACTCCTTACAACAGCTGGATTGATCTTAGATGGCCTCCTTTCACTATAAATAGAGCTCAAGTTTGCCCATTTCAACTTGCACTCTCATTTTTACTTCACTTCTTCATCTCTATAGCATCCTGGACCTAAAGGAAGCTCACTAAGTTCAATTTTCGTGCTAAGGACCTTTGTAAGTGTTCTTAGCTTCTATAGTTAAGTTTTACTTAGTTTAAGGACCGAAAGTCAAAGATATCGTAATTATACTTTGACTTTTTCTTTAATCATTAACAGTCCAGCCATGATTCGTTTTGAAAGTGGCTATGTGTTGGTAATTAAGTAGGTGATAATCCCTCAAAAGGGCACCTCCTAATTTTCACGTTTACTTAGTTAATTGTCAGGTCAAAGTAATTAAAATAAAAGTCAAACGGTCAGTTTTTAAATAAAATTCATAACTGATAATGTAGAAGCAATAAAATCAGTTTTAACACTTTAATAACTTGGTAAATAATATAAGAACATGTTTAGGCATGTTCAACCCGACAATTCTGAGTTTAGGCTCGGTTCGCAACCGAAAGTCGCAAAAGTTGACTTTGCTTTGACTTTCGGTTCTGACCCGAATTAGCTCAGTTTAGTTATGCCTTAGGGTTCCTTTGTGACCATATTATATGTTAGTATAACCCTCTGAGGTTATACTACATGGTCCCTTAGAAATTAGAGTTCATTTGCATGTTTCCGTTATTTGCTTAAAAATTGACTATTATGCCCTTATGTTATAAAAGCGAGAATTTTGAATATATGAACATACAAATACCTTTATTACTGATATATAAGCATGTCAAATAAATTTGACATCATTTTCTGGTCTCAAACTAAAGATATGCTAGATATCGTAAAATGAAACCTTTTATTTATTTAAACTACGTTTTTAGCATAAATCATATTTAAACCCAAATTTTGACACCAAACTCATTACCTACTGTTTTGATATTATTTTTGGGAATTTTGGGATTTTTGGTCAGATTATAAACTGACCATATCATTGAGTTCTGACAATAATACCCTTTTTGTTAAGAAAATGAGATTAACATATGATTTACATGCCAAACCTTTTCCTACTGATGTTATATGTTAAATAAAATACTTTAAACATTTAAGGCTGATCCAAATCTCAGAATTTCATAAACATCTCAAATATCGTCAATTACCGACTTTTACGATAATTAAGTGCCTAGTATGGTTTAAAACCATATTTAAACACCTAAGAATTGTTACCTACTGATTTTATAAATAAATTTTGATACTTTAACAGTAAGTATAAGTCTTGAACTCAGACTTCCAATTTTGTCCCTAAAAGCATATGTTAAATGACCAAAATGCCCATATGGTGCATAGTTTGGCCATAAATGGTAAACCTCACATATGCATGATGTCTTACTGATGTAACATGATAAAATAAATATTTTTACTGAATGTTTTAGACCAGAACCTCAGTTTACTATTAAACCTCCTTTATAAACTTTAAAATGACCAAAATACCCTTACGGGACTTAAATTGGTTTTAAATTCTTTTGGGGCATAATTGTTGATATCCTACTGATATCATATCATATTTAAAGCATAATAACTTATGGAAATTGTACATGACTTATCCGGTTACCCGTTATTAATATACGCATTCGGTACGGTTTATGTAACTAGTTTGCATAAATTAGCCGAAACGGGTCAAACCTTATCATTTTTACTTCAAAATCCAGAATGTATTTAGTTTACCCATTTTATACAAGTCTCCATACTTTTCGGGTCTAAATCACATTCCAATCCGATCACCGCTTAATCTAGCGTTTCGTGCCGTAAACTTTTCTTTAAACTAACCGGTCTAAGTTTAGAACTTAAATAAGACCCGTTTGTAATCTAACTGGTTAATATAACCTTTGTTCCAGATTAGGAGCCCGGTAAAAGCTACCTACACTTGTTGAGTAGAATATACGGCTGAGTTTAATTTACATTTCTAAGCTCAGGTAAATACTTTTAACTTATTTTCCCTTATACGAGCTTGGGATACGGTAAATTTTTACCGCTTGGTCGGGTATTGAATATTTAATCGATTAGTGGTTAAATCATTGAGATAACCCGTTTTAATCTGTTTTGTTTGATATATAAACCTTTGGGGGTTAATATGACCGTGTCCTGGATATCCTCGGCTCATTTCATGTGAAAATGGCCACGACTTAAGCACGGGGTGTAGGCATACACCTGACAGTTGCGTATGTAAAATGATATACCCACTCGTGAGGATAACTTCTTGTGGGCTTATATTAGTGGTGTGTCAATTAATCTTGTCTCGGCTTCTATCCCGGGCCCTGAACGTACGACAAACATGTAAATCTGTATACAAGATTATTTTATATAATTGTCCCAAGTTATAAAAGAATATTTGTGCCTTGTGCATTCTAATCAATTTTCATAAATGTTTTCAAAAGAGTCGGTTAATTGTATTTAACAGTGTAAACTGACGTATTTTTCAAAAAGAATAAGTGGCAGGTACTACGCGAAATTGGCTGGAAGCTTCTGAGCATTAGTTAAAGAATCTTGCAAGTTCTTGATGCTTAAAGTCTGTCGAAAAATAATTTTGTTTCTGTTTTAAGATCCGCATGTGGATCCACTCACAACCGTTTGTATAATAGTTATCTATACTTTGCAATTCGGTTTGTAATAGTATTTTCATCCAAGACTTCCGATGTGCATTAAACTGTGAATATTTGACTATGATGATATCAACTACGTCACGATACTCCCCACCAGGCCCACCGGTAATACGTGGAAATATCGGGGTGTGATAGTTTGGTGAACCGATCTTGATTTGAATGTTTAACTATCAATCAGTTATGTTCGTGTGTTCAGTTAAGTTAGTTAGTTATAGTTATAGTATAATAATAGTCTAGAATGTTCATAAAAGTCATGCATGGTGGTAATATCCTCGTTATAGTTCACCAAAGCACAAATTAGCTAACTTAGTTAACTAACCGGTTGATCATGAATACGGAATCAGAAAATAACAGAATGTAAATTATAACCAAACAACCGAACAAGGACAACCCAGGTGTGCCAACACGACATGGAAAGAATTAACTAAGTGTCGAAGGCTGGATGGGGTTAACTTGTTCTAGGTCTAGGAGATCGTTTGGGTGTTCGTTTTTCGAGTTTAAGTGAGGTGGTGGAACTAGGTTGGAAGCCAAGGTTCCACAGAACACACACTGATATTCTAGATTCTCCTATATTAAAAATAGGGATCTGGATAATCATTCAACACTTAGGAACATCGGAACTTAGTGAAACAGTCTATTTCGGACGACAGAAGTCCCCTCTCGTGCGAGAGGGTTATCCTCTCGGGCGAGTAGGCCAACATTTCGAACGACTGGCCCTGTTTCAAGGTGAAATCAGTTCGGTTTTGGTTGAACTAATTACCTTCTCGGCTGGAATTGGCTATATTAAAACGACACGTGTCATGTAAGACAAAAACGCGTTGAGAACCCGGATTTAATAAAGATGTTTTCGGTAGGATTTAAAGTGGCGTCATGTTAAAGTATTACCTCTGAACACCTCAATTATAAATCCCAATACCCGATATAATATTTTACACATCTATGCACCCTCAATTCAGGGAATTATTGCCAATAATGGAATTGCAAAAGTATGAGGTGATCCCACGATGAAAAGCAATGGTAAACCGATGTTTTCGGGTCTTGTATATGCAATCAAGTGAAATAATGGATGATGGTAGGGTATGTTACAGTATTAGACACTTATTGGAGGTCCCCTATTGATAAAATAAGTCCACAAGTCGTATATAACGGCTGCCCCTTCGAAACACAACAAACAAAAATCAAAAATCTGATTTATATGTCTCAGGCGGCCCGCCTGAGACTTGGTTGTTCGGAACGCGGGCCGCTTCCGGCCTACAGATACGGGAAAAACAGGCAGCAGCCTGTTTAGTGCGATTGTGACCCTTTCAACCGGTTTCTCTGCATGTGCATGGCCCCTAGACATCCCTACACACTACTTACAAGTGTTGATCAATTGTGGATGGCCCTAGACTTGGTTGTCACTCTCTTGTGGTGCTTGATTCTTGTATATAAAGGACCTTCAAGTGCAACATTCATTCACACATCATATTCAAGCATTCTGATTATTTGGGGAGCTTGCAAACTGATCAAGAGCCTTTCTAATCATCATTAATCATCTAGTAAGTTGTCTAACCCTTCTAATTTAGTTCTAGCTTTATAATTAGCATAAAAGTCAATATATCATAGTTTACGGTTGACTTCTTGATTAAGTAACGATAGTTCAGTCGTATGTCAAATTGAAAGTACCGTTAGATAGGTAATTATATGGGTATTAAACCCTTATAAGGGCAAGTACCGAATCCAGACCTAACTAGGTCGTTTGTCGGGTCAAACGTTGACCGAAAAAGTCAACAGAATTACAAAATGCGATTTAATGCACGATTAGCAATCCGCAAGGCGTGTAATCTGTTTTAAACCTAATATAACTTGGTAATGAGTATAAAAACTTGTCTACGCTTGCCCGACTCGACAAAATTCTGTTTAAACCCGGTTCGGAACCGAAAGGCGCAAAACTTTGACTTTTGCGTTGACTTCGGTTCTGACCCGTTTTAGTTGGAATTAGACACGCCTTAAAGTCTCATTAGGATTGGGTTACATGCTAGTATAAGTCTCTGTACTTGTTTCATTGATTATCCGATGCATGCGCACGTTTCCGTTAATCGCTTAAATTGGACCATAATGCCCTTATGACCCTACAACGAGAATTTTGAAAATGTGGAAGTACTATAATCTTAGTTACTGATTATTTAGCATGTACGTAAATTTTCACGTCAATCGGAGGTCTAGATTAGGAGATATGCGCATTAGCGTAAATAATAAGCTTTTTATTAATTAAACGGCGCGATTAGCGCATAGCCTATCTAAACCCGATTTTCGGTACCAAAACTTTTACCCACTGATGTTAAATAATATTTTGGGATTTTTGAAGATTTTTAATTATTTTTAAACTGATCTTAAGCTAGGCTTATCGCATTGATTCGGTTAATACCGAATACGCCCTTTTAGGCCATAAAACGAGTTTTACGAATCCGTTTGATACCAATCCAATTGCCACTGATTTAAAATAATAAATAGAGTGTTTTGAGCCTGTTTTGCTGATCAGAAAACTCAGAATGGTATTTTAAACAGTACGTCCCTTAAAACGGCTTTATACGCGTATTATACGCGTAGTTTGGTATTAAAACCATTTTTGCCACGTAAGACTTATTACCAAATATTATAACCTGTTAAAATTAATAATTTTGCTGATTAAATCAGACCCGTATCTCAGAAGTATTATAAATCCCTTTTATGGTCGTTAAAATGACTAAAATACCCCTACGGGGCATAATTAGGGAATAAACTCGTTATGGGCATTATGGAAGATATCATAATGATATCACAACATATTTGAAGCGTATTAACTTAGGAAACCTGTTCACGACCCTTTCGGTTACCCGTTATGCATTTTACGTGTTCGGTTCGGTTTATGTAACTAGTTTGCATAAACTAGCCGAAACGGGTCAAACGATATCATTTTTATCTCAAAATCCAGAATGTGAGTAGTAAACCCATATTAAACAAGTCTTCAAACTTGTCGGGTCTAAATCACATTCTATCCGGTCTTCGCTTAATCGTGCGTACGAACCGTATCTTTGAAACTAGCCGGTCTAAGCTTAAGCATAATTAAAGACCCGCTAGGATTCTAATAGGTTATATTTAACCTTCGTTCCAGATTAGGAGAAACAGTAAAAGCTACCTGCTATTTGATTATTGTGACTATACTTTGCATCAAGGTAAATACTTTTAACTTATTTTCCCTATACGGGCTTGGGTTACGGTACATAGCGTACCGCTTGATCGGGCATCAAATCTTCCACGCTTAGTGGTTAATTGAATAATTTGATCGGCTCGTTTTAAACAGATGTGTTTACTTTACAGCCTTTGGGGGGTTAATGACCATGTCCCGGATATCCTCGGCATTATCTTACGAGATTGCCACGACCTGAGCACGGGGTGTAGGCGTACTCCCGTGTATAACTCACTTACAGTGGTGTGTCTATTGATCTTTAACCCGGATACGTCCGGGCTACTGAACGCATAAGTAACATGTAAATCGTTAACAAGATTATCATATAAAATAATTCTCCCAAGTTAAACAAAATGTTTATGCCATGTGCATCCAAACAAATTTTCAATCATTTTATAAAATGAGTCAGTTGAATGTATTTACCAGTGTAAACTGACGTATTTTCCCAAAAAGATTAAATGCAGGTACTAGGCGAAATAGGCTGGGAGTCTCCTAAGCATCACTAGAAGTCTCGCAAACTTAAGATGCCGATGTCTGTTGAACCATAAACAATATTTTTATTATTCGATCCTACTGTGGATAAACACCGGATAATTGTGACTTTGTTTACAATAAATAAATTCGGTTGTATCTTATTTAAATTTGCTTCCGCTGTGCATTATTATATTGTGTTGTTTGACTATTACGTTGCCAACCACGTCACGATACTCCCCCACCGGGCCCACCGGTGACACGTGGAAATCGGGGTGTGACAGGTTGGTATCAGAGCCAACACTGAGTGAATTAAACACTAGCCTTTTGTGTTTAATCTCAGTTACACAATTGCACATATCTAAACTTTTGAGTCTAGACTTATAACATAGGACAAATTCCACCTTATTCGGTTTTTGTTTTGTCCTTTAAGCTTTATATTTTGTTATTGTTATCTTATGTTTTATTGACAGGAATAACAAAGATGCCTCCAAGATTCTTGCGTACGCGAGGGCGTGGAAAGGGGCCGGTAGCCGCCCCCAACGATCACGAAGCAGGACCTTCGAATACACGAGGTCCTATCCCTGCCGAGAGTGATGGTACCCGGCGGAACCAGAGAGGTCTCTTTCAACCGGCAAGACGATCGACTTCGAACAGCTCGACGACTCCCGCCCAGGACTCCTACGGGCCACACTCGGAAAATGAGCCTGGAGACTCGCACCGTTCGCACATACCGTTACAGCGATCCATGTCGCACCGCCCTTTTGGAGACCCCACTCCATTCTTTCAAGGCCAGTTTAACCCGGCGAATTACATACAGGAACCAGTGGGTTTCAACCCGTTGGGACCAGAGGACCATTTCTCAGGAGGAAATGATATGGACGAGGAAGACGACCCCATCGAGCCCGCATCAGGAACTCCCAACCACCCAATCGAGGTCTCGGATAGTTCAATTTATCACGGACCACCCTATGATGGTCCAGATAGCTTCCAGGCTATCTTTACTCGGCACGAATGGTATTATACACCTTCGCACCATTCGTCGCCGCTTGGGCAGCAGCAGCCTCACTATTCTTCGCCGCATGAGCAGCAGCAGCAGCAGCATCATCAAGATTCCTCTGGGAATCACCAGTTTGTGGCAGTTACGCCACCGCCTCCACCGCCACCAGTTCAACCGGCGCCTCCGCAACCGCAAAGACATAGGAGAACAGGAGCCCGGATGTCCACACGAAGAGAAGAGTTTCATTTCAGCTCTCCTCTACAATCAAGTGGCAGAAATTATCAGCCGCTTCCAGAAGAGCCACAAATGGGTGGACCATCAAACCTCTTCGCGCAGCAACCGCCACCAATGGGTTTCGATAATCAAATACCAGCGTACACAGGTCCTTCGATGTATAACCCGTTTGAGCCACCGACTCACACTAACCCCGGTTACGCTGAAGCCGACCCATACCTGGTAGCTGCTAATTACAACGCTCTTAACCCTGATGGACCGTATGGGGGTCCTTGGGGAGTAGGGTACCCAGTCCAGGGGTACCAGATGCCTACACAACCCCCGTTTTACCAACAACCCCCGCCGTCTCTACAAATGTCGCCACCACTGCATCAGGAGATCCTGCAAAGTATTAGAGAGGTGCGACATGAGGCACGGGAAGATCGACGGCGCAACCAGGGAATGTTTAAGACCTTGACGAACTTAATCAAGGGAAAGAGCAAGAAGGATCAGTAAATCCTTTATGTGTATATGTCTACTTTAAAATTAAGTCCCTGCGTGGTCTTTTATGTTGTATGTTTAGTCCCTACGTGGACTTATGTTTGTTTTAGTCCCTACGTGGACTTATGTTTGTTTAAGTCCCTACGTGGACAATTGTTAGTGTGTTAGTCCCTACGAGGACTTATGTCTTCTGTAAGACCCCTGCGTGGGCATGATGGTATGTTGTAGCTCCTACGTGGGCAAATTTCATGTGTGAAAGACCCGTTTAGGGCAATATGTAATATTGTTATAAATTATTGGAGTGTTGTTTTTATAAATTTCATGTTTGCCATTTGTGCATAAATAAATTATAAATGAAATAAATAAATTAAAATCATTCCTTTTAATCTGCCTAAGTAATTATTTAATTAAGAATCTTTAAGTGTGAAACCTAGCCTAGTGTCAGATATAAGACCGGGCCAAAATGGTAAGACCGGTTTAAAAGATTCAAATCCCTGTTAACATCTTAAAACATGTTAACACTCCTGGCAGAAGTGATTCATTAGAAATCACACGTCATTCTTAAATGAATAAGGATTCTTTAGAAGATTCCTAATCCAGTATAATGATCTCTGAATCCTGGATTTACATCATCAATTAAGGTGATCATACTTAACCATACGTGGTAATATAGCGCCTACGGGCCATGCTCATTTCTATATAAGCCGAAAGACAGAGGTAGCTATGACTCCCTGTCTAATAAAGGTAATGAACTAGGTTCAAACCTTAAAAGTCTTGATTCTCTGAAATCATAGTTTATTAAAATGTCCATGTGACCAAGCCTTATGTGCTAATATATATTATTATAATTTTATGATTAGGATAAATTTTAATTGAAATCCTAAATTAATACGATCAGTAAGTTAACCAAATAGGGTCTCTGTTACCATGGTTAACGAGTTACCCTAAGGGGTAATTCCATAATAAACTTTCAAATAAAATATTGTTCTTGTTTTCTGTAGCAGTTCAATACAAATGGCTAACTCTAATGAAGTCAATAGCCATCCTGTGGCGCCAAATGAGAACGCCCAAATTACATTGACAGGTGCCGAACTAAAAGCAATCATTGATGGCGCTGTCACTCAAGCCTTGGATAGGCAATATGATGAATACAGTGGTACCCGGAGTAGGACCCACTCTGTGTCACACACAAAGCCAAGGACACATTCTGAGGCTCATAACAAGCCTCCTCCCAAGAAGAACGGACCCAAGAAAGACGGTGATGACCGTCAGTCCACCAACAATCAAAGTGACCCATCCCAGCATTTGGTACTGCATCAAGGACCCCGTAACAAGGGTTGCACTTACAAATACTTCGTGTCTTGCAAGCCCCGGGATTTTACAGGGGAAAAGGGGGCCGTTGATTGCATGACTTGGCTGGATGAAATGGACACAGTGGTGGACATCAGCGGGTGCGCTGAGCGGGATATTGTTAAGTTTGTGTCGCAGTCCTTCAAAGGTGAAGCATTGGTCTGGTGGAGATCTCTGATGGAGGCCTCCGGAAAGATCCCGTTGTATAGCATGACGTGGGATCAATTCATTGCCTTGATCAAAGACAATTACTGCCCTCAACACGAGGTGGAAAAGATTGAATATGACTTTCTGTCATTGGTAATGAAGAACCTCGACTGCCAAGCTTACCTGACAAGCTTCAATACGCTGTCCAGGTTGGTTCCCTACCTGGTAACCCCCGAGCCAAAGAGGATCGCTCGTTTTATTGGCGGGTTGGAACCCGAGATCAAGGCCAGTGTTAAAGCTTCTCGGCCAGTTACCTTCAGGTCTGTAACTGACCTTTCCTTATCCCTCACACTTGATGCGGTCCGTCAGAGATCGCTGAGGAATAAGGATACTGAGAAGAGGAAGCGAGAAGATGATGGTTCGCGTAGGTCGAACAAGAAACACCGTGGGAACGGTGATCGAAAGAAGGGATCGGAGTCGAAGAAAGATGGGCATCGTTCTGATGAGAAGCCCACGTGCAAAACTTGCAAGAAAAAGCACTTTGGAAAGTGCAGATTTGGATCAAACTCGAATAACGAGTCAAGGTCTTTTGCTTGTGGTTTGTGCAAATCCAAGGAACACAAAACCTTGGATTGCAAGAAGATGAAAGATGCGACGTGCTATCGTTGCAATGAGAAGGGCCACATAAAGACTAACTGCCCCAAGAATAACAAGAAGCCTGAGGAGGCTAAGAAGACTAACGCCAGAGTCTTCAGGATGGATGCGCAGGAGGCTGTGCAAGATGATAACGTCATAACAGGTACATTCCTTGTAAATGATGTCTTTGCAAGAGTACTTTTTGATTCCGGTGCAGATAAGTCTTTTGTGGATCAGAAGTTTTGTAAATTGTTGAATTTACCTGTCAAAACCCTAAGCGTAAACTATGAGGTAGAGTTAGCAGATGGTACCATAGAAACCGTCTCTATTGTGTTAGATGGATGTACTATATCCATTAAGAACCATTCTTTTCCTCTGTCTCTACTTCCGTTTAAATTAGCTGGTTTTGACATAGTGCTGGGTATGGACTGGTTATCTTATAACCAGGCCCAAATCGTCTGTAAACAGAAACAGGTAGTAATAAAGACTCCGTCTGGTGAGTCACTTACCATTCGGGGAGATACCCAGTACGGACTGCCTGAGCAGGTGACTATGCTCAAGGCTTCCAAGTGTTTGAAGAGGGGATGTGTCATTTACATGGCGCAAGTGATTTTGGAGGAACCTAAACCGAAGTTAGAAGACATCCCTGTCATTTCTGAATACCCAGGAGTGTTTCCTGAAGATCTACCTGGCCTACCACCAGATAGACAAGTCGAATTCAGGATCGATATCATTCCCGGAGCGGCACCAGTTGCCAGAGCACCATACAGATTGGCACCCACCGAAATGAAGGAGTTGCGGACGCAGCTAGATGAACTGCTGGCTAAGGGTTTCATTCGACCTAGTTCATCTCCTTGGGGAGCGCCAATCCTGTTTGTCAAGAAGAAGGATGGATCGATGCGTCTATGCATCGACTATCGCGAGCTTAACAAGGTCACGATCAAGAATAGGTATCCATTGCCCAGAATCGACGATTTGTTCGATCAGCTTCAAGGGGCAAGTTACTTCTCAAAGATTGATTTGAGGTCTGGATACCATCAGTTGAAGGTTAAGGATGAAGACGTTCACAAGACTACATTTAGGACTCGTTACGGTCACTACGAGTTTCTAGTGATGCCTTTTGGGCTCACCAATGCACCGGCTGCGTTCATGGATCTCATGAATCGCGTTTGCAAGCCGCACTTAGATAAATTCGTCATCGTTTTCATCGACGACATTCTCATTTATTCTAAGAACAAAGCTGACCACGAGAAACATCTTCGATGTATTCTCAAACTTCTGCATAAGGAGAAGCTCTATGCCAAATTCTCTAAGTGTGAATTTTGGCTACGAGAAGTCCAATTTCTTGGACACGTGGTCAGTGAGCGTGGTATCCAAGTGGATCCCGCTAAAGTTGAAGCTGTTATGAACTGGCAAGAGCCAAAGACGCCAACAGAAATCCGTAGCTTCTTAGGGTTGGCAGGATATTACAGGCGCTTCATTGAAAATTTTTCAAGGATTGCTGCACCCCTAACTTCCCTGACCAAGAAGAAAGTAAAGTTCGTTTGGGGTCCTAAGCAGCAAGAGTCCTTCGATGTTTTGAGACAAAAGTTGAGCAACGCTCCTGTGCTTACCTTACCTGAAGGCGCTGAAGAATTTGTAGTTTATTGTGATGCATCACACACTGGCATGGGGTGTGTGCTTATGCAGAAAGGCAAGGTGATTGCCTATGCATCACGGCAGTTAAAGGTGCACGAAAAGAATTACACCACCCATGACTTGGAATTGGGTGCCGTTGTGTTCGCACTAAAACTGTGGAGGCATTATCTTTATGGAATCAAGTTTGTGATCTTTTCTGATCACAAGAGCCTCCAGCATTTGTTTAACCAGAAAGAATTAAACATGAGGCAACGCCGTTGGATGGAAACTTTGAATGATTATGATTGTGAAATCAAATACCATCCCGGCAAAGCGAATGTAGTCGCTGATGCCTTGAGCAGAAAGGAAAGGGTTAAACCCATACGCATTAACGCCAAGCGTATGGAGATAAAGAACAGTTTGATAGAAAGGGTGTTAGCTGCACAGAAGGAAGCTGTGCTGGAAGCTAACTATCATAATGAAAAGTTAGGAGTAACTGAGGAGCAGTTAACTCTTAGCAAGGACGGAATTTTACGGTTAAACGGACGAATATGGGTTCCAATTTTTGGAGGACTTCGTGATGTCATCCTCCAAGAAGCCCATAGTTCCAAATACTCCGTTCATCCTGGAGCGGATAAGATGTACCAGGATTTAAAGGCAAATTATTGGTGGATAGGCTTGAAAAAGTCTGTGGCCGCCCATGTAGCAAAATGCTTGACATGTGCGCAAGTCAAAGCCGAGCATCAGAAACCGTCAGGTTTGCTACAACAGCCTGAACTTCCTACGTGGAAGTGGGAAATGGTAACTATGGATTTTATTACCAAGTTACCCAAGACAAGAAAAGGCAATGATACGATATGGGTTATAGTTGACCGACTGACTAAGTCAGCTCATTTCTTACCCATCAAGGAGACTTATAGCTCCGATATGTTAGCCCAGTTATACGTTGACAAGATTGTAGCCCTACACGGCATACCTGTAGCTATTATCTCTGACCGGGATACTAGGTACACGTCACATTTTTGGAAGAGCTTCCAGCAATCTTTGGGCACACGTTTGAACTTTAGTACGGCTTACCATCCTCAGACTGACGGTCAGAGTGAGCGTACTATTCAAACGTTGGAAGACATGCTGCGTGCATGTGCGATCGATCTGGGAGGTAGCTGGGATAAGAACCTACCCTTGATCGAATTCTCCTACAACAATAGCTACCATACCAGCATAAAGGCTGCGCCTTTTGAGGCATTATACGGTAGAAAATGTAGATCGCCAGTTTGTTGGGCGGAAGTGGGAGAAGTCCAGTTATCAGGACCAGAGATCGTGTTCGAAACGACGGACAAGATTGTCCAGATTCGTAACAATCTCCAAGCTGCCCGGAATAGGCAGAAGAGTTACGCGGATCCAAGTCGTAAGGACTTTCACTTCGAAGTAGGTGACAAAGTCCTACTTAAAGTGTCACCCTGGAAGGGGGTGATGCGATTTGGTAAGAAAGGCAAACTAAGCCCGAGATACATAGGACCTTTCGAGGTTATCGAACGTGTCGGGTCAGTTGCCTACAAGTTGAACTTACCAGAAGAGCTCAGTGGAATTCACAATGTGTTCCACATTTGCAATTTAAAGAAGTGTTCCGCTGATGATTCACATGTCATGCCACATACAGATGTGCAAATAGATAAGAGCTTAACGTTTGTAGAAAAACCTTTGTCGATTGAAGATCGACAGGTAAGGAAGCTTCGAAGAAAGCACATACCTTTTGTAAAGGTCAAATGGGATGCCCGAAGAGGTCCCGAGTTTACGTAGGAGTTAGAATCCACCATGAAAGAAAAGTACCCTTATTTGTTTCAGTAAATCTCGGGTCGAGATTTATTTTAAGGGGGTGAGGATGTAACACCTCGCAAATTTCGGGTTTTATATTAAAACGACACGTGTCATGTAAGACAAAAACGCGTTGAGAACCCGGATTTAATAAAGATGTTTTCGGTAGGATTTAAAGTGGCGTCATGTTAAAGTATTACCTCTGAACACCTCAATTATAAATCCCAATACCCGATATAATATTTTACACATCTATGCACCCTCAATTCAGGGAATTATTGCCAATAATGGAATTGCAAAAGTATGAGGTGATCCCACGATGAAAAGCAATGGTAAACCGATGTTTTCGGGTCTTGTATATGCAATCAAGTGAAATAATGGATGATGGTAGGGTATGTTACAGTATTAGACACTTATTGGAGGTCCCCTATTGATAAAATAAGTCCACAAGTCGTATATAACGGCTGCCCCTTCGAAACACAACAAACAAAAATCAAAAATCTGATTTATATGTCTCAGGCGGCCCGCCTGAGACTTGGTTGTTCGGAACGCGGGCCGCTTCCGGCCTACAGATACGGGAAAAACAGGCAGCAGCCTGTTTAGTGCGATTGTGACCCTTTCAACCGGTTTCTCTGCATGTGCATGGCCCCTAGACATCCCTACACACTACTTACAAGTGTTGATCAATTGTGGATGGCCCTAGACTTGGTTGTCACTCTCTTGTGGTGCTTGATTCTTGTATATAAAGGACCTTCAAGTGCAACATTCATTCACACATCATATTCAAGCATTCTGATTATTTGGGGAGCTTGCAAACTGATCAAGAGCCTTTCTAATCATCATTAATCATCTAGTAAGTTGTCTAACCCTTCTAATTTAGTTCTAGCTTTATAATTAGCATAAAAGTCAATATATCATAGTTTACGGTTGACTTCTTGATTAAGTAACGATAGTTCAGTCGTATGTCAAATTGAAAGTACCGTTAGATAGGTAATTATATGGGTATTAAACCCTTATAAGGGCAAGTACCGAATCCAGACCTAACTAGGTCGTTTGTCGGGTCAAACGTTGACCGAAAAAGTCAACAGAATTACAAAATGCGATTTAATGCACGATTAGCAATCCGCAAGGCGTGTAATCTGTTTTAAACCTAATATAACTTGGTAATGAGTATAAAAACTTGTCTACGCTTGCCCGACTCGACAAAATTCTGTTTAAACCCGGTTCGGAACCGAAAGGCGCAAAACTTTGACTTTTGCGTTGACTTCGGTTCTGACCCGTTTTAGTTGGAATTAGACACGCCTTAAAGTCTCATTAGGATTGGGTTACATGCTAGTATAAGTCTCTGTACTTGTTTCATTGATTATCCGATGCATGCGCACGTTTCCGTTAATCGCTTAAATTGGACCATAATGCCCTTATGACCCTACAACGAGAATTTTGAAAATGTGGAAGTACTATAATCTTAGTTACTGATTATTTAGCATGTACGTAAATTTTCACGTCAATCGGAGGTCTAGATTAGGAGATATGCGCATTAGCGTAAATAATAAGCTTTTTATTAATTAAACGGCGCGATTAGCGCATAGCCTATCTAAACCCGATTTTCGGTACCAAAACTTTTACCCACTGATGTTAAATAATATTTTGGGATTTTTGAAGATTTTTAATTATTTTTAAACTGATCTTAAGCTAGGCTTATCGCATTGATTCGGTTAATACCGAATACGCCCTTTTAGGCCATAAAACGAGTTTTACGAATCCGTTTGATACCAATCCAATTGCCACTGATTTAAAATAATAAATAGAGTGTTTTGAGCCTGTTTTGCTGATCAGAAAACTCAGAATGGTATTTTAAACAGTACGTCCCTTAAAACGGCTTTATACGCGTATTATACGCGTAGTTTGGTATTAAAACCATTTTTGCCACGTAAGACTTATTACCAAATATTATAACCTGTTAAAATTAATAATTTTGCTGATTAAATCAGACCCGTATCTCAGAAGTATTATAAATCCCTTTTATGGTCGTTAAAATGACTAAAATACCCCTACGGGGCATAATTAGGGAATAAACTCGTTATGGGCATTATGGAAGATATCATAATGATATCACAACATATTTGAAGCGTATTAACTTAGGAAACCTGTTCACGACCCTTTCGGTTACCCGTTATGCATTTTACGCGTTCGGTTCGGTTTATGTAACTAGTTTGCATAAACTAGCCGAAACGGGTCAAACGATATCATTTTTATCTCAAAATCCAGAATGTGAGTAGTAAACCCATATTAAACAAGTCTTCAAACTTGTCGGGTCTAAATCACATTCTATCCGGTCTTCGCTTAATCGTGCGTACGAACCGTATCTTTGAAACTAGCCGGTCTAAGCTTAAGCATAATTAAAGACCCGCTAGGATTCTAATAGGTTATATTTAACCTTCGTTCCAGATTAGGAGAAACAGTAAAAGCTACCTGCTATTTGATTATTGTGACTATACTTTGCATCAAGGTAAATACTTTTAACTTATTTTCCCTATACGGGCTTGGGTTACGGTACATAGCGTACCGCTTGATCGGGCATCAAATCTTCCACGCTTAGTGGTTAATTGAATAATTTGATCGGCTCGTTTTAAACAGATGTGTTTACTTTACAGCCTTTGGGGGGTTAATGACCATGTCCCGGATATCCTCGGCATTATCTTACGAGATTGCCACGACCTGAGCACGGGGTGTAGGCGTACTCCCGTGTATAACTCACTTACAGTGGTGTGTCTATTGATCTTTAACCCGGATACGTCCGGGCTACTGAACGCATAAGTAACATGTAAATCGTTAACAAGATTATCATATAAAATAATTCTCCCAAGTTAAACAAAATGTTTATGCCATGTGCATCCAAACAAATTTTCAATCATTTTATAAAATGAGTCAGTTGAATGTATTTACCAGTGTAAACTGACGTATTTTCCCAAAAAGATTAAATGCAGGTACTAGGCGAAATAGGCTGGGAGTCTCCTAAGCATCACTAGAAGTCTCGCAAACTTAAGATGCCGATGTCTGTTGAACCATAAACAATATTTTTATTATTCGATCCTACTGTGGATAAACACCGGATAATTGTGACTTTGTTTACAATAAATAAATTCGGTTGTATCTTATTTAAATTTGCTTCCGCTGTGCATTATTATATTGTGTTGTTTGACTATTACGTTGCCAACCACGTCACGATACTCCCCCACCGGGCCCACCGGTGACACGTGGAAATCGGGGTGTGACAGTTACACCTCGAGATTTTCGGGGTTTTCATCCCCCGGTGACGACGGTTAAGACATTATCAAACAATGTATGAAGGTTGAAGAAAGAAAAGGTAGAAGAAAGTCTTTAGAAATACTAACAGTCGCCGAAAAAGATGGAGAGAAGAAGAAGATGGAGAAGGCAATAGTTGGATTTCAAAAAGCGTAAAGTGAAACCCTAGCGTTCTCCTTCTATATATACCCTTCGCATTTAATGTGAAGGATATGACGTGCAGAACGTGCGTTTTCTCCACCAATCAGTAACCGCCAGCTGGCAAGCGACGGTTTACTAATGGTTGCCACGTGTGCGTGGTCTTCCACGTGCCTGACAATAGACAAACCAAGTACATGCTGCAACAGTGCATTTAATGCCTTGGGCAGTGCACCAGTCACGACCACATCACCTTTTCACCAACCAAATCCCACCAACTTCTACCCGCGGTACACATGGCTAGTTACACATCAAACAACCATACACCTTGCGCACCTACGGTACATGTAAAACAGTAATCTCTAACCGTAGGTGGCTATGGAAATGGTGGCTATGGAAACGGTGGCTCTGGAAACAGTGGCTATGGAAATGGTGGCTATGAGAACTAGTCATTATCATTTTCCACCATCAAGTTCTAAATAGTCTATGGTTCAACACCAAATCTCAGTTGACCAATAATCAAGATGGTGGACCGCGAAACAGAAACAAAACCCCTTGCGTCGGCTGACGCAACACGGTTCCCTACATCAAGGACAACTGGTTTCAGTTTTCTTTTTACTTTGAAACAAATCCCATTTATTAAAAGAGAAAGAAAACTCATACAAACGACCGGTTAATAAACATTAAGCAGCTGCAAAAGCGGTTTTTGCGTTTTTTTGAGCAAGCACGACTAATGATAGATTACTTGCACTATCAGAAGAAAACTCAAACAAACGTCCAATTGATGAACACGGACCATCAAACAAAGTGGTCATACGCTTGAGCATCTGTATGTCAATATCAATTGATGTCTTTTTACTTTGAAAGAAATCCCATTTGTTCAAAACAAAAGAACAATTGATGAACATAAAGCATCAAAAAATTAGCCATACACTTGCACTGACCGGTGCAAGGTTGTTTTCAATATGAATATCAATTATTATTTTCAAATCAAATGACCAGTCGATAAACATGAAGCAAGAGCAAAAAGCAATCATACGTTTGGATTCAACATAATCGGCCGAGTACTTCCTCCAAACTGCTTCTAAGAACCTCAAGCACTCATTACCTACTTGAGAACAAAATTAGTCCAGCATTCCACCCACTTGCAACCTGCGCGTCGAAGCAACACTGGACTGAGGGGACTTGAAGGGGTATGGTCCCAAATCTTGCACCAGGCTTGGGCGCAAGTGACCATCACCCGGCTTATTGTCCCAACCGACAGAGAACTTGTCACACCCTGACTTTTGCGGAAGTGTGATTATGTGTGACTTGCTTAATATCATTGCATTCAACCATAACAAACAACTATATGATAAAACTAAAGATGTTCATCCATAGATAGTTTTAAAACCTTATAGACAACATTGTTCAAATCCCAACACAGACTTCAAATCCATATTACAAACCATTCAAATTGTTTTAGAGTTCCATAAGGACTCGACAAAAGACACTACTAAAAACTAGGCTTTGAACTATGTATCTTATCCAGGATAAGATACATAATCCAAACCCTTAGACACCGGATGACATCTTTTATTTCGAACAACACTTGGAACTTCCAAACGCCCGCCAGATCCACACTTAGTTTCCTGAAATACATGTAGTTTGAAAACATCAACAAAAGTTGAGCGAGTTCATGTGTTTTCTGTGTGAGCTCGAATAAACTTTGTAATCATTATAAGTATGTATGTTTTGTAAACCCGGTATGAAAGCAAACAAGGAAACAAATCCATTAATGGTTTGCAAGGCCATTAATATGTGTGACGTGATGCAGGAAGGCTCAACCCTAGCAGATTTTGTACCGGGCTTCCGGCTGTAAGACATAGTCACCTCATGGGCCAAACCCCCGGTCCACATGGGTGTGGGTTCGCTACACCCAAATAGATCTATCACTCATGTCCCTCGGTCCTACTACGAGGATTAATGGTCTTAAGCGTTGTACCCACCACTCACATGATCTAGCAGTACCTTCCTTATCTAATCATACCATGTATAAACGTTTGTAAACAATTTGTAACATGTACTTCACCCCCAAAGTTATAAAACTGAAGACAGTTAAAAGAAAAGGGGGACATGAACTCACGGTTTTGCGTTCTTCGTATCCAACGTAACCCAAAGCTGCTACTCGTGTGCACGACTACCTACAACGTACTACAGTTTATTACACGGATGGGTCGTGCCTTGACCTTAGTCTTGTTTGAGTTACGTTTCATTGTGTCTTCAATATTATTCCAAGTTATAATTATTTGTCAAAATAATAAATATTTTAACTTGAATTATCTTTATTAAATTTTGGAATAATTGTTAAAATAATGTACTTTAACTTGACATATTTATGTACTTGTACATGTATAACTTCCCAAGGATGGGTGTATTCATACCCGCATTCTTATACTTGTGTATTTTTGCTAAGTATCGGTGGCGTATTCCGGTGTATTTATACGTACGAGAATACGTATTTTCTTGTAGTTATTAAGTATTCTTATACTTAATTTTTGTATTAATTTTTCCGGAATAATATTTCTAATAAAAATTTTCAAATATATATTCTCAAAATATATATTTTAAGAAATTATTTATAGAAATCTATTTATATTCCTTCTTGGAAAAAATGTTTGTATTTTAATATAACTCTTAAAAATAATATATTTTCAAGTTTAACTTAGAAAATATATATGAATCTATTTTTCACCAAAAAATAATGTACTCCATGTTTATTTAAGAAAATATATATTACCTCCCAAAAATAATATACCTTCTAATAATTTCAAGAAAATATATATTTTTATTTACCCCAAAAATAATATATTTTCTTCTTGTCAAAAACGTAATATACCTTTGTAATAATTGTAAAAATCATATTTTTGTTTTCTTGATCTCCAAAATAACGTTTACCAAAATATGCATATAAATTAAATTCTGGAATATTTTTGTAAGTTATATTCCTTGTTCAGTTCTCCAATATTTTGGGTATAATTTATGTATTTATTTCTTGGAATTTTGGTAATATTTTGGATTTTAATTTCGTGGTATTTTAGTGAGTTATATTATTTCAAGTCCTAAAATAATATAACTAATATACATAATATACAAATAATCACACACATGGTGACATCTAAATATATATTTTCCTAAATACATATTTAGTCACTTTTATTTACAAAAACCAACCTCTAATATTTATAATTTTTGTAACAAAAATTATGGCAAACTTTATATGAAAATTTATGTTTTAAAATATACTTGTAAATATTTGTTTAAAAATATTTATCTAAGTGTTAAATTTCTAGAAAAAAATTTGCCATAGTTTCCCCTTAAATATGGAGGTTTCCATGCTTTCAAAACATATCATTTTCTTTTATAAATCACCACAATCAACAATAAACCAATCAACACTTACCAATTTGCCAAAATCAAGCATTAATCACTACTTCATGAACTTGAAAATTTACAAAAATTTGTAGTAACTTACTAGTGTGTTTAGTAGGTTTAGTTACCCTTTAAAGTGTGGTTGTTTAATTAAAAACATCATTTTTAAAGAAGTTAGATGTTTACAACTTATAAATCATTTTTCTAAAAATGTTTCTTCTTGAGTTTTTCTTGTTAAATATATATTTCTACACTTGATTAACCACTAAAAATATGGTTAATTTCTTTAAGAACCAAGTTTATGTAAATCTTGTATTTTTAACTTGGGTTCTTGAAAAATCATTCTTGAAATCATAGGTTTACAAGACTTTATATTCACTTTGATCATTATTTTACAAGAAAAACAATTTACACTTCAAGTTCATGATTTACACAAGGATGATCTATTGATCTACAACATAATCATCCTATCATCTTGCTAGATTATGTCTTTAATCACCATCTAGCAAGATCACATGATGATTAACATCAATAACATGAGCAATCAACAATCAACAAGCATAACAACACTTAAACAACATGATTTCTTATGATTTTAGTCTTATGTTTAAGTTTCATGTTCTTGATTCATAGTGTTCTTCATGATTAACAACTTATACTATCTTTTAACCAACTTAATAAGATGTAAAAATGGATGGAGATGATCGTACTACTAGCTCAAGGCTAGGGATGATCACAAGATGAAAAAGAGGTGGATAAAAGCTTGTATGAGAGGTTCTTCAACTTCCAAGAGTTCCTAGCTTCCTTATGTTGCTTCTTACACCTTTGGATATGTATGGAATGGATGAGAATTGAAAGATGAAGATGGATGTGTGGGTGTGTGTTCATGGCCGAGAGGAGAGGGGAAGGAAGGAGAATGGTGTGTGTGTTATTTTGAAATGAGAATGAAGAGTTATGATCTCATGCTTTAAGTTATAACATGCCAACACCATGTAATCCATGGGTTAATATGCTTAGTAAAGATGGACATAATCGATTTTAATATTTAAATAAAATCAAGAGTGGGGGACCCACTCATGACCGTAAGATTGGGGGGGGGGGGATGTTTAGTTGTGTTGTAATGTTAAATTAGATCATCTAGTTAGTTTTCAAGTGAATTAGTTAGGTGTTTAGTTATTAGTATGTTATATAGTGTGTTATGATGTTTGGGGACCATAACTAGCTCGGAAATGTCAAAACAATGCTTCTAGTGAAAATTTGGTGTTTCGGGTAGTGTCCGGTTGTTCGGTTCGTTACTGGTTCGTTAAGGTGCTAAACTATGCAGTTTAGTGTGCTTTATGTTACCTTTTGTGACAATTTTGATTCCCGATACTTAGGAAAGCATTCAGGACCATTTAACCATATTTCTGCATGATATTAAGTTGTTTAAATGCTGAATTTTGCTAAATTCTGTAGAATTCTGCAGTTTATGTGAGTTTTACGCACTTTCTGGCACTTAAACTATCACTAGGAAGGCTGTTTTAGGATCCTTACTTCCCTACATGCTATACTAGTGTAACTCTTGGTTTCTGGCTCATTCTGTGTCTCAATACCATGTCTGTCTATGTTCTGAACTCCGTCAGCATTTTTCTGATTTGTCTGATAACTGTGCTAGCTTTGTTTCGTGCATCATTTGAATCAATAAAGTTTGCATGCAATGATGATATGATATACAATATATGATGCACATGTATATATGATGACAATAATCAGGAAGCATTCATGTCGTAAATCTTAAATCAGCACAGTCATTAAGCACTAATCATTGTCTAACTATTGTTTAATAACTGTACGGATACATACAAATTTGACAATTGTCACAGAACTTGCCTCAGTTCGTGCGGGCACGCGCAAACCCGGTTTTTTTCCACTTAGTAAAAGATGAGAATCTCACCTTGTCTATGAAAATGGTTGTTTTCGGCAACATACACGGGATGCAGTGATTGCGACTAAAGATGATAGTTGCTACTATCATTAGAATCAACATCTTCTACAACTATCATGTTACTACATTCACTTTCTGTCAAACACATTTCCATATTGCGGTCCCGCGCAGGCGCGCGAGAGGGCGGCGAAGGAAGTGCAAAATAATGTATAGATATATTGAAATATACATGTACAACTCACCCAACGCATGTTACGAGCTAGCGTAAGCCCGCGGAGCACACGCGCGAGGGTAACATCTTATAATAATGCAAGTGGAATTGTCACTTAGACTTTTGTGGACAACCGACATGACTTTACACTGACAACAGCGGTCAGCTGACCGCCCAATATGCGGCTACCCAGTCCATTTGCATAAAGCTGATGAAGAGACTGACAACCCCAACAGACCATGTGGCGACCGTTCCTTCATGCGACTGGTACAGCAGGACACGTGGCGACACCTCCACCATGCACCAGATACCTTCGGGACCTACGCTCTTGCCAGGTCTATAAAAAGTTGCAAGTTGTCAGTAAGCCCTAAGGCCCATCAAGCGGCCCATTGGCTTTTCTGCTTCACTCTTCGGCTATAAATACCCACTTCAAACCAGGTTTGAGGTAATGCTAATCTGCTCACTCACAATTACTACTTAAACATTTATCTTGCTTCCCGAGCAAATACTTATTCTCACGCAAGAGGATGGTAACAAGGAGCAACCCCCACCACATTCTCCTTGTCGCGAGTCACGGTGTATTTCACTGTGCAGGTGACAGATTAGAGACGATTCAACCATAAATCGAGGAAAGAATGGATTAACCCTACTTGATGAGACTCGACCCGTGGACTAACCTCCTGGTTAACCATTGTTTCTTTAGTAGAGTTTACCAAAACATTGGGGTTGGTGTGGAGGCAGCTGAAATGCACATTTCTAAAGAAGTAGTGACCTATGGACAAAACTTTTATTATGGGGCTTTACGAGAGATATGGGTACTACATTATCACATTAAAAAAGTTGCACTTTTCATGTGCGATTGGGTTTAGAATACAAATGGGATAACCGTTACAGTCTTGGTTACACGTTGGTCGAACTTAACAGATTAGGGCACAAAGATGATCCGTTCATATTGGCCTCGGAAGCACCACATGTGTTTTATGTTAAAGACCAAGGGATAAATATGCCTATTGTCTTGTGTATATCCACTTGACCTAGGTACTGAATCACGCGATGATTACTTTAGAAAAGATTGTAAGTATACAGTTATATGTAATGTCGTTTAAACATTATCATGGATATCATTACGTCGGTTAGAGCATTGAAGAGTATATATGCGAACTGCTGTTTTTATAGAACATTTACCAACAACTTATGGTTACAGGAACAGAGGTTGAAGATTAAAGAAAGAGTTAGCTAGAACATTAACAACTTGGTCACACTTTGAAGATGGTAGCTTTTGATCCATTTGTTTATTGAATGACAACCTCCGTGACCATGAGATTCAAAGTGTCATTTATATAAATACTAGACTAATAAATTTGACAGTTAGGACTCATTTTATGCACACTTAAAGTCTCATCTGTCCATTTTCAAAAAAAATGACCATTTTACCCTTCTATAACCAAACCTACACAAAGGGCCTTACTACCATCAAACCTACATACCCATTTTGGACTGCATAATGACAATTTAACCAATTTAAGCATGACCCACTTGACATAAACATGTCTTGTGTGACTATAAACCATAGTTGGGTCAAAATACATATTGGTGATTGGAAGGACTTTTTTAGGAGTGATAAGTGATGGAATCGAGTTTTAGAAAGGATTCTATCAAAGTCTAAGATCATTACAGATGGCCTTATCAAGCAACCCAACTGCATTGACTGATAACCCGTTTGTGGGCCTCATACATTGATAGAAACCTTTCCGAACCCGGTGTCATTACCAATTACCCTGGCGAAAATGCCAAATATAGCTAAAAAATGACCTCAACCGTTTCACCATGGGATTTACACAACACACACACACACACACACACACACACACATATATATATATATATATATATATATAAACCTAGTAAATTTTACAGTTAGGAGTTAGGACTCATTTATGTAAACATTAAAGTCTTAGTTGTACGGTTTTTAATTAAATGACCATTTTACCCTCGGTTGACCATCAAAGCTGCACACACCCATTTGGTTTGCATACTGAGTACTGACCATTAGATCTATCTAATCTGCACAAATGTCAAGTTTACCGCTCTAGCCATTATACATACAAACTGACCCATTTAGCATAAACATGGACCACTTGACATAAACATGTCCTATGTGACCATAAACCAGTGTTGGGTTAAAATACATATTGGTGATTGCATTGACTTTACAGGGTGATTCGTGATGGCATTGAATTTTGAAAAGGGTTTTATCAAAGTTTAAGACCAACACAGATGGGTTTATCACTCAACCCATCTGTGTTAACTAATAAATCCATTTGTGGGTCTCAGTCTTTGAGAAAAAGCCTTTCCAAACTCAACGCCATCGCCAATCTGCGTGGCCAAATATAGCTAAACAATGACCTATGTTGTTTCACCATGGGATTTAAGCAACATATATAGAAGCTTAATAAACTTTACAGTTGATACTCATTTATACAGACATTACCCTAGGTTGACCATCAAACCTGCTGACCCATTTGGCATAAAAATGACCCACTTGACATAAACATGACCCATGTGAAACCAAAGTTATTGACAATAACAGTAACATGACAACATAACACCAAAAACAAGCATCTAAACATATATGGCAATACACTTAATCAGTCAAATACAAAACTGATCAGAAAATATCACCAAAATATCTAATATACGTTATCACCAAAAGATTGCCAATTTAAATGGCAAATATATACATATGCATAATTATAAATACATCCATATTCAAAAAATATATATTAACTAATGTTTTGATTACACCATATCCAAATACCTACAACCTATCTCAAGACCTAGCATCTGAAATCCAATCCTCATCAACTGGATCAAGGACAAAGCCCTCAGTCCATGTGGTATCACCACCTAGACCTTGTGGGTGGTCGCACGAGCGAAGTCCACACTTGGGACCTAGGAGACCTTGTGGGTGGTCACACAGACAATCCGAAGTATAATAACTTAAAAACTCCTCCCTCTCCAGGAATGTGTATTTTTCTTCAAACTCTTTCACATAAAACGCCAGAAAGTTAACATCCCCTTCAGTAGTAATCAGATATGGCGCACCATACTTTAGGGACAACTCTAAGACCCTATAGTACATTATAAACTTGTCGGAATACCCGATGTTGTTGAGCATTCAATTTATCTGCAAGGAGCATAAGATCTCAGTAGTGACATAGTCCACATAATCCACACTGCCTCCCACATATTTTGTTCCCTCCTGTCCCGATTTATAGCTTCCCTTAGGATGGAATTTGAATGTGAAATACCTCTACTCATTTTACCATGTAATGCATAAATAACATATATTAATATTTAGCTTACATGTTACAACCGATTGAAGATATCGATGTGACTTACCGTAGTCTAGAGCTTCTTCACCGGCTAATCAGATTCTCCAGCCTATGATCGTCGATCGATTTTTTTTAGAAAGGGAGGAAATTAGTGTGTGATAATTGTAGTAGTAGCTTTGGAAGACCTAATTCTGATTGTATGGATTATGTAAACTAGGGAAACGTGTGATCGTAGTTCAATTTGGCATGGAGGTGGAAATGATCGATCACACATTAAAATTTTACAGTGTCCATTCACTATCTTTAGCCACACAAACACGCTTTAGCATGACCATTTCACACGTTTACCTACATATAAAATCAAACAAATACATGACAGTTGGTCACACAAATTTGTTAATAGCCATATGTATTATCTTTTTAGCCACAACATTAAAAAATAGTTGTGGTAGATAGTTACATATGACCAAACTTTTCTACTTTGGCTAGTGATTGTTACATTTTTTTATTTGAACATATGACTAAAGGTTTTGAAGAGATGTGTTTTTGTCACATGAATCAAGATATCAAAAAACAAAGTGGCAATAGGTTGCATTTGGCCACACTTTTTTAGTTATGGCTAGTAAATGTTAGTTTTTTTTTTCCAAAAGTTTGAACTATTATACAATTGTCACATTAATAATAACTTGTGTGGCTAAAAGTGTTTTAAAATATTATAAATAACCTTTAGCCACACATTTATTGAAATGTGTGGCAGTGCAGTATGGGCATATATGTGGTCGTAGCCCCGTTTTCACGTAGTGTAAAGTTTGTCTACATTCTATCATCCTCAGACCCTCCCAATAACTTTGCTATTTGTAGGATATACTAGGTATGGTTATTGTTGCTATTCTTTTTTTATTGATCAAATAGCTATATATTTGCGGATTTAATCAAATTGTATTTAGATAAATCTTTAATCAAAATGTCCATTAGCTTTATTTTCCCCCCACTATTGGCTACCATCGTGGATACCAACTCTTTCTTCAATTATTTTCAATACTAAAGCAATAACAAACATAAAAAAAAAAAAGAAAAACCATGTAATTCAATTTTTTAATTTTTATTTTTGGCATTTATAATGGCAATAATAAACAAACCAGATTCGGACATTGGGAAACAGGCTGCCCATTCTCAATTGGTATGATCTTTCTTGACCTTTACAGGCATTTGGCTGTTACTTTGTAGTTTTATTTACCGGCTATGACACACCAACTACCTAAATCAACCATCTTTGCTTTTGGCTCCTTTATACCCACTTTTCCACCACCTTTCACTTCCAATAGCAACTTAATAATCTACAAAATTCTTTAGATTTTTTAATGCTTCTGATATTTACAAAAAAGGTAACAACTTTCCTTATAATATCATGTGTAGTGGTCAAGTCCCATGGAGTCCTCATGAGGGATTATGTAATAAGTGGTAAAATGTGTAAAAAAGGAGGATTATATAACTTGAGCGTATAGTGAGTAGTTATGTAGATGTGGGGTTATATCCCTTAAATTATATGTATGTATGTATGTATGTATGTATGTATGTATGTATGTATGTATGTATGTATGTATGTATGTATGTATGTATGTGTGAGAGAGAGAGAGAGAAACCATTCTACAATGTCGTTATGCTCATCACGGCCCTCCCCATTTTCAGCCCATAGCGCGGGGAGGAGGGGGGGGGGGGGGTGTGCCGGCGCTATGGGGCGCGATCGTCAATAGGGAGCCCCCATAACTCTTTAGTACGCATGGTCTAATTTCATCCAAAGTAATGTTTTCAAAAGTTATCTTTTCAATGTTAATAGAGAGGTGATGATTGCCATCAAAAGTTTGTGGATGCAAGCATGCAACCTTGATCATAGTTAAAGGGTGATTTGTTAGTGACAATTGTTGATAATATTTTGTTAACAACAAATGAGTTGAAGTTACTAAGAATCTAACATGGGACAACTCCTTTCCTACGTATTTCTTGGATGTTAAAAGCACTCAAAACTCTTGATGGTTGACAATGAGGAGACAATACCGGATATGAGTTATGGGTTTACATGAATTCAGGTCTATAAAAAAACTCGATTGGGCTAACACATACGTGGGTAGGATTTGGTTGACCTGGCCAGCCCATTCAACGGTCTACGTCTACGTGTTTAAAATTACAATTAAAAGTTTAAATACTTTTGAAATTTTATTCTATTTTACTTTAAAGACGAAGGTCGCATAAGATTATATTGAGTCATATTAACCAATTGAAAACACTTGTTAATATTTATAGGGGTTATGATCAAATACAAAGTCTTTGAAAAATAAGAAGTCGTAAGAAGAGTATCAAACGGACTCTGGTTGACCTCATTTAAGCGGCATTGGAACCGTCTCATCGAACTTTACGATATGAGATTTTAGGTTTTTGTTTTTATATGTTTAGCTTGTAGAATTTAGACTTTTTGTTTACATCATTGTGTCGTGTTATTTATCATTGTTTTGTTTTCTATATTTGTGTCATTGTGTCTTTTTGTTACTCATTATGTCTTTTTTCTTCAATATTGTGTTATATTTTTCGGGATTGTGTTATACTTTTGCTCGACATTGTGTTATATTTTGCGATCCGTTGTGTTTTTTGTGCACTTCTTATTTTAAGGAGACTTTGTATAATAAATTTACCATTCATGGTATAGTTATATAATTGGCCGATTTTGATTTTACATTAGAATCTTCTATCTTTTAATATTGAGTTATGGGTATCAAAATCCTATACAAGCTAACACCATATCCAGGTTTTGGTTAGATTAACCTCTCGACACGATTAACTAATTGGGTGGGATTCGATTGGATTATACGCTCACATAAATTGCTAGACCTATTTTATTGTTGACACTTGACACCCTTGATAATGATCACATCCTAGACAGTATTTAGCAATGTAACCGGTTATTGGAATTGAACTTTTAGTTTAATTGTTTGTCCATATGTTTTCAAAGTTTAGTTATTAAAAAACAAATTAAAGATGTACCTAGAAGTTTTCAAGTTATCAACTTAATAAGCATGTGCAAATTGCAATAATTTCATTAGTAGACTTCAAAAGTGATCTCATTTCACAAACAATAGCGTTTAGGTTCACAATCGAGTCACTAGTTTTCTATTTTGTTGCTAATCATCTCGCTAAAATTGTTGGAGTTTATAGCACGTCGTATGTTATGTTTAACTGGAATATTCGTATATTCATGCTTTGAGCATTTTAATAAAAACATTTTAAGTTTAATAAGATATTTAGCGAAAAAATATGTTTGTTAACTCACTTTGGTAAAGAAAATAGTTTGATACCTGAATAGCAACAAACTTAAAGTATGTTGCATCTATTAACCTTGATTTTTTTTAAATGAGTGTGATTGGAAAAAATATTTATCAGAATAGATGATTTGAAAAAGATTTACCATGTTTTCTTGTATTTTAACCTTTCTATTCTTACATTATTAATTTTTCTATTATATTATTTAATCAAGCATCACATCATTGTTTTTTAGTTTTATTCTTCAGTTAATTCATTATAGTTTTTTTTTTCATTTTTTTAACTAACTTATTATAACTTTTTTTTATTGAAAGGGATTTTGTATTTTAGTGAAGTTTATATTGTGAAAAATGTAGCAACAACAATAATTTATACAAGCACTAAATAAGTATAGGTTTTTTTTTTTTTGAAAAGAGAACTTCATTAGAAACACGCCAACCCGAAAACCGGGCCGGCCAACAAAAAACAAGAAACTTAATTAGTGCTCGTATAAATTACTAGTGTTGCTACATTTTTCACAATGTAAATTTTCACTAAAATACAACATCTCTTTTAATAAAAAAAAGAGAATCAAATAAGTATATGTTTGATTTTTAATTTTTAAATTGTTATATTTAAAAGCTGAAAATAACGATGTGAAAATTAAGAATCAAATCTATACTTATTTAGTGCTCGTATAAATTACTAGTGTTGCTACATTTTTCACAATGTAAATTTTCACTAAAATACAACATCTCTTTTAATAAAAAAAAATTATAATAGGTTAGTTAAAAATTGAAAAAAAAAAACTCTATAATGAGTTAATTGAAGAAAATATAATGATAAAATGATTGATTAGAAAATATAAAAGAAAAAATAATAATAGATAAGTTAACAACAAAGAAATACAAGAAAACACCCATTTTGATAAATATTTTCCAAATCATTCATTCTCGTATATTTTTTTTTTCACCAACACTTATTTAGGAAAGAACTCAGTACCCAAAGCAAAGACGATGGGTACACTTAGGATGAAACCGACATGTTAGGCGGTCAACTTCTTATCTTGGACCACACATATTATCATTTGGATCATAGCAATGGCACTCTTAGTGTAAGTTAGGATCGGGTATATGCCTATTTTGACAACAATGGTTATGGGTTGTTTTATTTCGATTTTGATTAAGTTTGATGATTGTGTCGGGCATAACACCGACTCATTAATAGTATTTGTCAACTTAAACATATTAATCTAAGCTCAGTAGCTTGCGTATTTTGTTATTTTGTCATCTATTTATTGACATATCTTATATGATATAAAAAAAGAATATATAATTAGTTAATGCAACATTGATACACAAAACGTTCTTCTCTTATATAGGAAATGTTTGTCCTTATCTCACCCTCTTCAGAACATGCTATAAATGAGATCTTACTAGGTATGTTTGTTTGCTTGTATATCAGCGGCGGACCTACCCACAGTCGTGGCTGCACCCCTTGAAAAAAAGAATTAGTGTATATTTTAGGCAAAAAAAACTGGACCGCACCCCTTAAAAATATGATTGAACGCCTCATCCGCACCCCAACAAATAATTTCTGGTCCGCCACTGTTGTATATACAAATTGAAACGGGATCAGGAGAAAACGCTCAAAAGTGTGAGAACGGTGAGAACGCATCTTGACCCAACACATGTCACGCGGCATAGAGAAGGGCGGAGGGGCTTTTTTGTCCTTTCATCTTCTGCTTTTCTAGTTCCGCTTTTCCCAATATTGTTTTAATTTTTGGGTTTTAAGATTTTTGGCGTTAACCAAATTCAATAATTAATGGCGTTTAATGGCTTCATCGTATTAACATTTTGGCGTTTATGGAGTTTATGACGTTTTTCAAATCATATGCCATTGGAACCCCAGGGTTGTCAGGAATCTATCTGAATGACGTTTTTTCAAGGCGTTTTAAACAAGATGGCCCATTGTTCTATTATTTTTTATATACATTTTGGCGTTTGTGGTAACTTGGCGTTTTACAATTGTAAGATTATATTTCAGCTACAGGAAAAAATAGAAGCGAAGAAAATAAATTAAAATTTCTAATCGGACCTCTCTTCATAATCTTCACTGTCATCAGTCTTTCTCTTATTTAATAGTACAAGAACTGTCACCAAATATATGGCGTTTTATGTAAAACTTAACAAACCCATCGGTTTGATTATTTAATAGTACAATAACTGTCACCAAATATATGACGTCTTTTTTACTCATCCAAGCCTTATTCAAGAACAAAGAACACAAAATGACATTCGATTGTCATCAGTATCTTTTTCTTGTAGAATTGTTCATCTCATGCAGTAAAAACTTTCTGACTTACTCCTCTCAACTAACAATCCATTCAGTGAAACTTCACGAAGAACAATACTGAATATCCAAGATAGCATATTAGTCATCTTTGATTTTTTTTTATTTTTTGGCGTTTTGCAGTGAGTGGTATTTAGTAGTATTTTTAGCGTTTGTTTTTTTGGTTTGATTAAATGGTAGTTGCTGAGGGTTATTATTTTATAGGATTTCTTTTGGCGGCGTAGGTTAAGCGGTGCATTTTTATAATAAAGTATTCGTCGTTTCAGTTACTGTTTGTAATTATTGTTTTTGATAAGTTTTTTTCTCTGAAGTCTGTAACACGTCTCGTCTTTCAAGTGTGGCGTTTTAGATTCTAATATAATAAATTTTCCGTCTCTTCATTTTTATTGTTTTGTAATTACTGTTTCAAGTTACATTTTCAAGTTTGTTTTTTATTTTTTTTTTATTTTTTGGGTTTTTTATAATACTTTTTCAAAGTAATTTTATTATAGTTCGGGAGTTTTTGGGGGCGTTTTATGGCATGATAGCGTTTAAACAAGCATTTTGGCTGTTTTGGCGTTTTTATTATATATGACGTTTTTATTATATAACAATCAACTGAAAAAGAAAATAAAAAAAAGAATATATAAACAATTGATCTTCCAAATCTTCACTGTCACCAGTCTTTTTCTTCTTTTTTGAATCATCTTAACTGGCTGGTTCGACTTTCTTATGATTCATTTTGTTTTTTTTTTGTTTTTGAAGTAGTTTTTTTGTCGCCGTCTGGAAGAATAAAGTCTGACATCAGCATCTTTTTCTTGAAGATTTGTCCATCTCATGCAGCAAAATGTTATTGAGTTTAGACCCTTCAGCCAACAATCTTGAATTATCCAATGAACGATGTTTGATTTTTTAACTTTTATTGCGTTTTACCGATAAAAAGAACGTCACCAAGTAAAAGCACCTTTAAACCTCAAAATTTGATAATGCTAAAATCAATAATGTTTTGCTGTATGAGATGGACTACATTGTTAATCCTCGGTTAAGAAAGATAACTAACAATGTTGTCCACCCCATACAGCTAAACTTTATTGACAACAAAGCTCAATAATGTTTTTGTACGTTTTGGCGTTATAAATTGGATGGAGGCGTATGGGATATATTAAATATGGCGTTTGGGTTTTTGTGTGTGTGTTTTAATTGAAGATCTGAGATGTTGTATGTATAGGATTTTTTTGGCGGTTTTTTTAGGCGGGATTTTACTATAATTAAGTTTGGCGTTTTATATCTAATGTCGTTTTTACTTAGAATGATGTGTGATTTTTGTTTTTGGCGTTTTATTTCATGAGATGACGTTTTGTGTGGAGAAGTCAAAAGACCCTTTTACACTTAATGAAGCGCGTCCACGTAATAAAATTGATGTTATTTACGAAAACACCACCGCGCCAATCTAGTCTATAGATTGTTTTGATTGGACGATCCATAAGCGTTCTCACCGTTCTCACACTTTCCACCGTTTTCTCTAAATCCCGACCCTATACAAATTAAACATTCATCTTATTATGACCAAATTCGAACAACTTAAACCAACACGTAATTATGAAACGGGTTACAATCACCATCTGAATGCTACTCAACATGTAGCTTTTTGACTGAGAAAAAGCAAGACTTGGACAGAATGAAGATCATCAAGATAACATGCAAATTTACTATCTTAGCAAGTGCACATATGGGGTTCAATCACTTTCATTCCATTGTCTTTTAAAACCTCCTTTCAATATCCTTCAAACCTATCTCCAATCAAGAATGCTTCCTTAACGAACCCATTACTCAAACCTTTTTCTTTATCTTCATAACCTTAGTAATTATTACACCACTGCTATCATCACTCATGCCATGCAAAGTTATATCATGAATATGTGTTACCCATTAAAGGACACACAATGTCTTTTCCACTACAGGTTGTTTTCATTTGATTATTTTTCGATTTCTTTAAGCATATATATATGCTTACTAAAGTAATTTATATTATCATGGTGTTTATCCAAAACCAAAATCTCTTCACCGTTCAGTGTGTTCTGCGTTATAAAAGATCCATAAGAAGACTCTATCAAGTCAATATGTCTGAAACGTGAGGTTTATTACTGAATGCTAAATTATTGCGAGAACAAATAGAACAAATCTAAATCGTAATTATTTTTGATTAAATATTCACATTCTTTCAATTTTTGTACTTCTTACATATACGTATGTTATGTACATAAAAAACCTATCAAACTAATTTGCTCATACAATTTCTTTTTAAATTGGGTTATTGGATTTTATCACCCCTAACTATTGGCTATTAGCCGCTGCCACCCCCAACTATTACTTTGACGCCCGCCACCCCCAACTTAACACTTAGTGTGTTCTGTCACCACGTCGTTAACTGGTTACTAACTTTTGATCTTGTTACTATACATTTGGGGTGTCCTAAGATCCCTAAAACCTTCGTAAGATCCCTATGACACCCCCAAAACTATAGTAACATGATCAAAAGTTAGTGATCAGTTAACGATGTGGTGATAGAACACACTAAGTGTTAAATTGGGGGTGACGGACGTCAAAGTGATAGTTTGGGGTGGCAGCGGCCAATAGCCAATAGTTGGGGATGATAAAATCCAATAACCCTTTTAAATTTTACTTTTTTCCTTGTATATGGGAAGATATTTAGGTAGATGACTATATGAGGTTAATGAAATAGACATTGCAATTTAGCCAAGTCCTTATATTTTAAACTTTAACAAATGAAAAATTAAAAAAATGCTTCGTATTGCGTGTTGTCGTAATATATAGTACGTGTTCCGTCTAGATTCCTCCTCTATGACTGAAATAACATAAAGAAACGATGGAACATGATGATATATTCCGAATGTGAATTAGATCTTATAATAACTATAAATATGAATACATGCACATTATTCACCACTTATGATAATGACACATTTTCTCTCTTTATATTGGTTACCCCATTTTGATTCTACGTTCATGGAATGACAAAGTGTACACCAGCATTTGCTTCAAAGCTGCACGCGATCGTGGGGTACCCTACATCAAAGATTGTCCAATACAGTCATAGTCAAGTTTATCCCTACAACCAACCTGCTCTATATAGAAGATATATAGTAACTAAGTGGGCCCAAATTTCCTCTAAATATCTTTGGACGCCTATCAAGATTCCTAGTTGATCCTTTTCAAGATCCACATAGTTTTTTGCATGCGTCTGACAAGATAACTAAGTGGACGACAAACTTAAATGTAATAGTTCTTCATGCTCAATAAGAGCCCAATAGTTGATGTTTCACTCAATTGGGTAGCCACTACGGTCAGATCCCGGGCCACAAGCCGAATCTCAAGTGGGTAGCCACTGCCCACTCGGCTACACCACTGCCGGTCTGACAGATGGTAGCCAGCGGGTAGGGGTTGGGGTTGCACTTGCCGATGGCCTAAAATAATTTTAATACTTATATAATACCTATAACTACATACAAATCACACCAAATTCACAAAAATTCAACTATAAACTCTCACATGCCCTCATCTCTATACACTCTTTTTCTTTTAATTTTTTTTACACAATGTCTGACGAGTTTTTCATTCCACCGCTCAATATCCCTATGTATTATTATCAGACGATAGTAGCCTAGAGTATTTTTTGGATATCGTCCAGCAAGCCGAAATAGAAGACACGACAACATCTAAAAAAAGAATGGTGGCACATGATCGTGAAAAAAGATACAACGTTTTTGTTTTGGTCAAAAATCACACAAGGATAATGCAACCAAATCTAATTTTGTGAGGTGTGATGCTTGAATTAATGAACAAGTGTATGAACAATGCACGAATGAAATGAATATTGGACACAAAGATTTATACGAGGAAAAAGCCCTTGATCAATATATGATCTCCGGCATAAAAAACCTCGGGTGATGGAAACTACCGATCACCAACTATATTAAACAAAAAATGTATACAATTCGGGATGACAACAAGCTTGTTACAAGGATCACTAGTGTGCAAAAAAGTGTAATCGCCAATAAGTTGCAGAGAGTTCTCGAGTAGTGTGTGTTTGCTAATTGTTCTATCTATTCAAGCTTGTTATCCCCTTATAAGAATAGAAATAATCTAGCTAACTAACAATCCGCAAATCATGCTAGCTTCCCACGACTTCCATAACGGTCACACAAGCCATGCACGTGCAGAATAATGGAGCATATTCCCCTGGAATCTCGGCAAGGCCAAGTCCCACTCGTATACTCCTGCAAAACAAGCTCAAACATAATGGAAACAATTGTTAGTATAAGGATCATAATGAGGATCCTGGATCCTTAACCCTGCAACGTCTTCTGAGGATCCTTAATTCAAAACTGAACTGAGGATCCGTGATCCTGGCTGCACTTGAGGATCCGTGATCCTTAGATTTAGAAAATCTATCCCTAACAATTGCCCCCAAAATATGAGGAATAAAATATAACTTGATGAGTCATATTTTCTGCCTTATCTCCAATGAACTAATTATCCTAAATATAGCCGTTATATCCGAACTAGTCGTTGCAAACCTGACGTCAGCGACATGACTACCTGCAAATTCATCATTATAAATTCAGAGTTAGAGATAAGGATCAAGAGGCATTTAAATTCGAGCATTCCACCCCTTTAAATCTTCATCCGGAGATCAAACATGTATTCTCTCTTTCCTTTACTCTAAATCCTTCTATTCCGATCCTCTTTTCTCGAGCATCCATGGCGAAGATGGTTCTCCGATCCTCACCTGCTAAGGATCCTAAAAAGGATAGCCCTTTGAAAAGCCAAGGCGTTACCAAAAACCCTTCGTTGGAACTTTGTCGTTTTACCGATCCTGAGATTGATCGGATTCGTCATTGCTTCCCGGCGGAGGCCGTCTTTAGACCTTTTGACTCTTCAATGAAGAGTGACTGTGTTTCCGACACTTGGGTTTCTTTTCCAGCTACCCCTTTCTTGATCAGGTTTTCTTATTCTTTTCCTGCCTTCACACAATCCTTCTTCACACTCACAGGCATGTGCTACATACAAGCCATGCCAATGACGTGGAAAGTTCTTTATACCCTTGAGAACATCATCGAGCAGGAGGGTATGGATATAGGGATGTCCGAGTTGAGTCAGTTATACAACCTTGTTAGCTATGGTTCACACCGCTTTCTGTTCAAACACAAACCTGGCCAGCCTCACCCAATCCTCAAGACCACCAAAAACGATACCCACTGGAAGAGCCATTTCTTCTTTGTGAGGAGGGACTCAATCCCAGGTGGAAAAAATCTCCCCAAAAAGTGGATCACCCAGGGTAGGATATGGGATCCTTAGACAAGGATCATAGTAGGACTCTGTTTCGTTTAAGGATAACTGATTCTTCTTTTGATTTTTGCAGCCATCTCGCTTTCTCATATTCAAGAAACACCTGCAACAAAAGAAAGAGTTGTTGCTTTCTGGAAGCTTGATCCTGCTGTAAGGACATTTCAAGCCAAAGCAAAGGATTCACAAGAAGCATCCTCCGGTTCCTTCACAATGTCAAGTAAGTATTCAAATCTGTGTATGAATAAATATTTAAATGAAAGTAAAATAAGAATACTTATCTGTGTTTTGCATTTGTAGGCGCTGGAAAATCCTCAAGATCAACTTCCAGGTTCAGTGTCAGTGACCTTGACGCATTTGCTTCCTCCAAGTCCATCAAGAAACAACTTGCTGCCAGTCCCTAGCGTTCCAAATTCTAAGGGTGCCAGCACGAAGGGCAAGGGTGGCAAGAAAAGGAAAACTGCTGAGTCTCTTGAAGGCCTCCCTCTCATCCAACACCAGTTCGAAGAGTACGTGTCCGAGGTAAGGATCCTGGATCCTTAAGTCTGATCTTCACTTTCTGAGGATAATGGATCCTGATCTTATGCTTCTTCTATGCAGAAATTTGCTGTGATCCAAATGCTCCTGGATCATAATCTGACAGAGACTGAGCAAAAAATTCTTGACTTCCGGCAGTTGTTCCTGGCCAAAGACAAGACAATCTCCTCCCTCGAGAAGGATCTCAATCTAGCGAAAAAGGAGCTGGTCTTGACCCAAATCAAAGCTCAGCAGGAGAAGGAGGAGGTGATGGATGGGGCAAAACTCTCTACTACAATCGCCATGCTCAAGATCAAGCTTCAAATGGCAAAGGAGGCTGAGGATCCTTCTTTTGATAGGTCTGCCTGGAATCAGGAGGCTTGGAAGCTAAAGCTGGCGGAGCTGGATGATGAAGAGGAAGCTGAGGAGGTCTTGGCAACTGAGGCTGGTGGCAGCGGAGTGAAGGATCCGGTTGAGGAAGCAGCGGTTGGTGGTGATGCAGCGAAGGTGTAGGCTGCAGAAATGGGCGATGATGGAAATTTCTAGACGTGGCCGGAGCCCATTTTTTATGGTTTGGTAGTTTTTTGTTTGATGTTGTTTTGAAACAATGCTGGTCTGTACTTAAACAATAGTATTTATGTTTAAGGATCATGGATCCTTGGGACAATAGGTAGGATGATAGCTGGTGGAGGGATCCTCTGTTTGGGGGATGAAGCCACTATTATCCTGCCATCTTTATTTCCTGCACTAAGGCCACGTATTGCTGGTAGATGCTTGGGGTAGGTAATTTTGACAACCTTTGAAGGGTTTAACTTTTGATAAATAAATAAAACCTTTAACTTTTGGCTATCTTGCGCTGTTCATTGTGTTTATTTACCTTTCAATTACTATTGCCTATTCCTTTGAACTTACAAGTTAATAATGAAAGTATGGAAATTAGTTTAAGCTAAAAAGTTTAGGATATGATCAAGGATCAAATATCCTATAATCGAAAAGTTCAAAAAGTAATAAAGTTTTAGGATCATGTATCCTGTTGTCAAAGTATAAGGGTAACATAGATAAATCAAGAATAAAGTTGAGGTAAATAAGGATCATACCAGAGAATCCAAGTTAGGATCCTAAATCCTTGATATTTATGATGATGATAACCAAAAAACAAACCTTGTAAGAAATTAGGATCCAGGATCCTTAACTGTTTAGCTTTAGAGACCTGAAATAAAACATAACTTGGGACTAAGCCAACTGCAAAAGGAAGAGTTAGTGTCTGGGGACAAGCCCAACAATCTGGGGACAAGCCCAATATACTGGGGACAAGCCCAAAAAACTGGGGACAAGCCCAAAGGATCTTGTGTAAACTGGAGTATGGCCCTCACCGGTGACTATCCAAACTTAGTGACATGAAGATGCCAAAACCTTAGCTAACGTGAAAACGTTAGAAACCTTAGGAATGGATGTATGGTACGTCTACAATTATACTTAGGATCCTGAGTACAGCTAGTACAATGAAATTGTCAGCCCCTAAAGCGGGTACTGGTCCCATTGCCTTTAACTGCACCAGGATAATTGTGCGCTACTGGCGAAGGTAGTGGATACCTTAAACTGGGGACAAGCCCAAAAACTAGGGATAAACCCATAAAACTGGGGACAAGCCCATAAAACTTAGGAAACTTCCGTGGATACTTGATCCTATGTCAAGGATGCATCAACTTCTGCAAAACTTAGAACTTAGTGAAGAAAGGATAAAGGATCATGGATCATTTTACTTGTAATAAAATAAAGTAAAGGATTAAGTAAACTAGAATCAGATCATTACCAGAGTAAGGATCATATATCCTCTAAGGATCCTTAATGTATACCAGATATGAATATGGCCAAAGATCACTTATCCTTCTTACATGAAGTATCTCTTCGAATGGACAACATTCCAAGCTCTTGGGAGCAAATCACCTTCCATTGTTAATAATCGATATGCCCCCTTTCCTGCCTCAGCTTCAATAAGATAGGGGCCTTCTCACTTTGGTGCTAACTTGCCATCAGCAGGATTTGTAGTATTTTGGAATGCTTTCCTCAACACCATGTCACCAACTTGAAACTTTCTGATCCTTACGTTTTTGTTATAAGCTCCAGCCATCCTTTGTTGATAACTGGCCAATCTTATCCTCGCCAAATGTCTGAGTTCTTCTATGGTATCCAAGTCTTGAACCAGGTTCTCAGCATTTCCCTCAGGATCACGGATGCTTGTTCTTGCAGTGGGGACTACCATCTTTGTATGGATCACTGATTCTGCTCCAAACACTAAAGAAAATGGAGTCTGGCCAGTAGCATTCTTGGGAGTTGTTCTATCAGCCCATAACACATAAGGTAGCTCTTCTGCCCATTTTCCTTTCTTGGATCCAAGCTTCTTCTTCAAGTTGTTTATGATGATCTTGTTGGATGATTCTGCTTGACCATTAGCTTGTGGGTGGACTGGTGTTGATGTTATAATCTTAATCCCCCAACTGTCACCAAAGTTAGTAGTTCTACTCCCAATAAATTGGGATCCATTATCACAAACAATTTCAGAAGGGATACCAAATCTGGTAATAATGTTTCTTTTAATAAAGAATATCACTTCTTTTTCTCTGACTTGAGCAAAGGCTTCAGCTTCTATCCACTTGGAAAAGTAATCAGTCATGGCAAGCATAAACACTTTTCCTCCTGGTGCTTTGGGAAGTTTGCCAACTATATCCATTCCCCATCTCATGAATGGCCAAGAAGAGGATATAGGATGCAGGAGCTCTGCTGGTTGATGAAGGATATTGCTATGTCTCTGACAAGCATCACATTTCTTGGCATAATCCACAGCATCCTTCTTCATAGTAGGCCAATAATATCCTGTCCTAAGGATCCTTGAGAACAGTGCTCTGCCCCCAGTGTGGTTTCTGCAATCTCCTTCATGAAAATCCTTTAGGACTTCTTGAATTTCAGGATCCTCTATGCACCTTAGATATGGACCTGCACGAGATCGTTTATATAACATGTTATTTAATATTGTAAATTGAGATACCTTGGCTTTGAAAGCTCTGGGGTTTTCTCCTGTAGGAATCTCTCCATGTTGTATATATCTCATAATTGGAAGGATCCTGAATGTGATTGTGCACCATCTTTAGGTAGGATTGCAGAATCCTGTACTATCTCCATAGCTGTGTGATCCTCAATAGCAGGAGTCAAAATATGGATAATGGGGATTTTAATATCCTCTGGAATATTCAATGATGATCCAAGGTTGGCCAAAGCATCAGCTTCTGCATTTTCTTCTCTTGGTACCTGTGTCAAACTAAAAGAAGCAAAAGAGTCTGCCAATTTCTTGACTATCTCTAGATATTTGATTAGCCTTTCACCTTTAACAGCATAAGAACCATTAAAGTGATTAGTAATTAGCAATGAATCTACATGTACCTCAAGATACCTGATCCTCATTGTTAGGGGAGGATTTTCCAATCCTAAGGATCACGGATCCTCAGTAGGTGTTGCAGGATCAGGATTCAGGATCCTTATTGTTATCCTTATACTAACGATTGTCTTCATTATGCGTGAGCTTGTTTTGCAGGAGTATGTGCCTGGACTTGGTCTTGCCGATATTCGTGGAGCATATTCCCTCAATATTCCGCACGTGCTTGGCCCTTGTGAACGTTATGGAGATCGTGGGAAGCTAGCATGATTAGCGGATAGTTAGTTAGTATAGTTATTTCTAATTTCAAATAGGGGATAACAAGCTTGAGTTAGAACACTTGGCTAATTTTAGCAAACACACACTCTCGAACAACTCTCGACAGTTTACTTGGCGATTTCATATATTTCTTGCACATTGCACACTAGTGATCCTTGTAACAAGCTTGTTATCATCCCGAGTTGTAACAACCTTTCGATTAATCTTAGTTGGTGATCGATAGTTTCCATCACCCGAGGTTTTTTATGCCGGATATCAACTCTTGATCAAGGGCTTTTTCCTTGTATAAATCATTGTGTCACCTCTTTACTTGACTTGCAAATTGTTCATACAATTGTTCGTAGATTCAAGCATCATACCTCACAACGAAAGATTTGGTTGCTTTATCCTTGCTTGATTTTTGACCAAAATAGTTTGGCGCCCACCGTGGAGCAATTGGTGCTTCATTTCTGAAAAACTTTGCTCATTGTGTTCATTTTGGTTCATCATCTTTAACCACATGGCTTCTTCAGCGAAGAACACTTCAAGTTCAATGCCGGCAGTCACTTCTTCACAGGGCGTTCCACCTTTGCCTCCACCACCTTATGGATCCCAGAAGAATGTTGAAAATGCTGTAAAGAGACAAAGCCCCATTTTTCCAAAACCACCAACTTCTTCTGTTTCTTCTAATCCTACTACTAATGATCTTTTTACTTTGATTTTACAGATGAGGGATCACATACAAGAGCAGGACAAAACCAACGAAAGGATCCTCCGGGAAATTGGTGACATCAAGAAACAGAAGAGATCGGGGGAGGATCACTCTCCTCTGATACCAAGGTCACTGGATTTTGACACTCCAGCTATAATCGCCCAGCAATCTGCAGCTCCGGATATCCAGTACCAGAATGAACCATTGGGAAGGCGTTATGGAACAACAACTATGAGTCAGGCTTTTGGGTCTCACTTCCAGCCTTCAGGATCCTATTTTCAGCCTTCAGGATCCTCTTTCCAGCATCAGGGATCCTTCGTCAGCTCGGGAGGATATTTGGGGACGCACACGGTCCAAGGATCCTCTCAGGTCCAAGGATCCTCTCATGTCCAAGGATCCTCTCAGGTTTTAGGATCCTCTCAGGTTAGAGGATCCTCCTTCCAGGTTCAAGGATCCAACATCTTTCAGGATCAAGGATTCTTAAGAAGTGTACAACCCTCAAGTTCAGATGTTCACCAGGGAGACTTCATTCCAATGCAGACCATTGCTACTTCTGGTCCTTCCATCATACCATAATCTCGTCAATATGGATTCACATCTGGGATTCCAAACTTGAATCCACCGGGAGGTAACACTTTGAATAATTCTTACAACACTAACCATGGCTTTATGCAGGATACAGGTATCAACCAAGCTATGGCTAGGGAGTTACAGAAACTGAAGGATATGATATCCAGCGTTCCAGGGGTGGTTAAGCCCATTCCTGAAATCGCAGATGGCAGTCATAGGATATCTCATTTTGCACCACCTATTTGTGATGCTGAGATACCCAAAAGGTTCCAGATACCAACTATGAAGCTATATGATGGTTCGACGGATCCAGAGGAACATGTAGCTCAGTACAGAGAAAGAATGGAGATCAATTTAATTCCTGAGAGGTTAAAGGAAGCATGTCTATGCAAGGGTTTTGGATCCACACTCACAGGATCTGCTCTTAAATGGATGCTAAGTCTTCCCCCTTACTCTATTACTTCATTTGCTAATCTAGTTAATCTGTTAAATAGTCAATTCTCATGTAGTAGAAAATTTGAACGTTTAACTAGTGATCTATATAGGGTAACGCAAGGTCAAAATGAATCACTTAGAGATTACATCACTAAGTTTAGTAAAGAATCCTTAGATATCCCTAATCTGGATATAGCTACGGCTGTGGAAGCCTTTAAAATGGGTTTGCTTAGGGATTCATTATTCTATGATGATCTTGTTATGACCCCATGCAGGAATCTTGATGAAGTGAGAACCAGGGCCCTTAGATTCATCCGATTAGAGGATGATAAAAGGATCCAGGAAAGACTAGCAGGATCCTCGAAGCAGGAAAAACAAGGATCCTACTTCAAGAACAACAAGTTCAAATCCTACAATAAGTCTGATAACCAGAACGTGCATGCAGTAGAACAGGAAGAGGATGATGAGGATTATCCTCCCATTTCTGAATACTGTTTTTCTGTTGATAACAATGAACTAATTCTTGCAATGCAGAATCTAGGTGAGAAAGCAAGATGGCCTAGAAAAAGTGATAAACCAGCTGCTACAAAAGACAAGTCCAAATGGTGTGCATATCATGAGGATTTCGGGCATCTTACTGAAGAGTGTATTGCACTTAGAAAAGAAATTGGTTACTTGTTAAGCAAGGGCTACTTAAAGGAACTTTTGGGCAGAAAGAAGTCAAGGATCCAGGATCATGAGAAGATCCCAGAAAGAGCTCCTGCTCCTCCAGCAGATGCACAAGTTATAAACTTCATTTTTGGTGGATCAGACATTTGTGGTACTTCCTTTTCAGCAGCCAAAAGACATGCCAAGGAGACCAAGATGTATAATGGAGATAGACCCATCTGGACCTCTACTGTCACACAGGAGAAAGTTATAACTTTTGATGAGGATGATCGTGTTGATGTTCAGGATCCTCATCATGATGGTCTTGTTATTACTTTATTCATATCTAACCATTTTGTTCGCAGGATCCTAATCGATGGTGGAAGCTCAGTGAACATCATTCAGCTTGATGTCCTCAAGAAGATGAATATCCCTGAATCAGATATTATCCCAAGATCCTCAGTTCTTGTGGGATTTAGCGGAGAAACCAAGAATACATTAGGGGACATTAAACTTCCGATCTACATTGAAGGACTTCATTCTTATAAAAAATTTTGTGTTATAGATTGCTTATCCTGTTGTAATGTTATCCTTGGCAGGCCATGGATACATGACATGAAGGCAGTTGCATCTACATATCATCAATGCGTGAAGCTTCCTAGTCCATGGGGAGTGGTGAAAATTGAGAGTGATCAACAAGAAGCTAAGAATTGTTATACCTCATCAATGAAGCCAGCCTCAAGACCAAGGGAGCAATAGCAATTAAAGCATCCTCCAAGAGATGTCTTGGAGGCAAGAGAACAGGATGTGAAAGAAATCCTTATGGATCCTCAGGATCCTGAATCCAAGATCTTCATAGGATCAGGGATCCTCAACAACATCGAACAGGAGCTAATATCCTTCCTTAAAAGGAGAAAAGCTACCTTTTCCTAGAAGCACGAGGACATGACAAGTATATCAAAAGAGGAGGAAGTTTGCACCAGAGAGGAATGCCATTATCCAGGAGGAGGTAGACAAGTTACTTCGAGCAAGTATGATCAGAGAGGTTAAGTATCCAAGGTGGTTAGCCAATGTGGTTGTTGTTCAAAAGAAAAATGGAAAGTGGAGGGTATGTGTCGATTTTACTGATTTAAACAAGGCATGTCCCAAGGATCCTTTCCCACTACCCCACATTGACTCCATGGTGGATGCTACCGCGGGTCATGAGTTGTTGACTTTTATGGATGCTTCATCTGGATTTCAACAAATTCAGATGGAACCATCTGATCAAGAGGATACAACTTTTATGACCCCAACTGGTATATATTGTTATATTGCTATGCCATTTGGACTAAGAAGTGCAGGTGCTACTTATCAAAGGCTAGTCAATATGATGTTCAAGGAACAAATTGGACACACTATGGAAGTCTATATAGATGACATGGTGGTTAAGTCTAAGAAAGCTGAGGATCACCTTAGAGACTTGGAGGAAGCATTCAATATCCTTGATAAGTTTAATATGAAACTAAATCCTTCCAAGTGTCACTTTGGTGTTAAAGCAGGTAAATTCCTAGGCTATATGGTGACAAAAAGAGGCATTGAAGCAAGTCCAGAGCAAATTAAGGCTATTGTGAATATCAAATCTCCTGCCAATGCCAAGGATGTGCAAAGATTGACAGGCAGGATCGCAGCCTTGTTAAGGACCACCAAGGTACACAACATCCTGTCAGTAAGTGCATTAACAGGTTCATATCCAAGTCATCAGAAAAATGCATGGAATTCTATGACATTTTGAGAAAGAACAAGAAATTTGAATGGACTGAAAAGCATGAAAATGCTCTCAAAGCTCTTAAGGATTACCTATCATCAGCTCCTACCTTGATGAAACCAAAAAAAGGGGATATATTATCCTTATATTTGGTGGTATCCTCCAAAGCAGTAAGTGCAGTCCTTGTTAAGGACCACCAAGGTACACAACATCCTGTTTATTATGTAACTAAGAGTTTGCTTGATGCTGAATCCAGGTATTCACATTTAGAAAAACTTATCCTTGCATTAATTATGACATCTACTAAATTAAGACATTATTTTGAAACTCATGCCATTATTGTTAAGACTAATTTTCCAATTAAGAATGTTCTCAGGAAACCTGAAATGTCAGGAAGGATGGCTAAATGGGCAGTGAAGCTTAGTGCTTATGATATTAGATATGAGCCAAGGACTGCCATAAAATCCCAAGCCTTAGCTGACTTTGTGGCAGATTTCAGTAGTGACTTGCAAAGGGAAGCTGAGTTAGAAGTTCAACAGCTTGAAGAAACTCTTCACTGATGGAGCTTCTAATGTCAAAGGAACAGGACTTGGAATACTACTAAAATCGCCACAGGGGGACATAATACCCCACTCCATAGCTTGTGAGTTTCAAACTACTAATAATGAGGCTGAATATGAAGCCTTGATAGCTGGTTTGCAAAATTCCAAGCATATGAGGATCAGGTATCTTGAGGTACATGTAGATTCATTGTTAATTACTAATTACTTTAATGGATCCTATGCTATTAAAGGTGAAAAACTAATCAAATACCTAGAGATAGTCAAGGAATTGGCACTCTCTTTTGTTTCTTTTAGTTTGACACAGGTACCCAGAGAAGAGAACGCAGAGGCTGATGCATTGGCCAATCTAGGATCATCCTTGAAGATTCCAGAGAATACCAAGATCCCTATTATCGATATCCTAAGCCCTGCTATTGAGGATCATGTAGCTATGGAGATAGGAGAGGATTCTGCAATCATCCCTAGTGATGATACACAATCTCGTTCAGGATCATGGATCCTTCCAATCATGAGATACATACAACATGGAGAGATTCCTACAGGAGAAAACCCCAGGGCTTTCAAAATCAAGGTATCTCAATTCACAATATTGAATAACATGTTATATAAACGATCTCTTGCAGGTCCATATCTAAGATGCATAGAGGATCCTGAAATCCAAGAAGTCCAAAAAGATTTTCATGAAGGAGATTGTGGAAACCACACTGGGGGCAGGGCATTATTCTCAAGGATCCTGAGGACAGGATACTATTGGCCTACAATGAAGAAGGATGCTGTGGATTATGCCAAGAAGTGTGATCCTTGCCAGAGACATAGTAATATCCTTCACCAACCAGCAGAGCTCTTGCATCCTATATCCTCTTCTTTGCCATTCATGAGATGGGGAATGGATATAGTTGGAAAACTTCCCAAAGCACCAGGAGGAAAGGTATTCATGCTTGCCATGACTGATTATTTCTCCAAGTGGATACTAGCTGAAGCCTTTGCTCAAGTCAGAGAAAAAGAAGCGATATACTTTATCAAAAGAAACATTATTACTTGATTTGGTATCCCTTCTGAAATTGTTGGTGATCATGGATCCCAGTTTATTGGGAGTAGAACTACTAACTTTTGTGACAGCTGGGGGATTAAGATGATAACATTAACACCAGTCCACCCACAAGCTAATGGTCAGGCAGAATCATCCAACAAGATCATCATCAACAACTTGAAGAAGAAGCTTGGATCCAAGAAAGGAAAGTGGGCAGAAGAACTACCTTATGTACTATGGGCTGATAGGACAACTCCCAAGAATGCTACTGGTCAAACTCCATTTTCTTTGGTATTTGGAGCAGAATCAGTGATCCCTACAGAAATGGTGGTTCCTACTGCAAAACCAAGCATCCGTGATCCTGAAGAGAATGCTGAAAACTTGGTTCAAGACTTGGATACTATAGAAGAACTCAGGGATTTGGCAAGGATAAGGATGGCTAGTTATCAACAAAGGATGGCTGGAGCCGACAATAAGAATGTCAGGATCAGGAAGTTCCAAGGTGGTGATATGGTATTGAGGAAAACATTTCAGAATACCATAAATCCTGCTGATGGAAAGTTGGCACCAAATTGCGAAGGCCCCTACCTGATTGAAGCTGAGGCAGGAAAGGGGGCATATCGATTGCTAACAATGGAAGGAGATTTGTTACCAAGAGCTTGGAATGTTGTCCACCTGAAGAAATACTTCATGTGATAAGGATTTGTGATCCTTAGCAATATTCGTGATCCACATCCTTGAAGGATCCTTAGAGGATGGATGATCCTCATTTTGGTAATGATCTAATCTCAAACTATTTCATTCTTTAATTATTCTATATACAAGGAAAAGGATCCTGGATCCTTTATCCTTCTTTCACTTGATTCTAAGTTTTGCAGAAGGTTCATGTATCCTTAATGAAGGATTGAGTATCCACAGAAGTCTCCATTTATTTGGGCTTGACCCCAGTTATTTGGGCTTGACCCTAGTTATTTGGGCTTGACCCCAGTTATTTGGGCTAGTCCCCAGTTGTTGGGCCTGTCCCCAGTATCGCCAGCAACGCACGATGATCCTGGTACAGTTCATGGCAATGGGACCAGTACTCGCTTCAGGGGCTGACAATTTCATTGTACTGGCTGTATCCGGGATCCTACGTATAATGGTAGACATACCATACATCCATTCCTAAGGTTTCTAACGTTTTCACGTTAGCTAAGGTTTTGGCATTTTCATGTCACTAAGTTTGGATAGTCGCCAGTGAGGGCCATACTGCAGTTTACACAAGATCCTTTGGGCTTGTCCCTAGTTTTTTGGGCTTGTCCCCGGTTTTTTGGGCTTGTCCCCAGTTTTTTTGGGCTTGTCCCCAGTATATTGGGCTTGTCCCCAGAATTATTGGGCTTGTCCCCCGTTGCTAACTTTTCTCTTATATTGGCTTAGTCCCAAGTTATGTTCCATTTCAGGTTTTTGAAGTTAAACAGCTAAGGATCCTTGATCCTTACCTTTTACTAAGGTTTGTCTTTTGGTTATCCTGATTGTAAATGTTAAAGGTTTAGGATCCTAACTTGGATTCTCAGGTATGATCCTTGATCATTTTAATTTTATTCACTATTTAAATAAGTGACCCTTATCCTTTGACAACAGGACATATGATCCTTGAACTATACTGCTTTTTTTGAATTGATCAATTATAGGATATTTGATCCTTGATCATATCCTAAAACTTTTTGACATGATTTATTAAACCTTTATTCTTTACTTATGAATTCAAAGAAAGTATATAACAACAGTTGAAAATTGAAGAATTTACAGGAGTAACAACACAAGAAATAGCCGAAAGATTAAAGTTTTATTTATTCACCAAAAGTTAAACCTTTGAAAGGTTGTCAAAATTGCCAACCCAAGTTTCTACCAGCAAAACGTGGCCCGTCCACTTGGGTTGGCAAAGGGTGTCCATTGTTAACAGGTCTTAAAAGTGCAGGAAATGAAAGATGGCAGGATAACAAGTGGTTTCATCCCCCAAACAGAGGATCCCTCCACCACCTATTATCCTACCTATTGTTCAAAGGATCTATGATCCTCAACCCTAATAGCTATTGTTTAGTTATTACAGACCATCATTGTTTAAAACATCATAACCAAAAAACCACTACCAAATCCTAAAAAATGGGCTCCGGCCACGTCTAGAAATATCCATCATCGCCCATTTCTGCAGCTCACACCTTGGATGCATCACCACCAGCATCAGCACCACCAGCTTGATCCTTCCCGCTGCCACTTGCCTCAATCGCCAAGACCTCGGTTGCCTCCTCCTCATCATCTAGCTCAGCCAGCTTCGCCTTCCAGCCCTTCTGGTCCCAAGTGGTCCTGTCGAAGTCAGGATCCTCAGCCTCCTGGGCCATTTGCAGCTTGATTTTGTACATGGTGATGGCAGCAGAGACTTTAGCATCCTCTAGCACCTCATGATCAACGTTTATCTGGGCCATGATCACCTGCTGCTTTGCCAGAGTGAGATCCTTCTCAAGGCGAGAGATAGTCTCATCCTTAGCCAAGAAGATTTTTTGGAAGTCCAGCTCTTTCGCCTCAGCCTCTTCAACGTATGCATCGAAGAACATTTCGATCTCGACGAATTTCTGCAAAAAGACAAGGTAAAGTTCAGGATCCGTGATCCTCAAGTAGGCAGGATAATGAAGCAAAGTTGGTGATCCTTACATCAGCAAAGTATTCCTGAAACTGGTGGCGAATGAGGGGCGGGCCTTCAAGATTGTCAGCTTCGGTAGCCTTCCTCTTCTTTCCTCCCTTGGAAATGACAGGCTTGGGGACTAGAGTGCTTGGGCTAGCAGCAGACTTCTTCTTCCCAGACCTGGGAACCACGGTGCTGAGATCACTAACACTAAAGCGGGAGGCTGACATTGAGGATTTTCCAGCGCCTACCAATCCAAAACAACAGATAAGTATTCTTGTTTTATTTTCATTTAAACATTTAATTATATACAAACTCGGATACTTACTTGACATTGTGACTGAGCCTGAGGATACTTCTTGAGAATCCTTGGTGTTTGCTTGAAATGATCTTGCTGCAGGATCAAGATTCCAGAAAGCGGTGATCCTCTCTTTCGTTGCGGGTGATGGAATGATATGGGAAACATAGATAGCTGCAAAATAGAAACAAAAGGGGTCAGTTATCCTCACAAGAACTGGGTTATCCTATGATCCTTCTATAAGGATCCTCTATCCTACCATGAGTGGTCCACTTTAAAGGGAGGTCCTTCCCATCCGGGATAGAATCCCTCCTAACGAAGAAAAAACGCTTCTTCCAGTTGGTGTCATTTTTGGTGGTCTTGAGGATTGGGTGTTCTTCACCGGGTTTGTGTTTGAATAAAAAGTGGTGTGAACCATGGCTCACAAGGTTGTACAGTTCAGCAAGTTCCGACATCCCCAACTCTATATCTTCCTGCTCAATGATTCTCTCAAGGGTATATAAAACCCTCCACATCATTGGCATGGCCTGGACATAGGATATGCCGGTAAGGGAGAAGAAAGACTGGGTAAAAGCAGGGAAAGGATAGGAGTATCCTATCAGAAATGGGGTGGCCGGAAAAGCAACCCAAGTTGCAGAAACGAAATCACTCAAGGCGGTAGGGTCAAAAGGTTTAAAGAAAGTGTTCGCCGGAAAGCAATGATGAATCCTGTCGATCTCAGGATCAGTAAAGCAGCAGCGTTCCTTCGGAGAATCTTTGATGATTCCTTGGCTCTTTAGAGGGCTATCCTTTTGGTGATCCTTAGCCGGTGAAGATCTTAACATCATCTTGGTCATGGATGATGGTAAAGAAAGAAGGAACAGAGTAAGAGGGTGAAGAGAGAAAGGAGAGAGACGTACCTGTTTGATCTTCGAATGAGGATTTAAAGGGAGTATTGCTCGAATTTAAATGCACATTAGTCCTTATCTCTAACCTATATATAATGATGATTCTGCAGGGATGTCGCTTCAATGACGTATAATTTGCAACGGCTAGTTAGATTGTAAAGGCTATATATCCGTTAGTTAGTTGCAGATAAGATCAAAAAATATAACTCGCTAATTTACACTTTACTCCTTATATTTTGGGGGCAATTGTTAGGGGAGGATTTTCCAATCCTAGGGATCATGGATCCTCAAGTACTGCCAGGATCATGAATTCTGTTTGAATTAAGGATCCTCAGTAGGTGTTGCAGGATCAAGATTCAGGATCCTTATTGTTATCCTTATACTAACGATTGTCTTCATTATGCGTGAGCTTGTTTTGCAGGAGTATGTGCCTGGACTTGGTCTTGCCGATATTCGTGGAGCATATTCCCTCAATATTCCGCACGTGCTTGGCCCTTGTGAACGTTATGGAGATCGTGGGAAGCTAGCATGATTAGCGGATAGTTAGTTAGTATAGTTATTTCTAATTTTAAATAGGAGATAACAAGCTTGAGTTAGAACACTTGGCTAATTTTAGCAAACACACACTCTCGAACAACTCTTGACAGTTTACTTGGCGATTTCATACATTTCTTGCACATTGCACACTAGTGATCCTTGTAACAAGCTTGTTATCATCCCGAGTTGTAACAACCTTTCGATTAATCTTAGTTGGTGATCGGTAGTTTCCATCACCCGAGGTTTTTTATGCCGAAGATCAACTCTTGATCAAGGGCTTTTTCCTCGTATAAATCATTGTGTCACCTCTTTATTTGACTTGCAAATTGTTCGTACAATTGTTCGTAGATTCAAGCATCATACCTCACAACGAAAGATTTGGTTGCATTATCCTTGCTTGATTTTTGACCAAAACACTCATATTCAGCCAGCTATTAAGTCTTCATATTTAGCCTCATTATTAGTAGTTTGAAACTCACAAGCTATTGAGTGGGGTATTATGTCCCCCTATGGTGATTTTAGTAGTATTCCTAGTCCAGTTCCCTTGATGTTTGAAGCCCCATCTATGAAGAGTATCCAAGGATCCTAAGTCTCTTCAAGTTGTTGAACTTCTAACTCAGCTTCCCTTTGTAGATCACTACTGAAATCTGCCACAAAGTCAGCTAAGGCTTGGGATTTAATGGCAGTTCTTGGCTCATATCTTATATCATAAGCACTAAGCTTCACTGCCCATTTCGCCATCCTTCCTGACATTTCAGGTTTCCTGAGAACATTCTTAATTGGAAAGTTAGTTCTAACAATAATAGCATGTGTTTCAAAATAATGACGTAATTTAGTTGATGCCATAATCAAAGCAAGGATAAGTTTTTCTAAATGTGAATACCTGGATTCAGCATCAAGCAAACTTTTACTTACATAATATACATGATGTTGTGTACCTTCATGATCCTTAACAAGGACTGCACTTACTGCCTTAGAAGAGACTGCCAAATATAAGGATAATATATCCCCTTTCTCTGGTTTCATCAAGGCTGGAGCTGAGGATAGGTAATCCTTAAGGGCTTTGAGAACATTCTCATGCTTTTCAGTCCATTCAAATTTCTTGTTCTTTCTCAGGATGTCATAGAATTCCTTTTATTTCTCTTATGACTTTAAGATGAATCTGTTCAAGGCTGCGATCATCCCTGTCAATCTTTGCACATCCTTGGCGTTGGCAGGGGATTTAATATTCACAATTGCCTTGATTTGCTATGGACTTGCCTCTATGCCTCTTTTTGTCACCATGTATCCTAGGAACTTGCCTGCTTTGACACCAAAATGACACTTGGAAGGATTTAATTTCATATTGAATTTATCAAGGATATCAAATGCTTCCTCCAAATCTCTTAGGTGATCCTCAGCTCTCTTGGACTTAACCACCATGTCATCTATATAGACTTCCACAGTGTGTCCAATTTGTTATTTAAACATCATATTGACTAGCCATTGGTATGTAGCACCTGCATTTCATAGTCCAAATGGTATAGCAAAATAACAATAGATACCGGTTGGGGTCATAAAGGCTGTATCCTCTTGATCAGATGGTTCCATCTGAATTTGTTGAAATCCAGATGAAGCATCCATGAAAGTCAACAACTCATGACCCACAGTAGCATCCACCATGGAGTCAATGTGGGGTAATGGGAAAGGATCCTTGGTACATGCCTTGTTTAAATCAGTAAAATCGACACATACCCTCCACTTTCCATTTTTCTTTTGTACAACAACCACATTGGCTAACCATCTTGGATACTTAACCTCTCTAATCATACCTGCTTGGAGCAGCTGATCTACCTCCTCCTGGATAATGGCATTCCTCTCGGGTGCAAACTTTATCCTCTTTTGATGTATGGGTTTGAATGACCTGTCAATGCCAAGTTTATGAGTAATAATATCTTTAGAGATACCTGTTATGTCTTCATGCTTCCAGGCAAAGGTAGTTTTTCTTCTCTTTAGGAAGGATACTAGATCCTATTCAATATCGTTCAGGATCCCGGATCCTATGAAAATTTTGGATTCAGGATCCTGAGGGTCCATTAGGATATCCTTGACATCTTGTTCTCTAGCCTCCAGGACATCTCTTGGAGGATGCTTTAGATGCTATTGCTCCCTAGGTCTTGAGGCTGGCTTCATTGATGAAGTGTAGCAATTATTGGCTTCTTGTTGGTCACTTTCAATCTTTACCACACCCCATGGAGTAGGGAGTTTTACACATTGATGGTATGTAGATGGGACCGCTTTCATGTCATGTATCCATGGCCTGCCAAGGATAACATTGCAACAGGATAAGCAAACTATAACACAAAATTTTTGAAAAGTATTAACTCCCTCTATATAAATGGGAAGTTTAATGTCCCCCAATGTGTTCTTGGTTTCTCCACTGAATCCCGCAAGAACTGATGATCTTGGGATAATTTCTGATTCAGGGATGTTCATCTTCTTAAGGACATCAAGTTGAATGATGTTCACTCAGCTTCCTCCATCTATGAGAATCCTGCGAACAAAATGGTTAGATATAAACAAAGTAATAACAAGACCATCATGATGAGGATCCTGAATATCCACATGATCATCCTCATCAAAGGATATAACTTTCTCCTGTGTAAGGATCGAGGTCCGGACGGGTCTGTCCCCATTGTCCATCTTTGTTTCTTTGGCATGCCCCTTGGCTGCTGAAAAGGAAGTGCCACATATGTCTGATCCACCAGATATGAAGTTAATAATTTATGCATCAGCAGGCGGAGCATGAGCTCTTTCTGGAATCTTCTCAGGATCCTGGATCCTTGACTTTTTTTTTCTTTCCGAGAAGCTCCTTTAAGTGCCCTTTGCTTAACAAATAACCAATTTCCTTCCTGAGTGCTATGCATTCTTTAGTGAGATGGCCAAAATCTTCATGATATGCATACCATTTGGATTTGTCTTTTGTTGCAGCTGGCTTATCACTCTTTCTGGGCCATCTTGCTTTTTCACCTAGGTTCTGCATTGCAAGGATTAGTTCATTATTATCAACAGAAAAGCAATATTCAGAGATGGGAGGTTAATCCTCATCACCCTCTTCCTGTTCTACTGCATGCACGTTCTGGTTATCAGACTTGTTGTATGATTTAGACTTGTTGTTCCTGAAGTAGGATCCTTGCTTTTCCTGCTTTGAGGATCCTGCCAGTCTTTCTTGGATCCTTTTATCATCCTCTAGCCGGATGAATCTAAGGGCCCTGGTTCTCACTTCATCAAGATTCCTGCAAGGGGTCATTACAAGATCATCATAGAACAATGAATCCTTAAGTAAACCCATTTTGAAGGCTTCTACAGCCGTGGCAATATCCAAATTAGGAATATCTAAGGATTCTTTACTGAATTTAGTAATATAATCCCTAAGTGATTCATTTTGACCTTGCGTTACCCTATATAGATCACTAGTTAAACGTTCAAATTTCCTACTGCATGAGAATTGGCTATTAAACAAGTTAACTAGATTAGCAAATGAAGTAATAGAGTAAGGGGGAAGACTTAGCAGCCATTTAAGAGCTGATCATGTCAGTGTGGATCCGAAACCCTTGCATAGACATGCTTCTTTTAACCTCTCAGGAATGGGGTTGATCTCCATCCTTTCTCTGTATTGAGCTACATGCTCTTCTGGATCCGTTGAACCATCATATAGCTTCATGATTGGTATTTGAAACCTCTTCAGTATCTCTGCATCGCAAATGGGTGGTGCAAAACGAGATACCTTGTGGCTTCCATCTGGAATTTCAGGAATGGGCTTAACCACTCCTGGAACGCTAGATATCATATCCTTGAGTTTCTGCAACTCTCTGGCTATAGCTTGATTGATACCTGTATCCTGCAAAAAGCCATGGTTAGCATTATAAGAATTATTCAAAGTGTTACCTCCTGAGGGATTCAAGTTTGGAAATCCGGATGTGAATCCATATTGACGTGACTCTGGCATGATCGAGGGGCCAGACGAAGCAATAGTCTGCAGAGGGATGAAGTCTCCCAAATGAATATCTAAACTTCATGGTTGAACACTCCTTAAGGATCCTTGATCTTGAAAGATGTTGGATCCCTGATACACCGAGACTGGGGGTCTTGGAAGATAATCCATGGATCCGTAGACCTGAGATGAGGATCCCTGAACCTGAGAGGATCCTTGAACCTGAGAGGAGGATCCTTGAACCTGAGAGGAGGATCCTTGACCCTGAAATGAGGATCCTTAATTTGTCTACGCTCCCATATATCCTCCAGAACTGAAGAAGGATCCTTGATGCTGGAAGGAGGATCCATGTGGCTGAAAAGAGGATCCTGAAGGCTGAAAGTAGGATCCTTGAGCCTGTGTCATTGCCGATGATCCGAAACGCATTCCTAATGATCCGCCCTGGTATTGGACATCAGATGTTGCAGAGTGTTGGGTAGTTATTGTTAGGGGAGGATTTTCCAATCCTAAGGATCACGGATCCTCAAATGCTGCCAGGATCATGGATCCTCAATTCTGTTTGAATTAAGGATCCTCAGTAGGCGTTGCAGGATCAGGATTCAGGATCCTTATTGTTATCCTTATACTAACAATTGTCTACCTTGTAAGTAAGCTTGTTTTGCAGGAGCAAAGGCATGGACCAAGTCTCACCGAAATTCCTGGAGCATATTCCCTCAATATTCCGCACGTGCTTGGCTCTTGTGGACGTTATGGAGATCGTGGGGAGCTTGCACAATTTGCGGATAGTTAGTTAGATTAGTTATTTCTAATTTAAAAATGGGGATAACAAGCTTGAGTGAGAACACTTAGCTAATTTTGGCATTCACACACTCTCGTAACAGCTCTCAATCAGCTCTCAAACACTACTTAGCGATTTCATACATTTTTTGCACATTGCACACTAGTGATCCTTGTAACAAGCTTGTTATCATCCCGAGTTGTAAACTTCTTTTGTTTAATCTTAGTTGGTGATCGGTAGTTTCCATCACCCGAGGTTTTTTGTGCTGGAGATCAACTCTTGATCAAGGGCTTTTTCCTCGTATAAATCCTTGTGTCATTTGTTCATTACATTTCTGAATTATCCTTAACATTGTTCATTGATTCAAGCATCATTCCTCACAACAAAGATTTGGTTACATTATCTTAGCCGGATTTTTGACCAAAACAGTTTGGCGCCCACCGTGGGGCAATTGGTGCTTCATTCCTAAGAAACTCTTGTTTTTGTGATCATTTCGGTTCATTACAACCAAGCAGATGGCTTCTTCAGCAAAGAGCACTTCAAGTTCAATGCCGACAATGAGTTATTCACAGAGCGTTCCTCCTTTGCCTACACCACCTTCTGGATCCCAGAAGAATGCTGAAAATGCTGCAAAGAGACAAAGCCCCATTTTTCCAAAACCACCAACTTCTTCTGTTTCTTCTAATCCTACTACTAGTGATCTTTTTACTTTGATTTTGCAGATGAGGGATCACATACAAGAGCATGACAAAACCAACGAAAGGATCCTCCGGGAGATCGGTGACATCAAGAAACAGAAGAGATCAGGGGAGGATCACTCTCCTCTGATACCAAGGTCACTGGATTTTGACACTCCAGCTATAACTGCCCAGCAATCTGCAGCCTTAGACATCCAGTACCAAACTGAACCATTGGGAAGGCGTTATGGAGTAACAACTATGAGTCAGGCTTTTGGGTCTCACTTCCAGCCTCAAAGATCCTGTTTTCAGCCTTCGGGATCCTCTTTTCAGCATCAGGGATCCTTCGTCAGCTCAGGAGGATATTTGGGAATGCACACAGTCCAAGGATCCTCTCAGGTTCAAGGATCCTCTAGGGTCCAAGGATCCTCCATGGTTCAAGAATCCTCTCAGGTTCAAGGATCCTCATTTCAGGTCCAAGGATCCTCTCAGCCTCAGGGATCCTTTCAGGTTCAAGGATCCTCTCAGCCTCAGGGATCCTCTCAGGTTCAAGGATCCAACATCTTTCAGGATCAAGGATTCTTGAGAAGTATACAACCCCCAAGCACAGATGTTCATCAAGGAGATTTCATTCCAATGCAGACCATTGCCTCTTCTGGTCCTTCAATCATACCAGAATCCCGTCAATATGGATTCACATCTGCAATTCCTAACTTGAATCCCCTAGGAGGTAACACTTTCAATAATTCTTATAACACTAACCATGGCTCTATGCAGGATACAGGTATCAATCAAGCTATGGCTAGGGAATTACAGAAGTTGAAGGATATGATATCCAGCGTTCCAGGAGTGGTTAAGCCCATCCCTGAAATTGCAGATGGGAGCCATAGGATATCTCGTTTTGCACCACCCATTTGTGATGCTGCGATACCCAAAAGGTTCCAAATACCAACTATGAAGATGTATGATGGTTCAACGGATCCAGAAGAACATGTAGCTCAATATAGAGAAAGGATGGAGATCAACCCCATCCCAGAGAGGTTAAAAGAAGCATGTCTATGCAAGGGTTTCGGATCCACACTTACAGGATCTGCTCTTAAATGGCTGCTAAGTCTTCCCCCTTACTCCATTACTTCATTTGCTAATCTAGTTAACCTGTTTAATAGTCAGTTCTCATGTAGCAGAAAATTTGAACGTTTAACTAGTGATCTATATAGGGTAACACAAGGTCAAAATGAGTCACTTAGAGATTACATCACAAAGTTTAGTAAAGAATCCTTAGATATCCCTAATCTGGATATAGCCACGACTGTGGAAGCCTTTAAAATGGGTTTGCTTAGGGATTCATTATTCTATGATGATCTTGTTATGACCCCATGCAGGAATCTTGATGAAGTGAGAACCAGGGCCCTTAGATTCATCCGGTTAGAGGATGATAAAAGGATCCAGGAGAGATTGGCAGGATCCTCAAAACAGGAAAAGCAAGGATCTTACTTCAAGAATAACAAGTTTAAGTCCTACAACAAGTCTGATAACCAGAATGTGCATGCAGTAGAACAAGAAGAGGATGATGAGGATTATCCTCCAATTTTTGAATATTGTTTTTCTGTTGATAACAATGAACTAATTCTTGCAATGCAGAATCTAGGTGAGAAAGCAAGATGGCCAAGGAAAAGCGATAAACCAGCCGCAACAAAAGACAAGTCCAAATGGTGTGCATATCATGAGGATTTCGGACATCTCACTGAAGAGTGTATTGCACTTAGAAAAGAAATTGGTTACTTGTTAAGCAAGGGGCACTTGAAGGAACTTTTGGGACGAAAGAAGTCAAGGATCCCAGAAAAGGCTCCTGCACCTCCAACATATGCACAAGTTATAAAATTCATATCCGGTGGATCAGACATTTGTGGTACTTCCTTTTCAGCAGCCAAAAGACATGCCAAGGAAACCAAGATGGATAATGGAGACAGTCCCATCCGAACCTCCACTGTTACCAAGGATAAAATTATAACTTTTGATGAGGATGATCGTGTTGATGTTCAGGATCCTCATCATGATGGTCTTGTTATTACTCTATTTATTTCTAACCATTTTGTTCGCAGGATCCTGATAGATGGAGGAAGCTCAGTAAACATCATTCAGCTTGATGTCCTCAAGAAGATGAACATCCCTGAATCAGACATTGTCCCAAGATCCTCAGTTCTTGTGGGATTCAGCGGATAGACCAAGAATACATTGGGGGACATCAAACTCCCCATCTATATTGAAGGACTTCATTCTTATAAAAAATTTTGTGTTATAGATTGCTTATCCTGTTGTAATGTTATCCTTGGCAGGCCATGGATACATGACATGAAGGCAGTCCCATCTACCTATCATCAATGTGTAAAACTTCTTGGCCCGTGGGGAGTGGTGAAAATTGAGAGTGATCAACAAGAAGCAAAGAATTGTTACACGTCATCGATGAAGCCAACCTCAAGAGATGTCTTGGAGGCAAGAGAACAGGATGTGAAAGAAATCCTTATGGATCCTCATGATCCTGAATCCATAGTCTTCATAGGATCAGGGATCCTCAATAACATTGAACAGAACCTAGTATCCTTCCTTAAACGAAGGAAAACTACCTTTGCATGGAAGCATGAGGATATGACAGGTATATCTAAAGATACAATTACTCATAAACTTGGCATTGACAGGTCATTCAAGCTAATTCATCAAAAAAGGAGGAAGTTTGCACCTGAAAGGAATGCCATTATCCAGGAAGAAGTAGATAAACTACTCCGGGCAGGTATGATAAGAGAGGTTAAGTATCCAAGGTGGTTAGCTAATGTGGTTGTTGTTCAAAAGAAAAATGGAAAGTGGAGGGTATGTGTCGATTTTACTAATTTAAACAAGGTATGTCCCAAGGATCTTTTCCCATTACCCCACATTGACTCCATGGTGGATGCTACCGCAGGTCATGAGTTGTTGACTTTTATGGATGCTTCATCTGGATTTCAACAAATTCAGATGGAACCATCTGATCAAGAGGATACAACCTTTATAACCCCAACTGGTATATATTGTTATATTGCTATGCCATTTGGACTGAGGAATGCAGGTACTACTTATCAAAGGCTAGTCAATATGATGTTCAAAGAACAAATTGGACACACTATGGAAGTCTATATAAATGACATGGTGGTTAAGTCCAAGAAAGCTGAGGATCACCTTAGAGACTTGGAGGAAGCATTCAATATCCTTGATAAATTTAATATGAAACTAAATCCTTCCAAGTGTCACTTTGGTGTTAAAGCAGGTAAATTCCTAGGCTATATGGTGACAAAAAGAATCATTGAAGCAAGTCCAGAGCAAATTAAGGCTATTGTGAATATCAAATCTCCTGCCAATGCCAAGGATGTGCAAAGATTGACAGGCAGGATCGCAGCCTTGAACAGGTTCATATCCAAATCCTCATAAACATGCAAGGAATTCTATGACATTTTGAGGAAGAACAAGAAATTTGAGTGGACTGAAAAGCATGAAAATGCTCTCAAAGCTCTTAAGGATTACCTATCCTCAGCCCCTGTCTTGATGAAACCAGAAAAAGGGGATATATTATCCTTGTATTTGGCGGTAAACTCTAAAGCAGTAAGTGCGGTCCTTGTTAAGGATCACGAAGGTACACAACATCCTGTCTATTATGTAAGTAAGAGTTTGCTTGATGCCGAATCCAGGTATTCACATTTAGAAAAACTTATCCTTGCACTAATTATGGCATCTACTAAATTAAGACATTATTTTGAAACTCATGCCATTATTGTTAAGACTAATTTTCCAATTAAGAATGTTCTCAGGAAACCTGAAATGTCAGGAAGGATGGCTAAGTGGGCAGTGAAGCTTAGTGCTTATGATATAAGATATGAACCAAGGACTGCCATTAAATCCCAAGCCTTAGCTGACTTTGTGGCAGATTTCAGTAGTGACTTGCACAGGGAAGCTGAGTTAGAAGTCCAACAGCTCGAAGAAACTAAGGATCCTTGGATACTCTTCACTGATGGAGCTTCTAATGTCAAAGGAACTGGACTTGGAATTCTACTAAAATTGCCACAGGGGGACATAATACCCCACTCCATAGCTTGTGAGTTTCAAACTACTAATAATGAGGCTGAATATGAAGCCTTGATAGCTGGTTTGCAAATTGGCAAGTATATGAGGATCAGGTATCTTAAGGTACATGTAGATTCATTGTTAATTACAAATCACTTTAATGGATCCTATGCTGTTAAAGGTGAAAAGCTAATCAAATATTTAGAGATAGTAAAAGAATTGGCACTCTCTTTTGTTTCCTTTAGTTTGACACAGGTACTCAGAGAAGAGAATGCAGAAGCTGATGCATTGGCCAATCTAGGATCATCCTTGAAGATTCCAGAGGATATCAGGATCCCTATTATCCACATCCTAACCCCCGCTATTAAGGATCATGTAGCCATGGAGATAGGAGAGGATTCTGCAATCATCCCTAGTGATGATACACAATCTCATTCAGGATCATGGATCCTTCCAATCATGAGATACATACAACATGGAGAGATTCCTACAGGAGAAAACCCCAGGGCTTTCAAAATTAAGGTATCTCAATTTACAATATTGAATAACATGTTATATAAACGATCTCTTGCAGGACCATATCTAAGATGCATTGAGGATCCTGAAATCCAAGAAGTCTTAAAGGATTTTCATGAAGGAGATTGTGGAAACCACACTGGGGGCAGGGCATTATTCTCAAGGATCCTGAGAACAGGATACTATTGGCCTACTATGAAGAAGGATGCTGTGGAATATGCCAAGAAGTGTGATCCTTGTCAGAGACATAGTAATATCCTTCATCAACCAGCAGAGATTTTGCATCCTATATCCTCTTCTTGGCCATTTAGGAGATGGGGAATGGATATAGTTGGAAAACTTCCTAAGGCACCTGGTGGAAAAGTATCCATGCTTGCTATGACTGATTATTTCTCCAAGTGGATAGAGGCTGAAGCCTTTGCTCAAGTTAGAGAAAAAAAAGTGATATCCTTTATCAAAAGAAACATTATTACTAGATTTGGTATTCCTACTGAAATTGTTTGTGATAATGGATCCCAATTTATTGGGAGTAGAACTACTAACTTTTGTGACAGCTGGGGGATTAAGATGATAACATCAACACCAGTCCACCCACAAGCTAATGGTCAGGCAGAATCATCCAACGAGATCATCATCAACAACTTAAAGAAAAAGCTTGGATCCAAGAAAGGAAAATGGGCAGAAGAACTACCTTATGTATTATGGGCTGACAGGACAACTCCCAAGAATGCTACTGGCCAAACTCCATTTTCTTTGGTATTTGGGGCAGAATCTGTGATCCCTACAGAAATGGTGGTTCCTACTTCAAGAACAAGCATCCGTGATCCTGAAGGAAATGCTGAAAACTTGGTTCAAGATTTGGATACTATAGAAGAACTCAGGGATTTGGCAAGGATAAGGATGGCTAGTTATCAACAAAGGATGGCTGGAGCCTACAATAAGAATGTCAGGATCAGGAAGTTCCAAGTTGGTCATATGGTATTAAGGAAAGCATTTCAGAATACCACAAATCTTGCTGATGGAAAATTGGCACCAAAGTGGGAAGGCCCCTACCTGATTGAAGCTGAGGCTGGAAATGGGGCATATCGATTGCTAACAATGGAAGGTGATTTGTTACCAAGAGCTTGGATTGTTGTCCATCTAAAGAAATACTTCATGTGATAAGGATTTGTTATCCTTAGCAATATTCATGATCCACATCCTTGAAGGATCCTTAGAGGATGTAGGATCCTCATCCTGGTAATGATCTAATTTCAATCTAATTATTTTTTTAATTATCTTATGCATAAGGGGAAGGATCCTGGATCCTTTATCCTTCTTTCACATAGTTCTGAGTTTTGCAGAAAGATGACATATCCTTGACAAAGGATTGAGTATCCACAGAAGTATCCAGTTGTTTGGGCTTGACCCTAGTTGTTTGGGCTTGACCCCAGTTGTTTGGGCTTGACCCCAGTTGTTTGGGCTTGACCCTAGTTGTTTGGGCTTAACCCCAGTTTTTTGGGCCTGTCCCCAGTATCGCCAGTAACGCACGATGATCCTGGTACAGTTCATGGCAATGGGACCAGTACTCGCTTTAGGGGCTGACAATTTCATTGTACTGGCTGTATCCGGGATCCTACGTATAATGGTAGACGTACCATACATCCGTTCCTAAGGTTTCTAACGTTTTCACGTTAGCTAAGGTTTTGGCATTTTCATGTCACTAAGTTTGGATAGTCGCCAGTGAGGGCCATACTCCAGTTTACACAAGATCCTTTGGGCTTGTCCCCAGTTATCCTTTGGGCTTGTCCCCAGTTATCCTTTGGGCTTGTCCCCAGTATATTGGGCTTGTCCCCAGAATTGTTGGGCTTGTCCCTAGTTACTAACTCTTCTCTTATATTGGCTTAGTCCCAAGTTATGTTCTGTTTCAGGTTTTTGAAGTTAAACAGCTAAGGATTCCTGATCCTTACCTTTTACTAAGGTTTGTCTTTTGGTTATCCTAATTATAAATGTTAAAGGGTTAGGATCCTAACTTGGATTCTCAGGTATGATCCTTAATCACTTTGATTTTATTCATTATTCATATAAGTGACCCTTATCCTTTGACAACAGAACTAATGATCCTTAAGTTACATAACTTTTCTGAACTTGTCGACTATAGGATATTTGATCCTTGATCATATCCTAAAACTTTTAAACATGATTTATTAAACTTTTATTCTTTACTTACAAATTCAAAGAAAGTGAATAACAACAGTAGAAAAATAAAGAATTCACAAGGATAACAACGCGGGAAATAGCCAAAAAGTTAAAGTTTTATTTATTCACAAAAGTTAAACCCTTTTAAGGTTGTCAAAATTGCCAACCCAAATTTCTACCAGCAATACGTGGCCCGTCCACTTGGGTTGGCAAAGGGTGTCCATTGTTAATAGGTCTTAGAAGTGCAGGAAATAAAAGATGGCAGGATAACAAGTGGTTTCATCCCCCAAACAGAGGATCCCTCCACCACCTATTATCCTACCTATTGTTCAAAGGATCCATGATTCTCAACCCTAATAGCTGTTGTTTAGTTATTACAGACCATCATTGTTCAAAACATCATAACCAAAAAACCACTACCAAATCCTAAAAAATGGGCTCCGACCGTGTCTAGAAATATCCATCATCGCCCATTTCTGCAGCTCACACCTTGGCTACATCACCACCAGCACCATCACCACCAGCTTGATCCTTCCCGCTGCCACCCGCCTCAATCGCCAAGACCTCGATAGCCTCCTCATCATCATCTAGCTCAGCCAGCTTCACCTTCCAGCCCTCCTTGTCCCAAGTGGTCCTGTCGAAGTCAGGATCCTCAGCCTCCTGGGCCATTTGCAGCTTGATTTTGTACATGGTGATGGCAGTAGAAACTTTAGCATCCTCCAGCAGCTCATGCTTCTCATGATCAGCATTTATCTGGGCCATGACTACCTGCTGCTTTGCCAAGTTCAGATCCTTCTCAAGGCGAGAGATGGTCTCATCCTTAGCCAAGAAGATCTTTTGGAAGTCCCGATGCTTCTGCTCGGCCTCTTCAACATATGCATCAAACAGCATCTCGACCTCGGCGAATTTCTGCAAAAAGACAAGGTAAAGTTCAGGATCCGTGATCCTCAGGTGGGCAGGATAATCAAGCAGAATCAGTGATCCTTACATCAGCAAAGTATTCTTAGAACTGGTGGCGGATGAGAGGCAAGCCTTCCAGGTCATCAGCCTCGGTGGTCTTCCTTTTCTTTCCTCCTTTACCCTTGGAGGTAGTGGGCTTTGGCACCGAAACGATGGGGCTGGCAGCAGTTTTCTTCTTCCCGGAGCGGGCAGTGACAGTGTCAAGATCACTGACACTGAAGCGAGTGGCTGACCTTGAGGATTTTCCAGCACCTATCAATCCAAAACAACAGATAAGTATTCTTGTTTTATTTACATTTTAACATTTAATTATATACAAACTCGGATACTTACTTGACATTGTGACTGAGCCTGATGATACTTCTTGAGAATCCTTGGTGTTTGCTAGAAATGATCTTATTGCAGGATCAAGATTCCGGAAAGCGGTGATCCTCTCCTTGGTTGCAGGTGATGAAATGATATGAGAAACAGAGATAGCTGCACAAAGGAAACAAAAAGAAGAAATCAGTTATCCTTACAGGAACAGGGTTATCCTATGATCCTTCTATAAGGATCCCCTATCCTACCATGGGTGGCCCATTTTCTGGGGAGATCCTTCCCATCAGGGATAGAGTCCCTCCTAATGAAGAAAAAATGTTTCTTCCAGTTGGTGTCATTCTTGGTGGTTTTCAGGATTGGATGAGGTTCACCGGGTTTGTGTTTGAATAAAAAGTTGTGTGAACCATGGCTCACAAGGTTGTACAGTTCAGCAAGTTCAAACATTCCTAACTCTATATCCTCCTGCTCAATGATCCTCTCAAGGGTAAATAAAACCCTCCACATCATTGGCATAGCCTGGATATAGGATATGCTGGTAAGGGAAAAGAAAGACTGGGTAAAAGCAGGAAAAGGATAGGAGTATCCTATCAGAAATGGGGTGACTGGAAAGGCGACCCAAGTTTCAGAAACGAAATCGCTCAAGGCAGTAGGGTCAAAAGGTTTAAAAACAGTGTCCGCCGGAAAGCAATGGCGAATCCTGTCTATATCCGGATCAGTGAAGCAGCAACGTTCCTTTGGAGAATCTTTGATGATCCCTTGGCTCTTCAAAGGACTGTCTTTCTGATGATCCTTAGCAGGGGATGATCGTAACTTCATTGTGATTCAGAGATTTCGAGAAAGAAGGAACAGAGCAAGAATGTGAAGAGAAAAGGAGAAAGAGAAGTACCTGCTTGATCTTTGAATGAGGATTTAAAGGGTGTAATGCACGAATTTAAATGCTTCCGGATCCTTATCTCTAACTTGAATTTATAATGATGATTTTGCAGGGATGTCGCTTCAGTGACGTAGGATCAGCAACAGATAGTTAGATCCTAACGGCGATATATCCGTTAGTTTGTTGCAGATAAGATCAAGAAAATATAACTCGTTAATTTACACTTTACTCCTTATATTTTGGGGGCAATTGTTAGGGGAGGATTTTCCAATCCTAAGGATCACGGATCCTCAAATGCTGCCAGGATCATGGATCCTCAATTCTGTTTGAATTAAGGATCCTCAGTAGGCGTTGCAGGATCAGGATTCAGGATCCTTATTGTTATCCTTATACTAACAATTGTCTACCTTGTAAGTAAGCTTGTTTTGCAGGAGCAAAGGCATGGACCAAGTCTCACCGAAATTCCTGGAGCATATTCCCTCAATATTCCGCACGTGCTTGGCTCTTGTGGACGTTATGGAGATCGTGGGGAGCTTGCACAATTTGCGGATAGTTAGTTAGATTAGTTATTTCTAATTTAAAAATGGGGATAACAAGCTTGAGTGAGAACACTTAGCTAATTTTGGCATTCACACACTCTCGTAACAGCTCTCAATCAGCTCTCAAACACTACTTAGCGATTTCATACATTTTTTGCACATTGCACACTAGTGATCCTTGTAACAAGCTTGTTATCATCCCGAGTTGTAAACTTCTTTTGTTTAATCTTAGTTGGTGATTGGTAGTTTCCATCACCCGAGGTTTTTTTGTGCCGGAGATCAACTCTTGATCAAGGGCTTTTTCCTCGTATAAATCCTTGTGTCATTTGTTCATTACATTTCTGAATTATCCTTAACATTGTTCATTGATTCAAGCATCATTCCTCACAACAAAGATTTGGTTACATTATCTTAGCTGGATTTTTGACCAAAATAGTTATGATTGGAGTGTCAAAATTCAGTGATCTCGGCATCAACGAGGAGTGATCCTCCGCTGGTCTCTTCAATTTCTTGATGTCATCAATCTCTCGAAGGATCCAGTCGTTGGTTTTGTCCTGCTGTTGCATGTAGTCCCTCATCTGCAAAATCAAAGAGTAAAGATCATTGTTAGTAGGACCAGAAGAAGTAGTAGAAGTTGGTTTTTGGAAAACGGAGGTTTGTTTCTTCGCAACATTTTCAGTATTCTTCTGGGATCCAAAAGGTGCTGGAGGCAAAGGCGGAATGCCCTGTAAAGAAGTGACCGCCAGCATGGAGCTTGAAGTGTTCTTCGCTTGAGAAGCTATGTGATTGGAGGTAATGAACCGAACCAAATGAAATGAACAAAATTTCTCAGAAATGAAGCACCAATTGCCCCATGGTGGGCGCCAAACTGTTTTGGTCAAAAATCACACAAGGATAATGCAACCAAATCTGATTTTGTGAGGTGTGATGCTTGAATTAATGAACAAGTGTATGAACAATGCACGAATGAAATGAATATTGGACACAAAGATTTATACGAGGAAAAAGCCCTTGATCAATATATGATCTCCGACATAAAAAACCTCGGGTGATGGAAACTACCGATCACCAACTATATTAAACAAATAATGTATACAATTCGGGATGACAACAAGCTTGTTACAAGGATCACTAGTGTGCAAAAAAGTGTAATCGCCAATAAGTTGCAGAGAGTTCTCGAGTAGTGTGTGTTTGCTAATTGTTCTATCTATTCAAGCTTGTTATCCCCTTATAAGAATAGAAATAATCTAGCTAACTAACAATCCGCAAATCATGCTAGCTTCCCACGACTTCCATAACGGTCACACAAGCCATGCACGTGCAGAATAATGGAGCATATTCCCCTGGAATCTTGGCAAGGCCAAGTCCCACTCGTATACTCCTGCAAAACAAGCTCAAACATAATGGAAATAATTGTTAGTATAAGGATCATAATGAGGATCCTGGATCCTTAACCCTGCAACGTCTTCTGAGGATCCTTAATTCAAAACTGAACTGAGGATCCGTGATCCTGGCTGCACTTGAGGATCCGAGATCCTTAGATTTAGAAAATCCATCCCTAACAGTTTTGTTTGAAGATTATTCCGTCGAGCCCAAATACCAAAGTATTTTCAGACAAAGGTTTCGTATGTCGAAACGTCTATTTTTAAAAGTTGTAGCCGATAGAGAAGCAAAATATGAGTGGTTTCAAGTGGGCTTGGACGGGAGGATGAAAAATAGTTTTACGACTATACAAAAATGCACATTTGCCATTAAACAACTTGCAACCGGTAATCCCCCTGACGAACATGATGAGTATTTATGTATGGCCAAGAGGACGTCGCGTGAATGTCTTCAATATTTTTGTAATGATGTGATCAGATTATACGGTGAAGAGTTTTTACGAAGACCCATAAGCCACAACATTGAATGCTTATACCAAGCACACCAAGAAAGACGTCACCTTCTAGGTATGATTGGTAGCATTGACTGCACACATTTTAATTGGAGAACATGTCCTAAGGAGTTGCAAGGACAATATATGAGAGGTGATCACCAATGCCCTACGATCATGCTAGAAGTGGTTGCGTCACAAGATTTGTGGTTTTGGTATGGTTTTTTTGTCCACCCGGATCACTAAACGACATCAATGTTCTTCAATAATCTCCATTTTTTCTCACCCGACAACATGGAATCGCGCGAGGATTGCTCGTTTCAACTAAATGGACACTTATACAAACGTGGATACTATCTTACCGATGTGATCCACCCTACTTGGTCAACGTTTGTGGAAGTGTTTCGTTATCCCACCCATCCAAAGGAAAAGAAATTCAATAAGGCGCAAGAGGCGGCAAGAAAGGATGTGGATCGGCCGTTTGGTATACTTAAAGGGAAATGGGGTATACTTAATCGATCATTACGGCTATGACCGTAGATAAGAATAGGAGTGTTATCTATGCGTGCAAGATATTGCATAACATGATCATGAAAGACGACGGAAATGCAATATCACCGGTGCACATAAGGAACCCCCCTTGGTCAAGCCAAGTTTTGACGAAAACGTCTTTACAGAGTTGCACAATGAAGACATACATTTCTGGCTTCATTATGATATTCCGGAACACATTATATCTCTGGATCTACCCTACCTTGAGGAGTCGGGCTCGGAATAGTTATTTATGTTTTTTAGCATTCTTTTAATTTATATGTAATTAATGGTGCTTCGCATTTATAATCTTAATTATGTAATTTTTATTTAATTTAGCATTTTATATATTTTAACTTAATTGATATATTTATATTTCTAATAAAAAATAGAGTAGTTTAAGGTACTGGTGTCACCAAATTGGATAGTTTAAGGTAGTCGATAGAGTGGGTGACGTGATGGGATGGGATGTGGGAATAGTGTAAGTCCATTAGATACATAGATATATAGACAAAAGATCAAATACAAATAACTTTAACGTACAAAACGTACGAACTTAAGGTTTTGCTGAAAAAATGCGGTGGCATTTTTGTAATTATTAGTAATTATCAAAATTACTTTACAAATAATCCTGTAGAGTAATTTTGATCTTGTAGAGTAATTTTGTAAAATGTTCTTGTAGAGTAAATATCAAAATTATTCTACAAGTGTATCAAAATAACTCTGCATTAAAATTATTCTACAAGTGAATCAAAATTACTCTGAAAGTTTATCAAACAACATACAATTCAAAATTAGTCTACAAATGATCCTGTAGAGTAATTTTGATCTTTTAGAGTAATTTTAATCTTTTAGAGTAATTTTGTAATCTTTTTAGCATTTAGACTATTTAGTTATGGGGTTTAGCTTTATGGTTTAGTTTTTTAGCATTTAGAGAGGGGGGGGGGGGGGGGGGTTAGGTTTTTTTTAGGTTTTTGGGGGTGGGTGGGGGTTAGGTTTTTTTGGTGAGGTATGGTTTTTGATCAAAATTACTCTACAAGATCAAAATTACTCAACAGGATCATTTGTATAGTAATTTTGATAATTACCCTGCGAGCAAATAATTACGAAAATGCCACCACGTTTTTTTTATCTTTTTTCATGCTATTGATACGTTTAGTACGTTAAAGTTATTTGTACGAGAACTTTACTCTAGATATAGAGAGAGAGAGATAGAGTTAAAAAAATATGTGAGAATAAGATGTAGGGATGTGGGGAAGACCATTAGATATTATTTCCTGAATTTGATAGAATATATTAGTTACACGGTTTATTGTAGTAATTATTTCTAAGGGATATGATTTGATTAGCTTTTATTTGTAATTATCGCTATTATAAATTATAAATAATTAGGTTTCCTTGATAATTGTCCTCATTATATCTATGTATATAGTTGATTAGTAATCATAATACGATACGAAGTTTTCATTCTTTAGCAACCTTCTTGGTTGTACACAATAGATATAACGTATGCATGCATATATTGGGTGTGATAACTTCATTTTTGAGGTGCACAAAAATGTATGCATGTTTTAGATGTATATTTGGTTAGACTAGTTTTATTAAATGTACACAAACGTTTATAAATAATCAAATGAGGACAAGTTAACAAGTTATGTAAGGAAAAGAATACCCGAAAGAAACAAATGGAAATCGGCTACGATTCATAATGTGCATCAAGTGATTCAAGGATAAGTAGCTTTCAAGTTATAAACATATTTTTCAATAATGCAGCTAATTTAGTAAACATTTGTATGTTAAAAGGAGTAACGATGTTTGTCAAACAAATAGGTGTACAAGAGCATCAAAGAGGGCTCACTTATGGAAGACTTCTACATAACATAGAAGCCTACACAGTGCTTGAGTCAAACCAAAATGTGCATTATTGGAAAACTAGTAACTGTTCATGCTACTCGACTGATGTTAACTGCTCGAATGATGTTAATGGCGCATTATCTGAATGCGCGTAATCATTACATCCGCGAAAGTTAAGGGACATCATGACTTAAAGAATGAATCTAATACGTAAACTGTCTCTCTAGATGAATACATGATTAAAGTATTCCCTTAGTTTTAAGATAAATATTGATAATGGGTCAAAATATTCCTACAACATGTAGATACCTACCCATTAGAAGGGAAAAAGACACCGTCTTTCTTCACTTCCATGATTACATACCAAGAAAGATATGATAGGGAATAAATGGATGTCAACGTTAATTTTGATGTCACTTGAAAACAATAACGCTGCCTGCTAAGAAGAGCATCGATGCGATTAATTAAACACGTATTTATAACTAATAAACTTACGGTAGACATTGCAATTGAAGTTTGCTGTTGATCTATCTATACATGATGGGAATGAGTGCTAGTAAGTAGTAACACATAAGAAGCTAGAAACACCTTCATAAACAAATTTTCCTATGCCACCAAAGCTTAAATTTATAGTTAAAATTCGTAGAGTTGCAATCCAGTTTATTTTTTTCATTCAATCATGAATGATTCTCGTTTATATTCCTAGTTTAGTCTTTATCAAAGTAAAAAGTATTCTCTTTGACAAACAGAATCTTCCTTTGTTCTTATCTATCATATGAAATTTTCCTAAGGGTTTGGTCCACAGCACCATGCACACGAAAGGGGTTATGGGTTAATAAGTTTACCGGAGAAGCAAGCTAAAGATGAATTTAATATGTTCATGACCCTTTGTTCAAGGTTCCCCTCTTCCTTAATTAGTGAAAGATATGCCTTCATGTGTTTACAAAAGTAGGCAGAATCGTTTATGCACATATATCTTTGTTTCGATACTCAAGCTAATAAAAGACATGGTACATAGAACGACCAACAAAATCAAGAATCTCCAAATAGTTATATTTGTTATGACTTTTTATGTTTTCGGTTTATACGTGCATCCATTCTCACATTTTCAACTCGACCATCAGGAATAATAAAAACTAACAGAATTGGTCGCTATTGATTTGGTTTGCTACAACATCGGTACGTACCGGAACTTGAAATAGCAACCAAAAGATAAAATCCAGATAACAAAGTCATGATATGCCTAAAAGGATATTAGCATGTGCTTTACATTGTTCAAAAACCATAAAAACGAATACCATTGTCGTTTCCGATAATACTGATACAAGAACCAAAGTTGTTCAATAGAAATCGGTTCGTTTCATCATAGTTTTTGTACAATATCAGCACTCGCTATAGCTTACGATAACAAAAAGCACTCTATCTTCAATACAGCTTCATTTCTAACATTGTTCGGTCATAATCAGATCAAATCATCACGAGACCAATATAGTATTGTACTGGCTATGGCTTACGGTACCAAAAAACGCCTATATTCAAAACTTTGTTAAACATTATATATAAAAATTTCAAAGGAAAAAAGAAATTATATTAAAAAATAAATTATATATATTTGACCATTCTGTTTATAATAAAACTTTTATCGCGACATATATAAAAATAAGTACGTCCCAAACGGTAGACGAGGAATTTTATAAAGCGTTAATTGAATTATTAAACGAAAAGGGGAAACAACGTAAAAAGAACTAAACCGCTAGGAACATTTGATAACATGTATGTTTGGTTACTTGTACAATACAATTAAAAATTTGATTTTGAATAAAACTCAAAGCGAGATGTTGATTAGGGATGACAAAAATACCCAAACCCGATGGGTATACCCGAAACCCGACACAAATGGGACGGGTATACCCGATACCCGACGGGTATTGGGCAGGTATGAGATTAGTTTTAAAAATTGTCACGGGTATGGGTCGGGTATTGGATTAGGTGATACCCAACCCAATTACCCGAAACCACATACTCGTTTACCCGAACTATATACCCGATCATATACCCGAAGTTTTTAATTTCCATTAACTCTTATCTATTAGGGGAGTGGGGGTGGTCACTAGTGATAGAATTCCATCACTCACAATATCCAATCAACTCCTGCCATGTCATCAGCCACTATTCTATCACTCACAAGCATTTTGTAGTGGCGGTAGTCATCACTAGTGATAGAATTCCATCACTCACATTTTTTTTAATTTTTTTTAAATTAGAAATTAACAATAAAACACTAAAATTATAAATTTCATTAAAATTAAAACATACTAGTTCAATTTAACATACTAGAAATATTTTAGGCTACAATTTAAAAAAAAATACTAAAAAAACTCTACTCCTCGTCCGACTCATGAAACTCCAAACCTAAAGAACCTACTAGTTCGATTAAATCGTATCTCAACCGAAAGTGAGTTTCTTCATCACGCAATTGTTGTTGGATATTTTGTGGAACTTGAACTTGTGTAGGAGGATCCGTTGCACGTCCTTCTTCTTTGATTATCATATTGTGCAATATGATACATGCATATACTATGCTATGTATTGCTTTCTTGTTCATCGCACGAACCGGTCGGTGTAGTGTACCCCATCTACCCTTTAAAACACCAAAAGCCCTCTCAACATCTTTTCTTGCCGATTCTTGTAATTTTTTGAACACGATTTCTTTAGCCTTGACAGGAAATGAGGGAGCTTTCACAAAAACAGACCATGACGGGTAGATACCATCCACAAGAAAAAGTCTCGTCTGTAATATCGTCCGTTAACATAGAATGGAGAGTAAGGTGCAGTACCATCCGTTACGGTTTGAAACAACGGCGACGTGTGCAACACATTGATGTCGTTGTTTGAACCTGGAACACCGAAATAAGAATGCCAAATCCATAAATCATTCGACGCCACCGCTTCTAGTATGATGGTTGGACTTTTGATGTCACCCCTAACATACCCCCCTCGCAACTCTCTTGGACAATTTTTCCACTCGATATGTGTATAATCGATGCTACCGAGCATCCCGGGAAAATGCCATCTAGCCTCATGTGCGGCGTAAATACGTGAGATGTCGTGGCTCGTCGGTTTACGTAAAAACTCTTTACCATACAACTTAATGACCGCGTTGCAAAAAAATTGCAAACATTCACGGGAAGTTCTGGACGCCATAGCTAGGTATTCATCATATTGATCGGGAGGGTTACCTGTCGCTAGTTGGCGAATGGCGGACGTGCATTTTTGTATCGGCGTGAAACTTGGTTTGCCCCTCGCATTGTAACCTTCTTGAAACCATTCCTCGCTTGCTTCGATGTCTCCAACAATCTTTAAAAATAATTCTTTGGATAAATGAAACCGATCTCTAAACGTTTCGGCATTATAGAGCGGATTTTCCACAAAATAATCGTTCATTAACACTTCGTTGGCACGTATACGATCACGGTCTACCATCTTCTTCTTTGGACGAGACGAACTAGTATCAAGTTCGTTATACACCGACACAAAATATTTTAGCGTCTCGTTGTCGGAAGACGACTCGGTATCGCTATCGCTAGACATCGGAAACGTCGAATCCGTAGGGAACTCCATTTGAGAAAGATGTAGATTGTGTGAAATGTGTTTATGTTTTGGTGTGTGTGAAATGGTTAAAAATGGAGATATATATAGATAAAAGGTTTAAAGGGTTTTTTTTTTAATATATTAAACCGTTGAATAACGGTCAAAAACATGTGCCAACGTTCGATTTTCAAAACAATTCAACACGTGATATTATCAACGCGTCAAAATTATAACGCGTGAACAAGGTGGTGGCGGCGGTGTTCGTGATATTTTCACGAGTGATGGGCAGTCCATAACGGACCACCCCCACTCCCCTTAGTGATTTATTTTATTATGTTCATAATGTGAAAAAATAATTTTTTTTTAACATATGTATTTGATGATAGTATTTATATTTTGTATGTTGTGAAGTATATACATATGAGAAAACTAGTTTAAATGAGAAAACCAAAAAACTAACCAAAAAAACCTAAAAACATACCAATTTTTTTTTTTTTTTTTTTTTTACAAATTTTTATAGAAAAATCGCTACTTTTTATGTATGGAAAAAAATTTTCAAAAAAAAAAAAATTTGTTTTTTTTTTGTTGTACTGCACATGTGCACTAATACATAAAGCTTAACCCACCCCCCACCGACACCCCCCAAAAACCTAAACCCCCCACCCCCACCCCCACCCCCACCCCCCCACCCCAAAAAACCTAAATTCACCCTCCCACCAAAAGCCTAACCCCCCCCCCCCCAAAAAAACCTAAACCTCCCCACCCCCCACCCTCCCGAAAACCTAAAACTAAACCCTAAACATAAACCCGAAAAAAACCTAAACCCCCCCACCCCCACCCCCCAAAAAACCTAAACCCCCTCCCCCCACACCCAAAAACCTAATCCTAATCCTAAACCTCCAAAAAAACTAATCCTAAAAGCTAAACTAGACTCAAAAAGTTAATTTTAAGCATGTAATGCAATTGTAGTACATGTTATATTGCACATGTGCACTACTATAATAATAGTATTGAAAACAAGACGACACCATAAATCTTTTTTTATGTCATAAAAAATATGCTCGAATATACTTGAATGAAAGATACAAAAATTTGTGATCTTATGGTGCCATTTTTGTTTTAAAATGATAACGTATGGAGAAATGGGAAATGTTTGAAAAGTTATATATTTTTTTTTCCAATTTTACCCCTCCTTCATTAAAAGTCCCCCCCCCCCCCCCCCCCCCTCCTTCATTAAAAGTCTCTCCCCTCCTTTTTAGTGGCTTTTAGTTAGTTTTCTCATTTATATCTAGTTTTCTCATGATCTTCTCCCTATACATATAAGTGTATAAATATTATAAAGTTATTATTAATTTATGATAAAACTTATATGTATGTAATGTATATTTTAATTTATAATAGTTGTTACATAAATAAAATTATACAATAATTATAATAGTAAAAAATGTATTTGGAAATCCCAATGTATATTTCTTAACAAACTAATGGGTATATCTGATACCCGCGGGTATACCCGGTACCCGACGGGTAATTACCCGACATATACCCGACGGGTATTGGGTCGGGTATGTGACATGATTTTACAACCGGGTATGGGTATGGGATTACCCGAACCCGACCCATTGTCATCCCTAATTTATATATTGTATAATTGAGAAGGGGGCGATCCTTTATAATTTTAATTTTTTCAGACGAAAAATTAAAAATTTTACACTTCTAACCGAAACATTTGGGGGGCGGGTGCACCCCCGGTATCCATTAAGCTCCTCCCTGTGAGAGACACGCACATGAGCCTATCATATTTTTGGTTTTCTGGCATCTCTCCCATATTTAATTATGGAGTAAAGTACTTTTTGAGTCCCTGTGGTTTGTGCATTTTAACTATTTGAATCCAAAAATCAAACTTGTCTTGATTTGAGTCCCTGTGGTTTGTATTTTTAACCCTTTGAATCCAAAATGAAACCTCATCCAACCCTTTGAGTCCATGTGGTTTGTATTTTTAACCCTTTGAATCCAACCCTTTTAGTCCATGATTTGGATGAGGTTTGCGTTTTGGATTCAAATAGTTAAAATGCACAAACCACAGGGACTCAAATCAAGACAAGTTTGATTTTTGGATTCAAATAGTTAAAATGCACAAACCACAGGGACTCAAAAAGGACTTTACTCTTAATTATGGACACTTTTTCTTGAATTGTTAGTAGTTATTGCATCATTAACCCAATATTTTAATATAAAATAAATTATAACAACAACAACAATACCCAGTAAATTCCACCAATAGCTTATTGGTGGGGTCTAGTGAGAGTGAGATGTAGACAAACCTTACCTCTATCCATATGGATAGAGAGACTGCTTTCAAAAAAGACCCCGACTCGAAACCAAACTGCATGCAAACAATCTGAACTAGACATTTAGCAATATAAATCTACCGGTCATAAAATACGTGGTGATAGAGTACCATAGCATAACAAAACATATATAACACCCTAGAGCAACAGATTCATACACACATGATAATAATCACAATGTAAAGTCCACCTAAAAAGTAGGAAATATTAACCCTAACCCAAAAAGCTCAAATGAAAACACACATATACACACCCACTTCAGTACTCTCTCCTAAAAATCCTTAACCTTAATCCTACATCTCCACAAACTCTTATCCTGAACCATGTCCTCAGAAAGGTGCAACTCTAGAAAATCTTGTCTAATCCGCTTATCCCAAATTAGTTTGGGCCTTCCTCTACTCCTCCTACCTTCCACACAAAGGGTGTCCGCTACTCTAACTGGTGTAGGGCTGTAAATAGGGGTGTGCAATAACCGAACTGTTAACTGAAACCGAACCGAAAACCGACAAAACCGAACCGAAATTAACCAAAACCGAATTAACTGAAAGTTGGTTAACGGATATTTTTTTTACCATCGGTTAACCGAAATTAACCGAATGGAACCGAACCATTTATTTTTTTATATATTTCTAGCTTTTATACCTCTATTTCATGTATTTCATGTTTTATACTTTCATTTCATGTAATAATAATACCTCTATTTCATTTATTTATGTCTTCATTTCATTTATTTATACCTTCATTTCATTTATTTAAATATATATTCATGCATTTATACCTCTATTTCATTTATTTATACATCCATTTCATGTATTTATACATCTATTTCATGTATTTATACCTCCATTACATGTATTCCTAAGCAAAAAATTTAGCCCTTGTTTGAATTGGTTATTAACGAAAACTAACCGAACCGATAATCGACAAATTAACCGAATTAACCGAACCGATTAACCGATGACTTCGGTTACGGTTACGGATAATGCTAATAACTGAACCGAACCGTGCACACCCCTAGCTGTAAACGAGCTTAGCCGAACCGAACTAGGGTGGGCTCAGGCTCCGCTCATTTAAAAATTGAATCGAGCCGGCTCATTTTTCTTAAAGAGCTGGAAAGTTGGGCTCGGGCTCGGCTCGTCAAAAGCTCGAGCCGGCTTGTTTGTTTAAAAAAAGTTTCTATTTTTGTATTTTTTTTACACATAATGATATATATATATATATAAAACCAAAAACAATAAATAAAACATTATTTTGGCTAATAGAATAGTAATTTTGAGCAAATTATAAATAAAACGAACAAGAAAAGATTCTATGTTACTTACATTAATATATATTGCCACACCCCCAAAATACCACTTGCGGAAACTCTGCGGGACGTGTGACGTACCAGGATCTAGCCACCAATCACATTGAACTCATAACTATATTTAAATAAAAACTTTCATTCATTATCATAAAGCGTTATATAACATTATTTATTAATCAGCGGAAGCATAATACAATAGTCAACAATTTCGTAACTCAAGCGTATAAATCATTAAACGTGTCTTGTGATTCCTTGTAACTTGACCCATGACCACTCCAGCATCCCAGACAGCAAGTCCCAACAACATGTACCTAAAGGCCTGCAAGCATGCAGAAAAACGTGTATCAGACAACGCTGGTGAGTTCACTGAGTTATTAAACCGTTCGTTACCAATCACTGATTTATGTTATGTTATGCTGATAATCACTCGATACCGCAGACGACCCTTTTTGCCCTTCTCCAATGCTCTATCAAACATTGGTCATGATTTAAAGTTATTAGTTCACGCCCGTCCTATCCAGGTACGTCGTGAGGGTGCCAAACCTAATAGCGCTATCAACTAATAACCCCGTTATCCTACAAGCAACTAACCCGGTAGTATGATGGGACTTAAGTGATAGAGAGTGAGTGTATTATCCAACATCAACGTTTACTGAAAGTCGTTGCATATCCCCTGCAAGGATATGCGTTTGTGAGATCCGCCTCACATCCCCTACAAGGATGTGGGTATTTTGAAAACCGCCTCATATCCCCTACAAGGATATGGGTTTACGAAAATCCGTTTATAAGTTTTGTCTGTTTGATTGTCCCCACCGGACGCATGCTTGTTTTGGGAGAAGTGAACTCACCTTGGATTTGCTCGGTATGTTTTATTACTTTGTTTATCAATTGATCACGCACGTCCTAATCATGGTTTATCAATAACAATCAGTTCTGTATTCACATTGAACCACATAATTTGTCACATATTACACAAGTTACGTTCATGATATATATATATATATATATACACATAATATGCATGTTATAGCTGTTAGCCGTGTCACGCATCATTCATGTTAACAGAGTTTATCCACACAACAGATTATTGTGCCACATACAAGTTTACTTCACAAGTCCAAGTCCCAATTAACACTTAACAGCCGGTTATCATCATGAAATCTCATAGTAGGTAGTTGTTTCATTTACAAGATCATATCACAAGTTCATATTTCACAAGACACGTAACAGTTAACACACACACACCGTATACTTCTACTGTTCCATCTTTAACCCTTACGACGAAATATCATAGACGACGAAGGACATATTTCGTCGAGACCATGCATGACGAACATCCCCATTCTTCGTCGGGTCACATGTGACAAAACATCCCCATTCTTCGTCGAAGGCATGTCAACGAAAGATGGACATTCTTCGTCGACTAGTTTTATTCGTCAAAAGCACGTCGACGAAAAATCCCATTATTCGCCATACACAGGTCGACAAAAGTTCCATGGTTCTTCGTCGGGGAACAGTTAACATCCAGATTCATACTAACCCTAATAATCGCTGACACCATTCAACACTAGAATAACCACTACAAGATCATCGATTTACATAATCTGATCATACAGAAATCATGTGATCCTCGAACTAACCCATCAGTGATCATCAAGTCGAATAAAATCATTATCATAAACACAACATGCAGATACAGTTCATCGATTTATGTTACCCTATTGCAAACCCTAAATCATAGTAAATCTCATGATCCTTATCATCAATCACTAACATATTCCACACAACTGAAACAATCATTCCACGATTAAAACAAGAAGGATCATACTAACCGATTGATGGATTAGGCAGGAGGCAAGCTCCGAATCAAGGGTTGGTCGCCGCCAATGAGAGAGAACGTGCTAGGGTTCAGTTATGTTTTTAGTTTTGACACTATGAGGGCATGAAGGTGTAGGTGATGTGTTTTGCTTTGGGCCCAGCCTTCGGGCTTTGTTTTGGCCGATAATTAGACTCGTGTGATGGAGGATTCGGGTCGGGGTTCATGTGTAAATTAAACGAGTGTACGATCATGTGCGGGTGTGCGACTGGGTTCACGGACTCGATAGTTAAATAATATATACTTACAACCCAATAGGTACGACCTTATATAACCAATCCATGATTATCATAGCATACACAGTTTTAATATGTGACAAGACACGTAATTATACTAGCTAAAAAGTCAAGAAATCAAATAACGTCAACCTTGAAAGTTCGGGTTGTCACATCATCCCCAACTTGAAAGAAATTTCATCCCGAAATTTGATAAGTACCCCAAAGCAGCACAGTGTTAGATCAGAATGTGTTAAATCAGAATGACTGTGGGTTTTCCGCGGGTGCCACATCATCCCCAACTTGAAAGGGAATTTCGTCCCGACTAATGTGTTAGATCAGAATGTGTTAAATCGGACATAAATGACGTTGGAAACGTTACCCAACTCGTCGGGTAACTCGAGTTTGCAGACTATATCACTGATTCTTTCCAGAATTTTGAATGGCCCAACGTGACGTAAATTCATCATGGCACACTTCCCAAGGCGCACCGCACCCTCGCAGGGTGAGACTTTCACTCATGACACGTTTGCCTGCAGCGAACTCCCAGTGTTTCCTAAGCTTATCAGCTTTCCTGACGGTCATGCGTTGCGGCCAAACGATTCCCGATCTAAGCAGTCTTCCCAAAAGTTTCAAGTACAAGTCTTGGACCTGCGATTAGGTTGTCACCTACCTTAGTCAAAAAGAAGGTTGGCATTATCGTCCATGCCATGCCTGGAGCAGTGCTGTCTAAAATACTAGAATGGTAACTGTTGTAATAGAGCTCAACCAAAGGTAAGTGTCTTTCAAATTTTCACTAAGGTCAACCACACACATGCTCGCAGCATGTCTTCAAGTTTCAAGATGGTTCGTTTACTCTAACCATTTGTCCTATGATAATGAGTAATGCTCATGTCTATACGTGAGCCAAGAGTGTTGTGTAATACCTGTCATAAATCAGGTATGGATCAAAATCAGAGATAACAGGAGTTGGCACCTCATGCCTAAAAAGCCGCCTCTCTCAGAGGAATATTCACAAGCTGTGAAGACTCGTCAGTTTCCTTGATATCAAGAAAGTGTGTTGGTTACGTCAGACAATCAACGATCACCCAGGTGATAGCGTTTCCGTTTCGGGTTTCAAGTAGGCCACTGACAAAATCCATGGCAGCCTGTTCTCATTTCCATTTGAGTGTTTCTGGTTGCTGACTCAAACCAGAAGATTTATAATATTCCCTTTTGACTTTCGCACAAGTCAGACATCGTTCACATACTTTGCCATGTGGGCGTTCATGCTCGGTCGCCAGTACAGGATTTATGGATCCTAATTTCTCCTATCAAAACCCATACGACTAGGATATCGAGGCTGGTGTGCTTCGCTCAACTCAAGTTTCTCTACAGTTGCCGTATAGTGGGACCCACCTTCGCTCCAGGAAGTAGTGAATGTCGTTCGATTTTCGGCTACAAATTGTTTTTCCATGCCCCGCACGGATCCAACTGGGAGGTTCTCATCATTCAATGCTTCGGTTCAGGCAGAACATATCTGATCAAGTAGGTTAGAGTCGATGGTGTGATGCGAGATTCGTACACGTTCGGGTTTCACAGTCGAGATCATTCAGAAGTACCATTCCGCGATACCATCACATGTTTAGCTCTTTCAAAACTAGGGTACACGGGAGGCCCTTGTGATCGGTCTAACTAGTACATTTGGTACCGTCCAAGTAATGACTCCAACTTAAATCCAAAGACCATGGCTTCCCCCGCATGTCGTTACTCGTGCAGTTCTTCTTGTACATCCACCACGTAGGCCATCACCTTCTCGGGTTGCATCAATGTGTAACTAGGACTCTGATTCGAAGCATTATGGTATACCACTAGATCACCCGTACACTCGGGTAAAGACGATGCTCGGTGCATTGCAGTGTTGGGTTCCAAAAGCTGATAAGACGTTCTCCTATTTTGTTTCCCACGAATACACAACACCCTGCTGTGATAAAGAGGCTAAGGCTGCGCGATCTTCAAAGATCCTGTGTTGAATCTACGATAGTATCTATCATGATTAAGAAATTACTGCATTCCTGAAGGATTCTTTGGTGCCGATCAAGTTCTAATAGAATGGATTTTAGCGAGCTCCACGTATATTCCCAATTCGTTGACAACGTGCCCAAGAAAGTGTACTTCTCGAATCCTGAAGTCACACTTTGGGATGAAATACAAGTGCCGTTCATGGTGTTCTTTTCTCCTGGTAATGATTCGATACGTCATAGATAAACTCGGTTGACAAATCTGGCGAGACGAGGTTGACACATACTACTCATGTGCTCCATGAGGCTGCTGGTGTGTTGGATATCTTTAAATAACTTGGACCGAAAATCGTAGTGGCCGTACTGGGTCTGTACGCCGTGTTAGGAATCATCCTCCCCTTGGTCTTCCATCGATTGATAGTCCGACCTTAAGTCAGTTTCCGGATAGGATCTTGATTATTACAACGGATCAAGCAGGTCGTCGATGCGAGATATAGGGTGTCGGTCTATGATAGCCACCTTGTGATAGTCTGTACACGTACGAAAGGACTCGTCCTTTGTTTTCCACAATAGAGCTCGTTTTCCCCAAAACGAGGAGCTAGTTCGGTAAACTCCTATCCCGTAGTTCCTGAAGTTGCTTAGACAATTCTTGCAACCCTCCTGGTGCAAGACGGTAAGAAGTACGAGTAGTCAGGGCTGCCTCTTGGTCGTGAGATCAGACTAAGATTCTACCTAATCAGTTGCAGAAGTAAACCTGAAAGTTCCTCGAATAGCGCACCGAGAGGAATCACGAACAATTGGTGGATCCTCGATCCTCTTTCCTTAGTCTTACATGAGTGCTATCGTAGCGGGGTAATCCCTCCATAGCCACTTATGGGCTTTCATCGCTGAAATGATGCTAACCTTTACACTACTCTGATACTTTAGGACAGACAACGATTCTCCACTAGGGAGAGGGATACACAGGATTCTCTCCTCACAGGGTATTTCTATGCGATACCAGGATAACCAATCCACACTATCTACTGCATCAAAACTATTAAGGGTAGCAGAAGGAAGGTCGATGTCGAACACTTGTCCCACAAGGTCGAGTTTGCATCCCAACAAATATATAAGGTTTCAATGGACTTGCTATCAGCCGATTCCACCACGGGTTTGGTAAGAAGCATCAGGGTTAAACAAAACGAAGAAGAAGCGATTGGCTACTTATTCAAGTTACCTCGTTGCTATTATGCCTGGCATCGCCCACGCCAATCCTAAATGCCCTTCCCTGAGCATCATTTTACGGTGTTGTTGTTTTTGTTACGAGGATTTCCAGTACTGTCGGTTCCCCTGGGCTGTTGCCGTCTTGATTTAACAATGGCCAATCCATGCCGTAGGCACCTTCACTTCCACACTGTAGGCTATGATTACGAGTACCTTGATGTTGTCGTGACCGTTGCCTCGGATGTCGTTGCTTGTAACGGAGCCCTACGATCTTTCACCAATAGTGTCCATCTTTCACATTCCGTGTCACATCCTATGACACTACTCATTGCGCTGGCAGTTACACATTCCACTCTATAGTCGATTGTCATCGTTTATGTCCCGATTGATTCGTAAGAGTTGGCTCCCATAAGTCGCTGACTTGGGTTAAGGATTCGATCGAAGTCGATTTGCTGGCGTTCGTTGCCGATAATCAGGGTCGTCCTCATACTGTGGTTGGTAAGATGCTATGCTCACCCTCTTGTCCATCGATCTTGCAGGTTGATTGAGTAATACACGGTATGATGCTAAAGCGTTACTGAAGTGATCGCACTTTAGGATCTAGGGCGTCAATACGTTAAGTTCCAGGAAAGTGAGAAAGGTATAGAACAATCATGTTGCGATATCCATCTCAGAGACATTCGTACTAGCACCTAACATTCTACACAGTTTGCTAGACGTTCAGATGTGTGTTCAGATAATACTTGATAGCATCGAGATTCGTAAGAATTCAGAGAGGAGTGAAAAGATCACGTTCGAGTAGGAGACGATCACTGCTATGACTCCTATAGATTGGTTACGTTTCTCACCGATTAAATAACAGAACAGAACCCCTTTTTTCACTTGTTAAGCCTCCCTGGGACTCACATGCACCCCACATTGTCACACCCCCAAAATCCACACGCGGAGTATCACCGCTTGGAGGCATGACATGACCAGGATCAAGCCACCAATCTTATTGAATAAGCATGTAAGTAGTTTATAAAATCCAACACAATACAATTGGTGTCTAAACAAAACATAGTTTAGGTTGCAAGCGGAAGCATAATGTTTAAAACCAAGTCATAAGTTTAAACGTTTCAAATGTTTAGCATGGCACACAGCTGTCCATGTCCCACAACGACTCTTCCCACTCCGATGCAAGCTCCATAGATACCTAACGACCTGCAAGGCATGTAACAACGAGTCAACAACAAAGTTGAGCGAGTTCACAGTTGATTATTCAGTTATTGAGTTCGTTTCAGAAATCGTAAGTTCGTTTCATAACCATGTATTACCCAGTATCCTTGATTCCCAAGCCTTTACGATATTTAGTGGGGGCTTCCCATGTTGTATGTTACTAGACTAGTCGTATCCATAAGTGTCCTTCCCAATCCGAGGATAGTGGTAAGTATGAGTTTACGTAGGTTTTACGTAAGTGCCCTTCCCAGTCCGAGGACAGTAGTAAGTATGAGTTTACGTAGGTTTTACGTAAGTGCCCTTCCCAATCCGAGGACAGTAGTATACGTTGGTTTTACGTAAGTGCCCTTCTCAATCCGAGGACAGTAGTAAGTATGAGTTTACGTAGGTTTTACGTAAGTGCCCTTCCCAATTCGAGGACAGTAGTAAGTAGTCTAGTAGTGATGAAAGTACGAGTAGTTATTCAATCCCATTCCCAACCCACCGGGAATCCCATGCCTTGGTAAGAGTGTGAACTCACCTTGGTTTGCTCGGTATACTAAACTATGTGCTCACAAGTAATCAATCAAGTCCTATAGTATGCACGTATACTCAATCAGTTCAAGTTCGTAAGAGTTCACATGCAAGTCTATGTCACAAAGTGTGCTTAAGCAATCATCATCAAGTAACACATAACAGTTAGTCAATCCATACAAGGTTCCAAGTTACTTGCAAGTTCCTTAACTAAGTGATCATGCTCAACCGAGTTAACATATTTTAACAGGAATAATAAACTTAACAGAATTAACGTACTTAACAAAGTTAGCAAGCTTAACTGGATTGACATATTTAACAGGGTTACATATTTAACAGAGTTACATATATAACTTAACAGAGTTAATCAGAATCAATAGGGTTAACATACACAACAAAGTTAACAGTCCTAACTTAACAGGGTTTACTGAGTCCAAGTGTTCGACGAAATCACTCTTGTGACGAAATCAATATGGACGAAAACACTTCTAGTGGCGAAATCACCCTTGGCGACGAAATCACCCAGCGACGAAATCACCAAGTGTTTTCGTCGATTTTTCCGTTTTCGTCGGTTTTGGGTTTTCGTCGGGTACATCGTGTTCCTTGCTAACAGTTGCTATTCCAGAACCCTAATGATTCGTCTAACAGTTTCATTACCGCATCACCAAATTTTATCATACCATCAACATCATTAGAATGTAATCCTGACAATCTGATCAATCTAACATTCTTAACAATCACACACTGAAAACCGCTTGTTCATCAATCAAATAAGATCATCATTCAGTTCAATATTTAGACATACACATATATATATCATCCAGTCGAACACGAGCAGTAGTACAATCAATCAGGTCTAGTCTGAACGATTTACAATGGAAATATCAAACCCTACCAATCAAAAACAGTACATTCTAATTCAACAAACCCTAATGTTTGAAGTCATGCATTGACCATCGTAGTTCAGACTTACACTGTTTGAAGATATGCTCGAGACTCCTGTGATCGGTGTAAATGGTGCACTTGGTACCATACAGGTAATGTCTCCATATCTTGAGGGCGAAAACAACAGCTCCTAGCTCTAAATCGTGTGTAGTGTAATTCCTTTCGTGAATCTTAAGTTGGCGCGAGGCGTAGGCGATGACTTTATCCCGTTGCATCAATACACAACCAAGACCCTGAATTGACGCGTCGCAATAAACCACAAAATCGTCTGTGCCCTCTGGCAACGAAAGAATAGGTGCGCTACAAAGTCTATCCTTTAAGTGCTGAAATGTTGATTCATGTGCATTTCCCCAACGATAGATAACGCCTTTCTGAGTTAGTGAGGTGAGGGGCTGTGCAATCTTGGAGAAGTCCATGATGAACCTTCTATAGTAGCCCGCCAAACCCAAGAATTGGCGGATTTCTGTTGGTGTGCGGGGTGCAGGCCAGTTCTTAATTGAGTCTACCTTGGATGGATCAACGTGTATCACATCCTTGTTTACCACGTGGCCTAGAAAGTGGACTTCACGAAGCCAAAAGTCGCATTTCGAAAACTTAGCGTACAACTGTTCTGTTCGGAGGAGTTCCAAAATAAGCCGTAGATGGTGCTCGTGTTCCTCCTGACTCTTTGAATAGATCAGGATGTCATCGATGAAAACAATAACAAACTTGTCCAGGTAAGGTTTGCACACTCTGTTCATAAGATCCATGAAGACTGCAGGTGCGTTTGTTAACCCGAATGGCATGACCAGAAACTCGTAGTGGCCGTAGCGAGTTCTGAATGCTGTTTTGGAGATGTCCTCGTCCCGGACTCTCAGTTGATAGTAGCCTGATCTCAGATCAATCTTCGAATAGTAGCTCGACCCTTGCAACTGATCGAACAAGTCATCAATACGTGGAAGAGGATAGCGATTCTTCACGGTCACCTTGTTGAGTTCACGGTAGTCTATGCACATACGGAAGGTACCGTCCTTCTTCTTTACAAACAATACTGGAGCTCCCCAGGGTGAAGAGCTAGGACGTATGAATCCCTTGTTCAAGAGTTCTTGCAGTTGTGTAGATAGTTCTTCCAATTCTGATGGAGCTAAGCGGTACGGTGCACAAGCAATTGGCGCTGCTCCAGGAGCTAGCTTGATTTGAAATTCAACCTGACGATGAGGCGGAAGACCAGGTAAATCCTCAGGAAACACTTGAGGAAAATCGCGTACAACTGGAATATCCTCTATCTTCTTCTCTTTCGGTGATGCGTCAGTAACGAGGGCTAAAATGGCAGTGTGGCCCTTTCGCAAACACTTCTGGGCCTTAAGGAAGGAGATGATGCCCACAACAGCACCACTCTTGTCGCCTTGAATCACGAGAGGTTCTTTACCAGAACGGGGAATACGAACAATCTTCTCTTTGCAAAGGATCTCTACTCGATGTTGCGATAACCAATCCATACCAATAACGATGTCGAAACTACCAAGAACGATGGGAATGAGGTCGATAGAGAAGGTCTGACCAGCTAAGACGAGATTACAACCCTTAACTATGTGTGTGGCTTCTAGGCTTTTACCATTTGCTAACTCTACGGCATGCTTGGTGTTCAAAAGTGTTGGGGTGCGCTTAAGCATTTGACTAACTTTTAGAGACACATAACTGGTGTTGGCACCCGAATCAAATAAAACAGTAACATAAAAGTCATCGAGAAGAAACTTACCCATCACCACGTTAGGATCATTCCTTGCGTCACCCTGACCAATCAAGAACGCACGGCCCCGGGCGCCATTGTTTCCATTGTTTCCCCCGTTGTTACCCCCATTGTTGTTTCCGTTTCCCTGATTGTTGTTGTTATTCTGATTTTGGTTTAGCTGGGGGCAGTTTCTCTTGAAATGGCCTTCAGCGCCACACTGAAAGCATCCCCTGTTACCCTGCTGCTGCTGCTGGTTCTGTTGGGCTGGTAGTTGCGGCTGGCGATTCTGATTTGCAGGTCGTGAGCTCCTGAAATCCTTAGCTTCATGACCCATCTTGAGACACCTCTGACAACGACCCTTGTTGCACTGACCACTATGGTGTCTGTTGCATTTGTTGCACTTTGGGTGGTTTCCTCGATATCCACCCTGCCCTTGACTACCAGAAGATTGCTGACCAGGACTCTGGTAGTCATCCATCTTTCGCTGCTGTGCCTGGGACTGAACTGTAGTTGAACCCTTGCTGGAGGCTCTATCCCATTTTCGTTTGTTGTCACTGGGAGTAGCAGAAGTAGTAGTAGCAGTAGCTCCTATACGCTTAGGCAGCTTGTTCTGTTCCACTACCTGGTCTGTGAGACGATGAGCAAGACGAGTAACATCCTGGATGGTAGCAAGGTTAGTAGAAGTCACATGGCTTTGAATCTCTGGTACTAAGCCTTTGAGGTACAGCTCGATACGCTTGATGGGAGGATCCACCATAGTAGGACACAAAATTGCCAGCTTGTTTGATCTATTTGTGTACGCTTCAATTTTCGACCCTGTCATCTTCAAGTTAAAGAACTCCACTTCCAGCTTGTGGATGTCATCACGATTACAGTATTCTCGCTTGATCAGCTCCTTGAAGTCGTTCCATGGGGTGGCATTAGCAGCAACTATCCCCAGCATTTGAACCTGAGCGTTCCACCACATGAGCGATATGCCCTCGAGAGTACTAGTAGCATACTTCACCCTACGAGCCTCAGGGCATTCACACATTTCGAAGACCGACTCGAGCTTCTCGAACCAGTGGAGGAGGCCTATAGCTCCTTCAGTGCCGTTGAAAGTAGTAGGTCGGCAATCCATAAAGGTTTTGAAAGTACACACAGGAGGCTGAACGTGTTGACCTGTCGTGTGTGTAAAGCAAAATTAAGCACAAGTGTTGGTTTACGAGAGTAGGATCTAAAGATCCTAGAGTAAGTTGTGATGGCAGGTTATACCTCCTGCCTGGGCAGTTGCGAGTGCTGCTGCAACTTGTTCGTTGATCAAAGCCATCAACTGGACTTGAGTTAGGTTAACGCGTCCACTCATGATCTTCATATCAAAGGAAACATGAGTGAGAAAGGTTCGCGAAAGTGCGATGACAGAAGAGAGTAAGCACACATGTGTTTTCCAACAATAGTTGTTACGTTCAACTAAGCATACCATAATCAAAGTTCTATGTAACTAGCAAGTAGGCAATATAACATAAACCATATCACCTATAGTGTTGAGCCTTGCACGTGGAGTGAAGCGTCGTTGTGGATCGTTGAGCACTGTTCAGGTTATAGTCTGGTTTTATCCAAAAGTTTTTTTGTCACACCCCGATATTTCCACGTATTACCGGTGGGCCCGGTGGGGAGTATCATGACGTAGTTGATATCATCATGGTCAAACAACACAATATTTAAATGCACAGCGGAAGCAAAAGATAAATATATTACAATCCGATTATAAAGTAATATCAAAGTATTACAACGGAAAGTAAAGGATCCACAGGCGGATCAAATAAAAGAAAACTGTTCAACAGACTTCAGGCATCTAGAACATGCAAGATTCCTTATTAACGCGCTGAGCTTCCAGCCAATTACGTTCAGTACCTATCACTTAACCTTTTTGGAAAATACGTCAGTTTACACTGGTAAATACAATTAACCGACTCATTTGAAAAGGTTTAATAAAATTGATTTGAATGCACAAGGCACAACATATCTTTTATAACTTGGGACAATTATATTATAATCTTGTATACAGATTTACATGTTCGTTGTACGTTCAGGGCCCGATGTAGAAACCGAGTCAAGATTAACAGACACGCCACAAGTATAGGCCCACAAGAGAGTGCGATACCGTTTCCCTTAGGCACTGTCAGGTGTATGCCTACACCCCGTGCATAAGACGTGGCCATTTTATAATACAATGATGTCAAGGATATACGGGACATGGTCATTAACCCCTAAAGGCTTTTATTTCAAACAATACAGATTAAAGCGGGTTACCTCAATAATTTAATCACAATACAACTAAACATTCAATACCCGACCAAGCGGTATTATTATAATACCGTATCCCAAGCCCATATAGGGAAAATAAGTTAAGAGTATTTACCTGAGCTAGCAAATGCAATTTATACTCAGCCATATATTCTAATCAGCAAGCACAAGTACTTCTACTGGGACTCTCAATCTGTAACGAAGGTTTTATTAACCTATTAGATTCCTAACGGGTCTTATTTAAGTCGTAACTTAGACCGGTTAGTTTTAAAGAAGGTTTACGGTTCAAAACGCATGGTTAAGCGAAGACCGGATTAGAATGTGATTTAGACCCGACAAGTTTGGATACTTGTATAATATGGGTAAACTAAACACACTCTGGATTTTGAGATAAAAACCATAACGTTTGACCCGTTTCGGCTAATTTATGCAAACTAGTTACATAAACCAAACCGAACGCGAATAACGCATAACGGGTAACCGGATGAGTCGTGAACAGGTTTCCCTAAGTTAATATTCTTTAAATATGTTGTGATATCAGTAAGATACCTTCCATTATGCCCATAACGAGTTAAATCTCATTTTAAGCCCCGCAGGGGTATTTTGGTCATTTTAAAGGTTATAAAAGAGGTTAAATGAAATTCTGAGATTCGGGTCCGATTACATTGGTAAAATGACTTATTTTAATAGGTCATATCAGTTGGTAATAAGTCTTATATGACAAAATGGTTTTAAACCCAAACTATGCGTTTAATACGCTTAAAAAGCCATTTTAAGCGATTTCCGGGTTATACAGGAAATCTGAGTTTTCTGATTAGGTTATAAAGTTCAAAATACTACATTTATTATTTAAAATCAGTAGCAATTGGATTGGTGTCAAAATACTATGTAAAACTCATTTTATACACAAAAAGGGTATAATCGGTATTTACCGAATTAAGGCCATAACCTTAGGTTATGAGCAGGTTAAAAATAATTAAAAATCTTTAAAAATACCAAAATATTATATTACATCAGTGGGTAAAAGGTTTGGTGTCAAAAATTGGGTTTAGATAGGCTTTATGCTAATTGCGCCGTTTAATTAACAAAAAGCTTTTTAAGTGCGCAATTGAGCATAACTCCTAATCTAGACCTCTAACTGATGTGAAAAATTAGGGACATGTTTATAAATCAGTAATAAAGATTATTGTCTTCTTACATATCCAAAATTCTCGTTTTATGGTCAAAAGGGTATTATGGTCAACATTTGGCATTTAACGGAAATGTGTAAATGAAACGGATAATCAATGAACCAGTCACAGAGGGTTATACCCTCATGTAGCCTGGTCCTAAGGAAGCTCTAAGGCATTTCCAAAACATACTAAATCGGGTCAGAACTGAAGTCGAAGCAAAAGTAAAAGTTTTGCGACTTTCGGCTCCGAACCGGGTCTAAACAGAAAATTGTCGGGTCGAACATGCTTAGACATGTTCTTACACTTATTACTAAGTTATATGTGTGATAAAATAGGTTACATGCCTTCTGCATTGTTAATTATGCGTTAATTCGAAGATTAGCATTCTGTTGACTTTTTATAAGCAACTTTGACCCGACATTTGATCTAGTTAGAGCGGGAATCTGAGGGTGCCCTTTTAAGGGTTTATTGCCCACATAATTACCAACTTATAACTACCTTCAATTCGACTAATCACTGGACCATTAATGATTAATCGCTAAGTCAAACGGTAATTACGACGGTTTGACTTTTAAGCTAAAACTAAGTATAAACTCAATTAAGGAAGGTTAAGCATACTTACAGAAGTCCTATGCACGATTAGGGATGCTTAGGGTCTGCTCTTGAACTTCCAAAAGCTCCAGAAATGCAGATGGAATGAATGCAAGAATGTTGCAAACATTGTGGCTTTATATAGTGATTTAGGATGCTCATGATCATGCCACACAAGTCTAGCATTGTTCCCAGATCATTTACATGTGCCCCTAAGGTCTAAAAATATGTAGGGGTCGCCCATGGAAGTGAAAAACGGCATTTTAAGTCGGTTACAAGCTCACAACAGCCAACTGTCGCATTTCTGGTCGCTGTGCAGGCCTTACGGACCGTAAGGCTTGACCCTTACGGTCCGTAAGCTTGTTCCAGAGGGCAAAATGTTGTTGGCCTTTCAAGCTTCGAATGGGTAACTGGTGTAACACGATTTTGGGTCATTATTTTCAGTATGGGGCCTCTTGATTGGGTCATGAACAGTTTACACCCCTAGATATGATACAAAGTTCCCTTGGATCCTTTTGAAAGTGCCGTAAATGAAGGTTGTCGTGCATATCCTCGTAGGATCCCATTCTTGTGTAATTCGAATCAATCATTGCTAGCATTTACCGGATTTGAGTATATCAGATGTTTACAATATAGTTTTAGGGTCTTGGGATTTATAATTAGGTCGTTCAGAGGTATTTAATTAACATGTCGACGCTTTAAATCCTACCATACATCTTTGACTAGATCCGGTTTCTAACACTTTTGTCTTGTATAACACGTGTCGCTATTTTATTGAACACAAATTTTCGAGGTGTTACATCCTCACCCCCTTAAAAGAAATCTCGACCTCGAGATTTGTTAAATGCTGGAAGTACTTTTTGTCGCATAATGGACCTAACTTCTATAACATATCTGGAGTCTTTCCAAGCTCTCAAAGTGACCCCTATATTAGGTACATGTATCTTTTTGGAGCTTCTTAACCTGTCGATCCTCAATCGATACAGGATGCTCATCACATCATAATTCTGCATATCATTATGTGATAGTGTTTCTTGACTTATTGGCGAAACACATCCTCCAGTCACTAGTGTGCAATGTATTGCGAGCTCCGCCGAGCTCCCTAAATAGGTTTTAGCTTATAAGCTACTTGATCTTGATACATTCGATTTCCTTCGAATGATTCTATATACTCAGAGCCTGACTAGCCTGATAATTTAACAAATTTGGCACACCCTTCCTGGGTGATATCTATTGTTGAACCTTATTCCTTAACAAGAATTTAGGAGGTTTGCTATTTTCATTAATCCTTGATTTTCTGCCGAATAATGGCAACTTACAGATGGCTATGAATTTGCGTGATCTTATTTGTTGTTTCCAATACAACTTTCAGATCCTGATAATTGGACTTACCAATCTATTGTCCTAACAATAGATGTTTAACATGCCATCTATACAAGGTCTCCAAAGGGGCAGTCTTGATGCTCATATATCAACTATTATAGAAAAACTTATCTTAAGGTGAGATGGTTATTCCAACCACCGTTTAAAAACTAATCTTGAGGAATAGCTAATCCTAACAGCTAGTCGAACAAATCGACGATCCTGGGCAGCTGATGGCAAATTCTTAATTATTGCCTAATTAGGGTTGCGGTAACAATGCATAAGCAAAATGAACCGTCTTTCATAATTAACTATACCGAATTCTCAGGATATTGAGTTAGGCTATATGAATCCTCTATTTTAAAACTTACTTAATCAGGGTTTCGATTTCTCCATTGACGGTACCAGCCGTTTAGGAAATTTCATAGTGATACAGCCCTAAATGGGATATAAATCTTAACTCTACTTGCTTCTCAGAAGGTAAACAAGGTAATCTCAGGAGGGATTCAAGGCACAAGGAGGTTACAGAGATTTTCCATATCTCAGGCTCCAATTCATCCACCATTGCTTGTGTCAAATAAGTGACACATTTATGTTACGATTCCACGAATTCCTTAATCGGGAACATTTACTTGGACAATTCTATTTTTTGATATCTTCTTTGAATATCATTAGTTGACTTTAGTACCATATGACCATTGGAATATCCTTGCGGTTCCATGCATTAAACCTCCATACTGATCAGGCATGGAAGCAATCTATGGAACTTATTAAGATACACCAATCCTCATATGGAACTTTTGTCATACCATCTGGTACTCTTAATCGATAGAGATCAAGAGATATCAATTACATATGCTGACGCACTTCATCTGGAGAGAGGGTGTACTAGAATTTTATGAGTGAAGATTCCTGACAGGAACAGAAGAAATGGTTCCTATGATTTCGTCTGTAAGTTTTACCTTACTCTTAATATCTAGGGTTCTCATGAAATACTTTAAGAGTTTGTTATACTTACCATCTATGAAGGATTGATTGGTATCCGAATCAAAGCAGAACCCTTAGCGTTTATTCTACTTCATATTTTATGCTTAAGGTTCTAACATGCAGATTTAATGACTTACAAAATTTATTCCACAAATGACTTATCTGCACCTGAATCAAACAATACCCTTGCATATACATCATGGATAAGGACGTACCGGTTATAACATTGTCCTCCTGCATGGCCTCTTTTGCATCCATCTGAGAGGCCTTAGCGTCAGTCTTCTTATCTCCTTCAAACTTCTTAGCATACTTTGGGCAATTGGATTTGATATGCCCTTTCTCGTTACAGTTGTAACAAGTCGCATCTTCTATCTTCGGGCATTCCAATGTTTTATGCTCACTAGATTTGCAAATCCCACAAACCCTGGGCTGCGATTGGGATTTTGATTCGAACCTGCACTTCCCATAATGGCACTTCTTGCAGGTCTTGCATACTGGTTTCTGGTTGGACTTTTGTTTGTTCTTCTTCTTAGAGCTCTGGGAGTTATCTTCCTCCCTTTTCCTTTTTAGCTCATCTTTTGCATTTGAGGCATGAACAAGATCCTCCTTATGAGTAAGGAAATGTGGTCCTAGATAAAATTTGGAGCGAGTAGCATGGGGCTCCTTGAACTTTTTCACAGCCTTCTTCACAGCTTTTCCAATAGCTGCGTCTATCATAGTTTGAAGAACATCCTTGGAAATTCTAAGGTTCACAATTGTAGCATCATTGGCATGTGTCACATCATCCATAACACGATCAACGGCTGTCTTATCTGAGTTTTCCATACTCAATATTGGTTCCTGCTATATAGTTATCATTCTGCACCATCTCCTGGGCGCTCATCTGGAAAACTCATGCGCTTGTTTTCTTGGCCTCTTCAGGCTTCTTCTAATTCCTAGGGCAGTTAGTCTTGATATGCCCCTTCTCGTTGCAACCATAACAGGTTGCATCTTTCAACTTCTTGCAATCCAAGGTTTTATGTTCCTTAGACTTGCAGATTCCACAGGGTAGAGGCTGAGACTCGAATCTGCATTTTCCGAGGTGGTATTTCTGACAGGTTTTGCACTTGGTCTTCTCACCCAGCTGCTGGCTGTCTTCCTTAAACCTGGAACTCTTCTTATCCTCAGAGTTCCTCTTTGTCTTCCTATCGGAGCGATGAGAATTCTCATCCTCTCTTTTACGCTTTCCATCTTCAGAGGCTTTGGCAGCCTTGTTTCTGACCACATCGAGTGTGAGAGATAGCGACAGATCTGCCGCTGACCTGAATATAGTAGGTCTCGATGCTTTCACACTGGCCTTTATTTCTGGGGCTAGACCCCCAATAAAGCGAGCTATTCGCTTTGGTTCTGGTGTGATCAAGTAAGGAACCAATCGAGACATGGTATTGAAACTTGTAAGGTATGCTTGACAATCTAAGTTCTCCATGACTAATGTCAAGAATTCAGTCTCAATTTTTCTCAACTTCATGTTGAGGACAGTAATTTTCTTTGATAAGAGCAGCGAACTGATCCCAAGTCATGTTGTACAAAGGAATCTTCCTCGTAGCTTGGATCAGTGACCTCCACCAAGCTAGAGCTTCTCCTTTAAAAGATTGTGAAACAAATTTCACAACATCTTGTTCCGCACAACCGCTGATGTCAACAACAATGTCCATCTCCTCGAGCCATGTCATGCAATCGATGGCTCCTTCTTCTCCTGTAAAGTCTCTGGGCTTGCAGGAGACAAAATATTTATATGAGCAGGTCTTAACTGGTACCTCTTTATGAAGCACCACCTGTCTAGACGGAACACTTCTTTGATTTGACGAGTTACGAACATCGTCTTCCTTTGACTCATGTGATTTAGAAAGAGGCTTACTACGAGCCACATATAGAGTCTTAGAGTGTGTATCACTTGATTCATCATACTGTCTGTCGAGAGCTCGTGTAACGGCATTATCTATTAATGCCTGCAGTTCCGCACCAGTTATATTAACTCTGGTAGCATCATTATTCTCCTTCGGGTGGCTGTTAACCTCATCCGATCCAGCCATGTAGCTTGATTGCTACACAAATTTTTGACAAAGATTTATTCGGGAGTTTATTATGGAATCATCCTTTAGGTGATTCATTAACCATGGTAATATAAACCATATTGGTTAATTTGTTAATTATATTAGTATTTTCATTATAATTTATCCTAGTTATAAAACATTAAGGATATTAAGGTGGCGCAAAGGCCTAGTCACAAGGACAGTTTTAAATTTACAAGCCATGATTTCAGAGAATCGAGGCATTAAGGTTTGAACATATTTCATTACCTTTTCTTGACAGAGAGTCAAAGACTACTACTGTCTTTAGTCTCAGAGGACGTTAATTATAGCCCGTAGGCACTTCATCCTTAAGGGATGATTATTTCAAATAAGGGAATTTAGATTAACCCCCCTTTTTTTAAAGATGGCCTGTGTGACTTTAACGATTCACAGTTTGCCAAAAATGTTAACATACTTACAGATGTTAACAGGGATTGGAATCTTTTGGATAAGTTTTACCATCTTGGCCATGTCTGCAATGATATTTAGGCTAGGTTTTACCCTTTAGATTCTTTTTAATATTTAACGCAGAACAATCCTAAATTGAAATGTTAACAAGGATCTGAATCTAATTATGGAACTACCATCTTGGCCCTGTCTTAATGTGACATATGGCTAGGCCTTGTCCTTTTTAGATTTTGCCATTTTATTATAATGGTAGATCTTATAATATAGGAATGATATTTTAAATATAATCGTTCCATTAAAATTTAAACAAGTATATGGTTGCCCTAAACGGGACTTCTAATAGCAAATGATTTGCCCAAGCAAGGGCGAATCAGGAAAATAACAAAGGAACCAAATAAGGGCAAAATAAAACGAATTAGGATTAGTCCTATGTTCTTGTCTAGACTCAAGAATGTGCAACTGTGTAACTGAGATTAAACACAAAAGGCTAGCGTTTAATTCACTTAGTGTTGGCTCTGATACCAACCTGTCACACCCCGATATTTCCACGTATTACCGGTGGGCCCGGTGGGGAGTATCATGACGTAGTTGATATCATCATGGTCAAACAACACAATATTTAAATGCACAGCGGAAGAAAAAGATAAATATATTACAATCCGATTATAAAGTAATATCAAAGTATTACAACGGAAAGTAAAGGATCCACAGGCGGATCAAATAAAAGAAAACTGTTCAACAGACTTCAGGCATCTAGAACTTGCAAGATTCCTTATTAATGCCCTGAGCTTCCAGCCAATTACGTTCAGTACCTGTCACTTAACCTTTTTGGAAAATACGTCAGTTTACACTGGTAAATACAATTAACCGACTCATTTGAAAGGTTTAATAAAATTGATTTGAATGCACAAGGCACAACATATCTTTTATAACTTGGGACAATTATATTATAATCTTGTATACAGATTTACATGTTCGTTGTACGTTCAGGGCCCGATGTAGAAACCGAGTCAAGATTAACAGACACGCCACAAGTATAGGCCCACAAGAGAGTGAGATACTGTTTCCCTTAGGCACTGTCAGGTGTATGCCTACACCCCGTGCATAAGATGTGGCCATTTTATAATACAATGATGTCAAGGATATCCGGGACATGGTCATTAACCCCTAAAGGCTTTTATTTCAAACAATACAGATTAAAGCGGGTTACCTCAATAATTTAATCACAATACGACTAAACATTCAATACCCGACCAAGCGGTATTATTATAATACCGTATCCCAAGCCCGTATAGGGAAAATAAGTTAAGAGTATTTACCTGAGCTAGCAAATGCAATTTATACTCAGCCATATATTCTAATCAGCAAGCACAAGTACTTCTACTGGGGCTCTCAATCTGGAACGAAGGTTTTATTAACCTATTAGATTCCTAACGGGTCTTATTTAAGTCGTAACTTAGACCGGTTAGTTTTAAAGAAGGTTTACGGTTCAAAACGCATGGTTAAGCGAAGACCGGATTAGAATGTGATTTAGACCCGACAAGTTTGGAGACTTATATAATATGGGTAAACTAAACACATTCTGGATTTTACGATAAAAACGATAACGTTTGACCCATTTCGGCTAATTTATGCAAACTAGTTACATAAACCAAACCGAACGCGAATAACGCATAACAGGTAACCGGATGAGTCGTTAACAGGTTTCCCTAAGTTAATATGCTTTAAATATATTGTAATATCAGTAAGATACCTTCCATTATGCCCATAACGAGTTAAATCTCAATTTAAGCCCCGCAGGGGTATTTTGGTCATTTTAAAGGTTATAAAAGAGGTTAAATGAAATTCTGAGATTCGGATCCGAATACATCGGTAAAATGACTTATGTTAATAGGTCATATCAGTTGGTAATAAGTCTTATATGACAAAATGGTTTTAAACCCAAACTATGCTTTTAATACGCTTAAAAAGCCATTTTAAGCGATTTCCGGGTTATACAGGAAATCTGAGTTTTCTGATTAGGTTATAAAGTTCAAAATACTACATTTATTATTTAAAATCAGTAGCAATTGGATTGGTGTCAAAATACTATGTAAAACTCATTTTATACACAAAAAGGGTATAATCGGTATTTACCGAATTATGGCCATAACCTTAGGTTATGAGCAGGTTAAAAATAATTAAAAATATTTAAAAATACCAAAATATTATATTACATCAGTGGGTAAAAGGTTTGGTGTCGAAAATTGGGTTTAGATAGGCTTTATGCTAATTGCGCCGTTTAATTAACAAAAAGCTTCTTAAGTGCGCAATTGAGCATAACTCCTAATCTAGACCTCTAACTGATGTGAAAATTTAGGGACATGTTTATAAATCAGTAATAAAGATTATTGTCTTCTTACATATCCAAAATTCTCGTTTTATGGTCAAAAGGGCATTATGGTCAACATTTGGCATTTAACGGAAATGTGTAAATGAAACGGATAATCAATGAACCAATCATAGAGGGTTATACCCTCTTGTAGCCTGGTACTAAGGAAGCTCTAAGGAATTTCCAAATCATACTAAATCGGGTCAGAACTGAAGTCGAAGCAAAAGTCAAAGTTTTGCGACTTTCGGCTCCGAACCGGGTCTAAACAGAAAATTGTCGGGTCGAACATGCTTAGACATGTTCTTACACTTATTACTAAGTTATATGTGTGATAAAATAGGTTACATTCCTTCTGCATTGTTAATTATGCGTTAATTCGAAGATTAGCATTCTGTTGACTTTTTATAAGCAACTTTGACCCGACATTTGATCTAGTTAGAGCGGGAATCTGAGGGTGCCCTTTTAAGGGTTTATTGCCCACATAATTACCAACTTATAACTACCTTCAATTCGACTAATCACTGGACCATTAATGATTAATCGCTAAGTCAAACGGTAATTACGACGGTTTGACTTTTAAGCTAAAACTAAGTATAAACTCAATTAAGGAAGGTTAAGCATACTTACAGAAGTCCTATGCACGATTAGGGATGCTTAGGGTCTGCTCTTGAACTCCCAAAAGCTCCAGAAATGCAGATGGAATGAATGCAAGAATGTTGCAAACATTGTGGCTTTATATAGTGATTTAGGATGCTCATGATCATGCCACACAAGTCTAGCATTGTTCCCAGATCATTTACATGTGCCCCTAAGGTCTAAAAATATGTAGGGGTCGCCCATGGAAGTGAAAAACGGCATTTTAAGTCGGTTACAAGCTCACAACAGCCAACTGTCGCATTTCTGGTCGCTGTGCAGGCCTTACGGACCGTAAGGCTTGACCCTTACGGTCCGTAAGCTTGTTCCAGAGGGAAAAATGTTGTTGGCCTTTCAAGCTTCGAACAGGTAACTGGTGTAACACAATTTTGGGTCATTATTTTCAGTATGGGGCCTCTTGATTGGGTCATGAACAGTTTACACCCCTAGATATGATACAAAGTTCCCTTGGATCCTTTTGAAAGTGCCGTAAATGAAGGTTGTCGTGCATATCCTCGTAGGATCCCATTCTTGTGTAATTCGAATCAATCATTGCTAGCATTTACCGGATTTGAGTATATCAGATGTTTACAATATAGTTTTAGGGTCTTGGGATTTATAATTAGGTCGTTCAGAGGTATTTAAGTAACATGTCGACGCTTTAAATCCTACCATACATCTTTGACTAGATCCGGTTTCTAATACTTTTGTCTTGTATGACACGTGTCGCTATTTTATTGAACACGAATTTTCGAGGTGTTACATTTTCCCTTTTTAAAACGAAGTTCACTATAAACCTGGCTCTGATACCAATCTGTCACACCCCCAAAATCCACACGCTGAGTATCACTGCTTGGAGGCGTGACATGACCAGGATCAAGCCACCAATCATATTGAACAAGCATGTAAGTAGTTTATAAAATCCAACACAATACAATTGGTGTCTAAACAAAACATAGTTTAGGTTGCAAGCGGAAGCATAATGTTTAAAACCAAGTCATAAGTTTAAATGTTTCAAATGTTTAGCATGGCACACAGCTGTCCATGTCCCACAACGACTCTTCCCACTCCGATGCAAGCTCCATAGATACCTAACGACCTGCAAGGCATGTAACAACGAGTCAACAACAAAGTTGAGCGAGTTCACAGTTGATTATTCAGTTATTGAGTTCGTTTCAGAAATCGTAAGTTCGTTTCATAACCATGTATTACCCAGTATCCCTGATTCCCAAGCCTTTACGATATTTAGTGGGGGCTTCCCATGTTGTATGTTACTAGACTAGTCGTATCCATAAGTGTCCTTCCCAATCCGAGGACAGTGGTAAGTATGAGTTTACGTAGGTTTTACGTAAGTGCCCTTCCCAATCCGAGGACAGTAGTAAGTATGAGTTTACGTAGGTTTTACGTAAGTGCCCTTCCCAATCCGAGGACAGTAGTAAGTATGAGTTTACGTAGGTTTTACGTAAGTGCCCTTCTTAATCCGAGGACAGTAGTAAGTATGAGTTTACGTAGGTTTTACGTAAGTGCCCTTCCCAATCCGAGGACAGTAGTAAGTAGTCTAGTAGTGATGAAAGTACGAGTAGTTATTCAATCCCATTCCCAACCCACCGGGAATCCCATGCCTTGGTAAGAGTGTGAACTCACCTTGGTTTGCTCGGTATGCTAAACTATGTGCTCACAAGTAACCAATCAAGTCCTATAGTATGCACGTATACTCAATCAGTTCAAGTTCGTAAGAGTTCACATGCAAGTCTATGTCACAAAGTGTGCTTAAGCAATCATCATCAAGTAACACATAACAGTTAGTCAATCCATACAAGGTTCCAAGTTACTTGCAAGTTCCTTAACTTAGTTATCATGCTCAACCGAGTTAACATATTTTAACAGGAATAATAAACTTAACAGAATTAACGTACTTAACAAAGTTAGCAAGCTTAACTGGATTGACATATTTAACAGGGTTACATATTTAACAGAGTTACATATATAACTTAACAGAGTTAATCAGAATCAATAGGGTTAACATACACAACAAATTTAACAATCTTAACTTAACAGGGTTTACTGAGTCCAAGTGTTCGACGAAATCACTCTTGTGACGAAATCACTATGGACGAAAACACTTCTAGTGGCGAAATCACCCTTGGCGACGAAATCACCCAGCGACGAAATCACCAAGTGTTTTCGTCGATTTTTCCGTTTTCGTCGGTTTTGGGTTTTCGTCGGGTACATCGTGTTCCTTGCTAACAGTTACTATTCCAGAACCCTAATGATTCGTCTAACAGTTTCATTACCGCATCACCAAATTTTATCATACCATCAACATCATTAGAATGTAATCCTGACAATCTGATCAATCTAACATTCTTAACAATCACACACTGAAAATCACTTGTTCATCAATCAAATAAGATCATCATTCAGTTCAATATTTAGACATACACATATATATATATCATCCAGTCGAACACGAGCAGTAGTACAGTCAATCAGGTCTAGTCTGAACGATTTACAATAGAAATATCAAACCCTACCAATCAAAAACAGTACATTCTAATTCAACAAACCCTAATGTTTGAAGTCATGCATTGACCATCGTAGTTCAGACTTACACATAAACCATCAGCATATAAACCATGTGATTCTCAGATCATTGAAACATTGTACACTTCACAATCATTATCCATACACAATATCATAAGCATCACATGCTAACAGTTACTCCATAATGCTAAACAACAGTCAAAAGTGTTTTCAATCATATAATCGAATAAAGATTAACACTAACCGCGATGCACGAAACAATACTCGATGATCCAAAGGATTTCGGGGAACCCAAGGTTGCCGTCAAGTTTGCAAGGGGAGAGTAGAAAGGTCTAGGGTTCTAAAACTGCCCTAATGTAACCGATTCCACAAGTTATAATGTAAACACCATTGGGCCAGCCGAACACCCTTGGGCCGAAGCCCAATCCTGACGAAAACACTGATTTCATCGAGGAGATAGGTGTTTTCGTCGAGTGTGTGTTTTCGGATGTGAGTGATTTCGGCCAAAGCTCCAACTTTCTTCACAAGGTCGAAATAATAATAATAATAATAATTTACAACTTTTATTTATGAGATATTACTAACAAAAGTCAACATAACCACTTAAAAACAAATCACAGTGCACAGTTTCACAACAACGGACCATAAAAGACAGTATGTAGCAAGTAATGCATGAGGGAGAAACCTTGGAAACTCGGGTTGTCACACACATTATTATTATGTGTGCACCCACAATAATATTGTGATTTGCATGCTCATCTTAGTTCCTCCTAACTCGTGTCAAATGGTTCTTCAAACCCAGATATCAACGGAGGTTGTCAAAGTAATAAGATCACAAAAATCCAAGGACTATGGCATACTATCAACGCATCTTAAAGTAAGCAAATAATCCATGCCATCATGCTATAGTGACAAGTGTGTGTTCGTATGTAACGTCATAAGCAGATGTGTACTAGTCATGTAATGTATGCAACAAGTGAGAAAGACGAACCTTGCAATCTGGAGCTGAGTGTCATGGGCGTATTCACGTATTCAGAACTGTTCGGTTATAGTCTGGTTTTATAAAAACATTCTTAAAACCAAGTTCACTATAACCAGTGGCTCTGATACCAAACTGTCACACCCCCAAAATACCACTTGCGGAAACTCCGCGGGACGTGTGACGTACCAGGATCTAGCCACCAATCACATTGAACTCATAACTATATTTAAATAAAAACTTTCATTCATTATCATAAAGCGTTACAAAACATTATTTATTAATCAGCGGAAGCATAATACAATAGTCAACAATTTTGTAACTCAAGCGTATAAATCCATTAAACTTGTCTTGTGATTCCTTGTAACTTGGCCCATGACCACTCCAGCATCCCAGACAGCAAGTCCCAACAAAATGTACCTAAAGGCCTGCAAGCATGCAGAAAAACGTGTATCAGACAACGCTGGCGAGTTCACTGAGTTATTAAACCATTCGTTACCGATTACTGATTTATGTTATGTTATGCTGATAATAAATCGATACCGCAGACGACCCTTTTTGCCCTTCTCCAATGCTCTATCAAACATTGGTCATGATTTAAAGTTATTAGTTCACGCCCGTCCTATCCAGGTACGTCGTGAGGGTGCCAAACCTAATAGCGCTATCAATTAATAACATCGTTGCCCTACAAGCAACTAACCCGGTAGTATGATGGGACTTAAGTGATATAGAGTGAGTGTATTATCCAACATCAACGTTTACTGAAAGCCGTTGCACATCCCCTGCAAGGATATGCGTTTGTGAGATCCGCCTCACATCCCCTTCAAGAATGTGGGTATTTTGAAAACCCGCCTCATATCCCCTACAAGGATATGGGTTTACGAAAATCCGTTTATAAGTTTTGTCTGTTTGATTGTCCCCACCGGACGCATGCTTGTTTTGAGAGAAGTGAACTCACCTTAGATTTGCTTGGTATGTTTTATTACTTTGTTTATCAATTGATCACGCATGTCCTAATCATGGTTTATCAATAACAATCAGTTATGTATTCACATTGAACCACATATTTTGTCACATATTACACAAGTTACGTTCATGATATATATATATACACACGCATAACATGCATGTTATAGCTGTTAGCCATGTCACGCATCATTCATGTTAACAGAGTTTATCCACACAACAGATTATTGTGCCACATACAAGTTTACTTCACAAGTCCAAGTCCCAATTAACACTTAATAGCCGGTTATCATCATGAAATCTCATAGTAGGTAGTTGTTTCATTTACAAGCTCATATCACAAGTTCATATTTCACAAGACACGTAACAGTTAACACACACACCGTATACTTCTACTATTCCATCTTTAACCCTTACGACGAAATATCATAGACGACGAAGGACATATTTCGTCGAGACCATGCATGACGAACATCCCCATTCTTCATCGGGTCACATGTGACGAAACATCCCCATTCTTCGTTGACTAGTTTTATTTATCAAAAGCACGTCGACGAAAAATCCCATTATTCGCCATACACAGGTCGACGAAAGTTCCATGGTTTTTCGTCGGGGAACAGTTAACATCTAGATTCATACTAACCCTAATAATCGCTGACACCATTCAACACTAGAATAACCACTACAAGATCATCGATTTACATAATCTGATCATACAGAAATCATGTGATCCTCGAACTAACCCATCAGTGATCATCAAGTCGAATAAAATCATTATCATAAACACAACATGCAGACACAGTTCATCGATTTATATTACCCTATTGCAAACCCTAAATCATAGTAAATCTCATGATCCTTATCATCAATCACTAACATATTGCACACAACAGAAACAATCATTCCACGATTAAAACAAGAAGGATCATACTAACCGATTGATGGATTAGGCAGGAGGCAAGCTCCAAATCAAGGGTTGGTCGCCACCAATGAGAGAGAACGTGCTAGGGTTCAGTTATGTTTTTAGTTTTGGCACTATGAGGGCATGAAGGTGTAGGTGATGTGTTTTGCTTTGGGCCCAGCCTTCGAGCTTTGTTTGGGCTGATAATTAGACTCGTGTGATGGAGGATTCGGGCTGGGGTTCATGTGTAAATTAAACGAGTGTACGATCATGTGCGGGTGTGCGACTGGGTTCACAGACTCGACAGTTAAATAATATATACTTACAACCCAATAGGTACGACCTTATATAACCAATCCATGATTATCATAGCATACACAGTTTTAATATATGACAAGACACGTAATTATACTTGCTAAAAAGTCAAGAAATCAAATAACGTCAACCTTGAAAGTTCAGGTTGTCACATATATATTTTTTAAATCAATATTACCAACTAAGACTATAGCTTAACAATATATTTCTTTCGATAAAAAATAACCATGTTACTAATTAAATAACATTTCTTAAATATATTAGAATATACATGCACACACATATATAATTTGGGGTTTAATTTAAACGAGCCAAACGAGCGAGCCAACGAGCCAACTAACAAGCGAGCCATGAATGAACCTACCTTGGCTCGGGCTCGGCTCGTTTACAAACCGAACAGAGCCAAGCCAACTCGTTTAAAACCGAGCTGAATTCGAACCGAGCTTTTTTCGAACTTTTTTCGAGCAAACTTCGAGCGAGCCTCGAGCCACGGGCTTTTTGAACGGCCCTAAACTAGTGTCTTCGTCGGCCTCCTCTTCACATGCACAAACCATCTCAATATCCCCTTCTTAAGCTTACTCGATATACTAGCCACGCCTAGCCTTTCCCTTAAAACCTCATTTCTCATACAATCTAACTTTGTGTGCCCACACATCCACCGCAGCATTCTCATCTCTGCTACCTCCATCTTGCGTACCTGCGTCTTTTTAATAGCCCAACATTATGTTCCATACAACATAGCATGTCTAACTGCAACCCTATAGAATTTTCCCTTTAATTTAGTTGGGAACCTCCTGTCACGCAATACCCCAACGACTGCTCTCCACTTACACCAGCCAGATTGGATACGGTGAGCAACGTCACTATTTATCTCCCCATCTTGTTGTACAAATGATCCTAAAAATTTAAACCTAGTAACCTATGGTACCGTTTGACCATAGATGGTGATCTGAATATCCTCGTGGTCGACTGTCCCACTGAAATCACAGTAAAGGTACTCGGTCTTTGAGCGACTAATCCTTAAACCTTTCCCTTATAAAGAAGCCTGCTACTATTCTAACCTCTCATTCAGGTGTTGTTTAATCTCCGCAACTAACACAATATCATCTGCAAAAAGCATGCACCACGAAATCGGCTCATGCAATGACTTTGACAACTCATCCAGGACAACTACAAAGAGAAACGGACTCAATGCAGACCCTTGGTGGAGTCCTATCTCCACAAGGAAAAAATCAGTATCCCCTACTAGCGCATGAACACAAGTTCCTGTCCCACCATACATATTCCTAATTATGTCTATATAATTCCCATGTATCCCTCTACCCTCCAAACTATCCCAAATCAAGCCACGTGGTACACTGTCGTATGCTTTTTTCTAGGTCAATGAACACTATATGCAGATCTCGATTCTTCTCCCTATATTTTTCCATCAATCTCCTTAGAATGTGTAATGCTTCCATAGTTGACCTCTGTCACACCCCAACCGATGGCGGAAACATCGGAGTGAGACAAGCGAGATTGCTCAAAGACTTCATAACACTATTGTGACAATATTTAATTCAAAAGTTGATTTCATTCATACGAAATTGTCAAGTTACTAGTAAGAAAATCAAAGTACAACAATAGAAATTCAAAGTACAACAATGTTTAATCAAAATATGATAACAAATCTAGTATTTCATTATGTGTTTCTAAAGTCGTCCCTACTAGATTTCATCAAGATTATCATCATCAACCTACAACATGTTTAAAAGTATAGTTCAACACACAAGGCATTGGCGAGTACACAAGTTTAATACATAACATAAGTATATTTAACTAATCCACATGGCAAACAAAGCTATCAAGATTAACGTAAAAACTGGCATGTGAATATTCAAGTCAACCCAAGGTTTAACGCAATGTTTAAAGACTTAACATGACGTCACGAACACGGGCGGGGCGATACTCCTAACGCGCTATACATGTTAAGGGTAGGCTCGTACAAAGTTAATGACTAGTTATCATAAAAAGTATAACCCAGAATAACGAATCAAGTATAACGTATGTATGCATGTATTGGATTGTTGTGTTTGCGTAAATGATGCGTGTGTGGTGTGATATATATTTAAGTATATTTTAAGCCCTTTTTACACGTTAGTCAAGTTTTAAATTTATAAAACACGATATTTACTAACACCAAACACACATATGGGCAAGTGCACCCATCGTGAGCGTAGTATAGTGTTGGTAAGATACCGAGGTCGTCCAAGGACACAAGAGCTTTTAGTACCGGTTTATCCTCAACGTCTAATCTAATCAATTCAAAAGTTAGAAAAAGGTTTTAAACTAGAAAAATAAAAACTAACTAAAATGCTGAAAAATAAAAATAAAAATAAAAACAGATAGACAAGATGAATCACTTGGCTCCGACTCGTGTTTGGTGTAACCTTTGATTATTTCCGCACTTTTGCACTTTTTAAGAGATTATCTTAGTTATTGTAGTAGGCCCCTCTTTTGAAGGTGACGTTACCCTCAACCCAGTAGATTGAGTCAGCAAGGATACAATCCTAAAGGGTCGGATTATTGAAAGATAATTAATTAAGTTATTAATGTATATTATGGTAGGCCCCTCTTTTGAAGGTGACGTTACCCTCGGCTAAGTAGTCTGAGTCAGCAGGGATACAGTCCTAAGTAGCCGGGTTAAAGTATTAATAGTAGCTTACATACGAGGGGATCAAAGAGTTTGGACCCCCGCCATCCAATACCGGTGGGTATTGAAGGAGGTCCTACTAAATTTGACCCAAGTCCTTACAGGATCTATACACTGAACAAGGCAAGACTCTTACCAAACCGTTCCCTTAACCCCCAACCAGGTAGCCAACATACCTCCATATAGACCGTGGAGATATGAATGGTGAAAATCTTTTATTTTATATAGACAGTAAAATAATGCCAAGACACCACGGACAAACGATAAGGAAGAATCACCTTCAACATAAGAAACTAGTTATTAAAGTCATTAATACATAACCAAGTAAAAAGTGCGAAAAGATTAAAAATAAAAAGTATTACACTAGACACTTGTCTTCACCAAGTGATGTAAGAGACTTAGGCAAACATGGCCTTGATTGTCAAGAACTCTTACGATCAATCTTGGATCCCGAGAAGACTCACACACTCTATGATGGACAATGGATGATGGTGGTGGATGATGGTGTTGTGATGGTGGTGGGTGGTGGGTGAAGTGTGAGAGAGGTGGTGTGCCAAGGGATGGTTTGCAAATGAGCCAAGCACACCCTATTTATAGCCTGAACAGTAGCTCGGGCACGGCCCCGTGTACATCCTCTTCACTGTCTTCATTAATTGCAGTTTGTCTGCATTAGTTGACCACACCCCCGTGTCCGCTGGGCACGCCCCCGTGTGCAGAAACATATCTGTACTATCAAGATTTGCCTGTATTTTGCGAATCTTATAGTTGACCACGGCCCCGTGTCCGCTGAGCACGGCCCCGTGGTGGGCGATAGAAGCTTCTATAGCTTTGCCCCGTGTACATCCTCTTCTCTGTCTTCATTAATTGCAGTTTGTTTGCCTTAGTTGACCACGCCCCCATGTCCGCTGGGCACGCCCCCGTGTGCAGAAGCATATCTGTACTATCAAGATTTGCCTGGATTCTGCGAATCTTATAGTTGACCACGCCCCCGTGTCCGCTGAGCACGGCCCCGTGGTGGGCGATAGAAGCTTCTATAGCTTTGTATTTTATGCTGGCACTTGGGCACGCCCCCGTGTTCACTGAACACGGGGCGTGTTCAGCCTTCTGTTCTTTTGTTTTGCTTGGGAAGATGTTGTCGGGGAGGTCGGGCATGCCACGTTTGTTCCTTTTCTTGTATTTATGTTAGATTTAGCTGCATTTTTGCTTCTTTTGTTAATTTGAGCTCATTTAATCCTGAAAATACAAAAGGAAGACAAAAACACACTTTTTTCCAACATTAGTACTAAAAAGGGGTTAGTTTTATGCCACAATTGATGTAATTTATATGTTGCATTTTGTGCACATAAAATACCCCCACACTCGAATCTTTGCTTGTCCTCAAGCAAAACTCTTTATAATGTGGCTTTACACTCCCAAATGGAATGGGTAGAAGAGAAGGGTTTTTTTTTTGGGCTTGTCATAGAGTGTCGGGATTTCCAAGATTCTTTATTAGGTTTTATTTTTATTTATTTACAATCCTATTCGTCATGATTTATTTAAAACATTACATAAGATAAATTACTTTTTAGGGCATAACATGCCTTTTTAAAATTCCATTTATATACAAGTTCACATACCTCACGGGGGATCACTCAACACTCGGCCGAAGATGTATTTTAGTGAATCACTCGAGAGCGGCAGGAAACTTACTCCTACTATAGGCTTGCCAAACAATCAATCCTCCTCCTTTTTAACTATATACCTTTGTAAATATCAAGAGGACTTTTGGGTGAAGGGTTAGGCTTGGGTTAAAGGTAGGTGGTTGGGTTAGTGGTTAGTAGAAAAGGGCGAAAAGCGTAAAAAGCATCGGTTTTCGTAAGACTTTTTATTTATTTTTATTTAATTTTTTTTTCAATTTTTATTTTGATGAAGCCATTATTCAAACAAAGTTATTTTTGATGAACTTGCTTGTTTATTTCTTTTGCTTCATCATCAACATATATATATATATATATATATTTGAAAAGTCATACGAAAAACCGAGACAGGTTTCTGGCTCCGGTTTTCCTGTCCCGGCTTTAGGAGCACTAATATTTAGTGCTCTAAGCCTCGTATGTACCTGTTTTATCAATAAACACTACACCAAACCATAGCAAACATCCTAAATTACCACCGTTCAACATCCACATCACAAAGTTAGAAAGAAAAACAAATGCAGAAAATAAAAAGAGTTAAAGGAAAGTAAATTGTTCAACACACGGCACGCAGGCTGGAAATTGTTCGAAAGAAAAGGGGGTTAACCTGTGGGATCAACAACCATCTGCTCCTACCTCCACTCCTCCCGCCTAGTCCATGTCTCCGTCCTCATCATCATCATCTCCTCCACCATGTCCCACTATGTACTCCCGGATATTCCCGATGTCATCTTGGATGTCGGAAATGTTTCTCTCGATTGCTCCTACCCGGTTGTACGTATTGCTTGCCATGTTATAGGTGTTCCTGGTGCACATGAGGTTTTCCTGCAATAAATCATGTAAACTTTGGAAGTTAGGAAACCCGCCTCCTTGTGAGGAGGATTGGCCCGGATCACCGTGGGGCTGGTACTGGTATTGATGATGCTGTGGAGCGTGAAGGACAAGTGCCTCTTGCGGGTTCCATGCATGCCCCTGCATCCTTTGGAAGCTAACCGACCCGTCTTCAGCCTCATAAATTAGGTTCATGGAGCGGCAGATGTGTACATCCACTCTTCCCGACCATGGACTCCTTTCGAAGGACCTAGGTATGTTCGTGAAGTGCTTGAAGAGACGGTATATCCACCCCCCGAAGAAGATAGGGGTTGGTGAAGTAGCAAGTCGGTTCAAATGCATGTTACGGAGTAGGAGGTACGGAACATCTAGGTGTCTGCGGGTATGAATGCAATGAAGGACCACCAAATCTCTCAACCCCACAACGCCACTGCTATCATGCCTTTGGCTAAGAGAGTAAGCGAGGACCCTATGGATGTATCGGTAGAGTGGGTCCCTTAACTTAGTGCTCTTAGTGTTGCTCGGGTTGTAGTGCCATTCACCAATCTGAGCCCACGCGGCTTGGCGCTCGTTCTCATCCAACTCTCGCACCCCTCCGGTGTTTTCTTCATTACCCGCATCTTCCTCCGCATACAGCCCAACAATCAACCCAAATTGTGCCATCGAAATCGAGTACTTAGTTCCACCACATCGGAATACTACCCCGTCATTATCAAATGGGTCGCACCTTGAATTGAACGTGAAGGTGCTATAGAATTCCATAGTGCACTCGTGGACTGAGCGAAGTCGAGTGGTTAGGGCGACTCTTAGTGGGCCGGTAACGAGGTTGTTAAACCGGTCAAGTTGGTTCACCATTGCTAACAGATCCATGCATGCTTGTCTTGGGTATTCTTCCGGTCTTGTTTGAAGTATTTAATATCTTGCCCTAGCATCGAGCTCATTTGCGTTGAACCTCGTGAATTACCTTGACATCTGAAAGAATACACCAAAAGTTAGCATGAAACAGTGGAATTTTCGGACAAAACTGCAAACAGCGAGCTGGACACGGCCCCGTGTTCAGCGGACACGACCCCGTGTCCAGGCATCTGTTACTCAAAAATTTCATTTTTCTACCCGGTCCCGAAAACTTGAAAATTTTTGGTCCACTAGGTGCGGTTTCCCCCGAAAATGAAACCCCAAGTGCCGTTTTTCCCAAAACAAACCGTTTACCCATTCAATTTTATCTTTTTCAGTTCAAAAACAAGGGTTTGAGGTTTCTGTGAGAAATCGGGCGAATCTTTGAACAATACAAGTGGATTTACTCCCTATAACATTAATCTAACTAAATGCTAACAGATTTATACAAAAATTTGAGGTTCGATCCGGATGAAGTTCAAGAACCCTAGATTTTTCCCCAAATTTTTGATGTTTTAACTACATGCAAATGCTTAATCTAACTACTAATGATGATAGAATCATACCTTGGTGTTGTTAGAAGTAAAGGAGACGTCGAAAATCTGCGGAAAATCGCGTTGAACCAGAGCGTTTTTGGGGAACAGGGCGTGTGGAATGGTGTAACTGTTATGAAAAAGGGGATTTATCCCGACAGTCGTGCGGACACGGCCTCGTGCCGAGCAAAAAAAAAAAATTTAAGTGCTCGTGTGAGTGCCCTTGTTTCCCAAAAACTTGGTTGGAAGACTTACCGATTAAGATGTCATCCCGTTGGTTCGTAACTTACCAGGTATGATGTTATTGCTTTTACTTCTTCGACCGTTTGAAACGAGATTTCTTCCTCTTCATCCTCAATGAATCCTTGATAGATTTTCACCCGTTGGCCATTGACTTTGAATGGAATTCCATTCCGAGATTTAATTTCTACTGCACCATGTGGGAAAATATGGGTGATGGAAAAAGGTCCTGACCGCCTAGATTTTAATTTACCAGGAAATAATCGAAGTCGCGAATTAAACAAAAGAACTTGATCTCCTACTCGAAATTCATTAGGTTTAATATGTTTGTCATGCAAGTTCTTCATTCTTTCCTTATAAATTTCAGAGTTTGAGTATGCATAATTCCTAAGTTCGTCTAATTCATTTAATTGACAAAATCGATTTCTACCGGCAAATTCTAAATCTAAGTTTACATTTTTAATTGCCCAGTAGGCTTTGTGTGCAATTTCTACTGGCAAATGACAGTTTTTTCCATAGACTAGCTTATATGGGGTTGTACCTATTGTTGTTTTATAAGCAGTTCGAAAAGCCCATAAAGCATCATCTAATTTATCTGCCCATTCCTTTCTTTTTAACCCTACGGTTTTTTCAAGTATTCATTTTAAACCTCTATTAGTCACTTCGGCTTGTCCGTTTGTTTGAGGGTGATATGCTGTTGAGACCCGGTGATATACCCCATATCTTGTTAAAAAAAAATTCAAGTTGATGGTTGCAAAAATGGGTACCTCTATCACTTATTAATGTTTTAGGTGTTCCAAAACGAGAGAATAATTTTTTCAGAAATCTTACCACGACTCTTCCATCGTTTGTTGGAAGTGCCTCGGCCTCGGCCCATTTAGACAGGTAATCTACTGCCACAAGTATATATTTGTTTCCTTTTGACGGTGGGAAAGGTCCCATAAAGTCGAGTCCCCACACATAAAAAATTTCACAAACAAGAATGCCATTTTGGGGCATTTCGTTTTTGGAAGAAATATTACCTGTTCGTTGGCAGGCATCACATGTCTTGACAAGACTTTGGGCGTCTTTGTAAATGGTTGGCCAATAAAACCCTGAATCAAATACCTTTCGTGCGGTACTAGCGGCACCATGATGTCCTCCGTATGGACTTTCATGACAATGGCGGAGAATTCTTCGTGCTTCGCTACCATGTACGCATCGTCGGATGAGTTGGTCGGCACACATTTTGAAAAGATAAGGGTCTTCCCAAAAATAATGCTTCACATTAGCAAAGAATCTCTTTCTTTGATGATGTGGCCAACCTTTTGCGACTATACCGCTAGCTAAGTAGTTAGCATAGTCGGCGTACCATGGTTCTTCTCTGTATTCCACCATTTCTAGGGACTCCGTTGGAAATTTTTCGTTGATTTGCTCGTCCCTGGTTGCCTCCAAAGCTGGGTCTTCTAAGCGCGAAAGATGATCTGCTGCGGTGTTTTCCGCTCCTCTTTTGTCTTTGATTTCAATATCAAATTCTTGGAGGAGTAAAATCCATCGAATCAAACGTGGTTTTGCGTCCTGCTTTTTGAAGAGATATCGAATGGCTGCATGATCTGTATAGACTAAAGTTTTAGAAAGAACAAGATAAGAATGAAATTTATCAAAAGCAAATACCATAGCTAGTAATTCTTTTTCAGTTGTTGTGTAATTTTCTTGTGCATCGTTAAGTGTTTTACTAGCATAATAAATTGGGTGAAAATGCCTTTCTTTTCTTTGTCCTAAGACAGCTCCAACTGCAAAGTCACTTGCATCACACATGATTTCGAAAGGAAATTTCCAATCAGGCGCTATCATGATAGGTGCATTGACTAACATTTCCTTTAGGGTTAGAAATGCTTGATTGCAATCCTTGTCAAAGATGAAAGGAGCATCTTTTTCAAGTAATTTTGTTAGAGGCCTTGAGATTTTAGAAAAGTCTTTGATAAACCGCCTATAAAATCCGGCATGCCCTAGGAAACTTCTGATAGCTCTAACGGAGGATGGGGGTGGTAATCGAGAAATAGTGTCTATTTTAGCTCGATCAACCTCCATTCCTTCGCTTGAGATTTTGTGACCGAGTACTATTCCCTCAGTTACCATGAAATGGCATTTTTCCCAGTTAAGGACGAGGTTAGTTTCCTCACATCGGGATAGCATTCGTTTAAGGTTATCGAGGCATTGGTCGTATGAATCCCCAAAGATAGAAAAGTCGTCCATGAAGACTTCCATTGTCTTTTCTGTCATGTCATGGAAGATGGCTACCATGCAACGTTGGAAGGTTGCGGGGGCATTACATAGACCAAACGGCATGCGTCGATAAGCAAAAGTTCAATAGGGACATGTGAAAGTTGTCTTTTCTTGGTCTTCAGGTGCTATCGGGATTTGAAAGTAACCTGAAAAACCATCCAAGAAACAGTAAAATTTATGACCGGATAATCTTTCTAACATTTGATCAATGAAGGGCAAAGGAAAGTGATCTTTCCTTGTTGCTTCATTTAATCGTCTATAATCTATACATACTCTCCATCCTGTGACGGTTCTCGTTGGTATTAATTCATTCTTTTCGTTAGTTATTACCATCATACCTCCTTTCTTTGGAACTACTTGGACGGGACTTACCCAAGGGCTATCGGAGATAGGATAAATAAGTCTGGCGTCAAGTAATTTGATGACTTCATTTTTAACCACTTCTTGAACATTTAGATTTACTCGACATTGTGGTTGTATTACCGATTTGTAGTCATCATTCATTAAAATTTTGTGTGTGCACATGGAAGGACTTATTCCTTTAATATCTACAAGCTTCCAAGCAATCACATTTTTATGTTTTTTCAAAAGGTTAATTAATTTTTCTTTTTCTAAACTATCTAACTTAGATGAAATAATTACAGGTGATTTACCATCTTTGTCTAGAAAAGCATATTCCAAACCTTTTGGAAGTTCTTTGAGCTCAAGAGGTGGGTCTTTAGGAGACTCCTTATTTGGTTGCTCATTTTGATCAAGAACTTTAAAATTTTGTTCTATGGCGACCTCTTCTTCAACAAAGTGGTCAAGCTTTTCACTTGTATCGGGTGGTTCATCTTCATCTTCAATTAGGGAGTCATTATTGCCGAATGGATATTTCATTGACCGCTCAGGATCGACACTCTTTTTAAATGCCCCTAATTGAATAGGTAGATTGTTATACTTCCGGTTCTTCAAAGCTTCGTGGGTTTTTACAAAGGGTCGTCCCAACACTAGAGGAGCGTCATCGAGGATGACAAAGTCGGTTGGGATTACCATTTGATTTGTTTGAACCAAGACATCCTCAACTACACCGATTGATTTTATTACTTTCCGATTAGATAGAAAAATGGGTATTTGAAGTGGAGAAAAATCACTAATACTTAATTTTTCGAAAATGTAGTTGGGCATTATGTTAACGCAAAGATCTTTATCAATTGTGACATTACTAATAAATGAATTTTGAAAAAAACATGGAACCGGTGTAATGTTGATTTCAAATGGATCTTCTTTTATTAGCGAGGTTTGATCTTTAGTTAACTTAACACTTACCGTTTCGTCAATTTTAGTGTTAGTATTTGACTCTTTTAAAAACTTAGCATGAGTTGGAACTAAATAATGATTTTCAAAAGAAGGTGACAAGAGATTAATTTCTTCAAAATTAGACTTTTCTTGAATTTTAGCGTTGTCGGACTCACCTTTTTTGTAGTTTAACTCATGTGTCGGTTTTTCACTTATTTGTTCTTCCATTTTTACACTTTCAATTATCTCTTCTTTATTTAATTCTTCTCTTGCGCGGGACTCCTCTTCCCTTGCGCGAGAATCTTTTATATAGCGCTCGATAACTTTAAGGTGTTCTAATATCCTATCGGTCACTTCGGTAATAGAAAAAGGATCGGGATTTTCAAAGCTTGAATCCGGTTGTTCGATCCTTTGTTCCTCATAATACTCATAGGAAGTAGATGGTTCACACCATTGTTCTTCATTGTAAGCATATAATGGATAAGGGTCGTAATTTTGTTCTTCATAATACTCATATGAGGTGGGTTGTTCACGCCATGGTTCTTCATAATAAGCATATGATGGTGGTGGCTCATATCTTGGTTCCTCAAAGTATGAGTAAGAAGGCTCATACCTTGGTTCATCAAAATATGAGTATGAGGGAGGAGGTTCACACCTTTGGTCTTCATAGGATGTGTATGAAGTTGATGGCTCGTACATGGGCTCCTCATAGTAGGTGTATGAAGTGGATGGTTGATATAAGTTACAATATTGAACCAAGTGCGGGTCACCACAATTAGTGCAATAGTTACTCCTATAATCATCCTCCTCATAGGTGTAGTTGTAATCTCCTGAGTATTGATCCATAAGAATCACTCAGCAGACCACAACAAAGTCTCGAGATCAGAAAACAAGAATAAAAACGGAAACAGAGGCTGGACACGGCCCCGTGTTCACTGGACACGACCCCGTGTACAGAATCTGTATCTGGGCATTTTAATTAAAGTTACTGATTTCGTTAAGCACGGGGGCGTGTTTAGTGAGCACGGCCCCGTGTTCAAGCTACTGTATCTGGGTGTTTTATGAAAAATATGCAGCACGGCCCCGTGTTCAGCGAGCACAGCCCGTGTTTAACCTACTGTAAATGCAAAACTAAACTAAAATGCAGAAAAGTGTGCGCGCGTTTTGAAAAAGTTTTGAAAAACTGATTAGGCCGTCGATTTTAAGCTTTCTTAAAATCCTTGTGTCCCCGGCAACGGCGCCAAAAACTTGATGCGTGTGTGGTGTGATATATATTTAAGTATATTTTAAGCCATTTTTACACGTTAGTCAAGTTTTAAATTTATAAAACACGATATTTACTAACACCAAACACACATACGGGAAAGTGCACCCATCGTGAGCGTAGTATAGTGTTGGTAAGATACCGAGGTTGTCCAAGGACACAAGAGCTTTTAGTACCGGTTTATCCTCAACGTCTAATCAAATCAAAAGTTAGAAAAAGGTTTTAAACTAGAAAAATAAAAACTAACTAAAATGCTAAAAAATAAAAAAAAAATAAAAATAGATAGACAAGATGAATCACTTGGCTCCGACTCGTGTTTAGTGTAACCTTTGATTATTTCCGTACTTTTGCACTTTTTAAGAGATTATCTTAGTTATTGTAGTAGGCCCCTCTTTTGAAGGTGACGTTACCCTCAACCTAGTAGTTTGAGTCAGCAAGGATACAATCCTAAAGGGTCGGATTATTGAAAGATAATTAATTAAGTTATTAATGCATATTATGGTAGGCCCCTCTTTTGAAGGTGACGTTACCCTCGGTTAAGTAGTCTGAGTCAGCAGGGATATAGTCCTAAGTAGCCGGGTTAAAGTATTAATAGTAGCTTACATATGAGGGGATCAAAGAGTTTGGACCCCCGCCATCCAATACCGGTGGGTATTTGTCGCAACCCCCGATCCCTTATCTGTCCCGGGAACGAGCGGACGCGAACTCAGTAGTGGTGGTATCAGTTATTAAATCTCGCAGCGGAATTTACATCAGGACCGTAGTTAGGAAATGTTTATCAGAGTAAAACCACCATATTTGATATTAATCAACTCATGGGCAAAACCCAAATTTCTTATTACAATACGTTTATAGGGACAAACCCTATTTTATTTAATTTAAAACATTGTTTCTTAGATAACTTTTATAGCCACTTATTTTCCAAGCCGTCAGTGCTCTCGAGCTAGCTTTTTCCCAGTTGGCTTTCACATTGTGTTACCTGAAACATGTTTTAAAAATATTTTGTCAGCGGAAAATACTGGTGAGTGAATCCTAGTTTAATCAAGAAACATTTTATCAATTAAAACAGTATTGAGAGCAATCACATTGTTTATTTCTACACAATTACTCATTCAGTATTTGCCACTCGACCGGATCTGTGGCTATGGTCAAATTACCCATTGGCTAACTCGTCGTCCAATGGTAATGCACTGTCATTCAGACTTACTACTACTCATAGTAAATTTTGTATACAAAACCCCATAATACCGGCAGTAATTGAAGAACTACAAAGACTCAATCACCGCTTAATCGCATTGTAAAACATTTAAGGTTTTGTAAAACATTCCAAAAACATTAACAAAAAGAGGATAAACTCACATTGCTATCTTAGGCTTCTTGTAAGGGTTTCCTGGATATAATCTATAGTTTATACAAATGTACATTGGTTAGTATCATAACTCTTTGAAAATATTAATGATACCCTCCCCGAGACGGCATTCCAACAACTACGTCGGGCAGAACCACGACAGTTGTTACGGAACCCTAAATCAATCGGGCAGCGTAACTATTATAAAATTGGGGTTATAATACTTACAACGGAGCAGAACCTTACTAATTAGGGGTATAATACCTAACTATATGTTTATAACTTCAGAAATTTGAGATTGAGAATTGAGAATAAGCGACGGAAAACGAAAACTGATGCCTGCTATTTATATTGCTGAAATACGACTCTCACGCGGCCCGCGTAAAACACAGGCCAAGGTTACGCGGCCCGCGTCAATCCTAGTCAACACTATAGCTTAGTCCGGTCACCAAGTAGACCCGACACGATGTCGACACGTGTCAGCACCGGATGTCTCCGCATTTCATGATCTCTCGCGGCCCGCGTTAACTATCTCGGACTCTTACGCGGCCCGCTTGAACTAAAGGATTCAACGATATCAGGTTTAGACCCTGATACCGCCCGCGTAAAATCATGGGGTGGGTCTACGCGGCCCGCCTCAACTCAATATTTTATGTTTTTGATTTATTTTATATGTTGTAACCTATTTCGGACTCGGTTTTTTTTTTCACATACGGGGTATAATATAAGAAATATTGGGACATTTTACAATATAATAGAGTGTCATAATATTTATGAGGGTGTTGGTTTTTACCGAGGGTTGTTACATTCTCCCCACCTTGTTTTAGAACTCGTCCTCGAGATCTACTAGAACAAATGCGGGTATTTCTTTTGCATTTCAGATTCAAGCTCCCATGTGTACTCTGGTCCTCTTTTGGAGTCCCACTTTACTTTGACCAAAACTAATCTCTTATGTTTGAGATTCTTAACTTTCCTGTCTTCAATTTGTAGAGGTTTTTCTACAAACTTGAGTTATTCATTTACCTCTATATCCTTAAGAGGCACTATCAATGATTCATCAGCTAAACACTTTTTGAGATTTGATACATGAAACACATCATGTATTCCTGCTATTTCCTCTGGCAGTTGTAGCTGATAGGCTACAGGTCCTATTTTTCTAATAATCTCAAAAGGTCCAACATACCTGGGACTTAGCTTTCCTCTTTTGATGAATCTTACCACTCCTTTCCAAGGAGAGACTTTCAATAATACTTTATCTCCTACTTGAAACTCCAATGGTTTTCGCCTGTTATTAGCATAACTCTTTTGTCTATCACGTGCTGCTTTCATTCGTTCCTTGACTTGAATAATTTTATCAGTTGTTTCTTGTACTATCTCAGGTCCAGATAGTTGCTTTTCCCCAATTTCTGCCCAACAGACTGGGGTTCGACACTTTCTTCCATAAAGTGCTTCAAATGGTGCAGCATTGATACTTGTGTGATAACTATTATTATAAGAAAATTCTATTAAAGGTAAGTGATCGTCCCAATTACCTCCAAAGTCAATTACGCAAGCTCTAAGCATGTCCTCCATTGTTTGAATTGTTCTTTCGCTTTGTCCATCCGTTTGTGGATGATAAGCTGTGCTTAACTTTAACTTGGTTCCCATTGGCTTTTGGAAACTTGACCAAAAATGAGATGTAAATCGACTATCTCTATCAGAAACAATTGATAAAGGAATTCCATGTAAAGAAACAATTTCATTTACATACAATTTAGATAATTGTTCCATACTAATTGTTTCTTCCATTGGTAGAAAATGAGCTGACTTGGTTAGTCTATCTACAATCACCCAGATTGTATCATTTCCTTTCCTAGTTTTGGGTAATTTAGTAGCAAAATCCATTGTTATTAATTCCCATTTCCACACCGGCATTTCTAATTGCTGTAACAAACCTGAGGGTTTCTGATGTTCAGCTTTAACTTGTGAACAAGTTAAACATTTAGAAACATAAGTTGTTATGTCCTTTTTCATTCCTATCCACCAGAAATTTTTCCTTAAATCCTGGTACATTTTATCACTTCCTGGATGCATCGTATACTTAGATTTATGGGCTTCTTCTAAGATACGATTACGCAGGTTTCCTAATTTAGGTATCCACATTCTCTTTTCATGAAATCTCCAAATTCCATCTGTTCCTTGTTTTAATTCTTTCAACATACCTTTTAATTTTTCAGTATCTTCCTTGATTACTGATTCTTGTGCTTCTCTTATCTGATCATTTAAATCTATTTGCAGATTTAATTTAAGAGAACGTACCCTTCTTGGCTTTTCATGATACTTTCGGCTTAAAGCATCTGCCACTACATTTGCTTTTCCTTCATGATACTGGATATCACAATCATAGTCACTAAGAAATTCCATCCAGCGTCTTTGCCTCATATTCAACTCTTTTTGCTTGAAAACATACCTTAGACTCTTATGATCGGTGAATACTGTAAACTTACTACCATAAAGATAATGTCTCCAAATTTTAAGAGCAAAAATTATAGCTCCTAATTCTAAATCATGGGTTGAATAATTCTCTTCATGATTCTTAAGTTGTCTAGATGCATAGGCTATAACCTTTTGGCGTTGCATCAACACACATCCATAACCTAATTTAGAAGCATCACAGTAGACTACAAAGTCTTCAGTTCCTTCTGGTAATGCTAATATGGGTGTATGGGTTAATCTTTGCTTAAGGATTCTAAATGCTTCTTCTTGTTTTAATCCCCATTCAAACTTAACAGATTTACAGGTTAGCTTAGTTAAGGGAATGGCTATTCTAGAAAAATCTTTAATAAACTTTCTATAATAACCAGCCAGTCCTAAGAAACTTCTAACCTCGGTTGGTGATTCAGGGGTTTTCCATTTCGTAATTGCTTCAATCTTTGTTGGATCTACATGAATTCCTTTATGATTAACTAAATGTCCAAGGAATTGTACCTGTTCTAACCAAAATTCGCACTTTGAAAATTTAGCATAAAGTTTTTCCTTTCTTAACAAACTTAAAAGTGCGTGCAAATGTTTTGCATGATCCTCTTTATTCTTAGAGTAAATTAGAATATCATCTATGAAGACAATTATGAATTTATCCAAATATGGCTTACATATTCGATTCATCATGTCCATAAATGCAGCTGGGGCATTGGTTAAACCAAATGGCATGACAGTAAATTCATAATGACCATACCTTGTTCTAAATGCGGTTTTAGGAATGTCCTCTTCCTGTACCTTTAATTGATGATATCCTGACCTTAAATCGATTTTTGAGAAAAATCGAGCTCCTTGTAGTTGATCAAATAAATCATCGATTCTCGGTAATGGGTACCGATTCTTAATCGTGACTTTGTTTAATTCACGGTAGTCAATGCACATACGCATTGATTCGTCCTTCTTTTTAACAAACAATATCGGCGCTCCCCATGGCGATGAACTTGGTTGTATAAATCCTTTTTCCAACAATTCATCTAATTGTTTCTTTAATTCTTGCATTTCTGCAGGTGCCAATCGATAAGGTGCTTTGGCAATTGATGATGTTCCAGGTAGTAGATGAATCCTGAATTCAACTTCTCTGTCTGGAGGTAGTCCTGGTAATTCTTCTGGAAATACATCTGAAAACTGAGATACTACTGGAATATCTTTTAAAACTTTTCTTTTAGTGTTAGTGATTATAGAAATCAAATACACTATGGAACCTTTCCTTATACAACTTGCAGTTTTCATCACAGAGATGAACTTAGTTGACCTAAAAGGTTTATCTCCTTTAATTGTGATCGTTTTACCTTTTTGTGATTTTACTTGAATTAGCTTTTGATCACATAAAATATTGGCTTTATTGGCTATTAACCAATCCATTCCTAAAACAACATCAAATCCTACCAGATTCATAGGATATAAGTTTGCAATAAATTTCCGATTTGAAATTTCTATACTTGCCCCTTGCAAGATTTCAGAAATTCTAATGGTTTCTCCATTGGCTGTCTCTACTAAGCATTCATGTGGTAGTTTAGTTAATGACTGATTTAAAATTTTGCAAAATGACGTATTAATAAAACTTTGGTTTGCACCAGAGTCAAATAATACTTTAGCAAAAATATCATTAACTAAAAACGTACCAGCTATGACATCTGGAATCATCTTGGCTTCATCTGCAGTCAGAACAAATGCTCTAGCATTTTTAGTATTCTTGTTGTCTGGAGCTGGAGCTAATTTCGGACAATTTATCTTGATATGACCTTGTTCTCCGTAATTGTAACATACCCTGTTGTTAGCTTTCTTCCTGCAGTTTTCTTCCTTGTGTCCCGATATTTTGCAAAAGTTACAATATATGGAGCATCTTCCGGAATGCTTTCTTTTGCAATACCTACAATAGGGTGTAGAGGTAGAACCTATATTTTTCCCACGGTTAGAATTTCCAGAACGAAATTCTTGTGTAAGCCTTTGGGTTAGGTTCCTTCTTTGATCCTCTTCTCGGGTACGGACTAATTCATCTGTCAAGGTATTTGCTAGTTCTACAGCTTCTTCTATGGTTTGAGGTCTAGCTGCCTTGACTACGTGTCTTATCTCTCCAATTAATCCCCAAATATAACGGGAGATTAACACTGGTTCTGGTGAAGCAAGAGTTGGCACTATTCTAGCATATTCAAAGAATATTTTAGTGTATTCCTTACTATCCACACTAGTCATCCTAAGGTTTAGAAATTTGTTTGCTATCTGTTCTTTCTCATTGGGTGGGCAGAATTTCCTTTCTACCTTATTCTTAAATTCTTCCCATTCTATATTGTAGGTTTGATCATAACCAAGTAAAAAGTCATTAATACATAAGAAAGAATCACCTTTAACATAAGAAACTAGTTATTAAAGTCATTAATACATAACCAAGTAAAAAGTGCGAAAAGATTAAAAATAAAAAGTATTACACTAGACACTTGTCTTCACCAAGTGATGTAAGAGACTTAGGCAAACATGGCCTTGATTGTCAAGAACTCTTACGATCAATCTTGGATCCCGAGACGACTCACACATTCTATGATGGACAATGGATGATGGTGGTGGATGATGGTGTTGTGATGGTGGTGGGTGGTGGGTGAAGTGTGAGAGAGGTGGTGTGCCAAGGGATGGTTTGCAAATGAGCCAAGCACCCCTGTTTATAGCCTGAACAGTAGCTCGGGAACGGCGCCGTGTCCATCCTCTTCTCTGTCTTCATTTATTGCAGTTTGTCTGCATTAGTTGACCACGCCCCCGTGTGCAAAAGCATATCTGTACTATCAAGATTTACCTGGATTCTGCGAATCTTATAGTTGACCACGGCCCCGTGTTCGCTGAGCACGGCCCCGTGGTGGGCGATAGAAGCTTCTATAGCTTTGTCTTTTATGCTTGCACTTGGGCACGCCCCCGTGTTCACTGAACACGGGGCGTGTTCAGCCTTCTGTTCTTTTGTTTTGCTTGGGAAGATGCTGTCCGGGAGGTCGGGCATGCCACGTTTGTTCCTTTTCTTGTATTTATGTTAGATTTAGCTGCCTTTTTGCTTCTTTTGTTAATTTGAGCTCATTTAATCCTGAAAATACAAAAGGAAGACAAAAACACACTTTTTCCAACATTAGTACTAAAAAGGGTTAGTTTTATGCCACAATTGATGTAATTTATATGTTGCATTTTGTGCACATCAGTAAAGTATAAGTGTGGTTGTGATTTTAATAGATTAAACATATTGCACCCAAAATTGTAAAAGCATAAAAATGGGCATTCGAGTGTACTCACGGTTTTGCAAAGCTTTCCTTTGAATCCCGTGAAGAGTTTGTGAGTTGGAGGATGGAACACCGAGGTCACCCTACATGGGGTAAACGAAGGTGGGTAAGCAACGAAATTAAGATGGAAGATTCGGATTGGAATTTAAAGTACAAAACATGTATATGTATAAAAGTATTATCTAGTCTAAGTACTCGTTTTTGACACTATGTTGTATGTGATTTCATGGGTCCTAGTTTGCCCATTAGAATCATCAACGAGAGACTTAGATTTGTAGATAAAGTAGCCTAAGTTTATGACGAATAATCATGATGCGATTATCATCATAAATTCAGCCATGTTCATATTTATATATATATTTATATAGTTATAATATTAACCTAAGCTAAGTCCATCATAAGTATCATAGATTGTCATGTAGGTCAAGCATGGAGATTTAACCTCGTTGTATGATTCACCACCACACAAATCATCACAAGGATGATTCGAAGGGTCACTGATGAGGTATGACCTGGAACGGCTAACCCGACCCAGTCATTACCTATTATTTTATTATAAATATTTAATTACACAAGTTTATACTAGAATGTTCTATTCTGCATGGATAAATCACATAACCGAATTTCCCAATATTTTTGGAAGATCATGCAAATCCCTAAACTATTGGATGTCATCCTAGTTTAGGGGAAACCCTAATGGTAAACTATAAATAGAGGTAAACATCAAAGGTATGATTCATTTTGCTCTTGTTTACTCTCTCTCTCTCCCTCTCTCTACATGCATTCTTACTCCCATATACCGAGATTTATTCTCACGTCGGAGGGTGGTTACAAGAATAACCCCATTCCTGTAACGAGTCCTAACGGTGTTCTGTTTTGCAGTTAGCTATTCAGATCACCAAGAGCTGAAGTCCTAGTCGGAGCCTACTGTTCAGGTCAGTGTTTCTTCATTGGCACCATCCGTGGGACCTACGGTAACACCGGTAAACTTAGACCCAATGGCAAGCAATCAGAATACGGCAACAACACCAAACCAAGCAGTAATAGCCAGTAATCCGCTGTTGATGACGAGCTCCGTGGTAACTACTATTCCGACCTCACCTGCTATAACCAGGTCTTTGGACTTGGAGTTCGAAGCAGAAGCCCGACCGGGTTTTTAGAGGTCCCCAGTCGTTTCTTTTGGATCGGTAGCTGAAGACCCTCTTTCTTACACCTTGTGGCAAGTACGACAGGTGGCTCTAACCACAGCAGCCACCACTGTTTCTACCCAAGCATCAATTGCAACTGCACAGACTATACGTCACAGCACAATGCCGATCATCATGTCCGCGGGTCCAGGAAATGTTACACAACCGATGAGCGTGGCCCAGTACTACCAGCCATCTCTTAACTATGCTATGCCGCCGTTGTATTCCGCGGCGATTACAGCAGCGATATCTACGCCACCCCATCAGCCGGTGGTCATGCCAGCTGGAATCATGAATGCTCCAGTCACACCAGGGAATCAATCTTATTTCTCAGGCTACTATTATGCACCTCCATATGCGTACCTACCCCCGTATAATAACCAAGCATACTCACCTCAGATGACAGCACAAAGTTACACTCAGCAACTGCCATACGCGGCCTACATGCCACCTTGGTGGTCTTTCCCTACATCGCAACAGACTTATGGTCAGACCCCGCCTACGGCGGAACCTATTTATGACAGGGGAAATACTTCAAGACCTCATTTTTCTCCTAACGAGGGTCCGAGTACCACACTAACCTTACAACATCCCAGCCTCCGGTTACTCAAGGAATAAGTCTGGGTGAAGCAAATCAACATATACAACCCATCAACGTGGAAGATGACGACCTCACTAGGCCTTACAAGCCTGCAGATGCCACATTCAAATCCAAATTCACAAGGAGGATCGCTGAAGCCCCGATCAAGGAAAAACCTAAGATGCCTCAGACAGTGGGTAAATACGATGGCTTGAGCGACCCTGACACCCATCTAAATTTGTTCAAGAGTGCTGGCGAGGTAGCCTGCTGGCCGATGCCTCTCTGGTGCAAGACGTTTGTCCAAACACTGGTCGGGGCAGCATGAGTGTGGTGGGACGACCTACCTGTGGGGGGAAATTGACAGTTTCGAGGATCTGGTATCCAAATTTCAGCTACAATTCAGTCAACAAAGGCGATATACAAAAGATCAAAATGAACTCCTCCATATTCGTCGGTGAGACAACGAAACGGTGGAAAGCTTCATCGTCAGATTCAACAAAGAAAGCCTGGCGATCCCAGACATAACAAATGATTTGGCTTGCGGTGCTTTCCTACAAGGAGTGAATGATCACGAATTACTAAGGACATTGTATGGAAGGGATGGCGTACCCTCAACCATAGATGAGATCCTAAGAATAGCCAAAGTGTACGTAACACAAGAAAAAACGGTGGCAGCCAGCCACGCTGCTAACAGGAAAAAGGAAGCACAAAAAAGCCAAGACGACAGGGAGCAGCGGAACTCAAAAGGAAAAAATAGAGGAGATAGGTTCCAGAAAAGAGATCGGCCAGACTCACGATATGACAGGTACATGGGCTCTTATTCAAGAAACGAATCATCCTCTAGATCAAGGTCTGAATATCCTAATCTGAGTAAAACACCGACAGAAATCCTTGCTTTTGAGAACCTAAAACTCAATTCTCCCAAACCATTGAAAGATACACCCAATAAATACACCAGTAAATACTGTGAATACTTTCACACTTCAACCGATGGCGGAAACATCGGGATGAGACGAACAAATTGCTCAAAACATCATAACACTATGTGACAATATAAATTTAGCTTAATTACATAAATTGCTAAAGTACAATACAAGGAATCAACATAAACAACATTGTTTCGAATATACAACAACAAAATAGTTTAATCTAAGTGTGTTTCTAAGTCCACTTAAATCTTGTTTCTTCACTTAGAATCATCTTGTCTATCATCCTGCAACATGTATTAAAATATATCAACAAAAAGTTGGCAAGTATACAAGTTTGATACATAGTATAACATAGAATAAAATTGTTTAACGTACTCGTATCCAACATGAACAACAATATGCAAGTTACTAGTACGCTGAGATTGTGTGACAATATGTTCAAACCCAAGAATGCAATGCGTTAAAATAGTCTATCCCAAAGTATCGCGGGTGGTAACATATTTAACTTAACAATACCCCAAGTCTCGTGGGCGGTGCATTACTCCTATAGCGCTATAATTGTTAAGGTGGGCTAGCAAAGTTAATGAGCATATATCAACACAAATAGTTTACGTAGCATACAAGATTAACATGCATCGAATTGTTCAAAGTTTCACTCCCAATAGACTAGCGGGAGATTAACATGTTTCAATATGGATAGAGTGCGATTCAAATAGTTTCAAGTGTTTTCGTGTTTTTACTTAGAATACATGTTGCACCCAAAAGTGTTTAAAAAGTAAAATGGGTTCGAGTATACTCACAAAATTGCATGTGCTTTCCGATTATCCAAGTGTTGACGAGTAATGGAATTAGGGGATTAAATGTATACGGATTGGAGTTCAAGGTATGCTTAAGGTCGGAATTCGGAATTTAAAAGTACATGGAAAATAAATATATGAGAAAATAACCATCTAGCTCATAATACTCATTCTTAACACTCTGAAACCCATAGGGTTTGAATGTTTTCATGGGTTAAAGTACCCATTAGAATCGTGACGAGTATTATGTTCTTAGGTGGTGTAGGCTACTATTTTGACAAATAACCATTAGGTTATCATCAAAAGTTTGGTTATTATAACTACTATATATCTTTATAGTATATATTTATAGGTTATAGTCTACAAGAATGTCATATAAGTCAAGCATGAGGTAGGAAGATAAATCTTCTATTTAGGAACCTCTATGTGTTTCATACAAGTCATGCATGAGGTAGGAAGATGAATCTTCCATTTAGGAACCTCTTTAGTTGTCACCAATACACAAGTTGTTATAAGACAACAAGGATGGTCATGAACATACATTAAAGAATTGAAATAAACTAACTAATTAACTAAGAAGAAAACATCAAGTGATGTGTGGATTTGTAAGTAGGATAGCCCAAGCTATCCAAATAATCACACATATTCAAGTTCAAGACTTGTTCATCACTTGTGGGTTAAACCCCTTTTAAAACAGAAAGTTTTGTGGCTTAAAACCTCTGGATTTGTATGTTACAACCTTGTTTTTAAGCACACATAATCATAGTCTTGATTAGTGGCATAAGGACATAGGAATGTATAAGTAAAACATAAGATTAAAGAATGTTTAACAAAGTTTTCTTCCAAAACAGAAAGTTGGACCTCAAAAATGGGATGTTTCACCTTGGATTTCCATGGAAAACCTTGTGAGAACAATCCTAGAGGTGTTCCACACTTTGTAGAGGAAGAAGAAGTGAAAAAGGATGAAAGAAAGGTGAGTTTTGACTCACTTTTGAACTTGAAAGTTCTCGCCTTGAATTTGATGTTAAAATAAGATTTAGCTACTAATTTGGAGTGTTTAGAGTGAGGATTAGTGAGTTTGCAAACGAGAAATGAGGGTTAGGAGTCTTGTATTTGTGGTGGGTGAGATTAGGTGAGTGTTTAATAAGGTTTAGAAGCCCATTGGTGGATAATGGAGGTGGAGGTTGGAGCCATAAATACAAGATTCAAAATTTATATTTTAGGGTGGAGGTTGGAGCCAAAAATTCAGATTCAAAACGTGGGTTTTAGGAGGGCTTTGGCTTTTTGTCACAAATGGTCCCTCAAGTTTGATAAGTATGGAATTAGGGCCCCAAAGTTAGGTTTTAGGGTGTTTTCGAGTGCTTTTCGCTTATTTTCAAGCGTGTAACAAGCATACAAGTATCTTAAACTTAACAGTGATGTAAAGTATGTCCATGTATGTGAAATTATGTAAAACAAGTATCGATAATGCCGGTTGTAACACATAGTTATCGGTTATCGCACAAAATGCAAGTATTGGCGATTTACGATCTTTAACACATAATTGCAAGTATAATTAATATTTCAAAGGTGGTTACAAGTATAATATGATGTATTATGATGTATAATAAGTATTGGAATCATTAATTGTTGGTTAATCACAAGTATTGCACGTAAACGCGTTGAAAGTCGGTTATTTGCACACATCGTCACATAGTTTTGAATTAGGGTTCGTTGCATGCGATTACAAGTATAAATTGAACATAACAAGTATAAATGAAACATAATTGATATAAATATGACTTTCATTATGATCGGTGTCTCGGATTACAAGGTTTCAAAATGAAATATGATTATAAGGAACACAAGTTTCCAAAAATAGAATTACATGACAAATTTCTAATTAAGGAAAGCTACGAAAAAAACGGAGCGTTACAAATACCACAAGGGCAATGGCCATGATACTAATGATTTCTATCAGCTGAAGAAGCAAATTGAGTATTATGTGAAGACGGGGAAGCTGGCTCACCTGGTTCGAGACATAAAGCAGGGCCCGCCCCCTAGCAAGGAAGATGCGGATAAAGGGGCGGGAAAGAGACAGCGGGAGGAATTGCAATAGTCCACCGGGACAAGGTGGGTGAAGTTTTGGATACCAAAAGATGTCGTCAGTGACCTACCGGAGCAATCGGTCCAGAAAGATGGGTTCTGAGCACACGTCACCTCGAGCAAACAGTTACAATAGGAGACGGCCTCTCTCCTGACACCAAAAATAATTTAAAACAACTGTTGAGAAGAAACGCAGACATTTTTTCCTTTGAGCATTCTGACATGACTGATATACCCCATGATAAGGCGGAGCACAGGTTAGCCGCACTTCTGGGAATTAAACTAGTAGCTCAGGGTAAATGAAGCATTGCCCCAGATCGAAAAGAAGCGGTAATCAAGGAAGTACGAAAATTGGTTGAAGCTGGAATTCTTCGAGAAACAAAATACCATACATGGGTATCAAACCCCGTGATGGTCGAGAAGCCAGACGGCACATGGTGGATGTGCATTGATTTTAAAGATTTAAACAAAGGCTACCCAAAAGATGCCTATCCACTGCTTGAAATGGATTTCAAAGTTAACTCCTTGATCCCTTTTCTGTACAAGTGTTTCTTAGACCCCTATAAAGGTTACCATCAGATCAAGATGTCACGAGAAGACGAGGAAAAAACAGCATTCCACACCAATATAGGCATTTTCTGTTACACCAAAATGCCTTTCGGTCTACGCAATGTAGGTGCCACCTATCAGCGACTCATGGACAAAGCTTTTGAGAAGAAAATTGGTAGAAACTTGGAGGTATACGTCGATGACCTAGTTATCAAGAGCATGGAAGAAAAAAAATGCTCGAGGACATCGAGGAAACCTTCCGAAAGTTGAGAGAGTACAACATCAAGCTCAACCCCAAGAAGTGTTCATTGGGGGTAGAGGAAAGCAAGTTCCTGGAGGTGGTGGTCACCCGGGATGGCTTTAGAGCCAACCCAAAGAAGATAACTGCAATAAAGCGAATGCCATCACCTAGAACTTTAAAACAAGCACAGGCGTTGAATGGGCGATTGGTCGCTATAAACAGGTTCATGGCAAGACATGCTGAAAGGTCTTTGCCATTCATAAAGACGTTAAAAGACTGCCTTATCAAGAAGAACTTCAAATGGACCAGCGAAGCAGAAGAAGCCTTGCAAGACATGAAACGGTTCATTGAAAACTTACCAACCTTAACGGCACCATACCCAAGGGAACTTTTAAAGATGTACTTGGCAGCATCCCACAATGTTGTAAGTGCAGTACTCATGGTAGAAAGAAACGACAAACAGACGCCTATATACTACATAAGCCGAGTACTAGCGGGTCCTGAAACGCGGTATCCAACGCTAGAAAAATTGGTACTAGCACTGGTCCACGCTACCCAGCGCCTCTGACGATATTTTAGGGTCATTGCGTGCAAGTTTTAACAAACGATCCCCTACAGCAAATCTTACACAAACCAGAAATCTCTGGGAGGTTAGCTAAATGGGTAATTGAGCTGGGAGCCCTAGACATTGAGTATCGAAAACGAACTACGATCAAGGGGCAGGTAATCGCCGACTTCCTAGCAGAAATTCCTGAGGGAGAAATGATTCAAGACCCAGTGGTTAACGACATACCGGAATCTAGCACGTCCAGGCAAACCTGGAAGTTATACACAGATGGATCCTCTAGTGGAAAGGGGGCAGGCGCGGGCCTCATGCTAATAAGCCCGGATGAAATAAAGTTGATGTACGCTTTGCGAATCGACTTTGAATACTCCAACAACGAGTCAGAATATGAAGCGCTATTAACGGGTCTGCGGATGGCCCAGTCCATGGGAGCGACAAGGGTCGATGCATACGTTGACTCTCTGCTGGTCAATAACCAAGTGAATGAGACCTATGAAGCCAAAGATGAGACAATGGCAAAATACTTAGCTAAAACCAAGGAACTCATAGCTTCCTTTGACAGCGTTACACTCAATCACATCCATCGCGTAAGAAATCAAATAGCTGATACCCTAAGCAAGCTAGCTACATCTAGCATGGAAAAGGAGGTGAAGGTGGAAACGCTCCAGTCACCTTCAATAGAGCACCGAGAAGTATATGCGGTCACGACGGAAGAACCTTATTGGTACACTCCCATCCTGAAATTCCTCACAAAAGGAGAGCTGCCATCCGCCAGAGGCGACGCCAAGAAGATACAAACAAGGGCTTTACAATATGAAGTACAAAATGGCATCCTGTACAGGAAGTCGTACTTGGGACCACTATTACGGTGCGTGTCCCCGTCAGAATCTACATATTTTATTCAAGAGATACACGCCGGCATATGTGGCATTCACACTTGACCCCGTGCAATCGTTGCTAAAATTCTAAACGCTGGGTACTACTGGCCCGGGATGCATGAAGACGCGGTGGTTGAACTTAGAAAAGGCCGCAGCTGTCAAAAGTACGCTCCACATACACTCCGCCCTAAGAACAACTTGATTCACGTAACGGCGGCATGGCCTTTTCAAAAATGGGCGATTGATATCGTGGGACCATTCCCGCTGGCCCCAGGTAAACTAAAATACTTGATCGTGGCAATCGATTATTTTACTAAGTGGGTCGAAGCAAAACCGTTGGCCAAAATAACTGCTGAAAATGCCAAGAAATTCCTATGGGAGAAAATCGTCTGCTGATTTGGACTGCCGCTATATCTTGTAAGCGACAATGGAACACAGTTCACAGACAAAGTCCTACAAGATTGGTGTGCAGAGCTACAGATTCAAGAAATTTTTACATCGGTTGCACACCCCCAAGGAAACTGTCAAGTGGAAAGGGCAAACATAAGTCTGCTAGATGGAATCAAAAGGAGGTTAGGCTACGAAGGAAGCTCCTGGGTGGAAGAATTACCAAACGTCCTCTGGGCACACCGAACTATACCCAAGACAAGAAACAACGAGACCCCTTTCAGCCTAACTTATGGCACAGAAGCAATGATATCAGCGAAGGTAGGGCTACCTTCGCTAAGGCGCCTAACAACTGATGATGACAATGACAGGCTCTTACGAGAAGGCCTGGACCTCCTGGAAGAACGGCGCGAAGGGGCCGCCATTAGCGAGGCAAAATACAAGAAAACCTTAGAGAAGTATTATAATCAACGCGTGGCTCAGCAAACCTTCAAGGAGGGCGATTATGTCATGCGGGATAATGAGGCTTGTAGGGCGAAACCCACAGGTAAGCTGGGACCCAACTGGGAAGGCCCTTACATAGTCCAAGAAGATCTAGGCAAGGGGGCTTACCGCCTATCCAGACTTGATGGCACAACGGTTCCACGTAGCTGGAACGCTGCTCAATTGAAAAAATGTTACATGTAGACTTCCGCCCCTAACGGTGGAATAGACAGTTTTCCTTTTGAACAAGTGTAATTCATCAAGAACGATGTCTCTTTCTCTTTTCAGATATTAAGTTAATAAAAATTACTTTTTAATTCTCTTTTGTCATCTACATGCACACTAAAAATTACCATCGCATTTACACTGCGTATCACGGTACAATATATTACCACCGCATTTGAACTGCATATCACGGTAAAAAAACGTCTCTTACATTAAATATTTTTCATATATAACAAAGTCAGATGACCAAAATTATACAGCGCTAAAAGTGGGTATCTTGGTAATAGATACGTTAACCACTACAAAATATAGGCATTTTGGTAATAAATACATACAACTATCATACAAAACCAAGTACTTGTCCCTATTGTCAAAATCCAACATATGAGAACACCAAAAAACGAACATGTTCTACTACATTACAAGTCAGGAAACATTGCTAACACCTCTGCAGGAGTGTGCAATGCTTCACCGTACCACTCCAAGGGCAGAGGATCGATGATCAAGTTGTCATCATTTACCCCACCAGCCGGAGAAGCCACCATCTTCCAATCGTCAATAGAAGTTGGGCATCGACGACCACTGCGACGTCATTCGTACACCACCCTGCATCGACGTAAGCACTCGGAAGGAAAAGCTTGCATTAGGGTGTCCGCTGTCAAGAACACAGCACCCATATCAGACTTGACTCTGGCAAAAGAAGGACCCTGATCTTCAATAACCTTGCCGGAAATATTCGTACAAAACACAGCATCGCCGGAGTCTACCTCCTGACACTCCATCATTTTATCCGGCACTTTGTCCCGGAGATGGACCATAGCTTCAGCTACGTCCAATGTTTGAAGTATGTCGGAGACTTTCCGAATACGACATTTTCAACTCATTTTTCACTTACCAAATATGGTAAAAAAGTAAGAGTTAATTTATAGATGGTTAAACAAGCCGACAACCATGACGAAAGCAAAATTGATAACAAGTCATCATTACATGTCAAATCGCCACTCTTAGCAAATGGCGGCGTCATCATAATGACAATTTCATTAATTGTTCCTGACAAAAATTGAGTGCTCACACGCACCCCAAGAAAGACAAAACATTGTTTTTACAAAAATATCTAAGGAATAGTAGAAATATCAAACAAACAACATTCATTCATCTCCATATTCATCCGCCACCTCCAGCATATGGCGTAATGAATCAACGCCATATTCAGCCATTTTGTCAACTAAATCAGCATACGCTGGCAGCGGATCATTGTAGACTGCCTCTAGAGCATCTGCCATATCTGCTGTTAGTTTACCTCCTTTTTCCTGAAACTCAGGAGTAACCTTACTTGTCTGATGGCAACTAACATAGCCTTCGTGAACGCCATCATGGTGGCCTGACTTGTAAGCAGCAGTAGACAGGCGATCCATGAGGGCAACAAAGGACTCCGACTGGCGTAGGTACTCAAAGGCACCAACTAAACCCTAGGATATCAGCCAGTTCATGTCACCTTGAAGACCGGCCAAGCGGCTGGTCAAGCTATCCACTTCAACATTAGATTGGTCCAAGGCATTCTCCACCTCCTTGAGACGCGCCTGCTGGGTGGTTGACGATTGTAGAAGTTGATTCTTCTCAGAAACGAGGGAGTTACACATTTGTTGCAACTCCCTAGGCTTTTCTTCCCGCTCCTCAAGCTCAACTTGTTTGGCCTGAGCCTTGGCATTAGACACCTCCAGCTCGAGGGTTAGTTCTTGGTACCTCTCCTACACCTGACAAACAAAATCGGTGTCAACACGGAACTTTTCCTTCTCAACAGATAACTCAAATCTCACCTTCCTGGCCTCAGTAACAGCTTTACGCTCTAGCTCCTCTTGAACAGCCTTGGCATGAGAAAGGATGCGATCTTTTTCCGCAATATCGTGGGCCCATATCACCTTCTCATCAGCAAGATTGGCAGTTACTCGCCTTAGATCATCCTCAGCCTTATTTTTCTCTGACACAAACAGGCTCTCCCTTAGACTAGCAGCCTGGAGCTGGCTTTCCAAACGATACTTCTCATCCATAAGCTCTTGAATTGCCATCCGCGCCTGGTGTAGCTCACTATTATCATGCATCCACCGACGTCGGATCTCAGCCAGCTTTCTAGGGCCACTAATAGCATCCACCATTGTAGTGTTCATCAGATGCTGGTTGTCTAACCCCTCCACATAGGCAGATTCAGTATGAGGGTAGGCCCGCTCAACCCAGTGATGCACCATTAGGAGGAAAACCAGCCTAGAGGACTCTGCTATCTTCCACTTAGGTTGATAACGTTTGTCCTGGGCATACGGATCCTAGCATACGATGGGAAGATAAAGGTCATCGAACAAACGGGCCCCATCCTCAGCAAAGTTACCGCTGGATCCCCCAGTGTCACTGACGGTGGTGTCCTTAGCACTTGTCGACTTGACCAGGATAGAGGTAGCAGGTATTTCTTTCCCGAACAAAGGGAAATTGGCAATTGGAGAATCAAAGATGGATAAGGGGGTAGAGCTGGAGAACAGTGGTGGGGTAACAGGGCTAGGCGTCATGACGACGGATGTAGTAAACAACGGCGGTGGCATAGAAGAGCCAATTGTAAATGCACTTGCTTGGGATATCAAATCAGCAAGAGGAACGCTTTGTCCGCCAGCAGCGGAAGTAACAATCTCCCCAGAGGTCAAAAGTATAGTGGACCCACTCTCAACTTGGGCCTCAACAAGAGAATCTGCATCAAAGCAAATGTTCAGAAAATAAATAAAGGAACTAAATCCTATATTGACAAATACAACCACTTACCAGCATGTAACGCTTGAGCAGCTTTGGTCGCTTAAAAAGTGGACAAAGGAGGCATTATCCTACGCCTTTTAGGTACAAGGCGCGGACTCACCATAGAAGGGGCGGAGGCAACAGCTACACCCTCCAGGGTTGTGGATACACTAGCCGCCCCAGGCAAAGCTGTCGTCCCCGTGATAATATTTTTCTTCCCAGCTATCCTTATTCAGGAAGGTTTTTTTGTTTCTTCCAGGGACACTCCACTCCCACCGCTGGGGGGAGGATTAGACGCTTGAGCAGTCGTATCCGCCGGTACGGCGGGAAGGAGAAATTGTTCGATGTGAATCTTCAACACATCTGGCTCCTGCTCCCCAACCACGCGGTCCGTGGATCTCAGAGCAGTGTGCCGAGGAGGATCAACAGAATCAAACAAGCTCCATTCACCTATGTGACATCCATACATATTAGAAAATACACAACCTGCAAATTACATTAACAGCAAATTAACACTTACCCCCGTCAACCCTTTGAAAGCCATAATACAATCGGCAATCACGCCATAGCAAACTCATCCCGGCCATCAACAGTGCACCCTCCGGAATCACTTGGCACTCAGAGGGGCGTTGGCTTAACCTCTTGAACAGAGCATTCTCAATGTATGCATCAGCGGGAGGACCGTCATCTTTAATTTCTCTTTGGCTCCCATTTCTCTCCAGTGCATCTCCCCGGGGATGACGCCAGCATCAATATAGAAGAATTTCTTCTTCCATTCTTTATCCCTGGAACTTGCAGGGACACCCCTTAGACAAGACACACCGATATCTCGTTGATCGAAGGTGAAAAGGGGGATTTCCAAACAAGCACGAAAAAAGCCCTAAAAATCAGTATCTCAGGGATATGGCCCAATGCTATACAGGCATACTCAAAATGACGGAGTTTAACCAATTCAAGAGGATGTATCTGAGAGATGTGAATCTGGTACTCATCAAGAACAGACTTACAAAATTTGGTAATCGGCAACCGGAAGTTGCAGAATTTGAAAAAATCACTGAACAGAGTGATTTTCCTCCGCTTCAATGGAAATGCCGTATCTTTCTTCGACGGTAACACTGGATTCCATTCCGACTTAATGTCGTACTCTTGCAAAATATTGTTGAAGGATATGGTTCCCCACTTACAATAAAGAGCATCGGAACTTGTATGGGCTGAAGAAGATTTACGGGTCTTGGAAGCCATGATGCACAATCAAGAATTCAAAGGAAATGACAGCAAAGAGCGAAATGGGAAAAACCCTAACGGAATGACTATTTATAGAAAAAGGGAACAACCTTTCAAATTCAAAAAGAAAAGCAAACGGGATGGTGACGCGTCTCCACCCGGGGTATATACAACTGTCATCCTAATGATGACCTAACTGTCACACCCCTTCACATCACCGCCATAATTCAAAAAGCATAAGTACTTCTATTTGAGAAATACACACTTAGGGGGGTATTTTGCCTTTTTCCTTTTTAAGTCCGATCTCATGAATTTTATTTCATAACTTCGGACTGGGGGGACATGACGAGGTATGACCAGGAATGACTAACCCGACCCGGTCATTACCTATTATTTTATTATAAATATTCAATTACACATGTTTATTCTAGAATGTTCTATTCAGCATGGATAAATCACGTAACCGAATTCCCCAATATTTTGGGAAGATCATGCAAATCCCTAATCTATCGGATGTCATCCTAGTTTAGGGGAAACCCTAATGGTAAACTATAAATAGAGGTAAACATCAAAGGTATGATTCATTCTGCTCTCGTTTACTCTCCCTATCTCTCTCTCTCTACATACATTCTTACTCCCATATACCGAGACTTATTCTCACGCCGGAGGGTGGTTACAGGAATAACCTCATTCCTGTAACGAGTCCTAACGGTGTTCTGTTTTGCAGTTAGCTGTTCGGATCGCCAAGAGTTGAAGTCCTAGTTGGAGCCTACCGTCCAGGTCAGTGTTTCTTCAGTCACGAATAACAAGAAATAAAACTAACTAATACATTCTCAAGTGGCCAAGTAAATCCTAACCCGGGTGCGCCAACGCAACATGGAAATAGTTAACTAAGTGTTGGAGTAGACATGCTCAAATCGGTTATTTTCCTAGCCGAAACCGGTTAACCGGTTGAGGCTGTTAATGGGCAAAAAAAAAACCGGTTACGGTTAATAACCGACCGGTTATTCACCCTGAACATCAATGCCCGCTAATAACCGACCGGTTATAATAAACCGGTTAACATGTGAACCGGTTAATAAAAACCGGTTTTTCCGGTTATTTTAAACAAACCTGCAGAAATGCTGCAGAATTAATAAAAACCCTGTAGAAACATATAAATACCAGCAGAAAGTTAAAAAAAATGCTGCATAATTAAAACAAAACCTGCAGAAACATATAAAAACCTGGAGAAAGTTAAAAAAAATGTTGCAGAATTAAAAAAAAAGCTGCAAAAATTACAAAAATGTTTAAACACACAAATAAACCAAATAAAATATGTTTTTTTTTTATAATTATATTAGTTTTTCAAGTAACATTACATTAATAAACATGAAAATATCCAATACAATTTTCTTAACTAGTCTAGAATGAAGTTGTCGTCTTGTAGTTTTGTTTCGTCATTTCTTCGTTTCTTCGTTTAGTCGCTTCGGGGGCTAGTAGAGCGTACGGATTCATCGTACATGAGTTCGTCATCGGAAAGTGGTTGCGCCCGTCCTTGAAAAACTTCAACATCATGTAATTGTTCTTCCACCACAAGCTCGCCCTCAAGACTTGAAATATGTTGTATACGTTCCACGCCATCCAAGTAATCCTTCAAACAAATGCACATTTCCATCGCCTCCGGTGTAAGTCTTGTTCGTCGAATAGATAGTACCCTTCCACTAAGAGAAAAAAACCGACTCCGAAGCTACCGTAGAAGCTTGGGAGCTTAGTAGATCACGTGCCATGGCGGCTAAAACGGGATAATGCGGTTCTTGCATTTTCCACTAAGCCAAAATATCAAAGTTGTGAAACTCGTCGGGTAACATGGTTGCTAAAAAATCGGTATATTTATACCTCCCGAGTTCACTATTTGATGCATCACCTCGAGAACGTTTACTATTTTCATTTCTTAACGAATTATACAAATTTAACTCCGCATCTTTTCTCGACGCCTTCGAGCTCGCCGCCATTTTTTGGTGTAACGGTGACATGTTACCATATCTTTGAAAGTAATGATAAAAAAGATTGTTTAAAGAAACGTCAAAACGTTTTAGTGCATTTCTTGTAAAATTTGGGTCGTCTTCATTTAACTCCAAATCCGAACAAATATCCGAAATCATCATCTCAACACCCGGAATATTTATAGTCGGGTTCAAGGCGGCGGCACATGTAAAAACCGGTGGCATTTCTTGAAAATATTTTTTAAACTTTTCTCTCATTGGAACAATCATATGTTCGTAAATGTCACCTTTGAATTCAAAGTCGTTTACTTTTTGACACATCAAAAATAGTTGTTTAAGCACCAAAGAACTAGTGGGATAATAAACTCCCGATAAAATCTTTGTCGCGGTTCTAAAAACTTCAAGTACTTGTGTTAACGTTTCAATACACTTCCAACCATCGTCTCTTGAATCAACTTAGTCAAGCACGGATTGTCAAAGTGATCGAACGGCAACGATTGTTGAATAACAAATTGAGCCATCCTTAAACGAACCGCCTCCGGGTCGAAATTCCAAACACCCATACCCCGTGATATTTGCGCTTGATCATTGGCGGGATTTTTTTTAATGTCTTGCAATGCGACGCCAAATGTGCTCTCAAAGTAGAGTTCGATGACGCCGCAAGAAACGCCCCGTAATTTTTGCACCTCGCCTTTTCTTTTCCAATCGACATCTCGCATAAATCAAAATTCACCCATAGTGTTGGGTCCTTATTCGTGGTCAAGATCCTATTCACAAACAACTCGCTAGAAGAACCAACACCGGCCGAAGCATCGACACTTGAACTCGCCATTTGAAACGTATTTTGTAAGTGTGTTTTTGAGCTAGAATTGAAGTGGGATTAAACATATGCATTGAAATCTTATTTATAGATGTTATGTTGGTCTAAAACACATCCAAACAGGTCACAAAATGGTAGTATTACCGTTTTTCACTTCCAACGGTAACAAACACAACTTGCAGGTGCTGCTGTGCTTTTTCTGTTTAAGATGAGATCGGTTAACCGGTTATTAATACGCAAAAAAAACCGGTTAGAAACCGGTTATGGATATGTTGAACGAAAACCGGTTACGAACCGGCGGTTATTTATTAACCTAAACCGGTTATTTTGGTACCAGTTAAAAACCGGTTACGGTTAAAAACCGGTTACGGTTAAAAACCGGTTACGGTTAAAAAACCGGTTTATTTGCCCACCTCTATGTTGGAGGGGTGGCAAGGTTATGTTACTTTGATACTAGGAAGCCACTTGAGTGTTCATACACAAGGTTCACAAGTGAGGTGGTGGAACTAGATTGGAAAGCCAAAGCTCCCACGGTTCACACTTTTACAAGTCATAAGTTCAACCATTTGGAAGATGACGAATCGTGATTGTTTTCAACACTTGGATTATAACATGTATGAACTTAAAAGTAAGGAGTTTTGAACTCATGACTTGATGGAAATAAACCTTAGCACAAACCCACAACTATGGGCTAAGTTATGAGCGTGATGGTTACAAGATTTCACCAAGTTTTAGCAAATACATTGAAGGTACATAAACATGAACAAAAACAGAAAATAAACCTCACTTTGGACCTCAAATATGGTGAGCTTTCACCTTAGTTTACTATGGCAAACTTGTGAAAATCTTCCTAGAGGTTATCCAAGTAAGATGGAAGAAGAAATGAGTGAGGAAGTGAGCTAAAACTCACTTAAAGACTTGAAAGTTTTCTGCACAAAATCATAAATTTGGATGTTCTTGGGAGGATTTGAGAGTGATTGTGGAGTTTGGAAATTGAAAATGAGTGTTAGAATGGTGGTATTTATAGTGGGGGATTAGGGTCAGGAGTTAAGAGTGTTTTAAATGAAACTAGGTGAGAGTTGGGGATGCAAAAGTGACCAATCCGTGAAAGAGATTAGGCTGGATGCAGATCAACCTCGGTCGTGCGTCGCGCAAGGGACCATGATGCCGTGCACGTGTCGCCTGGCTAACCACCCGACCATCTTTCAGTTTTTGGCAAGAATGGTCCCTGCAGTTTGGCTTGCTTGATGTTTTAATGTATTGTTTGTATAATAAGCATACAATTCATTATATAATATGTATAAAAGGACAGACTGCGTGTTCCGAATATAAAATTAAGTATTTTCATGTATAAAATATGTATCTTACGATCGTTTGCGTGTGAAATAAGCATGTGTTGACGAGAATGAAGAACGTGTATCAAGTATGTATATGAATTAAAAGTATAAACAAGTATGAATAACCAATGTATAATTCTTATAAAATGATCTGTTTTATTACAATCAAAGCCTCGGATTACAATGATTTGAAATGAAGTACGATTATAAGAGAAACAAGTTTCAAAAAATAGAAATACAAGGCAAGCTTCCTAAATATGGAAAGTTACAAAAAGCGAGTGACATCTTGGGGGTGGGATAAGGTTTTGGGTTTAGTTAACCCACAACACATAGTGCCCATGGTTTTATAGCCTAGTGACATCTTGGGGGTGGGATAAGGCTTTGGGACCAATAGGTCCTGGGTTCGATTCACACAAAGGGGGTTTTCCCATATTTATTTGGTTTTCTCCGGAATTGGTGTATAGGCATTATGCCTAGTGGTGATGAATATGATCAGGTGGTTCCGCTTGTGTCACAATAATACTCCAATGATCCGTCAATTATCCAAATTTATCATTAAAAAAAAAGCCCACAATACATAGTCTTAAATGATTGTACTAACTCCACTAATCTAAGAGATCACCATGTAAGTTTCCTAAAATATTTATATTCTCCTATATATATATATATATATATATATATATATATATATATATATATATATATATATATATTAAAACATGAAGTAAATGAACAGTAAATTCTCCTATATATATATATTAAAACATGAAGTAAATGAACAGTAAATTGTATTGTTTTTTTTGAAAGGTGACTTTCTATGTACTGGACCTATTGGTCACCGGGTTCATGTCGAAGACATTCCCCCGTCAGCCCCGCACTCTCGGACGCGATGTTCGATCGGGCCCCGGTCGCCGTGCAAGCTGACTTCCGCCCGGAAACCATACTGCCCCCACATGAGAGACTCGCTGGGGTAACAACTGGGTAAAACCGGGTTGCCCTCGAGACCGCACCATGCCTCGGTAGGATACGGTCCATCATTGGGACGCCCCCCCCCCCCCCCTAAGACCACAGTGGGAGTCGAACCGGTGACCTCCCAAAGGAGGAGCCGGCCAACATAACCCAAGTGGGGATACCACTGGGCCACGGGGAAGGGATAACAGTAAATTGTATTGTAATATGATAAAATATTAAATATAGTTTTTTATGGTTTTATTATTTTCACATTATGATAATTGTTATCTTCTTTGCTTTTTAACTTTAATAAGCTTGGTGTTAATCGGTACTTGTATCGAAAATACCGGTTCGTTATCGATAGATGAAGGTAAAAAACAGCACCAGCCTGGTACATAAAATGCCAAAAGTCGGTACCGGATTGAGTTTGATAATCTTTTAGTTCGATAAATTTGGTACTACTTCCCAGTACCATTTGCTCATCCCTGATCACGGGTACCGTATGAACAACAACGGTATCGTACAACTTTTTTTTAGTTTCAGGGGTAGGGATGAGCTTGGTACCAACTGATACCGAATCGGTATTAGTACCGAAAATACCGGTTACGGTATCGGTATATGAAGGAAAAAACCGGTAGCGAACCGGTACCAGGAACGCCAAACGTCAGTACCGAACTGGTACTTAGGATCTTTCGGTTCAGGAAATTCGATACCGGTACCCATTACTATTTGCTCATCTCTGACTACGGGTTTCTACCGAACAACAACATTACCATACAACTTTTTTAGTTGATTTTCTTTTGTTTATTTTTTAGTGTTTTTTTCTAAATTTTCTTTTTATTCTTCTCAGCGATTCCGTGTGCAACGCGCTCGTAGTGATTTCAAACATATACAAACACAGACTAAATAACAAAACAAGCTCGCCGCAACGTGGCGACGGTTTTTATAACTAGTTCATTTAATTTAGTAGTTTTCACTAATGTAGGAGGATCACCACGTTACTTTCCAAATTGTATTTAGAAGGTTTAAATTTATAATTTACAAATTTAATAAAAAAAAAGATAACGTTACTTGCCAATGAGCTTGTGGTGGAGTGGTAAGGGAGAGACTTGGGTTTCTAAGAGACCTAAGTTCAATTCCTTCTTCCCATTTGTTTTCAGTGGCACCTGGTAATGATGGGAGACTAGGCGAGTAGGCGGCGATCACTAGTTCGATCGTTGAACTGAATGGGTTTTACCTTACCGCACTGTCGTGCCTTTGGGCGAGTGTTCACGGGCTTCTGCCTTAGGTGAGGGTTTTCCCCAGTTCGGAGACGAGTGTATCACGATGTGGTGAATTTCGCCAGTAACCCATTTGGAGGATTCGTTGACCGTTAAAAAAATATAATGTAAAAGAAATGTGCATACTAATAATATGTACCAAATATCAACATATACACCGAAAATATGCCTTTTTTCCCTCAAAATTAACCTTTTTGTTTTAAAATTTTTTGAAACGTTAGTTTAATCTACTCCTAATTCGTTGTCCACTGCAAGACAATTTTATAAATCCATATTTTTATGAATCCACATTTTTGTAAGCATCAATCGAACAAAATTTATCTGTAGTGATTAAGGCTTCGTTTACTATATAACAAAAATAATAGTTATATTTTTTTTGTTGGATGAAATGGTTTATTAGTAACCAGGTTAGAAACAATGTATTAAATGGTTTATTATGTATTAGTGCTAATACCCGTGAACTTCGCTGTTTTGACAAAATAATATTTTTTTAAACTTTAAAATACGAGATTTTATCTAGTATTACGAAACCTTTTTTAGACTACAACTGACTCTACGACAACATTTATGACTTCTAGCCGTTCTCAATATAAACCAACGGGCTAGGTATATTCGACTAACATGGGCTTTGGTTTTACAACCAGCCCATGCAAACTTAGATAATAGTTTTTTATGACCCATATACAAATACTGCTAAATGATAAAAAAAAAAAAAAAAGTTCACACCTCTAGTTCTTCATACTTTTTCAATATGAAAAAAAATGAAAAATAATACTAAATTGAAGAAAACGGAGGGATCAATCTACACCGCTGGGCGTTGCTCATACTGATCTATAGATCTTGAAGATTACTAAGGGCTGTGAAACAGCCATCGGAGTGGCTAAATAAATTTTCAGTTGCTCTCAATTTTATTTTTGAGTTTGAATATTCAAATTGGTTTTAGATATAGAACTGATGAAATAGTGGTTAATCGAGAGGTTAGCCCACGGGTCGAGTCTCATCAAGTAGGGTTAATCCCTTCTTTCCTCGATCGATGGCTGGGTCGTCCTCTAATCTGTCACCTGCACAGTGAAACACACCGTGACTCGCAACAAGGAGAATGGGGTGGGGGTTGCTCCTTGTTACCACCCTCCGGCGTGAGAATAAGTATTTGCTTTGGAAGCAAGATAAGTATTTAAGTAGCAATTGTGAGAAAGCAGATTAGCATTACCTCAAACCTAGTTCGAAGTGAGTATTTATAGCCGAAGAGTGAAGGAGAAGGGCCAATGGGCCGCTTGATGGGCCTAGGGCCCGACTGACAGCTTTCAGCTTTTCATAGACTTGACAGAAGCGCATGTCACGGAAGTGTTGGGCGCACGCGGAGGTGTTGCCACGTGTCCTGTTGTATTGGTTGCACGAAGGAACACCCGCCACGTGGCCTGCTGGGGTTGTCAGTCTGTCCATCAGCTTTATGCATGTGTGCTGGGCAGCTGCGTATTGGGCGGTCAGCTGACCGCTGTTTTCAGTGCCCAGGCATACCACTTGCTGGTTGGTCACAGAAGTCAAAGTGTTAGTTCCACTTGTATAACAATAGGATGCGATCTTGCGCAACTTCGCTATGTGCGGTAAACTATACATATAGGCCAACACTTCCTTCACCGCTCTACGCGCCCACACAGGACCGCAGCATGGAAATGTGTTTGACAGAAACTGAATGTAGTAAACTACTATCATCTATCAAAATTGATATGGTATTCTTTTTATTACTCACTGTTCTTCAACATAAGAGATGCAGAGAAAGGCCATAGGCCAGCGAGTAAATACAGGAAGAGATACAAAGCAAAAAGGAAAGACAATAAAGGAAAATAAAGAAAAAATGGGGCAATGAATGAGAATCCCGAGATATATGTGGTGGGGGATAAAATCTTGGCCAATACTTGATGTGCTAAAAGTAGTTTAATAAAAACGACTCAAATTAAGCTAATTCTAGACTCTAAGTTATACTCTAGACTCACTTAAGACGCACTAAACTACTAACCGGCAAGTGTACCGATCGACTCTAGTATAGCTATGTAAGTCCGGATATTGAACCCACGAGACTCTAATTAATTACGCTAATTACTTAATCTAGACGGACACTTACGCGAACTTAACTGTTTTTATGTTTTAGAGGGGGGGGGGGGTTCTAAAAATCCTAAGAAGGTAATTAAAACTAAAATTAATTAACTAAGCTAACTAACGAATTGTTGTGAACTTCTCTCAGATGACGAAAGCACTACCTAGACAGGAATCGTGATTGCTTTTAGTTATAATTATATTTGGAAGTTGTCTACTATGGAACCGGGATCTTAATATTCTCACCTCTCGGGAAATCTAAGGACCCCTAACCCTTCTCAAGAGCGCGCTATGATCCCCAAAAGGTTGTTAAATTACCGGTTATTAGACTCCTTTACAAGACATCTAATGGATTTATAAAAGTATCCTACAAGGCTCACTCCCTTACGAGATCTAAACCTAGGATAGATTTGTGTTCTCGGTTAGACTTGCTAGACAGCAGCCAAAAGGTTTACTTCCTAAAAAGGACCCACCTTGCGGTTTAATCACTTAGACCTAACAATAATCTCGCACCTTGCAGCTATTGATGATTAGTAGAGCACTTGATTTTATAAGATTACTAATTATTACTTCTAAGGTTATTTGCGCAATTTCACCCTAAAGAGTTAAGATTTATTACGTGATATAGACACTCACCAAAATCTAAAACCCTAGCACGACTCTATTATGTGATAAAGACCGTCACCAAGAATCGTACGAAGCAAAAATTAATATTCAAACAATGTCAAGCACGCATATACATCTAACCGATAGAACAAATCGTTTACAATTCATAAATAACCATAGTTTTCATAAATCCGAAATATAATCAAAACTATAGCAATCATTCATCCATGTCTAGGTAGTTAAAGAAATCTAGCCAAGAAACATGGTCTCAAGAATAATAAAACAAAGTGTCAAACAAGAATTCATCGATATCAAACAAGAAAAATAGAAAACTAAAAAAAATCGAGTAGAAAAAACCCGTTAATCCCTAGCTCTCCAAGCTTCCCGCTCGATCCCGATGATTCCCGCAAAACAAGCTTTAACTTTAGTCCCAATATGCTTCTGATCCTCTGATTCTATTTGCGTCCAGACTCCCAGGCTGATGTAATTCGTCCCTTAGGTGATGTTCCCTCGTGCGTTTGATATTGCAGTCGTTAATAATCTCCTCTCCTCTTTTTTCTTCGTGATATAATGCTGCCTCAAAATAATGCCGCTCCAATTACCTTATGGGCTTGCGGCCCAATAGAAAACATGGCAACACACCTTTCCTTTTTGCGTCCAAATCAGTAACTTTTCGTCCAAGAAAAGTGGCTGCCTTCTTTTCTAATTCGTTAAATCTTTCATGCATGTATCTCATATTTTGATTAGGAACATTTTCATAACTTTTCTTTATCACGTGCATCTGATCTTGTACATATTCAATAGGATTAGGTTATCTTCTTTTTTTATTGTTTTAATACTTGTTTCCAAAAAAACCCATATCATATCCACGTAACATTGACAATTGGTTGGCCCATTTCATTAAATTTGCCGAGCTAAACCCTGTCGCGGCGCTCTAACTTATAGAATAGAGATAGTGTCTTTGTCCTACTCACAGAAAATACCGGCAATTTTACTTCGGTCTCTGGCACCCCGCTCTGCCCAACTGGCTGGTCATTTCCATATTACTCGTTTTTGCTCAATTTGCATCAGAATCTGGCCCAACACAAAATAATACAATAGAACACTAAAACTAAATAAAAACAAATAAAACTTATACAAAATTATACACTTTACACGGGACAAATATGTGTATTTTACCCTACATCAATACTCCCCCTCAAGCTGGAGTGTGGAGGTCTCGAACGCCCAGCTTGTCGAGTAGTAACCTGAATTGATGTGCCCCTAATGGTTTAGTGAGGACGTCAGCAATTTGTGTCTTTGTATCAATCTTCATGGGTTGTATTTCTTTAGACTCGATGCGCTCCTTGACAAAATAACAATCCATCTCCACGTGCTTAGTCCGTTCATGAAACACTGGATTGTTTGCTATGTGACGGGCTAATTGGTTGTCACAAAAAAGAGGCGTTGGGCTGATCGGGGGCACACCGAGAAGACCCAACAACCTTCTCATCCAAACTATTTCGCTCACAGTGTTGGCCATGGCACGATACTCTGCTTCTGCCGATGATTGAGAAACGACAGACTGTTTCTTTGATTTCCATGAAATGGGCGCTCCTCCCAGGAGGAGTAGATAACCTGTTCTGGACCTTCTTGTGATAGGACAACCCAGCCAATCGGCGTCACAGGAGGCTGTGAGAGAAGTACCCCTTCTTTGGGAATTAAGATGCCCTGTCCTGGTGTTGTTTTGAGATATCGAAGAACTCTAGTTGCCGCTTCCATGTGGTTCTGTCTTGGGTTACTGACAAATTGGCTCAAGACATTTACGGCATAAGCTATGTCAAGACGTGTGGCTTGCAAGTAAAGAAGCTTTCCTATCAATCTTCGATATTGGTTGGAATCAATTTTCGGCTCTTCCTCGCATTTGCCAAGCTTCAAATTTTGTTCCATAGGAAATGAACTCGGTTGACAACCCATCATTCCTGTTTCTTCAAGGATGTTAAGAGTGTATTTCCTTTGGCTTAACACCATGCCTTCTTTTGTCCTTGCAACCTCAATACCAAGAAAGAACTTCAAAGGGCCGAGGTCCTTTATGCTAAACTTATCGTCTGAAAAGGCTTTGGTATCTTGTATCTTCTTCAGGTTGTTTCCCATATGAATGACATCATCCACATAAATTAGCACAGCAATGAAAATTTCTTTATCTCTAAAAATAAACAATGAGTGATCGGCCCCGGTTTGCTGGAATCCTATGTTCGACAAAGAGTTAGTAAATTTTTTATACCAATTCCTTGACGCTTGCTTTAGCCCATAAAGAGATTTTTTTAACTTGCATACCATGTTTGTGTCTTGTTTCCCGAACCCTTCAGGTATCTTCATGTAAACCTCTTCATGTAAGTCTCCATGCAGAAATGCATTGTTGACGTCGAGTTGGTGTACGTGCCACCCTTGCTTTACAGTAACAGCTAAAAGGGTTCGGACCATTACCAATTTGGCAACCGAAGCAAACGTCTCATGGAAGTCTATCCCCTCCATTTGAGTGAAGCCTTTTGCCACAAGTCTCGCTTTATACCTCTCAATATCCCCGTTGGGTTTATATTTTATCTTATAAACCCACTTCGAATCGATAGCTCGCTTTCCCTTTGGTAGCTCTTCAATGGTCCAGGTATCATTTTGTTCAAGTGCCCGTATCTCATTTTGCATAGCTTCTCGCCTCTTGGGATTTTTAGCTGCTTGTTTAAAATGTTTTGGCTCATCACTTGTGGTGATGGCCGCCAAAATTCTTTGTGAGAATTAGTAAATTTATCATAGGAAATATAGTGTGCCAAAGGATGTACCGCCGAGGACTCTTGTTGATTGGAGGTGGGTTGTTCGTGGTGCAAAGATGGTGGAAGCTTTACTTCGTAATCGCTGAAATGGTTTGGTTGCGATCTGCTTCGTCTTTCTCTCACTGGTGGAACATTTTCGGGTTCGAAACTCATGAATGGATCGCTGCTTGGCGTAGCTTCTTCTCCTTCATCATGGCTGAGTTCGTGTTCCAGGCTGTCGGTATTGAGCTCAAAACTGGGCCCAGGTTCATTATTTACTTCAGGCTCAAGGTTGGGCCCATGATTGTTATCATTCGGTGGGCCATCCCCTTGTTCACTGATGCTCTTGTGACTCTCTTCACTTGGTTGCCCAACTAATTCCTCTTCCACAGCGACATTCCTATTCAAGGATTCAGGTCGATTTTGACCCTCTTCATTAATCCAAGTTTGTGGCATTACAAAGATCTCTTCCTCATCAGTCTTAGAGTTTGCAAAGTGGAAGATGTGTTCAAAAAATTTCACGTGTCTAGATGTTACCATCTTATTATGTCGGGCATCAAATATTTTATACCCCTTTGTTCCTTGAGGGTAGCCCATGAAAACCCCCGGTCGTCCTCTTATCTCAAACTTATCCCCGTTGGTTTCCACACTTTTGTAGTATGCAAGACAACCGAGAATCCTCATATAGTCATATTCGGGTTTTCGATTATACAAAATTTCATAAGGCGTTTTGTTTTCAATGACTTCGGACGACATTCGGTTTATGAAGTGTGCGACTGTTAACACGCATTCCCCCCAAAACCTTATGGGTAAGTTTCCTTCAAATTTTAAAGCCCGTGCGGTTTCCAACAAATGGCGATGTTTTCGTTCAACAACACCGTTTTGTTGTGGGGTTTGTGGGCATGTTGTTTCTAGCACGATTCCTTCTTTCGCAGAAAAATCTAGCATCTTATTTGAAGTGAACTCCCCCCCTCCCCATTATCACACCTTATTCTTTTAACAATTTTCTAAAATTGGGTTTGCGCCATTTTATGAAAGTCCATAAGACAAGTACTGGCTTGATGTTTATGTTTGAGTAGAAATACCCAAACCGCACAGCTAAAATCATCAACAATTGTCAAAAAATAGCATGCTTTTGTAAATGAAGGCGTGCGATATCTACCCCATACATCACAATAGATCAAATCAAAACATGCAAAAGTCTTACTTGTACTAATGGGAAAAGGTAGTCTTGCAAACTTTGCTTTAACACAAGCATCACAAAAGTCTTTGGAATTTAAAGGAACATTTTTCAAAAAGTCAACATGAGGAAGTTTTGAGTTTGACGGGTGACCTAATATTTTATGCCAAGTACTAACGGTCGTCATCATAGCTTGTCTTTTGCTTCCCGTCATCTCCATTTTTTATAGACCATCTTCGCACTCACCTACTCCAATGAACGTCCTTGAACATAAGTCCTGCAAGACACAAAAATCCGGAAAGAAGGTTACAACACACTTTAGATCCTTTGACAATCTACTAATGGACAACAAATTGCATTTAAAATCAGGAACATAAAGAATATCTTTAACCGTCACGCTGTTTTGAAGAATATGGTCGCCTCTTCCTATAACCGTGATGGCTTCACCATTAGGTATTGTAACGGGCGGCTCATATTTTTGTCTCATTTTATTTTCAAGAACCGAGTGATCACAAGTTATATGATCACTGGCCCCCGAGTCAAAACTCCATTTACCTTCTTTACCCGTAATACCTGCCATGTTAGCCACCGGTCCGCTTCCTTCTTTGGTCTCCTCATCCTTGTTCCCGAAGAGCTATATGAACTGTTGATACTGAGCATTAGTCATACCTAGTATTGGACAAGTCTCCCCCTCAACACAAGCAGCCTTCGGCTTTGTCTTTTCTGTCTTACCTTTGTCTGGCCACCAGTCGGGATACCCAATACGCTTGAAGCATCCGTCTCTGTTATAACCATCCTTGTCACAGAAGGTGCAGTGTTCGACCAATTCCCCATTGTTCCGCTTTATCTCCTTCATCTTGTTTCTGTTTTGCGATGGATTATTGTTACGCCTGTTGGAAACCGACGCTTGAAACGCTGCAGCATCCGCAGAAGGCCTCTTGCTTCCAGAAACTGAGCGATATTGCTCGTCTTTGGCCACCAAATGGTAGGCTGTTCCAAGTGAGGGAACGGGTTTCATGGCCAAAATCTGGGTCCTGATGATTCCATACTTTGCATCCAAACCCAACAAAAATTCATAGAGCCTCTCATTTTCAAACAAAACTATTAGTTTCTTGCCAATTCCACACTCGCATCCTTCAAGTCGCACCTGGGTAGTGGCATGACTGCTCCTATTTCATCCCATATGGTACGCAACCTGGTGTACTATGCTGAAACCGAAGCACCATCTTGCCTTGTGGACATCAGGGACTATTTAAGTTCATAGTTCTTGGTGCACTAACCTTCCCAAACCTTTCATTTAAGTCCAACCAAATCTCACTAGTCGTTCCCGCATACTTTACGCTCGTCCTGATTTCCTTCTCCATAGCCGTGTTCAACCAGCCCTTGATCATAGCATCGCACCTCATCCAGGGCATATAGTCGGCTGAATCTTTGTCCGGTTTCTTAAGAGTCCCGTCTATGAATCCGATCTTGTTTTTGGCAAACAAGAAATTCATCATCTCTTGCGACCAATCATTGTAATTTTTGTTGGTTAACACGTAATTCACGTGTAGTTGTCTTGGATAGTCGGAGGGATGAAGGTAGTATGGGGAATCATGACTGATCTCGTTTTCTTCTTTGGTTTTCTTCCCTTTGTTGCCTGCAATGATTCTTTTCGGTATTGTTTTTGAGGATCTTCTCAAGCCTGCTCTGATACCATATCAAAATTGATATGGTATTCTTTTTATTTCTCACTGTTCTTCAACAGAAGAGATGCAGAGAAAGGCCATAGGCCAGCGATTAAATGCAGGAAGAGATACAAAGTAAAAAGGAAAGGCAATAAAGGAAAATAAAGAAAAAATGGGGCAATGAATGAGAATCCCGAGATATATGTAGTGGGGGATAAAATCTCGGCCAATATCATCTTTGGTAGTAATCACTGCATCCCGTGTATGTTGATGAAACCAACCATTTTCCTACAAAGGTGAGTTTTCTCATCTTTCCCTGAGAGGGAAAGTAAACCGGGTTCGCGCGTGCCCACACGAACTGAGGCAAGTCCTTTGTCGATTGGGTATAAGTCGGGTGATGGTCACTCGCGCCCAAACCTGGTGCGAGATTTGAGACCACACGCCTTCAAGAACATATTTCTGGATGTTCTTTTGTTTAATGATTAAATTCATGTTTATGTGGAGACATAAAAGCGATGAGCTGGTTTTCAATGATCATTAATTTATAAATCAAGTCCATGCAACTGTTGCATATCTTCATGCCAAACAAAAAGAATGATATAAATATACTTGCAATATAATCTCGTAAAAAGATTGTACTAAGGGTGTAAGGGGTGATCACCTCTTGTGGAGAGATAAACTTTTCACCCACATAGTCACCCCTTGTCATGTCAACTCCCCTCTCTAGTTTCCATCTTGCACAAAACATAAGAGGTGGTCACTTCACTTGGTTAGAGGTAAACTCTTTTTTTTTAATTTAAATTATGTATTTAAACAAAATAAATAAAACATATTTTTAAACCCAATCATCGATGACTTTCTTTTTGCCCCGAACTACTACTATTTTCACCCAACAATAGTAACGGGGCCCATTTCTCATGTTTTCTAACCACCTCCCACGCCTCAACATGAGGAAAGCCATCCCGATGTCTTTTTTGGTAATCTTTTAGCGCTTGTTTCATGATATAAGTAACGTCACTCCCATTAGGACGTAAACGATCCTATAATAAAGATAAAAATTATATTAAGGTAAAAATAACAATATATAAAGGTAAAAAATAACAATATATAAAGGAAAAAAAATAAAAAGTATCTAAACGTAAAAGGTTATACCGCTTGATGCCAAAAGTCGTTTCCATTTTGAACGGACTTGATGAACGGTTCGAGTACTTCCTCGAACCGTTGCATTGTAATGTTCGAGAACTTTTTTCCAAAAACCATCCAATTTTTGTTGATTGTCTTTTGTCTTGTTTAAACTATAATGAACATATGCCTTAGCTAACGCCTTTTCTTGTTTCTTCATCCAATTTTGACGATCCGCCTTACCCCCTTTCCTTTCGGGCTTTGGGTCATCTTCGGCTTCTTCTTCGTCTTCAAGTTCTTCTTCTTCTTCTTCGACATAATTTCCAATTTCGTCTTCATCTAAGTTTTGAGTCTCGGGCATAAATTCTTCTTCTTCTTCGTTATCATCGTATATCGAAAGCATGTGTTCAACGTTATCTTTTGGTGATTGAATCAGTGGACTCCGATAAGCACACGAGTCAAAAGAGTTTTGGGCATCCATAGGATAATCATGCCGACCGAGTGCAACCATCATGGGACCTTGTGGGAGTGAAAGTAATTGTGGTGAAAGATTGGGTTGGGGTTGGGTGTTGTAAAAACCCAGTTGTGTAGTTTGGGAGTAAAAATATGGAGGTTGACAGAGCGGGGAATAACCGAGTTGTGATTGAAATGGCACACTTGAACCACTCGATCCGCCTCGTCTACTTTGCAAGCAGCGGCCCCTCGCCTTCGAACCGGAAGCCGAAACCTTTTTCTTGCCATCACCCTTGTTTTGTATATCCATAATGTATGAGAAAATTGAGATTTAGTGTGAGTATGTGAGTTGGGTGAAAAATGAGATAGATAAATGGATTTTAAATAGAAAAACAAATTAATTTTTTAATGTGTTAACGGCTATAAAGCCATTTGAATAACTCCCCAATGGTAAAAAAGGACAAAGATCAAACGCGGTAAACACTCACTGATCCATACTCCCCTCTCGTGGTAAACTTTGTCGGCACCGGTGGATACGTGTGGAGTGACAAAGATCAAACTCGTTCACCGCTTCGTTCCTCGCACCCACCCCGTATACCCTAAACGTCTATAACTTGCTCACATCATCGTGTGGATACGTGTGGAGTGATGCTATGTTGTTTTATTGTCATCTAAAGTACTATAGTATTCCTTCAATTTGAATTCACAATTTAAAGGTCAATTTTAAACACACTATGCTTGTACTCTTGGTTTTCTTAAGGTTTATGCATTTCATCTTGGTGAAGAACTTTAAAGATTTAAAAAAAAATTAAATTTCCTATTACGATGGAAATCACTTTTAGAACCCATATACAAACCCCTTACTTAAAACATGAGCTAAGAGATCTCAAAGAGTCTCGCGAACTTAATATATGTCTTGCATACTATCGATAATCGGACTTTGATGATGACTTTAAGTCATCATAATCATACTCAGTAAATCCCACCAATAGCAGAGCTAAGGTAGGGTCTGAGGAGGGTAAGATGTAGACAACCTTACCTCTACTCATAAGAATAGAGAGGCTGCTTCCAGTGAGACCCCCGGCTCGATAGTAGTTTTGCATCAAGCCTTGGACATAAGACACATACAACTCAGCAATTGAGACAAAGGCTGATTAGTGCATGTACCCCCTTGTCTTTCGGCTATCAACGCCACCACATGATGCATGATTAACAATCCCCGTCTTTTAACGTTATTTTCATGAAATTGGTAAAATAACGTTAAATTAGTGCACTTTCACTTTTGGCCGCCGAGCGCCCACACATATAACCTGGTTGTCCATTGGCAGCTCAGGGGGTCACTGTAACTCACCGAAGTTATAATTAGTGAACAGCTCAAAAGAAGCTTGTATCTACTCCAGTTTGGGTCCTCAAGCCCCTACATTAACATGAATGGTGATACTAGAAGCAACCTAAAAGTACTACATAATTATGAAACACACAGAAATGGTAGCTAACTTCTCATAAATAGATCCATATCGTTAACATGAAGCCATAACTTAAACTAGATATCAATCAATAGTACCTAGTAAATCCCACAAATAGCAAAGCTACTAGTAGGGTCTGGGGAGGGCGAGATGTAGGCACACCTTATCTATATCCCTAGGGATAGAGAGGCTGCTTCCAGAGTGACCCCCAATACCAAAGGCACATAGTAGAAAAGCAAGAAACCAAACAAATATATAAACAGAGCACTACTAAATAACAAAGAAGTAAATAGAATAAATATTTCAAATTACAAGATCTCACTTAGCATTTATGAAAAAAAATAATTAATGCAAAATCCGCCTAGACCATAAAGAAAAGAAACACTAAGCAACTACCCCAATGCTCAGACCTAATGAATCTACTCCTAAAAGTCCTTAGCCTTAATTCTACGTCTCCATAAACCCCTATCTTGCACCATGTCCTCAAAGAGGTGTAACTCTAGCAAATCTTTCCTAATCCGCTCATCCCAAGTCAACTTGGGCCTACCTCGACTCCTTATTCCTTCCAAAGTTAGGCATTCTACTGCTCTAAATGGCGTTGTCAATTGCCTCCATTTTACATTCCCAAACCATCTCAATCTTCCCTCCTTTATCTTATCCGAAATAGTAGCTAGTCCTAGCGTTTCCCTAAAATCCTCATTTCTTATCCGGTCTAGCCTTGTGTGCCCACACATCCACCTTAACATTCTCATTTCTGCTACCTCCATCTTGCGCTTTTATACTTTCTTAATGGACCAACACTCTGTCCCATACAACATAGCAGGTCTAATCGCAACCCTATAAAATTTCCCCTTTAGTTTAGTTGGGAACCTTTTATCGCACAAAACCCCAGTGACTGCTCTCCACCTACACCAACCAGCCTGGATGCGATGTGCTACATCGCTATCTATCTCCCCATCCCTTTGTACAAACGATCCTAAATACTTGAACTTAGTAACCTGCGGAACCTGTTGATCGTTAATAGTAATTTGAGTGTCATCACCATCGCCCGCACAACTGAAATTACAATAAAGGTACTCAATCTTAGAGCGATTAATTCTTAACCTTTGCCCTCTAAAACTGCTCGCCACTCCTCTCTCCCATAATTTCATAGTATAACACTATAACCTAGTAGTTTTATCCCTCTATAATTCCCACAACATTGGACGTCTCCCTTGCTCTTATATAACGGTACGATGACACTACTCCTCCACTGATCTGGCATTTTTCCATATCTGAAATAAGGTTGAACAAACTAGTTAGCCATTGAACTCCTTCTTCCCCTAAACACTTCCAGGCCTCTATCGGTATGTTGTCAGGACCAACTGCCTTAGCCCTTTCCATCTTCCAAAGTGCCGTCTTCACCTCTCCTCGCGTAATTCCCCTACAGTAGCAGTTATTTCGTTTTTACCTTTGAGTGGTTGGGTTTTCGCATTCTTTTTTATGCGCCCTTGGTCGTTGAAAAGATTGTGGAAGTAGGTTTGCCACCTTAGCTTAATGTCATGTTCTTTGACTAAAACATGTCCATCCTCTCCTTTTATAAACTTCACTACTTGTAAATCTTGTCTTTTACGCTCCCTAGCTTTAGCAATCTTGAACATATCATGCTCCCCTTCTTTAGTTTCTAGGCATTCATACATCCTATTATAGGCTATGTTCTTTGCTTCTGTCACTGCCTTCTTCGCCTCCCTCCATGCCACTTTATATCCCTCCCTCAAGCTTACTTTATCATCCTCGTTTGTGCACCTTAAAAGAAGCCTAAGACTATCATGCTTATCCCTTATTTTGGCCTTGACATCTTCATTCCACCACCAGGATTCCTTATGCATGCCTGTCTTTCCCCCTGTAACGCCTAAACTCTCCTTCGCCACGAGAGTGACGGTAGTCGCCATAGCCTCCCACATCCGGTTTGCGTCCTCCCTAGTTGAGTTGATTGAGTCGATATCGTCGAGATGACCTTATCCTTGAAGATTATAATATCCCCCCCCCCCTTCAAATTTCCCAGCGGATCCTAGGTCGAATTTTACTCTTTCGCATAATCAGCTTATCCCTTAATACTATATCTGCCACCAGCAAATGGTGTTGGGCCACTGCCGTCTCCCCTGGTATAACCTTGCAATCTCCCCAACAACACCGGTCTTCTCGCCTCATCAAAATATAGTCGATTTGAGTGTTACGTCCCCCGCTACTAAAAGTGATCAAAGGAGATTCCCTTTTTCTTAAAGAACGAGTTTAGAATACCTAATTTGTGGGTGATTGCAAATTCTAAGAGATCCCTTTTTGGGTCATTCCTATCACCCAACCCAAAACCCCCATGCACCGTCTGAAAGCCATCATTCTCCTTACCAATATGCCTATTAAAATCGCCTCGTATAAAGGTTCTCTCCTCCCTAGGTATGGCCCTCACCACTGCATCTAGGCAATCCCAAAATTCTCCCTTTTTCTTGAACTCCTAGTCCCACTTGTGGTGCGTATGCGCAAATTACTGTTACCACTTCCTCACCTAATACTAGCCTTAACACCATAATTCTATCGTTGTATCGTATAACCTTAATCATATTCTTATGCAATTATACATCCACTAAAAATCTTACCCCATTTTTTCTCCCACCCGACCCCGAATACAACAACTTGTACCCATTTCGTTCTTCCGCTCTATGCCCCTTCCATCTAGTCTCCTGAAGGCACGTTATATGTACCCTACGTCTTTTAAGTGCATCTACCACCTCTAGCAATTTACCATTTAGGGTTCCTACGTTCCAAGAGGCTACATGCAAACTATATCCCGTATCTTTTGCCTTTCCTTCACCCCTTGTCCTTGGATACGATCTCAAGGAAAAGTCATGGACCCTATTGTCTATGATTGCAACTACTCACAAGATAAGACAAAGAACACACAAGCACCCAATTATGATTAATGAGCCAGCCAGGACACACAGAGAGCAACAGAACCACCCTAAGAGTACCGATCTTATAACCACGGGTAACAATAACACACAATGAGTAACAATATATAAGGAACCACGGGTAACAATAACACACAATGAGTAACAATATATAGAGAGCAAGTTAGATCACGCAATAAGTAGCAAATTCAATGAGCAATGAATAATACTTTATAGTGAGAAACAAGGGTATGTAATGACAATAATCAAAGGAGATTATACAATGGAAACGATCTACAAGAAGCTACCAAAATTAAACCACAATAAACACTACTGGAAACCAAAAATATAAAGTCACAAATATGTTAAAATATACTGACTAATGTAAAATATATATACTATGTTAATGTTCAAATATGTTATGTTAAGATATGTATATGGTTTTGGAATTTAGAAACTCAAATAATACCAATAATATACTAATTATTTGTTAAGGAAAGAAAACACCTAACTTGTCCGAAATATGGACTCGTCAAGTCTGTCAGAAACCTTTGAGCCACCGATGGAAATAAATCGGAACCTGCAACAACATTCCAAACAACGCGGACCGAAGAATTTGTTGACTGGGTTAGCAACAACGTCCCAAACAACGCGGAACGAAGAACCTACTAAGAATTTATGATATTCGACTGAGTTATTGAAGAAACTCAAATAAATACAACTGAAGTAATAATTTGCACCAAAAAGACTTTGACTCATCTTGACTGGAATGACTATTGGTTTTAATTAGTTCAAATAGTGTGTGAGTTGCTAAAATGGATTAGAGTGTTACTAGGGTTAATCTTACAAAACTATAGAATTAACATTATAGATACACACCAAAACCTAATCTTGTGAAGCAAGTTTTAGTTACCATCCTTTGTGACTTAGGGGTTTCTTATATTGTTTTAGCATTAGTAGATTAACGAACCGTGAGAATTACTATGTATTTTACTCAATTTAAAGCAAACCCTAACAAATTTCCAGATCCTTTTATTCAGACCCTTCCCGTAGGTAGCTCACTAGTTTTACAAGTTATATCACTAGTTTGTCTATTACCCGTTAAAGATTCAAGCTTTAGACTATAAGTGTACATTTATATCCTAAAGATAATATGTGTTGAATCTAGCATGCATAACTTCATAGAAAGATCAACAAGACCACTCAAATCAGATCTAAAACGAATACTTACAAGTAATCATACACATCATAAGATCAAAATAACCAACTTTACTAAAATCAAACAATCATACGTAAAAACCAATGTATAAATCAAACTAGAACAAGAATCATCTTAAGCCTAAATGGCTTACAAAAGTTTAGCCTAGCATAGTAATGTAAAACAAACCACAGCTAGCTCTAAAAGAAGTCATGGATGTGATAGAAACTAAAAATGAAAGCAAACCGAATCGATATACGCAATTAGATGCAAACCGGACGGTAGTATCTTAAATTCTGCAAGTTTCTAGAACTCCTAATCTTCAATTCTACTCCTAAATAGCCTTATCCGCCTCCAAATCGCGTTTTGTTGCCTTCTTTTGCGTTTTCTGCCATCATAGGGTTTAAATATGTGAAATTAGAGTTTCTGTGCGTCTCGGCCCATTTGGGTCGCTTACATCCCCTAACCCTTTTAGTGGTTTACGGCCTATAAACAAAAGAACCAAGGCCCACAAAGCCTATATTTGGATTCGACTCATCGAAACAGTCAAAATCCATATATAATACGTCCCGTAACTCATTTCCTAGCTCAAGATACGACCGTTTAAAATTCAGCTTCTTCCCTGTCACACTATTTTGCTCAGTTTTGCCTTGCTTTTTCAGGTTTTCATCGAAACTCTTCACTAACACCATCTAACCCTGTAAATTCACAATATGAATGAATAATTACCATAATGTTATATAGTGAGAATGCACGTGCGTTGCGGCGGGTGTCCCGACTGATACCAGATCCAATTATAATGTCTATTACCAATGCTTACATTAAAGCATGAAGTTTGCCACTTATAAAACCTAACTCGTCACTCTAACTATACCGTACCGAGAACTTTTCAGTATCAGTATCCATTTTGGGTGATTTTCGGGATTGGTAATTTAGGTACCAGTATGGTTCGGTACCGGTATGATACCGAGCTCATCCCTATATTTGACAATATCCGACTATATTTTTGGATGGGCAAATATGATATTAAAATTTTTCATGGGAATTTATGATGTTGATCCAAAGATAAGTGCTCAACATGCATGCACTTTATTTATAGTGGGAAACCCGTGCTTACGAGCGGAGTCGACAATATAGGTCACTTGGTAGTGAGAAGAACGTTTTTAAAACTTCGGTTGTGATAAGATAGGTTGGTTGACCGGTATTAATAATAATAGAACTGAAAGGAAAAAGGGTTAACAGATCAACCTCTGCCGGCTCAGCACCTAAACACATTTAACCCATTACGCAACTTATCTGATCCGCTCACCTTGCCACCACTACTTGCATCCATATCTTGCAGGTCATGTCCCAAATTTCCTCCTATGAAATTAACTAAATGAGCAGGCATAATATCACATCTAATAAAAGTGAAGATCTGAGACCACTACTTTGCACTGGATTGGCTAATGGTTCTTGCTCTGGTTTTATAAGTTCCGCAGATCATTCATACCATTCAGAATACAAACCATATAAAATCAGTAATAACAAATCAGTATGATGATGTTATATTTATAATGCAAAAGATGGTAGTTTCACAGTTAGGGTCTAGACTAAAATTGACGATCTCAACTGAGCCCAATAGTATCAGGGGTCCACATGTCTCAACAGATTGAAAGAACTCAACTGGAAATTCCTTTAAAGATGATGCATATACTGTAAATGAATTTTGAGTTAGCATTCCACTAAAATATAAACATAAATATTTGCATGATCACACGGAGACCAGATCAGATGTTCCTAGGCAGCACAGTAAAGAGGAAAGAGTGAGTGCTGGTAGGATTTAATCAACTAATATAATGAACCGCAATGATTTTGGGTGTTTAAATCTCAAGATTAAAGTGCCAAAAGAAGTTACAATAGTTTTCCATTTAATGAGAATGAATGAATGAGAACCTCCATCGGTTATAAACTTTCTATTACCATAAGTACACAAAGAAATTAATCAAGGGAAATGATCAGTTGCAGCAGTTTTAGTAATAAACAATAAGCATTAATGGTTCATTGGTTCCATTGCTTTTATGGAGTTTAATATGAATTAACTTTCTATGCAGTCTTTCAAAACATTTTTATCACCAATTTTTCTTCTATGGCAGTCCTTTAAAAAATTATATAAAGTAACAATCTTGAAATTGAAAGCAATTTGATTGACATTTATAAGTAAAATATATAAACAAAATGAACATATGGATTAGCATTATCTAAAATTAAACCAGTTACAAGAACACTGATAATTGATAGATCACAAACATATAAAATTTGATAAAAAAAAAAAAACCTCACCTAAACTCTTACTTTTTAAATTGCAAAATTCATGTGCATTCATTCTTGGGACACTTCGGGTTTCCCGCGTGTTCTATTATTAATATTGTTATTAAACTAATTTTATTTGGTTTGGTATATATTAAAAGTGTGTTATGTGATTAGTATATGAATTATTATTGTTAATATCATTATTAGTACTAGCCACACACCTCTCTGCCCCTACATACCACCCGCACACACTCTCTTAACTTAACCCACTTGGGCCGCACAGCAAGTGGACTTCGCCCAACATTCTGCCCACCGGAAACCCTAGAGAGCCGCACAGTCATTCGAACCACACACACACTCATGTGTGCAGAATCTTTTGGTCTCCATATAAATACATGTGCTGCCAATGATAGGAATGTTTTTGGCAAACATTCCAACAGCAGCAATCCCTAGAACATTCTTACTCTCTCTCTCTCTTACCTACTCTCTCTCTAAAAACCCTAAAGAAAACCACACCATGTCTTCTCCTTCTTCTTTGGATTTGACGGCAACATCATTATCCCTCGATGGCAGCCGGTGATTAACATCCGAGAGCTTCATTTCTTCATCTATTCTACACAATTTTCACTCTCGTTTATCCTGTTAGTATATTACCTCCATACTTAATGATAATACATGATAAAGGTGCATGTTTGGTTGATGATTTGTACAATAAACGATTGTACATGATTGATAACTATTTCGATGTAACATTTTGAATATTAGTTTGGATATCATGAAATGTGATGAATCTTAAGTGATGAATCGGTTGGGTGTTGAATAATGAAAAATGGGTTTAAATGTGGTTGAACATTGCAATGTATGCCTTGATGATGATGGCTGTTATGATTGATAAAACAGTAAATTAGAGGTAATAGGAAACTAGTTCATGATATTTGTTCTTGTATGATTTTGATAAAGTTTATAAAGATAAGCTTAGATCTATGCCTGATTGATGATGCTTGTTAAGAGAAGGTTGTGCTAAACACCGTTGATAGATTAGGAGGATAAATGGAAGAAATGTGGATGAATATGATGTAACATGTTTGAATGTGCGTTTCAATAAATGAATGTTCTATTGAATGATTAATGAATGAGAAGAAACATGAGACTATTCTGAGAAATTGTTGCATAATTATGAGAATGATTGTATGATGATGTTATAATAGGAATGACATTTTAAATTTGTGCATTTGATCTATTTGAATTGATAAATATGGATATTTCCTGTTGTTTAAAATGATACCGCACACTAGTTAGAAGGTACAACCTACCAAGCACATCGTACACCCGGGATTAAGCTAAACCGCACACCCTTGGGACCGTACACTCCAGTGTACAAGCTGTGACTGCACAGAGAACAAGGGTGTTCAACGGGCTGCACACTACTTGGACCGCACAATTCTCGTACAACCCGGTAAAGCACATAGTACAACTGATTTCAACATGACTGTAAGACCCATACTTGATTTGTACTATTTTCGTATAGTTTTTTATAATTAAATGTGTAATTTCGCTTACACATACTTTACAAAATACGGATTTATTAAAACAGTTTCAGAATTAAAACAATACAACGTAATCTATATAAGTTCGTTATTTAGAAATGACGACGAAAAATAGTGCAGAAGCTTATATCATGATTGTGTTCGGTTCCTCGTTGAGCTTGATCGTCCTCCGGTACTTTACATTATACCTACATTTCATAAAAACATGAAATGATTTAGTTATAGGGTGTTTATAACGTGTATAACCAAGTCCGTAAGCTAAAACTGCAATTAACAAAATTTTTCCAGCATATGAGCCTGTCGCGGGCCGCAACAGGTTCCTTGTTTTCTCTCGTAGGGCGCAAGAGGCCTCGCGTGTCGCGCTAGTCATTTTCCCTTCCGTTGCGTGGCACGAGGAGTACATGTTTCCAGCAGATTTACTTAAAAACCTGCATTTTCCAGCCAAACTTAATTTTTACGAAAACGGACATAACTTGTTCCATATTGATCCGGTTTACGTCACGTTTCTTCCTATGTGATCGTAATTCGATCCTCCATAATATGGAGTCAAAATCCGACATCCGGATTTATAATTTTCTAAACTTTTAAGCCCTCGGCTTTATAATAAATTATAAAGTTTTGACCTGTTCATGATTTTATCAAACCATCTTGTTTGTTGCATACAAATTATCTTGAACATCATGTTATATCTATTTTCCTATTATTCAAGGTTCAAATTACAGGTTTCTTATGTATTCTTAACCCGTTTTGCTTATATACTTATTTTGACCCGTTAAGGGTATTTAAGTACTTTTAAGCATAAATCACTCTCATTCATCTCTAGCATCATATTTCCACATTACTTATAAAATGGTCTTCCACCACAACCATAATTGTGGTGGATTTTAATGTGGTAACTATTTGTTCCAAGTTTTGTCCCTCGGATTATCGTTTTACGGCAAAGATTCATTTAGAGTCATTTGACCCAAAGGTCTCATATCTGGCCTTTTATACATATCCTAAGGATTTAATTAATCCAAATGCTTATTTCTAAACAACCTGTAAGGGTCGTTTGCTTAGTTTATCAACAAAGGGCATTTTGGTCAACTTTAACCTTTCATTTACGACGAAGGAGTTTTAAAGCCATGTTTGACCAAAATCCCACTTTTTAAACTAGGATCTTGTCTAAAGATCATTATGTTTTTACGACACAATGATTATAATTTAAATCATTCGGTTTACCTATTAAGATGACCAAAGTCCATTTTTTACTTTGTCTAACTCTCGTAGAACCTCAAGTTCTAAATGTGTAGTTAACCTATTACGCATACCTGTCTCGAATCAACATATTGACCCATTTTAATACCATGCTTTTATAACCGCTAATTACTATGGATGCGAATATCCATTAGATGTTTACTCCCGTAAGCATACAACTCTACAAATAATCATTAGTCGATATTATCAATGGGTGATATCTTCACCTTTTAACCCGTTTGGTCTAAGTGACCGTTTATCTTTATGAGATGACATTTATTACCATCTCATCTACATGACTCGCTCTGGTTTACACCGTACAGTCATTTTACTTATAAACCATTTCTTAACTCTTTTGACCCATTATGGCTTATGCCATAAAGTGTCTTTCAAAAACTAACGGCTAATGTCAATGCGTGACCGACTTACCGTTTTCCCTTATTATTTATTTTGGGTTTACCCTATAAGGTAACCATTCTAAACTCCTTGTATATTCGTCATTGTATGACCGAATAATCATATTATTCTATTTTTAACCATTAACATGGTTTCTTATCAGTTTCACTTATTTCGTTCCGTACGACTATACGTCGGAACATCATATTTCAATTGCTTATTTATCGTATTCGTAATTAATATGATAAGAGAATATTCTACAATTTAAGAAGAGTGTAAGCTATACTTACCTTGCATCCGAATTATGCTTTTCATTCATTACTTGATTCGTTTGACCCGCTTCCTTCCCAAGCTTCCACCTAGCTTGTCAAGAGTCAAACTATCATTATAATTCGTAAGATGGTTAAATTAGTCATAATCAATCACGACTATTCCATCCTACGATTTTTATGTCGAAATTATCATTCGAACATAACAATGGTCAGTTTTACTTTTTAAAGTCAACTGCCTATTTACTTAAATAATTACACGGTGTAGCTTAACTACCCGTTTAATTACTTTGTCAATTATCCGGTAAGCATCGTTCTTATCCTACCGTTTTAATCACTTTATTAACCAAGTTCTTGTAATCGAAATTCATCGAATTAACACAACTTTAAATCATTTTTTAACACATGATGATATCAAACATCATTCAACATGAATATATCATCGATTTTCATCTTATAATACTAAACTCACTTCATGGCAAGTATTATTTATGTACTCAAACACATGGGCGGGACTTTAGGTGTGCGGGGAGGACTTTAGGTGTGCGGGGAGGACTTGTAATCGAAATTCATCGAATTAACACAACTTAAAAAAGTTCGATATATATATATATATATATATATATATATTATTTATTTTTTTAAATTGTACACACAAAACAAATCCAATATTGATGTGACATTTGTGCTTGTAATCATTGTACAAACTCTTAATAGTTCAATTATCAATAAAACAATGTGATTTGGCCCCAATGTTTGTTTATTTATGTTTGACATTTTGCTCGTTTCGATTTTTGTTTAATTTCAAACTCCATATTGTTTTCTGGAAAGTTATATGCAAACTGGTGCGTAAACGTAATCAGTTTAACACGAAAAACACTCCGGAACATCAACATATGCTTAACATACCTTAAATAACCTTTACATAACTTAGAAATAAGTTTTGAAGGCTTTGGTGTGGCAAAATCAAATTTATTCGATCGCAGGGACTATTTACGTCAAACTGCAAAACTATGCCGATTCGTATAGTAACGAACATTCCGAAATTTGATCATAAGCTAAACATACCCTAAATATCCTTTACATAGCTTATAAATAGGCTTTGAGGGGTTCGGTATGCTGAAATAAACTTTTTGATCAAACAGGGACTAAAAGCGTCAAAAAGTGCATAAGTTTGCATTTACGCGCATATCTTACGTTCTGAACATATCCGGACATCCAAAAATTTTTGTAATCATTAAAATATATTATTTTTGTGATTGGTATGCTAAAATTCCATTCGTCGTGAAATTTGGATCGTTTTTCACGTCCGTTCGTGTTTCGTCGTAATTAACCGAATAACGTGACCGTACGACCAAATGAACCAACATCCGACATATTTTCAAGCATATTTCATGTCCCCTACACTTTGGCATCATTGTAGAGCCTTGAAAATGGCTTAACTGGGCTTAAACGAGTTAAAAATGGCCTTAAACACTTACAGGGACCTAAACTGCCAAATCTGCCAAACTTAGCCGTCGTGCCACGCGACAGCTTATACTGTTGCTGTCGCGCCACGCGACAGAGGCAACTGGGCAGAAATCCATTTTCAGCAACTGGGTCGTTTTTCAGGGGATTTTATGTAAATTTCTCAATACCATATGCTGGTTTTGGACACCCCTAGTATCCCAAATCAGTGGGTAATACTTGTAAGGCCTAGATTAAAGCACATTAATCAAGAAACGATCCTAACGGTTGTCCGAAAACTATATAAACCCACCATCTTCATCACCTTCACTTGCACATTCAAAATTTGCTCTCATTTCTGCTTTGGAGCTATCCCTTAATTGGTTGAAGGCTCCAATCTTCTGGTTTTCTTATACTATCTTCCTTGTTTGGACCTCTTGTAAGCTTCTTTCATGCTTTTATGCGTTTTAAGCGTGAAAGTAAAACAGTGTTTGACTTTCTGCTTTGACCAGTCAATGGTCAACACGAAGTTCGTTTGAACTTCGCAACGTGAGCGTAATCACGATGGTCATAGGCCCTTGTGACTATACCTACTGATTACCACGTTGATTAGGCGTAGTGACGAGTCATAGTTTCGGTCAAAATACGTGTTTATGCGTATTTTGCAACGAAACTATCTTTGGGTATCAAAACACTTTGTTTTGATATCAAACTTGTTTTCTAACTTAGTTAAACATGTTTTAACATGTTTAACTCGTCACTTTTAGTTTAGTGCTTATATAGGGTCGTAAGATAAGCGGTCTAAACAACCGCTTAGACTTTCGAACTCGACCCGTTTGGTCGATCATTAGGATCCGACCAAACACATTTTATGACCATAGTTGTATAGGGAATAACCTTCCTAGGTTATACCTTATGGCCACTTCGATTAGTTAGTTGTATGATAGGTAGTTTATATGCCTTTGGAAAATGACCAAAATGCCCTTTTTGCGCATAATTTCATTTTAAGCATATGTAATTTAAATTTTGACATCTAAACTGATTAGGCATCAATATTAGATATGATAAGGCATATAATACTTGTCATAGGACTAGTTAGGCGTTAAAGTAGCGTAAGCTACCCAAACGGGTCGTAATGGGTCGTAAGCACTTAGGATAGGTTCCGATTTAGAATGTAGGCTTTGTTAAACCATATTACATGAGTTCCTATACTCATTTGGTTTACGAAACCTCATTCTATCCGATCTTCCTATTTTGGTCCGGTTTATTAACATAGTTACCTATTTTAGGTGCCGACTGATTCCGCGATCCTTCTAGCTTTGTTTGGTTGTTATTTCAAGATTTCTAAGCATTATCAAGTGAGTACATAGTCCCCTCTTTTACTGTTTTCAAACATTTTGGGGTGAAACACATGTGCCTACTTGTTACTTTCGTGCTTTTCATGCTTTTATAACATATGCTTGCTATGTTCATATAGTACACGTATAGTACATCATTTCATCCATGTTTTGCTATGTATGTTTTATTAACATGCTAGTACATTGATTTCATAAACACATTTGTTTCATATGTTTATTTTAGCATATGTACACATTGATTTACATCACATTTTTGCTACGTATGTTCATTTAGCATACTTAGTACATTGTTTACACATAACAGGCTCACATTTGGTATGACATTTGGTTTATTTAACAGGTCATAAATACGTTCATTAACAATGATCACGCCGCTCGGTAGTAAGTAGTGGTACCATAGGAATTGACAACTCCCATTTCTGGCTTCCTAGGTTTGTTTGGAAGTAGGAAATGACTAAATCCGATATCCATAAATTTTGATAAACCTTTAATTTGTTTAAGGGTTTGTCTCCACAATCGCAAGGCTTGAATGTATGCGTTTTAACATTACCGCATAGATGTTTATATCAATAAAGCACTTATTCTACAAAACATAACTTTTGATCTAAACTATGATTTATTCAAATACATTGTTTTGTGCATTTTACCTATGGCCTTTGTTGACACCTTTCGCATGCCATACATAACATTTGATTATACATTACATGATTTACATTTGGCATTTGACATTGTTTACTCATAAACATTTTGACATTAGTTTAAACAAGACATTTTGGTGGATTGTTTGGGTAAGTGATTTAAATAACGAGGCGTGTGTAATATGATAAAAGCATGGTGGATACGCCGCTGGTACTTCCTATATATAAGTGCTTTTAAGATATTACATATCGTAGCGTTATTTAAACCATTTCAATTTAGACATATTACATTTTATACAAAGAACATAACTTCACAAAACATTGTTTTACAAACAACATATCTTATACAAATTCATTTTACTTGGTTATTTATTTAACCACACATCTTTCTTTTATATCACCTAATTTCTTATCGATTTTCATATGATTTACAAAGGAAAACACTTTTCAAGGTTCATGACTAACTTTTGTTAAACAATTCTTTAAACTTACAAGTCATGAACCCTAAATCAATAAACCTATGTATCTCATAGGCATTTTTATGTTGACGTACCTATTTTCACATGTGTTTTCAGGAGCTGATGCATAGGATTGGTCAGGATACACTTAGGCGGACTTGGGCCTTAGTGACATAAAATGAAGCAGGAATAGTTTAATTATGTTATGTACTCTTGTTTCCTTTGTTTTAAGACAATGTAACCACTTTGTTAATAAATAAAACAAAACTTTAAATACCATGGTTGTGAAACAATAATTCTGCCACTCCACTCCCCGACGTTTCCGCCGCGGTTTGTTGTTTTACGCGGTCGGGGTGTGACATAAAGAGTTGGTATCAGAGCCATGGTTATAGGGAATTAGGTTATTAGTAATGCTTTAACCTAGACTATAACTTTTCTAGGACCCTAACACAAGTTAACTTGTGTTTAGAACTTAAAACATTACCGTCGCCAATCTTTTGGTGATTGCCAAAACAAGAACACGATTTTTCCAAAACGATTTTGAAAATCAATCATCTATTCTTAGATGATTTGTTATAAGGTTTTGAACCCTCCAAATTTCAAAATGATTTTGAAAATTTAATCATCCATTCTTGAATGATTCTTTTGGCCTTGTGCCCTCTAAGTTTTTAAAATCTCGTCAAAGTTTGGGTCTAAAATAATGTGAACACGTGCAATCTGGAAGGGTGGGTGCCTGTACCTCGAGTTTTCTGTCTAGGCTAGAGTGTTCGTACAAATCCACATAATCGGACCTGTCACTCTTACCTGGGAACTCTTGGGGTGAGTGTCCACTTATAGGCTAAAGCATGTCTTCACGATACATTATTATGACCCATTTACTTTGATTAGTCACTGTGTGTCGTTTATTTGCTTTGTGGTACGAACGAATGGCCACCATCCATGCTTTTTGTCGATGTTTGTATCATCTCATTTCTTTTCATCTAATCATCTCACTCGTTTTCTCTCATCTTTCCTCTTTTAGAATGCCTCCTCGACGCGACAATCAGAAACCTAATGCCGAAATGGCAGCAATCATTGTGCAGCAAATGGATGCTGCACTCCCAAACATAATTGCTCAAGTTAACCAAGCCAACAATAACAATAATGCTCCATGCAACTTTAAAAGTTTCAATTCGGCTAAACCACTCAAGTTTAGTGGTTCTGAAGGAGCAACTGGGCTCCTACAATGGTTCGAGAGTATTGAGAGTACTTTTCGTCATGTTCAGTGTCCTGATAATCGCAAAGTCGAGTTCGCTTCTAGTGTATTCCAAAAAAGGGCTCTTACTTGGTGGAATGGGTTAATGAGAGATCGTGGTGCTAATGTCGCTTTAGGTCAGACTTGGGAAGAGCTTATGGCTCTTATGATGAGGGAATTATGTCCCCGTCATGAACAGAGGGCGTTGGAAAGGGAGTTTGATGATTTGAAACAGGATAGTGGTGAACATCGGGCTTATACCGACAGGTACGAGGAACTGAGTTTGTTATGTCCTACAATGGTTACCCCACTCGAGAAAGCTATCAAAAGGTATGTCGATGGTTTACCTGACCCCGTGTAAGACATCGTCACTGGTAGCAACCCTACCACAGTTCGTCAGGCAATCGAGTTGGCTGCGACTTTGACTGAGTCGCAAATTAGAAAGGGTAAGCTTCATAGGAAGGGTGATAAGAAACAATCGTCTGATAAGGTTGAGAACAAGAAGGGTAAGAAATCTGGTTCTTCGAAAAGGTCAAGGAGGCGCAAGGCTTCCCATAACTTCGCTATTACTGCACAAGCCAATCAGGCAGCTCCCAACCAACCTGCACAACCACCAGCAAAGAAACAGTATGCTGGCAAAGCACCGTTGTGGAACAGATGCAATAGTCACCATTAACGACAAGTTCAATGTCGTTTCTGTGCTAACTGTGGAAAATCGGGTCATCTTGCCGATGTTTGTCGTTTTGCTCCAAATCAAGCCGCACATAACCCAGCTCAGCAAGCTGCTCAACCACCTGCTCAACAACAAGCACAAGCTGCACGACCTCATTATCCTCCTGGATCTTGCTACAATTGTGGGGATTTGGCCCGCTATCAAAATCAGTGTCCGAGGTTGGTCAATGCAAATCAGGCGCAGGCTCATGGTCGAGTCTTTAACATAAATGCTAATGAAGCACGCGCAGATAATGAGGTGGTCAATGGTACGTTCTTTGTTAATAATCAGCCTGCATCTGTTCTTTTTTATTCGGGTGCCGATAAGAGTTTTGTGTCACTATCTTTTGAACCATTGCTTCGCATGTCTAGAACGAAACTAGGAAAGCCTTTGACAGTAGAAGTTGCTAGTGGTGAACCCATTGTTCTCGATTCTGTTCTTCGAAATTGCCATTTGAACCTTAATAACCATCTTTTTCCTATTGATCTCACGCCTATGCAACTTGGAAGTTTTGATGTTATAGTAGGTATGGACTGGTTAGCCAAGTACCACGCGAGGTGATTTGTTTTGAGAAGATTGTCCGTATTCCGCTTTCTTCTGGTGAGATTTTAGAGGTTCATGGTGAGAAACCCGCTAATAGTCTTAAACTCATGTCGTGTACTCAAGCTCAAAAGTATCTGCGCAAGAACTATGTGGCCTTCTTGGCACATGTCGTAGAGGAGAAAGGCAAAGGTAAGTCTATTCAAGATATCCCTGTTGTTCGGGATTATCTATAACACCCACCCCGTAACCCGGGTGATTATGCACAATTGATACACTTACAGCGGAAACAAACTAAACTTTCATTAAAACTTATAATAGTCTGAGTACAACACTTTATTTATTTACAATCTTTTGGCAACTAAGAACTCCTTGATCTTCTAAAACTCCACAACTGTCACGTAGTTCCTATAGCTTTCCTCATGACTCACCTGAGATAAGTATACTCAAAACGACGTCAGATATATACTGGTGAGCTCATACTATACAATTTTTATAAAGACAGACCACAGTTTTCATTATATGCATACACAATATGGGCATGTGACCACATTATAGTCAGGTTGGGCCTCATTGAACCTTATAGGTCACATTTGACTTGTCACAAACCACCGTATGTCACACCCCGACCACGTAAAACAACTAGACGTGGCGGAAACGTCGGGGAGTGTTGTAACAGAATTATTGTTTCATAACCATGGCATAAATAATTTCGTTTTATTGAATAAATGAACTCATTGTTTTAATACAATCTAATAAGTACAACTATGATCTTCCAAATTTTAAAGTTGTTAAGGCACGAGTCCATCCTAAGTGTAGCGTGTATCAACAATCATCACAAAACAGCACCTGAAACATGTGTAAAAATAGGTACGTCAGCATAAAAATGCCTGTGAGATACATAGGTTTTGTGAATATAGGATTCATGACTTATGAGTTTAGAAAAAGTTGTTTAATCAAAAGTCAGTCATGATCCTTGTAAAATGTTTAGTTTTATAAATCATTTGAAAAGTGATAAACAAAACAATGATATATATTCATAAAAGAATAATGTATGGTTAAGTGAATAACCATGTAAAATGAGTTTGTATTTAAAGTATTGTTCGAAAAACAATATTTTGATAAAAAGGATTATAGTATATGTGAAAATATACTTTGGATTTTAAGAGAATCGAATGAGTAATATATTAAAATATATTTCAGTTCCAATATCGTTGACCCAAGTGTACTAAATAACGCCACGGAATGTAATGCAATGGAAACACTTATATATAAGAAGTACCAGCGGCGTATCTACCATGTTTTCATCACATTACACCCGTCCCGTTATCTAAACACTAACCAAAACCCAATTGTTAGATAGATAGTACATAAAATATACTTTAGTTGTTTAAAATAATAGTTTTCAGTAGTATATTATAAGTATACTTCGGATTTATCAATAACATATTAAACTATGTTTTGGTTTTATAAATAACATATCAAAATATGCTTTGTATGTGATAAATAACATATTAAACTATGTTTTGGTTTTGTAAATAACATATCAAAATATGCTTTGGATGATTAACAAAATATATATGTTGGTTTTGTACAATACCACACATGAGAGTATATTAAACTATACTTTTGGGAGTATATCAAAATATACTTTAAAAGTGTGATTTAAGAATTCATTCAGACCTAGTGCATCAAACTACACCTTGGAGACTATAAGGATACCACAAAGGCAATCCCTATTTGGATGGAGAAACAAATTGGTTTCAGACATTCCATGACAATAGGAATGGGGTGTCTAATCATATAGCGCTATATCATACTACCAATCGGTCTGGTGAACATAAAATAAGTATAATTCAACATTTTATTTTATGTTCTTTGAGAAATCAATGTTTAAACCATAGGTAGTTATTTAGTTTGTCAAATGATAAGTAATAACATGTATAATCAATTATACTTTGAAATCATGAAAATAACACATAGGTACACATGCTTCACCCCAAAACAGTTTGGAAAACAGTAAAATAGGGGAACTATGTACTCACATGAGATTTCTTAGTAGTCCTTGTGTAACAACCAAACAATGCTAGAGATCACGGAAATTAAACGGCACCTAATATAGGTAACTACGTTAATAAACCGGACATAAATCGGAGGATCGGATAGAATGAGGGCTCGTAAACCAAATGAGTATGGGGACTCATGTAATATGGTTTAATAAAGCCTACATACTAAAATGAAACCTAACCTAAGTGCTTACGACCCATTACGACCCGTTTAGGTAGCTTATGCTACTTTAACGCGTCGTTCGCGTAAAACGCATTCGGAACGCCTTACTAGCCCTATGATAAGTAAAATATGCCTTAACATGTCTAATATTGTTTCCAAATCAGTTTAGATACCAAAAGTTATGTTACATATGCTTAAAATGAATTTTGGCGTGAAAAGGGTATTTTGGTAATTTACCTAAGGCATATATACTACCTATCATACAACTACTCAAACGATGTGACCATAAGGTATAACCTCGGAAGGTTATTCCCTATACAACTATGGTCGCCTAATGTGTTTGGTCGGATCCTAATGATCGACCAAACGGGTCGGGTTCGAAAGTATAAGCGATTGTTTAGATCGCTTACCTTACGACCCTATATAAGCACTAAACTAAAAGTGACGAGCTAAGCATGTTAAAACATGCTTAACTAAGTTTAGAAAACAGGTTTGGTATCAAAACAAACGGTTTTGATACCTAAGAGTAGTTTGGTTACAAAATACGCAATAATACGCATTTTGGCCGAAACTACGACTCGTCACTAACCCATGATAACGTGGTAATCAGTAGGTATAGTCACTAGGGACTATAACCATCGTGATTATGCTCACGTTATGAAGTTCAAACGAAATTGACGTTGACCATAGACTGGTCAATGCAGAAAATGCTAAAAGAACGAAGGAACACTTACATAGGGTCCAAGAATGGAAGGTTTGAATCCGAATACTCTCAGGTATGAAGTGTTAAACACAACAACTTAGAGAGCAAATTCAGATTTCAAAGGTGTGGGTTTTTTGGGTTGAAAGGGTTGGGTATTTATAGGATTCTTGGAACCGTTAGGATCGTTTCTTGAATAACGTGATCGAATCTCATCCGTACATGTGTTAGAATGTTATGGTAACTCATTTTGCCCCCACCACAAGAGATTGACATGTGGCATTGGCCTTTGGGGGGTTGAAAGGCTGTTATCAAGTGATTAAACAACCTTTTCTATTATGAAGGGGCCTCGCATGACGCCAAGGGGGCTAGGTGTCACGCTAAGGTCCTTCTGATCAGCAACAGTTTCCAAAGTTTCCATTTCAGTCCCCGTTGTGTATTAAGGCCATTTCTGACATGTTTAAGGCTCGTTAAGCCAACGTTAAGGCCCTAAAATGATGCCTAAACATTTTGGGCATGAAACATGTTCAAAAATATGACGGATGTTGGTTCGTTTGGTCGTACGATCGCGATGTTCGCTTAATTACGACGGAATGCGCACAAGCGCGAAAAACGATCCAAATTGTGTGACAAATGGATTTTTCTTATGCCAAACACTAAAATAAAATATTTTAGTGCTTACATAAATTTTTGAATGTCCGGAGGTATTCAGAACGTAAGTTATGCGCGAAAATGCAAACTTGTGCACTTTTTGACGCTTTTAGTCCCTGAATGACCCAAAAGTTTATTTTAGCACACCGAACTACTCAAAGCCTATTTCTAAGCTATATAAAGGATATTTAAGGTGTGTTTAAGTTATGGTCATGTTCCGGAATGTTCGTTACTGTTCAAATTGGCATACTTTCGCAGTTTGTCAAGTTTAGTCCCTGTAAGCGAATTAACTTGTTTTTGCCATACCAAAGCCTTCAAAACTTATTTCTAAGTTATGTAAAGGTTATTTAAGGTATGTTAAGTATATGTTGATGTTCTGTAGTATTTTTCGGATTAAACTGATTACGTTTACGTACCAGTTTGCGTATAACTCTCCAGAAAGCGATGTAAGGCTTGAAATCGAACAAGAATTGATATGTGCAAGCGATACACAAAATTTTACAAATCCTAAGAATGAAATACAATATTTCATTGGTTTGTTATATGTTTGATGTTTGAAGTGACACAGGTGTCACAGTCTCCCCTACTTTAGGAAATTTCGTCCCGAAATTTAATTCTAGAGGAAACTTGTGAAGACAGCTGTGACGGTTTCGCCTTCAAATAGATCCATTGAAACCTTAAGTAAAACTCTGGGCCATGTTAGGATTCTTAGCGACTTTGTTAACCCTCAAAATGAAGTCCGTGTAGTAACAAAACATAGGATTTTGAATTACGGATAAAAGAATATTTCTCCTGAAGACTCATCATAGGAAACTTGGTGTGCGAATGAGATCAGAATTGGGGAGTGTGAGAATAAATGACATTGGTCGAGGTCCAAGACTTCTCCCGTATCATTACTCTTGTCACTATATGTCTTAACACATGACAAAACTTCCTGTGGTTTCTGTGCACTGAATTCCATAATTATGTAGGCGTCCATAATTACGTAATTCCTTGCACAGTCCGCACAGTTCATTTCATGATGCGTAGAGGAAAATCAATTGAATAAACATGAAGCGACCTGACTAGATCACCAAAGGATCTTTTTAACTAGATCAATGAACGATCTTTTTAACTAGATCAACACATGATCTTCTTAACTAGACCGTCGTACGATCTCCTTAAATAGACCACTTAAGGGATCTTTTTTTTTAATTATATCATCACATGATATTTCAAACCAGATTTTCAAATCAATCTGTTTATCTAGACCACTCAAGGGGTCCAATTTTAGAATAGTACTTTAAGACCCAAGGGACTTGACTACAACGTAGAAGTCCATTAAGGATTTAAGATAGTAACTTTGGATATCCTACTATGAATTCCTCATATGAGATATGAAAGATTCTACGAGGATTTGGATGGATCACATACAACCACAAAACATGTAAGAAAACACATAAGCACAAAATTGGTTAACTTGATTCTTTAATTTGTTATCTTTAGGTATGGATATTTAAAGCACACTAGGAATCTAATCCATGGATTCCATTTGGCACTTTAATGATTTTCAAGGATCTATCTATAAAGATAGAAGGATTTTCAATAAGTGTTTGGCTTTGTTTCTTAAAAGAAACGAGTGTTTAAGGTTCTTGGGGAGATCACAAGTGATCATAAGAATGACAGAACCACACGAGTAGTTTGTCTTTGGGTTGACATCATAAGGTTGCATCAAGCATTCACACAACGCATAAATTTTACAGAAATAAAAACAACAAATCTTTATTTATGTAACAACCGAATGGTCTTGAAGTGTCAAAAGATAACAACCAAGGAAATACAAAACACTAATTGTTCACTGCTGCATCATTGTTCCCGTTTGCCTCATTGATGTTAAATGCTCGTCCTCGCGCTGGAGGTGCGTTAACAAGTCTTGGGCAATTGTTTCTGTAGTGAGTAAGGTCACCACAGTTATAACATGACCCCGGAGGGAACCGTGCTTGAACAGCAGCAGGGTTTGCAGCAGCTTGATTTGCATAACGACAAACATTGATCAAATGTCCCAACCGCCCACAGTGGGTACATTTGTGACACTGCTCTTGCTCCAGATGATGACGGTTGCACTTGTTGCACAAAGGTGCAGTACCAACATAGTTTTGCCTTTTGCGAGGTTGTGCTGGCTGGTTTGGTGGAACCTGTTTGTCTTGAGCAGTTACAGCGAAATTTTGAGAGGCTTTGCGCTTCTTCTTCTTGGACACCTCAGCCTGTTTTTCCTTTGGTTCAACTTGAGCAGTCTTGTCAGATGGTCTTGGGTCGCCCTTTCGAAATAGCTTATTCTTCCTGATATGGGATTCAGTCAGAGTGGCAGACAATTCAATGGCTTGTCTGACAGTAGTAGGGTTGCTGCCAGTAACGATATCCTGAACTATGTCAGGAAGACCATCAATGTATTTCTCAATCGCCTTATCCAGAGGCGTAACCATAGTAGGACATAACAGGCTCAATTCCTCATAGCGGTCAGTATAGGCTCGATGTTCTCCACTGTCTTGCTTCAGGTCATCGAATTCCCTTTCTAAAGCTCTCAATTCATGACGAGGACAAAACTCCTTCATCATAAGAGCCCTAAGCTCAGCCCAAGTCTGTGCTAAAGCAACCTCAGCACCACGGTCTCTCATCACCCCGTTCCACCATGTAAGAGCCCTTTTCTGAAACACATTGGAAGCAAACTCGGCCTTGCAATTATCAGGACACTGAACGTGACGGAACGTACTCTCAGTGCTCTCGAACCATTGTAAGAGCCCAGTTGCTCCTTCAGAACCACTAAACTTGAGTGGCTTAGCCGAATTGAAACTCTTGAAATTGCATGGAGCATTATGGTTGTTGAGGGCTTGATTCATTTGAGCATAAAGATTTGGGAAGGCAGCAGCCATTTGCTGCGCGATGATTTCCGCCAGTTCGGCATTCGCCATCTGATTGTCGCGTCGAGGAGGCATTCTAAAAGAGGAACATGAAAGGAAACGAGTGAGAGAATTAGACGAAAAGAATGAGATGAAACAAATCTGATGAAAGCAAGGATGGTGGTCATTTGTTTGTTACTACAAAGCAACAAACGACCCTGGTGATTAATCAAAGTAAATAGGTCAAAAATAATGTATCGCGAAGACATGCTCGCCTATAAGTGGACACTCACCCCAAGAGTTTCCAGGTAAGAGTGACTGGTCCGATATTGCGGATTTGTACGAACACTCTAGCCTTAGACAGAAAGCTCAGGGTACAGGCACCCACCCTTCCAGTTTGCACGTGTTCACATTATTTAGACTAACTTTGACGGGATTTTGAAAACTTAAAGGGTTCAAAACCATATAATAAATCATCCTAGAACAGATGATTAGTTTTCAAAGCGGGATAGAAATTTGTGTTCTTATTGTGGTTGTCACCTAAGAATAAGTGACGGTGTTGTTTTAAAACTAAACACAAGAAAACTTGTGTTAGGGTCCTAGGAAGGTTATAGTCTAGGTCAAAGTATTACTAATAACCTAATTCCCTATAACCATTGGCTCTGATACCAACTTTTCTGTCACACCCCGACCACGTAAAACAACTAGACGTGGCGGAAACGTCGGGGAGTGTTGTAACAGAATTATTGTTTCATAACCATGGCATAAATAATTTCGTTTTATTGAATAAATGAACTCATTGTTTTAATACAATCTAATAAGTACAACTATGATCTTCCAAGTTTTAAAGTTGTTAAGGCACGAGTCCATCCTAAGTGTAGCGTGTATCAACAATCATCACAAAACAGCACCTGAAACATGTGTAAAAATAGGTACGTCAGCATAAAAATGCCTGTGAGATACATAGGTTTTGTGAATATAGGATTCATGACTTATGAGTTTAGAAAAAGTTGTTTAATCAAAAGTCAGTCATGATCCTTGTAAAATGTTTAGTTTTATAAATCATTTGAAAAGTGATAAACAAAACAATGATATATATTCATAAAAGAATAATGTATGGTTAAGTGAATAACCATGTAAAATGAGTTTGTATTTAAAGTATTGTTCGAAAAACAATATTTTGATAAAAAGGATTATAGTATATGTGAAAATATACTTTGGATTTTAAGAGAATCGAATGAGTAATATATTAAAATATATTTCAGTTCCAATATCGTTGACCCAAGTGTACTAAATAACGCCACAGAATGTAATGCAATGGAAACACTTATATATAAGAAGTACCAGCGGCGTATCTACCATTTTTTCATCACATTACACCCGTCCCGTTATCTAAACACTAACTAAAACCCAATTGTTAGATAGATAGTACATAAAATATACTTTAGTTGTTTAAAATAATAGTTTTCAGTAGTATATTATAAGTATACTTCGGATTTATCAATAACATATTAAACTATGTTTTGGTTTTATAAATAACATATCAAAATATGCTTTGGATGTGATAAATAACATATTAAACTATGTTTTGGTTTTGTAAATAACATATCAAAATATGCTTTGGATGATTAACAAAATATATATGTTGGTTTTGTACAATACCACACATGAGAGTATATTAAACTATACTTTTGGGAGTATATCAAAATCTACTTTAAAAGTGTGATTTAAGAATTCATTCAGACCTAGTGCATCAAACTACACCTTTGAGACTATAAGGATACCACAAAGGCAATCCCTATTTGGATGGAGAAACAAATTGGTTTCAAACATTCCATGACAACAGGAATGGGGTGTCTAATCCTATAGCGCTATATCATACTACCAATTGGTCTGGTAAACATAAAATAAGTACAATTCAACATTTTATTTTATGTTCTTTGAGAAATCAATGTTTAAACCATAGGTAGTTATTTAGTTTGTCAAATGATAAGTAATAACATGTATAATCAATTATACTTTGAAATCATGAAAATAACACATAGGTACACATGCTTCACCCCAAAACAGTTTGGAAAACAGTAAAATAGGGGAACTATGTTCTCACTTGAGATTGCTTAGTAGTCCTTGTGTAACAACCAAACAATGCTAGAGATCACGGAAATCAAACGGCACCTAATATAGGTAACTACGTTAATAAACCGGACCTAAATCGGAGGATCGGATAGAATGAGGGCTCGTAAACCAAATGAGTATGGGGACTCATGTAATATGGTTTAATAAAGCCTACATACTAAAATGAAACCTAACCTAAGTGCTTACGACCCATTACGACCCGTTTAGGTAGCTTATGCTACTTTAACGCGTCGTTCGCGTAAAACGCGTTCGGAACGCCTAACTAGCCCTATGATAAGTAAAATATGCCTTAACATGTCTAATATTGTTGCCAAATCAGTTTAGATACCAAAATTTATGTTACATATGCTTAAAATGAATTTTGGCGTGAAAAGGGTATTTTGGTAATTTACCTAAGGCATATATACTACCTATCATACAACTACTCAAACGATGTGACCATAAGGTATAACCTCGGAAGGTTATTCCCTATACAACTATGGTCGCCTAATGTGTTTGGTCGGATACTAATGATCGACCAAACGGGTCGGGTTCGAAAGTATAAGCGATTGTTTAGATCGCTTACCTTACGACCCTATATAAGCACTAAACTAAAAGTGACGAGCTAAGCATGTTAAAACATGCTTAACTAAGTTTAGAAAATAGGTTTGGTATCAAAACAAACGGTTTTGATACCTAAGAGTAGTTTGGTTACAAAATACGCAATAATACGCATTTTGGCCGAAACTACGACTCGTCACTAACCCATGATAACGTGGTAATCAGTAGGTATAGTCACTGGGGACTATAACCATCGTGATTACGCTCACGTTATGAAGTTCACATGAACTACACGTTGACCATAGACTGGTCAATGCAGAAAATGCTAAAAGAACGAAGGAACATTTACAAAGGGTCCAAGAATGGAAGGTTTGAATCCGAATACTCTCAGGTATGAAGTGTTAAACACAACAACTTAGAGAGCAAATTCAGATTTCAAAGGTGTGGGTTTTTGGGGTTGAAAGGGTTGGGTATTTATAGGATTCTTGGAACCGTTAGGATCGTTTCTTGAATAACGTGATCGAATCTCATCCGTACATGTGTTGGAATGTTATGGTAACTCATTTTGCCCCCACCACAAGAGATTGACATGTGGCATTGGCCTTTGGGGGGTTGAAAGGCTGTTATCAAGTGATTAAACAACCTTTGCTGTTCTGAAGGGGCCTCGCGTGACGCCAAGGGGGCTAGGTGTCACGCTAAGGTCCTTCTGATCAGCAACAGTTTCCAAAGTTTCTATTTCAGTCCCCGTTGTGTATTAAGGCCATTTCCGACATGTTTAAGGCTCGTTAAGCCAACGTTAAGGCCCTAAAATGATTCCTAAACATTTTGGGCATGAAACATGCTCAAAAATATGTCGGATGTTGGTTCGTTTGTTCGTACGATCGCGATGTTCGCTTAATTACGACGGAATGCGCACAAGCGCGAAAAACGATCCAAATTGTGTGATGAATGGATTTTTATTATGCCAAACACTAAAATAAAATATTTTAGTGCTTACATAAATTTTTGAATGTCCGGAGGTATTCAGAACGTAAGTTATGCGCGAAAATGCAAACTTGTGCACTTTTTGACGCTTTTAGTCCCTGAATGACCCAAAAGTTTATTTTAGCACACCGAACCCCTCAAAGCCTATTTCTAAGCTATATAAAGGATATTTAAGGTGTGTTTAACTTATGGTCATGTTCCGGAATGTTCGTTACTGTTCAAATTGGCATACTTTCGCAGTTTGTCAAGTTTAGTCCCTGTAAGCGAATTAACTTGTTTTTGCCATACCAAAGCCTTCAAAACTTATTTCTAAGTTATGTAAAGGTTATTTAAGGTATGTTAAGTATATGTTGATGTTCCGGAGTATTTGTCGCATTAAACTGATTACGTTTACGTACCAGTTTGCGTATAACTCTCCAGAAAGCGATGTAAGGCTTGAAATCGAACAAGAATCGATATGTGCAAGCGATAGACAAAATTTTACAAATCCTAAGCATGAAATACAATATTTCATTGGTTTGTTATATGTTTGATGTTTGAAGTGACACAGGTGTCACACCGTACAAGAGACATACTGGTCCTCCAGCTGTGTCCCCCTACGGCCGTCACATAGGTATGAGTGTGTGTCGCTGGACCTTATAAGCACGAAGTGCGTATGGGTACAACACCTTATTACCCTTCCCAGAGTGACACACCTCATTAAGCATAATATGATCCCATTTACCCCTACTGACACATGCATACTGCAGCATTCTCATTATTACCAGTTATGGACGAGTATACTATCACAGTTTAAAAGACAAGTATGATGACTCACCTGATTAGCAATTGCTTAACTGCCGCTAGTACGACTGGGTTATGTCTCAAGGTCCTGACACAATTACATAATCCTAGGTTAGGTAATAGTACACCTAACTAGTCATTATCTTGGTTGGATATTGGTTAGTGTTGCCTTGTTTAAGCATGGTTGATCAGTCTATGCTCAACTAAGGCTAGGCTACCCAATACCCGCCCCTCACAATAACCCTAGTACCTAAAAATAATACTAACATTACTACTACTACTAATAATAATACTCCTATTAACTACTAAAATTAAATAATAAATAGCTAAACATAGACGTAAACGAGAGCATACCTTAAAACTATCTACGGCACGTTGATGTAGAGTTTCCCTTCTCCTGCTCCTATTCGCGCTCCAAAAATGACTACTAACAACACCCAACGGGGTATCGTATACTCAGGATTCTCTATACTAGAGCATTCCCGTTAAAGAAACAGGTACCTAAACAAACTACTGAGACTCTTATTTAAAGGAAGCAAGTAGGCACCTCAAATTATTTCTGAGGCGATGTGGGATCAAGTGACGTGCCTACCTGCCTGCTTGACCTGCTAGCTTGCTTGCTTATATATATTAATTCAGCTGCTTCACTCGTTTTTCTCGTATAACTTTTAAAATATGACGTTTTATAAAACGATGAATATGTCATTAGAATGAGCATATTTTTATCTACGTTTTAACCTAAGTTTCATTAAAAACGGAGTAAGGTCAAAAATAATATATTTAATTATTAATATTAAACGGTCTCCTATATTTGCCAAGGCTTGTCAAGATATTTCCCCTTTCACACAATCATCTTACTCGTTTAACAATATATGAAATATAAATTACATAATTCATACGTTTATAACCAATACATTAAGGTTCGGGGTATTACATCCTTCCCTCCTTACAAAAATTTCGTCCTCGAAATTTGTCATCACTTAAAAAGATGAGGGTACTTATCTTTCATTATGTTTTCTAATTCCCATGTAAAGTTGGGTCCATGACGTGCGTTCCACTTGACTTTGACTAACGGGATTTCCTTCTTGCGTAACTTTTTAACCTTCCTATCTTCGATTTGTAGTGGTTCTTCAAGAAAGTTGAGTTTTTCGTCAACCTGTACGTCTTCTAGGGGTAATTGTTGGGCTTCGTCCACTAGGTACTTCCTTAAATTTGATACATGAAAAGTATTATGTATTCCAGCCAGCTGTTTAGGAAGTTTTAGCCGATAAGCCACTGGTCCTACTTTGCTTGTTACTTCAAACGGCCCAATGTATCGGGGTTTCAACTTTCCCTTCTTTCCAAACCTAATCACTCCTTTCAGAGGTGATACCTTAAGCATTACTTTATCCCCTAGTTGGAACTCTAGGGGTTTACGCCTCTGATCTGCATAACTCTTTTGTCGATCTTGAGCACTTTTCATCCTTTCTTTTATTTGTTGGATCTTTTCTTTGGTCTCCACAATGATTTCTGGTCCTGATAGTTGGCTTTCCCCTACTTCCGTCCAACAGATAGGAGTTCGGCATCTTCTTCCGTATAAAGCTTCATAAGGTGCAGCTTTGATGCTGGCGTGATAGCTATAATTGTAGGCGAATTCGATGAGTGGTAGATGAGTTTCCCAGCTTCCACCAAAATCAATTACACAAGCCCGAAGCATATATTCTAATGTCTGAATAGTCCGTTCACTCTGCCCATCCGCCTGAGGATGATATGCAGTGCTTAGATTAAGCTTGGTTCCCAACTCTTGTTGGAAACTTTGCCAGAATTTAGATGTGAAACGACTATCTCTGTCTGATATGATCGATACAGGCACCCCATGTCGTGAGACTATTTCTTTGATGTAAATTAGAGCTAGCTTGTTCATCTTATAGTCCTCACGAATTGGCACGAAGTGTGCAGACTTGGTCAGTCTGTCCACTATTACCCAAATAGTATCATAACCGTGACTTGACCTTGGGAGCTTCGTGATAAAATCCATGGTGATTTTCTCCCATTTCCATTCTGGAATCTCTGGTTGTTGCAAGTATCCAGAGGGTTTTTGATGTTCTGCCTTCACCTTAAGGCATGTAAGGCACTTTTCCACATAATGGGCAACAAATCGCTTCATTCCCGGCCATCAATAATCTCTCCTTAAATTCTTATACATCTTGTCACTACCAGGGTGAATGGAATACTTAGACTTATGAGCTTCCTCTAAGATTGTATCCTGCAGTCCTCCAAAATTAGGAACCCATATCCTATTGTTGAACCTAAGGATATTATCATTTCCCATTTTCAGTAGCTTTAGTCTCCTAATCATTCTTTGTTTTACAATATGATTCTCTTTTAAGGCTTCTTGTTGTATATTCTTAACTTGATCTAAGAGACTAGTTTTAACCTCTATTCTGGTTGCACGAATTCTTATTGGTTGAGGTTTCTCTTTTCTACTTAGAGCATCTACTACTATGTTTGCCTTACCTGGATGGTATTGGATCTCACAGTCGTAATCACTTAATAACTCCATCTATCGTCTCTAATGCATATTGAGCTCCTTCTGCTCAAATATATGTTTTAAACTTTTATGGGCACTATAGATAGTGCACTTTGTACCGTAAAGATAGTGCCTCCAAATTTTCAATGCGAACACTATGGCACCTAGTTCCAAATCATGGGTTGTGTAGTTCCGTTCATGAATCTTCAACTGTCTAGAGGCGTAGGCAATCACTTTGCCTCTTTGCATGAGTACACATCCCATACCATAGTGAGATGCATCACAGCAAACGGCAAAATCTTTCGTTCCTTCAGGAAGTGACAGTATTGGGGCGCTACATAACTTATGCTTTAAGGTGTTAAATGCTTCTTCTTGTTTAGGTCCTCAATTAAACTTAGAGGCTTTCTGGGTTAGCATGGTTAATGGTGTTGCAATCTTTGAGAAGTCTTGAATAAACCTTCTATAGTATCCTGCTAACCCCAGAAATCTTCTGATTTCAGTGGGATTCTTCGGTACTTCCCACTTTTTAATGGCCTCAATCTTTGCAGGGTCAACTTGTATTCCATGTTCATTTATCACGTGGCCTAGGAATTGCACCTCACGTATCCAAAATTCACACTTAGAGAACTTTGCATAGAGTTTTTCTTTGTTGAGCAATTCAAGGACTACTCTTAGGTGTTGTTCATGTTCTGTCTCATTCTTAGAGTAGATAAGGATATCGTCAATGAAAACGATCACAAACTTATCGAGGTAAGGTTTACAAACCCTGTTCATGAGGTCCATGAACACTGCAGGTGCGTTGGTTAATCCAAATGGCATTACCAAAAATTCATAATGACCATACCTAGTCCTGAAGGCAGTCTTAGGTATGTCTTCTAGTGCAACTTTCACTTGGTGGTATCCAAACCTCAAGTCTATTTTAGAGAAATAACTTGCCCCTTGTAATTGATCAAACAAGTCGTTGATCCTGGGTAAAGGGTATTTATTCTTTATAGTGGCTTTATTCAAGTCTCTATAATCGATGCACATGCGCATCGTCCCATCTTTCTTCTTGACAAACAAGATGGGTGCTCCCCATGGCGACGAACTAGGTTGGATAAACCCCTTGTCAAGCAACTCTTTTAGTTGCTTCTTGAGTTCTTGCATTTCTGTCGGGGCTAGTCTGTACGGTGACTTAGCAATCGGTGATGTACCGGGAACTAGGTCAATGCGAAACTCAACCTGTCTATCCGACGGTAGTCCCGGGAGCTCATCGGGAAACACTTCGGGGTATTCTCGTACTACTGGCACGTCCTTGACCTTCTGCTTTTCTGTAGTGTTTATGATGATGCGTGTGAAGTGTTATATATATTAGGTGTATATTTTAAGCCCCTTTTAACACTTATTTTTAGCCAAGTTTTAAATTTATAAAACACGATATTTTACTAACACTAAACACACATATGGGCAAGTGCACCCATCGTGAGCGTAGTATAGTGTTGGCAAGATACCGAGGTCGTCCAAGGACACAAGAGCTTTTAGTACCGGTTTATCCTCAACGTCTAATCAAATCAAAAAGTTTAGAAAAAATGTTTTAAACTAAGAAAAATAAAAACTAACTAAAATGCTGAAAATAAAAATAAAAAGAAAAACAGATAGACAAGATGAATCACTTGGTTCCGACTCGTATCTAATGTAACCTTTGATTATTTCCGCACTTTTGCACTATTTTAAGAGATTATCTTAGTTATTGTAGTAGGCCCCTCTTTTGAAGGTGACGTTACCCTCACCCCAGTAGTTTGAGTCAGCAAGGATACAATCCTAAAAGGGTGGATTATTGGAAGATAATTAATTAAGTTATTAATGCAAATTATGGTAGGCCCCTCTTTTGGAGGTGACGTTACCCTCGACTAAGTAGTCTGAGTCAGCAGGGATACAGTCCTAAATAGCCGGGTTATAGTATTAATAGTAGTTAACTTATGAGGGGATCAAAGAGTTTGGACCCCCGCCATCCAATACCGTTAAGTATTGAAGGAGGTCCTACTAAATTTAACCCAGGTCCATTGCAGGACCTCTAAACGCTGAACAATGGCAAGACCATTACCAAACCGTTCCCTTAACCCCCGACCAGGTAGCCAACATACCTCCATATAGACCGTGGAGATATGAATGGTGAAAATCTTTTATTTTATATAGACAGTAAAATAACGCCAAGACACCACGGACAAACGATAAGGAAAGATCACCTTCAACATAAGCAACTAGTTATTAAAGTCATTAATACAAAACCAAATAAAAAGTACAAAAGATTAGAAATAAAAAGTATTAAACTAGACACTTTGTCTTCACCAAGTGATGTAAGAGACTTAGGCAAACATGGCCTTGATTGTCAAGAACTCTTACGATCAATCTTGGATCCCGAGACGACTCACACACTCTACGATGGACAATGGATGATGGTGGTGGATGATGGTGTTATGGTGGTGGTGGGTGGTGGGTGAAGTGTGAGAGAGTTGGTGTGCCAAGGGATGGTTTGAGCTCAAGCCAAGCACTTCTATTTATAGGCTGAACAGAAGCTCAGGCACGGCCCCGTGTCCAGTGGGCACGACCCCGTGTCCAGTGGGCACGGCCCCGTGTCCACATCCTTCTCTTTCTTCATTTAATGCAGTTTTGTCTTTTTAGTTGACCACGCCCCCGTGTCCGCTGAGCACGACCCCGTGGTGCAGAAGAATCTTTGTACTATGCAGATTTGCTGGATTGTGCGAATCTTATAGTTGACCACGGCCCCGTGTCCGCTGAGCACGGCCCCGTGGTGGGCAATAGAAGCTTCTACCACTTTGTCTTTTCTGCTGACACTTGGGCACGCCCCCGTGCTGGCTGAGCACGGGGCGTGTTCAGGCTTCTGATCTCTTGTTTTGCTTGGGAAGATGCTGTCGTGGGGTCGGGCATGTCACGTCTTGTTCCTTTTCTTGTATTTATGTTAGATTTTGATGTCTTTTTGCTTCTTTTGTTAATTTGAGCTCATTTAATCCTGAAAATACAAAAGGAAGACAAAAGCACACTTTTTCCAACATTAGTACTAAAAAATGGTTAGTTTTATGCCTCATTTGATGAAATTTATATGTTGCATTTTTAACACATCAATGACATATGCTAAAAAGGCAACATACCCTTTCCTTAGGCATTTATGTGCTTGTGCTATCGTGATGAGGTCCTTAGTCTTGTCAGCGCGGTCTCCCGATACAGTTAGCTGTTTGTCGTTAAGTAATCGGAGTCGGACGATCCTTTTGTCACATATAACTTCCGCATGATATGGTGTCAACCAGTCCATTCCTATGACTATGTCGAATTCTCCAAGTTCCATAGGCATTAGGTCTATAGGGATAACATGGTTGTTTAAGCTTATTTTACAATTCTTAACAATGTCAACTATCTCTCTTTGACTTCCATCAGCCAGTTCTACTGTAAGGGCATGATCTAGGTTTTGGGACGCCTGGTTCAAGTAAGGTCTAAAGGTAGCCGACACTAGACTTCTATTTGCACCGGTATCAAATAACACACGCGCATATACATCATTTACGAGATACGTACCCGTGATAACATCTGTATTGGTATTGGCTTCTTCCGTGGTGAGTACAAATGCATGCCCTTTTGGCTGATTTGGTTGTGTCTTATTATTTCTTTTGAGTTCGGGACATTTGGATCTCATGTGGTTAGGGTCTCCACATTCGAAACACTTCTTCTTTTCCTTGCATTCTTGAAGAGCATGACCCGTCTTTTTACAATTTGGACAAGGAAAATGACATTCCCCCGTATGAAAGCGTTTGCAAATTTGACATTGAGGAAATGTTTTAGACCTTTTAAAGTTGTTATTCCGGGTGTCCCCCTTTCTTTCTTCCCACTTCCTTTTTGGTGCGGGAGATTCAGCCTGCCGCAGAATCATCTCAGCAGCCATGACGGCGCCAGCCTCAACAGTTTCTGCAAAAGTCTTGGGGGATTTGGATTTGACAAACACCCTCATTTCAAAGGGTAGACCCCAAATAAACCTATTGATCAGTTGTTCCTCACTCAATGCTAAATAAGAAACCAGTCGAGATATGTCGTTGAAACGAGAAACATAGTCTCGATAGGTTTTATTTCCCATTTTTAACTGAAAGAATTCCACTTCCAGTTGCTCAGTCTCACTGGGAGGAAAATACTTAGCAAGAAACTTATGAATAAACTCCTCCCACTTCATCTCCTTAACCTTTTCTTTTCCCTCTGTTCGGGCCACAATGTTCCACCAGTGAAGGGCTTCAGCTTCAAACATATGTACGGCGAACCGTACTTTGTTGCGGTCATCACACTCACATATGTCTAATACTGACTCCATTCTGTTGAGCCAGTCTTGAGCTTCTAGTGCTCCCTTTCTTCCGTCGAAGGACTGAGGTTTACGGGACATGAAGTGCTTATAAGTACATTCCTTTGATTTGGAATATTCACCTTTTCCTTCTAGTGGCATGGTTGCAATAGTGTTTTTCTTTTTGCCCATTCTTTCCCTTTGTACTGGCGTGGAGGTAGCTGAGCTTTCTTCAGGTCGTTCTCCAGATTGATTAACATTACCGGTTTGTGCATTCGTTTCAAATGAAGTGATTTCGCTTGAAAGGAACATGTACAGTTTCAAGCGAAATCATCTATGCTTATTTCGCTTGAACTGACATGTTGTCACTTTCAAGCGAAATCAGAACAACTATAAATAGGTGTTCCAAGCGAAATCATGAGTAACTATTTCGGTCAAAGCAACGAAGTGCTGCCGAAGTATCGTCTCGCTGTATTTTGCAATCTATTCAATAATACGATAGTTTAAAGTGATATTCTAGCTGAATTGACCTCAGAATGTCTGTTTCCGCCTTTCATTCTGAGTAAAACTCTTCTGATCGACTCATTCGGGTCTGAAAACGATCCTACAAGTGGTATCAGAGCTCAGGAGGAAGAGTTCGTACCAATTCAGCTGCAAATTCTGATTTCTACACCTTCTTTTTCAAAATTAAAAAGTTTTCACGGTTAAAATCAGCTATATTTCTCACATAATGTACGCATCGGTGTTTTAACAAAGCCTTGAAAGTTTCAGGCCTAAAATCAATCTAAATCTGATAAAAATCTGTGATTTCGCTTGAAAAACAGCTCGAGAATATGACATCAGCATAATTTCGCTTGAACAGACCTGTTGATTTCGCTTGAAATCATTCTTTGTATCTGATTCCGTTTGAAAATACTGGTTAATTCCGCTTGAACCAGTATTCCGCTTGAAATTTCTGTTGATTCCGCTCGAAACGTGCTATTTCGCTTCAAAAGGTATTAGTTCAAGCGAAATAAGATATTTCGCTTGAAAAAGATATTCCGCTCCAAAGAGATTTCGCTTGAACAAGCTGATTTCGTTTGAGATTATGATTTTACTTGAACAGACAGTCTTTGTGAATTTTTAAAAAACCGAAATATGGAAGAGGAATTTTACAACGCATTCGCTACTCCAGTTACCCCGATTACTCTTTTACAGAACACGATGTTGGAAAATGAAACAGGGACGATGAAAAAACTGCCTAAACTCATGAACATCGAGGAGTATAAGGGTTGGGAAGGACGTTTTAAGAACTGGGTGCAAGCAAATTATCTGGATGCTTGGGAATGTGTTGAGACGAAATGCGTTAGACCGATGAATGATGACAAGGAGATTATTGCTATTAAAGATCTAAGTGCCAATAATAGAAAGAAATATAAAGATGAAAAAATGATGCTAAGTTTACTTCAACAAGTCGTAAAAGAAGATATATTGGTGTTATTTCAACACAATGGAACTTCGTATTCGATTTGGAAAGCTTTAAAATCGAAGTTTCATGGAAGCCAAGAGATGGTAAAGAACAAAAAGTCGCTTTTAAAGAAAGAATTTGATTTATTCCGTGGTTTGAAAAATGAAAGTACAAAGCAAATCATTGAGAGATACTGCAATTTGCTGGCTAACATGAAGAGGTTGAGTATCGAGAAAGATAATGAGGAGTTGATTGAGAAGCTAGCTGATGCATTACCTTATGAGACTTGGGGCACATATCTCATGATGTTGAGGAACAAGAAAGGTTTTAGTAATCTGACACTGAGCAAATTCATTGAAAAGATTGAGGCTCAGGAGATGGAACAGAGAAAGGTCTTAAGAATGAAAGATTTTGACGATGAACAAGACATTGGTCTTTATTACAAAGGTGGTGTCAGTGATAAAACCACCAACATGTCACCAAAGATTGAGACAGCTTTTAATGCAAAGAATTCATCTGGAAATTCATCAAAAGGATCAAGCAGCAACACAAGTGTTTCATCATATCCATCATTTGATCCGAACATTTCAACAACAAAGAATGGCAAGAAGTTACAATGTAACATTGTACTGAATCTGGAAAATGATGAGGATTATTCAGCAGAAGTTGCTAAGAGTCACATGTCTTTGTTGGGAACTGTGTTGGAATCTTATGGAAGTTTTGTTGCAGGTCGAATCGGGAATCCAATGCTTACAAAAGAGGATTACGATCAAATTGACGCTGAGGAAATGGAATTGATGGATATTAAATGGTGTTTGGCAAGTGTGTTGAGACGAGCTGAGAAATTTAAGCAGATCATAGGAAGAGATGATTTACGTGAAGCTAATGTTTCTACTTTAGGTTTTGATAAATCTAAAGTCACTTGTTTTCGTTGCAGGGAAAAAAGGACACTTCAAGAGGGAGTGCAAAAACCGCGAAGCAAGTGGAGCTCAAAATCCGTTCAACAACAACAATGATTACTACAGGAAGGCCATTTATCATTAAGTTGCTCAACAACAACAAGAACCACAAGTAGCACATGGTAGAAAAGTAATTGAAGAATCTTCAAAGAGAGCATGTATGGTGAATCAGGATGATCAAGAACCAACAAAAGGTTTCAATTGGGACAAATATATCTCAGTTGATAATAAAGCATGCCTGATTAACCAAGATGATGAAAAGTTACCGGAAGGATTTAACTGGGAAGGTTTTAGTTGGGATGATTATGATCCAAACAAAACTACAAATCACAAAGCGTTTGTTGCTCGAATTGAATAAGATAGTGATGATGATAGAGAGTATTATGCAAAACGAATGGCATATTATTTTAAAATGATGACAGAAAGTGACAGTGAAGATGAAAAGGTTAAAAATAAAAAGAAAAAGATCAAAACACCAGTTAGCAGTGATGATGAAGATGTTCCAGTAATAAAGAAAAAGCTGGAAGTTTCAAAGTTCAAAGTTGATGCTGAAGCTAACGCAAAAAATGTACCGGTGATTTGTGAGAATTGTGAGATTATAAAGAAGAAAAACAGTGAGTTGATGAACAACATGAATAGACTGAAGGAGTCATACGATGTTCTGAACAAAGCTATGAATCAGTACAATCAATCAAGTGAAGAACAAGCAACAGCCATGAAAACACTTCAGGGAGCTTTCATGATAAAGCAGAAAGTTGTGAATAACTACATCGAGAAGTGTGCTATGCTAGAACAGAAACTTGAAACACAAAGAATTGAAACTGAAAGAGTTAATCGTTTGTTGAAAAGTTACTCATGTACTTCTTATGTCATTGACAGGATTTATCCAACTGTTGAAGGCATGAAGGCATTTGAAGATGATGAAGTAACTGAAGAACAGAAGGTTTCTGAAGAAAAGACTTCTGACAAGAAGAAAGAAAATAAGAAGGATACTAAAGAAAAGACATCTGGTAAGAAACAAGGTTTCAGTTACAACAAGTGTCCACCCCCGCTTGAAAATGGATATTCTCCGAGAAATCCAAATTCAGAGAGAGTCGAAAAGGCAACAAACTTACAGTGGGAGTCAGAGTCTTCAGTTAAATTGCCAGAAAATATTGATGTGACTTTTACATCGTCTGACACTGATCAACAATCTCAATTGATGAAGAAAGTCGTGGATCATGTGTTAGATAATGATGAAACTGAGGAGTTAAAGTCGAAATCAAACTCAGAGTCAAAGTCTGACAAATCAAAGTCTACAGTCAAACAGGGCAAAAGGGTTTACAATAAAGAATTACTGTTATCATAATCTAATTTGAATGATGAAACGTTTAAAGTTGCATATACTTTGAATCATTCTGACAAATTATATTTTGATGAGGAATTTCCAATAGGAGGTGTTAAACCAGAATTGATTAAAAAGGTTTTCAAACTAACAGAAATTAATATTTCTGAAATAAAAGATGTAAATCTTAATGAAAAACCTAAAAAGTACACCTCAAGAGTTCAACAAAGAGAAAACAAGAAAAAAGGTTACAGTTCTGGTTCAGGTTTTCAAAAGAAACCAAACCATAACGGTAATTTCAAAAAGAAAGGACTTGGTTTTATTCCACCAGAAAATCATAAAAATGAAAAATATATTCGAAATTTTAAATCAAAAATGGTATTTGTTTCAGGAGGTAGTGCTGAAGAAGAACAAAATAAACCATTCTGGAAGCAATCTAACAAAGAGTTCCTTGCGAAGAAGCAAGAAGAGATGAAGTTTGCTGATCAGTTGAAAGAAACGAGAACCTGTTTCCAATGCAACAATGTTGGACATATTGCCAAGAATTGTGCCAAGGCAATACAATCAAAACAGGGAGTTTCTCGTAAACTGAAAGAGAAAGAGATTGTGTTTGAATCACCAGTTGACATAACTAAACTTTTCAAAAACTCAAAGTTTGAAATTGGTGAATGTTCAAACAGATTTTACAAAAGAAGAGGAAATCTTGACAACCAGAAATGGGTTGTTAAGAAGTCTGATGATAGTTCTAGCAATGATTCTGATAGATCAAAATCAGAGGAACTATCTTCTGGCAATGAATCTGATTCCACAAAGTCAGATGAGCCACATGTTGATCTAAAATTGGAAACATCAGTACCTCCAATGGATGATGTCAATTTTCCACCATTAAGGGCTGAAAATTTTAAGAAGAATGTTGGTAAAGTGGAAATTTCAAATCAATTTTTTTCTGAAAAGAAAGATTTTGATATTGAAAAAGCATTTAATTCCAAAGTTCATAACATTTTTAGAAAAATGGTTGACAGGAAGGTAAAAGGAGTCAAGGAATTTTACGAAAAGAAAACAAAGAAGCAAGGTAAAGTATCATCCCTGGTTTGTGACTGGGATGGAACCTACTATGAACAGTAAAATCCTGGACTTGCCAGAGCTCCCAAATGAGTAAATGCGGAGCATGAATCGGCATCTTTCTAAAAATTTTGTAATGGATAAGTGTGACTTGCCGGAACTCCCAGGTTGGTAAGTGAGGAGTAGGAATCGGCATCTTGAGAATTCAACCTACATGTGATATTGGTTGGTAAACCATGTGGTTGAAAAAGAGTTGGTGATACAAGTGGTAAAATCAAGGTCATTAGGTTGAACTTGATTGGACTATTCTTACAAGTGGTATTTTTAAAAAAGAAACAATGTGATGAATTGAATCCCTAATTTACAAGTGGTAAAATCAATCAACAAAATTTATTTTCCGGAAAAACCATTTGATTAAAACAAACTTAAGTGTTTTGAAATCAATGGGAAAATAGTTTGTTGTAAAGGGGAGTTCTGATTGTTTACGCCAAGAGGATGGCGAATTGAGGCAATTCGATATCAGTTGTCATTTTTCTTGTACAGTTTGTTTTCAAATTTTTTTTAGATGTTTTTGAATTTTAGGGGGAGTAAGAACTGAAAATCATTTCTGAAAATCCAAAAACATTTGAAAATTTGAAAAAGTAAAAAAAAAAAACATGATAAAATGAAAAATGAGTTTTGTTGTTTCAAAGAGGAAATGATAGTATATCAGTGGACTATCACAGCATGCTAAAGAATTGAAATGTTTAAAAAGTGATAAACGGTCTCACTGATGATATGTCAGTAGGTTTTTATATATTTAGTAGATTGTGACGAGATATAAATCTAAAATTTCAAACTTACTTATATCGTGGGGAACATCACTAGGATATATGGGTAACCCCCGAAATCTTGTTTGAAAGGTCCCTCTTTCTGAGATACTAGGTCTTTATACTCAGTGATATCTGGGGTATTATCCCGGGACTTCTGATTTTGCGGAAGCAATGGCCTAGTCCCCGTATAATACTTTCTGCTCGCTTGAAATATAGCGCCGCCCTCAGCATAAAAATGATGAAACATTGCAAAATGCTAATCATGTTGTAAAAAAAAAGATCCTCTAAAGGGGACACACCAAAAGTCGAGCCGTCATCTCTCTGCTGAACGGAAGTTCTGACCTGAGCTCTCACGGTTTTTGCAATTTAACCCCTTACAGATATCATCTGTGGTATACTCACCTGTAAGACTGAATATTGGGATCTGGATACGGGAGTATATTCAAGTGATGGGACACGCGAATAAGTTTAAATGCTTAAAACATTAATATCATATCTAGAAGCAGTTGAAATTTGTGTGAAAATTTAAATGGATCAGTATACTGACAATCTAAGTGAATTGTTTAGAACTTAAAATGTTAAAAGCTTAACGGTGTTGGTGATTTGTCTCATAAACTGATATGATCCTCTTACACAAACTCACAAAAAGATTGTCTGTAAATATCTCTTTACTGAATTTCTTGTTATTGAAAAGTTCAAAAAGATTTTAGTGTGTTTTAGCATAAATTTTGAAAAATTCAAAAAGATTTTCGACAACTGGTGTTGGAGAGTTGATTTTCTAAATTCTAAGTGCTAAACATGATGAACTGGTTTGGGTGAAAGATTTGATTGAAAAAGTTTTATCTACAAGTGATTTATCAGAGAATAACAATGTAAAATCATTTGATGTTATTTGTGTTTACAAGTGATTATCAAAAGATTTATTGTTGGGTAGAGATTTGTGCAGGTAATAGTAGAGCCAGGAATTGGTCCTAAACCTGTGGAAAGAGTGTGAGCCAGCTCATGATCTTGTGAATCTGAAAAAGCCAGATTACGATCCCAGCTTACTAAGAGGGGGAGTCTGAATGACAAAGAGCCAGGTTACGATCTTGAAACTGCTGATACTGATGAACTTAAGGAATCAAGAGATCTGATCAAGAGAATAGAAGATTCAAGAGCCAGATTATGATTCTGGAATTGAAGATTAGATCAACATTCGAGGGGGAGATTTGAGTAAAGAGAAGAAAGAGAGATTTGAGGAGGCTTACAGTGTTAGATACTTCAACAGAGAAGCCTGAAGGCTGATAAAGATTGAAGATGCGAAGACTCGACAGTTTAAGACTCGTCAACATTCGAGGGGGAGTCTGTTAGTGCATGCGTCTGTCGACTTCGTCTTGTATCGAGTCTTATTCTAAGATTGTTAGATCAGGGCACATAGTTCGAGATAAGGTTATTTCGCTTCAAATGAAGTGATTTCGCTTGAAAGGAACATGTACAGTTTCAAGCGAAATCATCAATGCTTATTTCGCTTGAACTAACATGTTGTCACTTTCAAGCGAAATCAGAACAACTATAAATAGGTGTTCCAAGCGAAATCATGAGTAACTATTCCGGTCAAAGCAACGAAGTGCTGCCGAAGTGTCGTCTCGCTGTATTTTGCAATCTATTCAATAATACGACAGTTTAAAGTGATATTCTAGCTGAATTGACCTCAGAATGTCTGTTTCCGCCTTTCATTCTGAGTAAAACTCTTCTGATCGACTCATTCGGGTCTGAAAACGATCCTACAATTACCTTAGCCACTTCCACGGCTATATTGTGGATATCATCAGTATTTAGACGCATGCTTGAACTAGACCGGGATCTGACACTGTGAGAGGGAGTTCGAGTCCTATAAAACCTTCCTCTCTCCTTCTGTTATTCTGATTATTTCTAGACCCTTGTTTATCTCTATGTTCAAACATTGTCTCCTTCCTATAGGAATATGAGTATAAAGAGTTACTGGTATGTATGATACATCATTATAATATAACAACTATATACGTCACATAGAGATATATACATACATATATATATAGCACATAAAAAGGCACAACATAGTTTACTTCTTCTAGCGTCACTCAATTGACTATGCAAGTACTTTTCCTAAGAATATGTTATTTGGCCTAGTCTGGGTGTGCTATTAATCTTTAGAGAACTACTGGTTAAAGCTTAGGCATTTCTGCAATACCTAATTCGCTAAAACCTCGAGCTCTGATACCAACTGTAACACCCACCCCGTAACCCGGGTGATTATGCACAATTGATACACTTACAGCGGAAACAAACTAAACTTTCATTAAAACTTATAATAGTCTGAGTACAACACTTTATTTATTTACAATCTTTTGGCAACTAAGAACTCCTTGATCTTCTAAAACTCCACAACTGTCAAGTAGTTCCTATAGCTTTCCTCATGACTCACCTGAGATAAGTATACTCAAAACGACGTCAGATATATACTGGTGAGCTCATACTATACAATTTTTATAAAGACAGACCACAGTTTACATTATATGCATACACAATATGGGCATGTGACCACATTATAGTCAGGTTGGGCCTCATTGAACCTTATAGGTCACATTTGACTTATCACAAACCACCGTACAAGAGACATACTGGTCCTCCAGCTGTGTCCCCCTACGGCCGTCACATAGGTATGAGTGTGTGTCGCTGGACCTTATAAGCACGAAGTGCCTGTGGGTACAACACCTTATTACCCTTCCCAGAGTGACACACCTCATTAAGCATAATAGGATCCCATATACCCCTACTGACACATGCATACTGCAGCATTCTCATTATTACCAGTTATGAACGAGTATACTATCACAGTTTAAAAGACAAGTATGATGACTCACCTGATTAGCAATTGCTTAACTGCCGCTAGTACGACTGGGTTATGTCTCAAGGTCCTGACACAATTACATAATCCTAGGTTAGGTAATAGTACACCTAACTAGTCATTATCATGGTTGGATATTGGTTAGTGCTGCCTTGTTTAAGCATGGTTGATCAGTCTATGCTTAACTAAGGCTAGGCTACCCAATACCCGCCCCTGACAATAACCCTAGTACCTAAAAATAATACTAACATTACTACTACTAATAATAATATTACTACAAATAATAATACTCCTATTAACTACTAAAATTAAATAATAAACAACTAAAAATAGAAGTAAACGAGAGCATACCTTAAAACTATCTACGGCACGTTGATGTAAAGTTTCCCTACTCCTGCTCCTACTCGCGCTCCAAAAACGACTACTAACAACACCCAACGGGGTATTGTATACTCAGGATTCTCTATACTAGAGCATTCCCGTTAAAGAAACTGGTACCTAAACAAACTACTGAGACTCTTATTTAAAGGAAGCAAGCAGGTACCTCAAATTATTTCTGAGGCAATGTGGGATCAAGTGACGTGCCTACCTGCCTGCTTGACCTGCTATCTTGCTTGCTTATATATATTAATTCAGCTGCTTCACTCGTTTTTCTCGTATAACTTTTAAAATATGACGTTTTATAAAACGACGAATATGTCATTAGAACGAGCATATTTTTATCTACGTTTTAACCTAAGTTTCATTAAAAACGGAGTAAGGTCAAAAATAATATATTTAATTATTAATATTAAACGGTCTCCTATATTAGCCAAGGCTTGTCAAGATATTTCCCCTTTCACACAATCATCTTACTCGTTTAACAATATACGAAATATAAATTACATAATTCATACGTTAATAACCAGTACATTAAGGTTCGGGGTAGTACATTATCCTGAAGTTTTTCCTGAAGAATTACCTGGTTTATCCCCAGCACGCCAAGTCGATTTTCGTATTGATCTTGTACCTGGTTCTAATCCTATTGCTAGATCTCCGTATCATCTTGCACCGTCTGAGATGCAAGAGTTATCTAAACAGCTTCAGGAGCTTTCTGACAAAGGTTTTATTCGCCCTAGCTTTTCACCTTGGGGTGCTCCTATTCTTTTTGTTAAGAAGAAAGATGGCTCTTTCAGGATGTGCATCCATTATCGTGAGCTTAACAAGCTTACCATCAAGAATCGATATCCCCTACCTCGCATTGATGATCTCTTTGATCAGTTACAGGGTGCTACTTGTTTTTCAAAGATTGATCTACGTTCTGGGTATCATCAACTTCGTGTGCTTGAAGAAGATATTCCCAAGACTGCTTTCCGCACAAGATATGGGCATTATGAGTTCACAGTTATACCATTCGGTTTGACTAATGCTCTTGCGGTTTTCATGGACTTGATGAATAGGGTTCGTAAGCCTTATTTGGACAAGTTCATCATCATTTTCATTGATGACATTTTGATTTATTCTAAGACACGAGCCGATCATAAACAACATCTTCGTCTTACTCTGGAACTCCTGAAGAAAGAACAACTTTTCGCCAAATTCTCCAAGCATGAATTTTGGCTTAAGGAAGTTCAATTTTTGGGTCATATCATTAACGACCAAGGTATTCATGTAGATCCCTCCACGATTAGTGCGATTAAGGATTGGGATACGCCTACTACTCCTACTGAACTTTGTTCTTTTCTTGGTCTCGTGGGTTATTACCGCCGCTTCATTGAAAACTTCTCAAAGATTGCAGTTCCTCTAACTACTCTAACTCAGAAGAATAAACCCTTCGAATGGGGATCCAAACAGGAAGAAGCTTTTCAGACCTTGAAACAGAAACTATGCGATGCACCTATTCTATCTTTACCTGAGGGCAATGATGATTTTGTCGTATACTGTGATGCATCCAAATTAGGTCTTGTCTGTGTTCTCATGCAAAGGAACAAAGTCATAGCTTACGCATCGAGACAGTTGAAGGTTCACGAAAAGAACTACACGACTCATGATCTTGAGTTAGGTGCAGTTGTATTCGCTCTCAAAATCTGGAGACACTATCTGTATGGTACTAAATGTGTGGTTTTCACTGACCACAAAAGTCTTCAGCATATTTTCAATCAGAAAGAACTTAACATGAGGCAACGACGTTGGGTTGAACTTCTAAACGACTACGACTGCGAAATTCACTACCATCCTGGAAAGGCGAATGTTGTAGCTGATGCATTAAGTCGTAAAGAACAAGTCAAGCTTCATTGTGTTCAGGTTCGATCTGATATTCAAACCCACATTTCTCAGGCTTAGCACACTTGTGTCTCGCAAGACTTGATGGGTAAGGAATTACCATTTCATATTAAGCCTGATCTTGAACTGAAAGACAATGGATTGTATTATTTCATGGACCGTTTGTGGGTCCAAAGTCAAGATAATCTTCGCACCTTGCTAATGGATGAAGCTCATAAGTCTCGCTATTCAATTCATCCTGGTGCAGATAAAATGTATAAGGATCTTCGTACTCAGTATTGGTGGCCTGGTATGAAGAAAGACATTGCCCTGTATGTATCCAAATGCCTTACTTGTCTTAAGGTTAAGGCTGAACATCAACATCCCTCTGGATTATTGGAGCAACCAGAGACACTGGTCTGGAAATGGGAAAACATTGCTATGGATCTTATTACCAAACTTTCGCGCACTAAAAAAGGTCATGATGCCATTTGGGTAGTTGTTGATCGTCTTACAAAGTCAGCAGATTTCTTGCCAATCCGTGAGGATCTATATGCCGACAAGCTGGCTAAAATCTATGTGGATGAGATTGTATCCCGTCATGGCATTCCTTTGAACATTATATCTGACAGAGATGCTCGATTCTCATCTCGTTTTTGGAGAACCATGTAATCTGCTATGGGAACCCAACTTAATTTAAGCAAAGCTTGTCATCCGCAAATGGATGGTTAATCTGAAAGAACAATCCAGACATTGGAGGATATGCTTAGAGCTTGTGTGATCGATTTTGGTGGTAGTTGGGATTCGTATCTTCCATTGATTGAATTCTCCTACAACAATAGTTATCACTCCAGCATCAACATGGCTCCTTTCGAGGCTTTATATGGTCGAAAATGCCGTTCACTAGTCTGCAGGAATGAGATCGGTAAGGCTCAGCTTACTGAACCTGACCTCATTCTAGAGACTACAGATAAGGTTAAGAAAGTTCGCGATAACCTTCAGACTGCTAGAAGCCGTCAAAAGAGTTACGCGGATCGACGACGCAAGCCCTTGGAATTTCAAGTCGGTGATCGCGTTCTACTCAAGGTTTCACCTTGGAAAGGTGTGATCAGATTTGGAAAGACAGGAAAACTTGCACCTAGATATGTTGGACCATTCAAGATCGTCGAAAGAATCGGAAAAGTAGCCTACAGACTTGAGTTACCTCCTAAACTTGGAAATGTTCATCCAACCTTTCACATGTCAAATCTCAAGAAGTGTTTAGCTAATGAGAACCTCCACATACCTCTTGATGAAATTCGTGTTGATGACACAATGCATTTTGTTGAAAAACCTGTGGAAATCATGGAACGTGAACTCAAGTGGCTCAAACGCAAGCGCATTCCACTTGTCAAAGTTCGTTGGGAATCTAAACGTGGACCAGAATTTACTTGGGAACATGAAGATCAAATGAAGGTGAAATATCCACATCTATTTTCACAAGTTTCCTCTAAATAACACAAGTAGGGGAGACTGTGACATCTGTGCTTGTAATCATTGCACAAACTCTTAATAGTTCAATTATAAATAAAACAATGTGATTTGGCCCCAATGTTTGTTTGTTTATGTTTTACATTTTGCTCGTTTCGATTTTTGTTCAATTTCAAACTCCATCGTTTTCTGGAAAGTTATATGCAAACTGGTGCGTAAACGTAATCAGTTTAACAGGACAAACACTCCGGAACATCAACATATTCTTAACATACCTTAAATAACCTTTACATAACTTAGAAATAAGTTTTGAAGGCTTTGGTGTGGCAAAATCAAGTTTATTCGATCGCAGGGACTATTTACATCAAACTGAAAAACTATGCCGATTCGTATAGTAACGAACATTCCGGAACTTGATCATAAGCTAAACATACCCTAAATATCCTTTACATAGCTTAGAAATAGGCTTTGAGGGGTTCGGTATGCTGAAATAAACTTTTTGATCAAACAGGGACTAAAAGCGTCAAAAAGTGCATAAGTTTGCATTTTCGCGCATATCTTACGTTCTGAACATATCCTAACATCCAAAAATTTTTGTAATCATTAAAATATTTTATTTTAGTGATTGGCATGCTAAAATTCCATTTGTCGCGTAATTTGGATCGTTTTTCACATCCGTTCGTGTTTCGTCGTAATTAACCGAATAACGTAACCGTACGACCAAACGAACCGGCATCCGACATATTTTCAAGCATATTTCATGTCCCCTACACTTTGGTATCATTGTAGAGCCTTGAAAATGGCTTAACGGGGCTTAAACGAGTCGAAAATGGCCTTAAACACTTGCAGGGACCTAAACTGCCAAATCTACCAAACTTAGCCGTCGCGCCACGCGACAGAGGCAACTGGCCGGAAATCCATTTTCAGCAACTGGGTCATTTTTCAGGGGCTTTTATGTAAATTTCTCAACACCATATGCTGGTTTTGGACACCCCTAGTATCCCAAATCAGTGGGTAATACTTGTAAGGCACAGATTAAAGCACATTAACCGAGAAACGATCCTAACAGTTGTCCGAAAACTATATAAACCCACCATCTTCATCACCTTCACTTGCACATTCAAAATTTGCTCTCATTTCTGCTTTGGAGCTATCCCTTAATTGGTTGAAGGCTCTGATCTTCTGGTTTTCTTATTCTATCTTCCTTACTTGGACCTCTTGTAAGCTTCTTTCATGCTTTTATGCGTTTTAAGCGTGAAAGTCAAATAGTGTTTGACTTTCTGCTTTGACCAGTCAATGTTCAACACGAAGTTCGTTTGAACTTCGCAACGTGAGCGTAATCACGATGGTCATAGTCCCTTGTGACTATACCTACTAATTACCACGTTGATTATGCGTAGTGACGAGTCATAGTTTCGGTCAAAATACGTGTTTATGCGTATTTTGCAACGAAGCTATCTTTGGGTATCAAAACACTTTGTTTTGATATCAAACTTGTTTTCAAACTTAGTTAAACATGTTTTAACATGTTTAACTCGTCACTTTTAGTTTAGTGCTTATATAGGGTCGTAAGATAAGAGGTCTAAACAACCGCTTAGACTTTCGAACCCGACCCGTTTGGTCGATCATTAGGATCCGACCAAAAAAAATTTATGACCATAGTTGTATAGGGAATAACCTTCCGAGGTTATACCTTATGGTCACTTCGATTAGTTAGTTGTTTGATAGGTAGTTTATATGCCTTAGGAAAATGACCAAAATGCCCTTTTTGCGCATAATTTCATTTTAAGCATATGTAACTTAAATTTTGACATCTAAACTGATTAGGCATCATTATTAGATATGTTAAGGCATATAATACTTGTCATAGGACTAGTTAGGCGGTCCGAACACGTTTTACGCGAACGACACGTTAAACTAGCGTAAGCTACCCAAACGGGTCATAATGGGTCGTAAGCACTTAGGATAGGTTCCGATTTAGAATGTAGGCTTTGTTAAACCATATTACATGAGTTCCTATACTCATTTGGTTTACGAAACCTCATTCTATCCGATCTTCCGATTTAGGTCCGGTTTATTAACATAGTTACCTATATTAGGTGCCGACTGATTCCGCGATCCTTCTAGCTTTGTTTGGTTGTTATTTCAAGATTTCTAAGCATTATCAAGTGAGTACATAGTCCCCTCTTTTACTGTTTTCAAACATTTTGGGGTGAAACACATGTGCCTACTTGTTACTTTCGTGCTTTTCATGCTTTTATAACATATGCTTGCTATGTTCATATAGTACACGTATAGTACATCATTTCATCCATGTTTTGCTATGTATGTTTTATTAACATGCTAGTACATTGATTTCATAAACACATTTGTTTCATATGTTTATTTTAGCATATGTACACATTGATTTACATCACATTTTTGCTACGTATGTTCCTTTAGCATACTTAGTACATTGTTACACATAACATGCTCACATTTGGTTTGTTTAACGGGTCATAAATACGTTCATTAACATTGATCAGGCCGCTCGGTAGTAAGTAGTGGTACCATAGGAATTGACAACTCCCATTTCTGGCTTCCTAGGTTTGTTTGGAAGTAGGAAATGACTAAATCCGATATTCATAAATTTTGATAAACCTTTAATTTGTTTAAGGGTCTGTCTCCACAGTCGCAAGGCTTGAATGTATGTGTTTTAACATTACCGCATAGATGTTTGTATCAATAAAGCATTTATTCTACAAAACATAACTTTTGATCTAAACTATAATTTATTCAAATACATTGTTTTGTGCATTTTACCTATGGCCTTTGTTGACACCTTTCGCATGCCATACATAACATTTGATTATACATTACATGATTTACATTTGGCATTGTTTACTCATAAACATTTTGACATTAGTTTAAACAAGACATTTTGGTGGTTTGTTTGGGTAAGTGATTTAAATAACGAGGCGTGTGTAATATGATAAAAACATGGTGGATACGCCGCTGGTACTTCCCATATATAAGTGCGTTTATGATATTACATATTGTAGCATTATTTAAACCATTTCAATTTAGACATATTACATTTTATACAAAGAACATAACTTCACAAAACATTGTTTTACAAACAACATATCTTATACAAATTCATTTTACTTGGTTATTTATTTAACCACACATCTTTCTTTTATATCACCTAATTTCTTATCGATTTTCATATGGTTTACAAAGGAAAACACTTTTCAAGGTTCATGACTAACTTTTGTTAAACAATTCTTTAAACTTACAAGTCATGAATCCTAAATCAATAAACCTATGTATCTCACAGGCATTTTTATGCTGACGTACCTATTTTCACATGTGTTTTCAGGAGCTGATGCATAGGATTGGTCAGGATACACTTAGGCGGACTTGGGCCTTAGTGACATAAAATGAAGCAGGAATAGTTTAATTATGTTATGTACTCTTGTTTCCTTTGTTTTAAGACAATGTAACCAATTTGTTAATAAATAAAACAAAACTTTAAATACCATGGTTGTGAAACAATAATTCTACCACTCCACTCCCCGACGTTTCCGCCGCGGTTTGTTGTTTTACGCGGTCGGGGTGTGACAATAGAGGCCCATTATCAAATACATTTGTATTCTTTATAATTTACCTAATTTAACAATAGGTTTACTGGGCCCAATCCAATACTAATATGATTAAAAAAAGAATTACGCAGCAGCTAGCCACACTGGAAACTGAACGGAGGAACAGCAGGAGACGATTCCGAACATCAGGTGAATTTCCGATTGAAACTTTGAATTTCCGATTGATATATTGAAACTTTGATTCTGAATTTCCGATTGATATATTGAAACTTTGATTCTGAATTTCCGATTGATATATTGATTCTGAATTTCTGATTGATATATATAATATGAAATTTTGAATTGAAAGTTTAATCTGAATTTCCGATTGAACATCCGATTGATATATTGATTCTGAAAGTCTGATACTGATAATCTGAAACTTTGAATCTGATCGAACTTTGATATATTGAAAGTTTGAAAGTTTGAAAATCTGATACTAATAATCATCATATTCATATTTATAACTCATCAGGTCAGGTCTGTAAGTCTGTTCGTATATTCATACTGATGAACATCAGAACCCGTATCGTATATTGTCGTATTGATTAAGTGTTTTCATATTTTTAGGCGTTAATGACTCCTAAACAAGCTTCCGGATGGCAAAAACGTCAAAAAATGGTATGTAACTCATTAGAATACTATGATTTTGTCATTATCGTAATTGCATTGTTTATCAAATACTACAATTTTTGTCATTTTCATTATTATATAAAGCATATGGGCACATTTTTCGAGCTCAAACAGGGTACGTGAATTCTCAGAGACGCCACTGCTCAAACACATAATTTGTTCAGGTATCTTTTATTGCTATCATGTATGATGATTCTAATCATAATTATATCATCAATTTCATCATATGATTAAAACCCACTTATCCTAGTGTGGTAAATCATCTAAACATTCAATTCATGGCAATATATGTATAATTTTCACTTAGGGTTTTGTTCCTAAGCAAGTATACATCACTAATTCAGCCATAGCTTCTATAATTCATACATAATTTGCGATTATGATGTTTCTTCAAATTTCACAACTTCACAAATCATCAAAACTTTACATACCTTATGATCTCCTAGCTTGGGTGATCATTAATTCATGTTCAATTGTGAATTTGAGCTCCGTTTAAGCCTTCAATTTGATAATTTTGTTGGAATTAGGGTTTTGGCTCCATGGAGCTCTCCTGGGATCGAATACAGAACACACACACTGTGTGTGTTTTGTTACGTTTTTATTAAATAACATTCACTTATCCAACTTTGCCCCCTCCTGTTTGGTTAGTTATTAAGTAGGCCACAACCTACTTGTTTCTAACAATATTCCCACTTCTTAACTAGGTTAAACATTCCTAGTTAACTTAGTGGCTTCGGGGAATTTATGACTCAGTTTATTTTAAGTCCCGTTAACTCAGGCCTTTTATAAACTTTATTTTCCTCAAAAGCCTTTATTCAACTTTTATTTAATATTAGGTTTATTTATTTAAAATCCTAATATTCACCGGGTTAATTTTACCACTAACGGTACTTTACCCGTCTTTTAGTATTAACGTGGTTTGATTACCAAACCCGTTTTTTGGGTGTTACAAGTCTACCCCCCTTAAAGTGGTTTCGTCCCCGAAACCTTTCTTACATAGTTCATTGAGTTTAAACTCAATGCACTTAGTCTCGGTAATCATTTGAGCATTGCTCATACCTTAACCATTTGTTCGTATTACCAGACAAGTATGGTAATATCCTTTTGGTTACAAAGCATGTGCGTCTTTCATGCGAAACAACGCAACTCAAAATAACGTAATTTTGTTATTTCGACTAGTTGGTTAACTTAGCGAAATCCATCGCTTTTATACTATTGAATTCTTCATTAATTCGTTAGTTTAACCTGTTTGGAGGTTTTAGTGAAATTCTTCACTTTTAACATTCAAACTCTTTCATTTTCGATTTATTCATTCGGTTCATTCATACGGAATCCACCGCTTAAGAACAAGCCGAATTTCTTGATTTTTATCTTAATTATTTAACACAATTCAATAGGTGATATTACAAAATTCTAATAAGCATATAACCACATACCTTATAACTTTATCCTTAAATCGTGCTTTGGCTCAATTGGACTTCCCGACACCTCGCTTGGGTTGCCTCATGATCGCTCAGTATAGGCGATCAATACTCTTCGTTAGTAAGGCCTCATGGACCGTCACTGTCGTTTTATACCTCTTTACCTTTATTGTTTTGTTTGACCTAGTTGCCAATTTGGCCACTTGGTCATATAAGCTTATCGACTATGTTTATTTCACGCTAATCTTATAATGGATAGCGTATTAAACAATTTATTAATTTAAATTTTGACCTTAACCGGTCTCACTGACTAGACTTATTAGTCCAATTACTTTATACCCATTGCTCGGCTACAATGTGATTATATTTCACATTACTTTTCTTGACCGTGATCGCGTCACGTCATGTTTAAGTTTATATCAACCTTCATTATCGAAAATATTTCTTTTCAAATATATCGTCTTGCACCTATCGGTGTCAAGACCTGTATCTTTTAATATTTACAAATTTTGATTCCTATCAGAATATTCATATTTGTGAAAACGTTGTTTCTTACTAAAACTGAATTTTAATTTAACGTTTTCTCTTTAATTTATGTCAGTTATTCATATCACGAAATTAACAGCTAAGAACTTATTCTTTTCCATTCTTATTTTACGCGGGGAATCGTAAACAGTTCCCACACTTTACTCAAATCACCCGTAGTTTCTTTCACTTAGCCTCGTGGGCTATTTCATTAGGCTTTTACCTCATTAAGGCGATGCCCTTATAGTTCATTTCTTTTATTCATGACCCGAGGGTCATTTTGGTCCCATAGACCTTTACACTGTTTATAACCCGAAGGTTATGATGATCCCGTAGATCATTCTTTTTTTGTTTGAAAATCATTTGTTTCCATGTTTGAAATCTGTTAACTCTGACTGTAGTCCGTGTCTACAATCATTTTCTTTCGGATAATTCTTCCGACTCTATGACTTATCACGTCATTTAAGCGTCAATTTGTTTCATACTTACCGTTATCCGGTTTGTATATATTATTTTTACTAGGTTAGATACCCGTGTATTACACGGATAAACCAATATAAATTATATAATCCATAATTTTTATAGATAATCGAAATATAAATAAAGTTATATACTATATTAAAATACAGTAAAAGTTCGATTACAATTGTAACCCACATAATTATAAATAATTCATAAATACCTAAATACTTCTTAGGTTATGTGTTTTGGATTAACTAAACCGATTGTCACATCACCGCCACGTCACTGCCATATCTTAGGCTATGTGTTGTGGATTAACTAAATCGATTACCACATCACCGCCATGTTGATGCCACATAAGACCTTGATCATTAACTAAATACTATAACAATGTGTTGTGAATTAACTAAACACCAATATCAATAACTAAATCAATTCTTTTTAAAAAAAAAAAAAAAGGCATGTGATTAGTTGGAAAAGATATGGGACCTACCATCATCCCCACCTTCTTCCCATTCACGGCCCCAATGCATTCACAATCTATCCACCAACTAAATCCATTAACAAAGGTGCACGGTGTTGAGGTCGTTAATGGGTGGTGCGACACCCCTCCGTTAATCCATAATGCATAGTCTTATAACTGAAATTACGTATTACTTATCGAGTTAGCCAAAACTTTGGGCATATCAGTTTTTTATCAGAAATAGAACCATATAATCTTTTTAGCTAAAATTTGAGTACTTCAGAAGCACTATTTACCCTGGTCAAAATTATGTAATAATTAATTAGCGACAAGTTTTTGTAGTATAGGTTTTGAAAACAATATCCACTGTAATAGGTCATCTATTTTTTTGTTTTCTCGTCTCTCTTCTACTTAATTACGAATAGTTATTATTTAGTTATTAATAGTTTTTATATTCATTAAAAAGTGAATTTAATATGAAATTAATAATGAATTTTCTAATAAACATATTTTTTCACTTAAAAACTTATATTAAGTCTTGAAATATTATCAAATTCAAATTTATGTTCCTTAAAATATTATAAAAATGGAAGAATAATGATAATAAATGTTTTTATGTGAGCGACTTCTAAAAAAATTCAAATATTTAATATGGTTAGATTGTTTGAATGGTAAAAATGTTGAAAAAAAAGAGATGGTAATTCTAAATTTTATTTTCGTTAAAATATTATAAAAAAGGAAGAATAATGATAATAAATGTTTTTATGTGAGTGACTTCTAAAACATTCAAATATTTAATATGGTTAGATTGTTTGAATAGTAAAAAATGTTGAAAAAAAAGAGATAGTAATTCTAAATTTTATTCCTTACTTATTGATACGTATTAATACTTATACATATTTATAATTGTAATTTAACTTAAATGTGTTAAAAAAATGTTTAAAGGAGTAAGTACACTTTAGTTAAACTAATATTTATCGATTACATAAAAAAGTTAATGCACATAAAAAGAGTTTTAAACATTAACTTAACAAAATATATAAATGTCACATCAAAATTCATTTTTTATAGATATTTATTAACGATTGTATGTGTTTACAGATGACCTTATATTTTATTCAAACCGTATAATACATGGTTCAATTACATAATATTACATTTATTCAACTCGTATGTGTTTACAGGTTTTTTAAAAACATACATTTTATTACTAATTACATAATATTACATTTATTCAACTCGTATAATACATGATATTTTAACCTAATTTTCACTAAATAAATAATTACAATTTCGTTTTAAAACTTTTAATTTACTAAACAAATTTGGTGTAAGTATTGGAATTTTTTTTGAACGACAACTATTGGAACTAAATATTGTTTTAAAATATTAAAAAGTCATTAAAACTTTAAATTGTGGCCTGATTTAACCCATCATTCATAATTGTGGCAACGCTATTTTGAAAACTATATTACGTAATATTATTAAGATTGTTATTAAGTATACATTATTATTATTATTTCAATTGCTACCTGATCAATATTAATTTGTTTTCAATATTAACCCACAGTATGACACGTGTCAAATAATTAGCCTACCTTAATTTTTCTATAATTAAAAAGAGTGCTTAAAACATGACAAGTGTACTCACATTTTGATTTATAACTATAAAGATTATTATTATTTTAATTGCTACCTGATCAATATTAATTTGTTTTCAATATTAACCCACAGTATGACACGTGTCAAATAATTAGCCTACCTTAATTTTTCTATAATTAAAAAGAGTGCTTAAAACATGACAAGTGTACTCACATTTTGATTTATAACTATAAAGATATTTAATTATGTCCCCTTACCGGGCTTATGATTCTTTTGTGTTGAACGCTACTATTTTCTGGTTTGCGCTTCCTGATGCCATCAGGCATTGTACTTTACTCAATCCGTTTGACTTGTTCGTGTGAAATCCATCACTTATGAACAGTCAAACTTTATTCTTTAAACTACCCGTTCAACCTCACAATAGTTGAACATAATTATTAAAATTTCTGTTTGTGAAATTTTATAGTCTTTTAGTCATAACTCATAATCCGAGTCTGTTGACTTTTTTATCCGCGTTCCCCGTTTCTCGGTTTACGCATATGCTTTAAATCCTTACCCATTAACCGGGTATTTTACTGAAGTCATCGTTAATGCATCCATTCCGGTATGCATTAAGACTTCGTTTTGAACTGTTTGGTTATCTTAGCGAAATCCATCTCTTTATTCAATCAAACCTTTATTCTTTATTTGACCATCCTTAATGGTCTTATAAATTCTGAATGATGACCATCATCATCCTTTCTTTACTATGACCAAAGTCAATGACTTCGTTCGTCTTTTAGTATGGGCAATACCTTCGTTTCTATGACCCTGCGGTTCATTTATACTTTGGTTTCACATGCCCGTTTTTATCAACCATGGCTCTTTCATCCAAAATGACTTACTTCACGAATTTCCTTGGGTCATTTATTTCTATGTGTGCCATACATCGTTTTTATGGTTCCCGCGAAAACCATTTATACGAGCATGCCCATGAGATTTCTTGACCCTAAGGATCCTAACTTTTCATTAGTCTAGACCTTACTACATCGGACATAAATGTGCTCATTATAAGAAGCTCATGGTATCATGTGTTCACTACTTACTTGGCCAGAGTAAGCGATCAACACATGGTACGCATGACCTTATTATAATTACCACATCACGTCCCATGTAAATAACACCTCAATTTATTTCATATTTATGATTTCATTTGGTAAAACTTTATTTAATTGTCAATTAACAATTATTAGTTTTACCCGTTTTATCTTTGAACATATAAAATGTCCCTTTTTATTAACATTTATATAATCACATTCGTTGATGTAATCATTACTTTTCTCAATAGGATTATATTGAGAATACATACTTGGATGATTAATATCGTCCAAGTTTCTATATTTAAACTAAATTCAGTTATTGTCTTGTTATTCACGACTGTGAATAATGCGTAGCTCTACTGAATTTCTCTTGGAAACGTCATCGTGGATAGGTAACCTATCCAGGTTTTCCAAGTTTCATATTCTATATGCAACTGTCATTCAGTATGTATTTGTTGCATATTACTGTTTGTACTATAACTTTAAGACGTGTACCTTGTAGATACTCGCCCTGATAAACTCTCCTTATTGTTCGATCTCTCATTCGAGATCATTTCTTGATTCATGTCCTTGGCGTGCATGACTTACTTGTCATTCTTCAGACTATTTCTTTATCGTATCGATAATTCTTTAAACTCTCGTCATCTTCGGATGCGAGGGTCCTTCAACTAAAACTTATACAAAGATTAGTAACGTTTGACATTAATGAGCGCCTGTACTATACTACAAGGCTTTCAACGATACGTGTTAACACACGTTTTCGTTAACTGTATCGGTCTTTTACCAATTTATTTGGGGTAACGTGTGAATACACGATAACCTTATGTGTTGTTTACAACACTTTAACATGCTAGACCGTTATGTACATAATAACTTACCGGATTATGCGATCAAGTCTTAAACCGAACACTTTACTCTTTAACCTTGAGCTCTGATTACCAACTTGTAAGACCCATACTTGATTTGTACTATTTTCGTATAGTTTTCGACAATTAAATGTGTAATTTCGCTTACACATACTTTACAAAATACGGATTTATTAAAACATTTTCAGATTTAAAACATTACCACATAATGTATATAAGTTCGTCATTTGGAAATTACGACAAAAAATAGTGCGGAAGCTTATATCGTGATTGTGTTCGGTTCCTCGTTGAGCTTGATCGTCCTCCGGTACTTTACATTATACCTACATTTCATAAAAACATGAAATGATTTAGTTATAGGGTGTTTATAACGTGTATAACCAAGTCCGTAAGCTAAAACTGCAATTAACAAAAAAATTTCAGCATATGAGCCTGTCGTGGGCCGCAACAGGTTCCTTGTTTTCTCTCGCGGGGGGCAAGAGGCCTCGCGTGTCGCGCTAGTCATTTTCCCTTCCGTCACGTGGCGCGAGGAGTACATGTTTCCAGCAGATTTACTTAAAAACCTGCATTTTCCAGCCAAACTTAATTTTTACGAAAACGGACATAACTTGTTCCATATTGATCCGATTTACGTCACGTTTCTTCCTATGTGATTGTAATTCGATCCTCCATAATATGGAGTCAAAATCCAACATCCGGATTTATAATTTTCTAAACTTTTAAGCCCTCGGCTTTATAATAAATTATAAAGTTTTGACCTGTTCATGATTTTATCAAACCATCTTGTTTGTTGCATACAAATTATCTTAAACATCATGTTATATCTATTTCCCTATTATTCAAGGTTCAAATCACAGGTTTCTTATGTATTCTTAACCCGTTTTGCTTATATACTTATTTTGACCCGTTAAGGGTATTTAAGTACTTTTAAGCATAAATCACTCTCATTCATTTCTAGCATCATATTTCCACATTACTTATAAAATGGTCTTCCACCACAACCATAATTGTAGTGGATTTTAATGTGGTAACTATTTGTTCCAAGTTTTGTCCATCGGATTATCATTTTACGGCAAAGACTCATTTAGAGTCATTTGACACAAAGGTCTCATATCTGGCCTTTTATACACATCCTAAGGATTTAATTTATCCAAATGCTTATTTCTAAACAACCCGTAAGGGTCGTTTGCTCAATTATCAACAAAGGGCGTTTTGGTCAACTTTAACCTTTCATTTACGACGAAGGAGTTTTAAAGCCATGTTTGACTAAAATCCCACTTTTTAAACTATGATCTTGTTTAAAAATCATTATATTTTTACGACACAATGATTACAATTTAAATCATTCGGTTTACCTATTAAGATGACCAAATGTCCATTTTTGACTTTTTCTAACTCTCGTAGAACCTCAAGTTCTGAATGAGTAGTTAACCTATTACACATACCTGGCTCGGATCAACATATTGACCCATTTTAATACCTTGCTTTAATAACCGCTAATTACTGTCAATGCGAATATCCATTAGATGTTTACTCCTGTAAGCATACAACTCGACAAATAATCATTAGTCGATATTATCAAAGGGTGATATCTTCACCTTTTAACCCGTTTGGTCTAAGTGACCGTTTATCTTTGCGAGATGACATTTATTACTATCTCATCTACATGACTCGCTCCGGTTTACACCATACGGTCATTTTACTTATAAACAATTTCTTAACTCTTTTGACCCATTATGGCTTACGCCATAAAGTGTCTTTCAAAAACTAACGGTTATTGTCAACGCGTGACCGAGTTACCGTTTTACCCTTATTATTTATTTTGGGTTTACCCTATAAGGTAACCATTCTAAACTCCTTGTATATTCGTCATTGTACGACCGAATAATCATATTATTGTATTTTTAACCATTAACATGGTTTCTTATCAATGTCACTTATTTCGTTCCGTACGACTATACGTCGGAACATCATATTTCAATAGCTTATTTATCTTATTCGTAATTAATACGATAAGAGAATATTCTACAATTTAAGTAGATACTAAGCTATACTTACCTTGCATCTGAATTATGCTTTTCCTTCATTACTTGATTCGTTTGACCCGCTTCCTTCCCAAGTTTCCACCTAGCTTGTCAAGCGTCAAACTATCATTATAATTCGTAAGATGGTTAAATTAGTCATAATCAATCACGACTATTCCATCCGATGATTTTTATGTCGAAATTATCATTCGACCATATCAATGGTCAGGTTGACTTTTTAAAGTCAACTGCCTATTTACTTAAATAATTACACGATGTAGCTCAACTACCCGTTTAATTACTTGGTCAATTATTCGGTAAGCATCATTCTTATCCTACAATTTTAATCACTTTATTAACCAAGTTCTTGTAATCGAAATTCATCGAATTAACACAACTTTAAATCATTTTTAACACATGATGATATCAAACATCATTCAACATGAATATATCATTGGATTTCATCTTATCATACTGAAGAAGCATGGTCCGAGCGGGTCGGTACTTCTACGGTGATGAACGGCCACATCTCGTGTTCTCCGTCTCGTCCTAGGCCTGCAAATAAGAAGAAGAGAAACGTGGGCAATGAAGAGACGACCGGTAGAGGAAGAATCCCCTATTTCCAGCTACAAAAGTGTGTTGCCCTATATCTCATGCCCTAATAAGGAGGTGGAGACCTTCTTATATAGGGGATATGGGAAAACCCTAACCTCAATGGGCCAGGCCCAGTTAGGGGTTGTCTCTACGAGCCCACAGCCTAGTGTAGCATAAAATACAACGCACTGGGCTTCGCGGGTTAGTACGCAATAATAATATATAATTACTATAAAAGTGATAAATAGCAAGAAAGTCTGACCGCTCGGGTCGGGTCCAGTACCATACCTCGTCATGTCCCCCAGTCTAGTGTTGCTCTCGCGTGTAAGCGTGGGAGGAGCGCTTAGACTTATTAGGAGCTCGGGAGTGAAGATCATTAATTTTAGGCTTACATGCCGTCCGAGTGCGAGAAAGTTGTTGGCCACGCTTGTTGTGGTTGTCGTTAGCTGTGAGTGGAGATAATGGAGCAGTGAATATCACACAATTGTGGAAACTGGTTGGATAAACCTGGCGCAAGCTGATTGATTGCAGGCAGTTGCCATTTGTACTGGCACATTGCCATGAGCTCGTTAAGGTTGCGCGTACGTGGTTAGGTCTCGTGCACGAGTCTTGGAACAGGCTAAGTTTTGGTAGTTAAGTACCTCGCCTTTGGATGATTTTTTCAGGTGTGGCCCTGCTTTAGCGGTGCGTCCATAGTCATGGGGGCCATTGCAAAATATTCACCTTTTGATGTGACTTTTGTCGGTTAGCATATGGTACGCTAACGGCGTTCAACCCATTGAAAGAGTCGATGTTGATGTGACGACAATCCCTGCCACGCGTTCGTGTCACCGGGATCCCCGTTGCCGTAATGTACAACCATTGGTGGTCATAGACGCATACGCGGATGTTATGCCACCTTAGGCGAATGTGAAACCGTTGGTGGTTGTACCAGTCGTTGTTATTGACGATCCTGTTATAGCAATTATCGTTGCAGTCGGAAAGAAGGATCTACAAGGCACCCCTGCAGAAGTGCTTGCTATGCTCAGTGACCTCGGAAGGGTGCTTAGAGCGTTATTTATGTTCCCCACAATGTTTTTATAATTGTGGGACAAGTACTTGGTTTTTCATCAGTGGTTGTGCATCTATTACCAAGATACCCACTGGAGTAGTAGTGGTTGAATATATCTATTACCAAGATGCCCACTCTTAGCGCTGTATAATTTGATCATCTGACTTTGTTATTATGAAAAGTATTTCGTGTCAGAGTTGTTTTTTACAGTGATATGCAGTTCAAATGCGGTGGTAATATTTTGTACCGTAATATGCAGTTTAAATGCGGTGGTATGTTGTGTTTACAAATGTTTATATGAACACTTGTAGATATCAGAAAGTGCTTTATAACCCGCGCGGCGTTAATGAACACTTGAACAACAAAGTGCTTTCTACGCGCTTGCCGTGAGTGAACACTCATTGAGATAATAAAATGCTTTATACGTGTTAGGCGTGAATGAGCACTTTATGTAAGCTACTACGTGCTTTTCCTGGACGCGCACTGGCGTGTGGAATGCTTATAGTAGGTGGCATGTCTGTTTACCTCGCTGACTGTGGCGTGAGGGTTTTCTTTTATCCATGTCGCAGACTAGTGTGGAGAATACATATCCGAATAAATATTTTTCCTGTCGCATAGCGTGTGGAATACTTATTCGAATAATCAAGTATACTAGTTTTGTCGTGCGTTTGTCTTGACTACCTAATTGCATATGTCGTGTTAAGTGGTATAGTCGTAGGCCAAATGATGTGAGAAGTATAAATATCGGCTGTCGTATCGAAACATCCACATTATAAAAGAACCGATGCGGTATAATGTGCAGTGGATATCACCTAAATGGGCAGCCTGAGAGAAGATGATCACTTTTAAGGCGTAATGGCGCTATACCCTGCTAGTCCCCCAATTCATTGCTGTTGCATTATGTCAGTAGCATTGAATTTGAACGACAAGTATTTTAAGCAGTGATGTAAGTACATATAAGATTATATCGTATATGATCACGCCTTTCAAACAAAAGACTCACATATAATATAGCATAATGTCATATGAGAGCACATAACCTAACTATAATGCGAGATTACATGAATGATGTAATGAATATAAGGTTTTACCTCAAGCCACATCCTTAAATAAGGATTGCATATCATGTATGCTGCAATGGTCTGGTAAGGACGCCCAGATCGAGCGACCGTAAAATGTGGCGAGGGTGTTGCCTTGCTTGATGAGATATCGCGACAGGGTGATCCCCCTTCTGCGATGATGTACCAAGGGACGTTCGTTATTATAATTGAATTGCAGCATGCTCATCCCTGGGTTCGATGCTTTTGTTCTTGCTTTTTGTATATAGGGGCGTTGACTCTTGTACGTAGGCCATTCTATAAGCCTAACGTAGAAAATTATTCGCCTTTTTGTCTGTGAGATTCCCATGCCTTTCATATGTAGGCGCCTAAGATCCGTTATCTTATCTAAAAGTTCAACACTGCTTTTCCAAAAGGTTGGTTAGAACTACAAACAGTAGTGGTATAAAGTCTGGTGATGGCGCGACCAAGTGAGGCCTTCGCATAAGATGGCGTGACCTAGTAAGTTATCAAGATTAGAGGCATGGCAAAGTGACCATCCGGCCCTTGCCTCTGATTCAGTTGATTTATTTGCAGAAAAATAAAGATACCCTGGCCGAACCTGGTTGAGCATTCATTAAGTGGCTATAAAATGGCTGGTGGGCACCATCTATAGTGGGGTTATACTAGGATAATCCCCCAGCTTATTGTTGCTGAATAAGTATTCAACCATTGTTGTCAAAATGTTGGTTGGGTCCCCAATAGTGAGGTTTGCGATTACATCAGTGTAGTTTTTTCCTATAAGAAATGCCAATCTAGCAATCTCTATTGGTTCCCTTAACGTTACGAGATAATATGGTCGAAACCTCTAGTCAAGGGATATGGATGATTGTGTTGTATTCCATTATAACCATCAAATGCCTCTTATCCTTGTCAGATAAAGAATAGAAGCGGCAGGCCGCTGGGGAGGGGCGGAAAGCAGATGGCGCGAAGGTATGTTTATACCGGCAACACAAACAAGGCGGTGTGACAGCATGTGGCGTGAATAACAATTGTTGTCGCTAACCCTTCCTAAACTTAGTGTTTGTTAGGGGCTAATAAAAAAGGCAATCTCTAGTAATAGAGAAGCATGTATTTCAAAATGCCATAAGCATAAGATTTCTTGTGTAAGCCTGTCTTGCCCTAAGCATTCATACCACCAATAATAAGTGTTCTGGGTCTTACCATATTGTTCAGAGTAGGGAATAAGATGTGTACTCACTATCATGTACGTAACGACACCCATTGGTAACGTTTAAAGAAAAAGCATCCGATGGCATGGCGGGTTGAGGAGGAAGCTTCCGTCGGCGTGGCGGGTTAAGGAAAAACATCCGCCCGCGTGGCGGGTTGGACAAAACCTTCCGCCGGTAGTAGCGGGTTGCATAAAAGCATTCTCTGATAGTGGCGGGTTGCATAAAAGCATTCGCCGGTAGTGGTGAGTTGCATAAAAGCATTCGCCAGAGGCGTGTGTGGATGAAAAGCGACCGCCTGAGTTGCGAGGTGGATGAAAGCATTTGCCAAGGTGGCACGGGTGAACCAAGAGTATCCGCCGGCGGTGGCGGAATGGATAAAAGTGTTCGCCAGGGGTAACGTGGTGACCCGAAGCATCCGCCATAGGTGGCGGAGCGATTAAGTAATCGGACGAAAGCGGAGAAGGTGGATAAAACGCCCGTTGGGAACGTTCCGGGGTGAATAAAAGCTTCCGCCAGAGCTAGTTGCGCGGAAGTGGCGGGGAAAACGGAGTCCGCCGATAACAGTTCGGGTCAGATCATTGATTTGGAGCTTCATCCATATTTATACAAAGGTATCTTGTGTGGAGATGAAACCCAGAACACAAGCGTATCGTGAACCTTATGCGGTATTAACAATGGACCATAAGACAGATATAGTGAGTATGTGATTTCCATCAATAACAGTAATTTAGTAATTGTATCAATGACATATCTCTGCATTATATATTTGTATTAATAGATCTATCACGCCCTTAGCGTATGCCATATGAATGGTTTCAGTGAGAAAGCATGTGAAGGGCAAGTGGCGCAAAGGTGACACGAAGACCGACGGTTAAAGAAAATGTACACTAGAGGCGACACGACCATAAATCGTCTGTGTTGGTTTTAAACAGGCTAGGACCGTTAAGGTCAAAAGTTGTACTACGCGGGTTAGATCTCGTACTCCGCTACGTGTGTTGTAGGCCACCCCTCAAAATAAATCTTCACAAGTAAATTGTGTGTGCCGCATGTGAGGTATATTGTGTCTTAAATACGCCATTCATCATCATATTTCTTATGACATGCATATATTTCATTACAAAATGTTGCTATGAACCATCTAGGTGGCCTACGAAATGTTGAATAATGAATTTTTCATTAAAGTAAAAAACCATTAATTTAGTTGGCATGTATTTTTTACAAAACATTACCTCATGCCATAATGGTTATTTTGACTTCTTCAACAGTGATGTAAATCTACGTTATTTACAAGACGTTGTGAATGGTAAAGAGATTTGTTTTTATACTGATTTACAGGGAATGACCACCCGTGGTTGATTCCAGGTAGCAGAGGTACAATGCCGGTCCGGCAGGATGACACCCGCAGGTGGATTATTTAGAAGATTGATTTACTAACATGGCGGACCGGCGTTCATGTAAGTGGCGGAACTTCTCCGGCGGGAATCGGAGCTTGCCCGCCAACAAAGAGTACTTAAAAGTGACCATTCGGGTGCAAGAATTACCTGGCATCATAGATGTGCAAAACATAATCTGACATTGCGAATGAGAACGCTATCAACAACAGTTGTTAGGCGGATGTGTATTGTTTCCATGGCAGTTGGCAACACCGGTTGTAGTCATGCTTATGCATGATGGTGGCCCTCTAAGATGGTGATCCGCCGGAATAACGTATCAGAGAGTATTTTGAACTGCATTCAGAAAGCTGTTGGTACCTTGCCTGTGCCTGGCTTTTACCAGAAGGACGTGTTGGTAACCTGAATGAGAAGAGCGGAGCGCGGCGGTAACCCGCCAGAGGTAGCGGGAGCGTATAGGTGATCCACCGGATGTGGCCGGGATGTGTCGCGTGTGGCGGTGACAGGAGGCACACGCCGGTGAAGAATGTAAAAGGGTTGCAAATGGCCGTTGTAGATGGCCGAATAAGGTGGTAGCCCAGAGCGTTGTTGGGGAGTCCTGCCCCGCTACGGGAGTATTATAGTGGTATACCGGAGGTGACGGATGATACGCCAATGCATCAGAGAAAAGTCTGCCGTTGGTGGCGAATGGTTGATGCGCATGAGGGCGTGAGAGAATTGTTCACCATGAATGGCGCGTGATAGAAGCGCTGGTGGCTACATGTCAGTAAACACAAGCGAGTGTCGGTGTCACGTAGACGGGTGGCCGGACTCAGGTTTTGCGGCGGCAGAGCATGGAATAACTTTGCAAGTGTCATCTTAAAAATAATCCGCAATAATTGATATCATATAGACAATCTGTACTAACGCATCGAATGTCCGTGTAATGCAAAAACGAAGTATGCAAGGTAAAAAATTGCACCTTCAGCTTCAAAGGTTAAAGACTAAGTGGCCGAAACAGAAGATAAAACTACTTCAAAATTGTTATGCATCAAGTGAAGCACGTGGATTAGGCCATATTTTAATAAGGATGTGTACCCGACGAGACGCGTGGCGTCACTTTCGCAGTCGTTCCCGACGGGACGCATGACGCACGCAATGATGCGTGCTAGCCAGACAAAAAAGGTTACGCCGGAGTGCGTGGCGCATGCCACGATGATGTGGGCCGGAGCGTGCTGATCCGACAAGGCGGTACGCCGGAGCGGTTGCAAGAGCGCACGGCGCATGCAGCGATGCGTGTTAAAGCACATCGGGTAAACAAAAAGGCATGCTCGAAAGGGGAGTTCCGTCCAAGAGGGCCTCTGACACAAGAGATGCGATTAAAAGTTATAAATCTGGTAAACCATGTTTATTTATATAGGTGTCAAAACACTAAAACTTTTACAAGATAGTGGTTTTCCGATGAGCTACTGTAGTTTACCATTATCTCAATTTGTTAATTTTGCTTGTAAATATTTCCCAGATGTACAAATGATGCGTGTGAAGTGTTATATATATTAGGTGTATATTTTAAGCCCCTTTAACACTTATTTTAGCCAAGTTTTAAATTTATAAAACACGATATTTTACTAACACTAAACACACATATGGGCAAGTGCACCCATCGTGAGCGTAGTATAGTGTTGGCAAGATACCGAGGTCGTCCAAGGACACAAGAGCTTTTAGTACCGGTTTATCCTCAATGTCTAATCAAAATAAAAAGTTTAGAAAAATGTTTTTAACTAAGAAAAATAAAAACTAACTAAAATGCTGAAAATAAAATGAAAAGAAAAACAGAGAGACAAGATGAATCACTTGGTTCCGACTCGTATCTAATGTAACCTTTGATTATTTCCGCACTTTTGCACATATTTAAGAGATTATCTTAGTTATTGTAGTATGCCCCTCTTTTGAAGGTGACGTTACCCTCACCCCAGTAGTTTGAGTCAGCAAGGATACAATCCTAAAGGGGTGGATTATTGGAAGATAATTAATTAAGTTATTAATGCAAATTATGGTAGGCCCCTCTTTTGGAGGTGACGTTACCCTCGACTAAGTAGTCTGAGTCTGCAGAGATACAGTCCTAAATAGCCGGGTTATAGTATTAATAGTAGTTAACTTATGAGGGGATCAAAGAGTTTGGACCCCCGCCATCCAATACCGTGAAGTATTGAAGGAGATCCTACTAAATTTGACCCAGGTCCATTGCAGGACCTCTAAACGCTGAACAATGGCAAGACCTTTACCAAACCGTTCCCTTAACCCCCGACCATGTAGCCAACATACCTCCATATAGACCGTGGAGATATGAATGGTGAAAATCTTTTATTTTATATAGACAGTAAAATCATGCCAAGACACCACAGACAAACGATAAGGAAAGATCACCTTCAACATAAGCAACTAGTTATTAAAGTCATTAATACAAAACCAAATAAAAAGTGCAAAAGATTAGAAATAAAAAGTATTAAACTAGACACTTTGTCTTCACCAAGTGATGTAAGAGACTTAGGCAAACATGGCCTTGATTGTCAAGAACTCTTACGATCAATCTTGGATCCCGAGACGACTCACACACTCTACGATGGACAATGGATGATGGTGGTGGATGATGGTGTTATGGTGGTGGTGGGTGGTGGGTGAAGTGTGAGAGAGGTGGTGTGCCAAGGGATGGTTTGAGCTCAAGCCAAGCACATCTATTTATATGCTGAACAGAAGCTCGGGCACGGCCCCGTGTCCAGTGGGCACGGCCCCGTGTCCACATCCTTCTCTTTCTTCATTTAATGCAGTTTTGTCTTTTTAGTTGACCACGCCCCCGTGTCCGCTGAGCACGACCCCGTGGTGCAGAAGAATCTTTGTACTATGCAAATTTGCTGGATTGTTCGAATCTTATAGTTGACCACGGCCCCGTGTCCGCTGAGCACGGCCCCGTGGTGGGCAATTGAAGCTTCTACCACTTTGTCTTTTCTGCTGACACTTGGGCACGCCCCCGTGCTGGCTGAGCACGGGGCGTGTTCAGGCTTCTGATCTCTTGTTTTGCTTGGGAAGATGTTGTCGTGGGGTCGGGCATGTCACGCTTGTTCCTTTTCTTGTATTTATGTTAGATTTTGATGTCTTTTTGCTTCTTTTGTTAATTTGAGCTCATTTAATCCTGAAAATACAAAAGGAAGACAAAAGCACACTTTTTCCAACATTAGTACTAAAAAAGGGTTAGTTTTATGCCTCATTTGATGAAATTTATATGTTACATTTTGAACACATCAAATACCCCCACACTTGAATCTTTGCTTGTCCTCAAGCAAAACTCTTTAATATGTGGCTATTTACACTCCCAAATGGAATGGGTAGAAAAGAAGGTTTTTGGGCTTGTCGTAGAGTGTCGGGATTTCCAAGATTCTTTATTTAATTTTATTTATTTACAATCATATTCGTCATGATTTATTTAAAACTTTTCATAAGATAAATTACTTATTAGGGCATAACATGCCTTTGTAAAATTCTATTTATATACAAGTTCACATACCTCACGGGGATCACTCAACACTCGGCCGAAAATGTATTTTTGTGGATCACTCGAGAGCGGCATGGAACTTACTCCTACCATAGGCTTGCCAAGCAATCAATCCTCCTCCTTTTTAACTTATATACCTTTGTAAATATCAAGAGGACTTTGAGGGTTAAGGGTTAGGCTTGGGTTAAAGGTAGGTGGTTGGGTTGGTGGTTAGTGGTTAGTAGAAAAAGGGCGAAAAGCGTAACAAGTGCCGGTTTTCGTATGACTTTCTATTTTTGTAACTTTTATTTTGATGAAGCTATTTATTCAAACAAAGTTATTTTTGATGAACTTGTTTGTTTATTTTCTTTTGCTTCATCATCAACACAAATAAATTTTTTTTTTTTTTTTTTGAAAAGTCATATGAAGAACCGAACTTGTTACTAAAACAAAGGGTTAAAAAATGAAAAAGTTTTGGTGGGTAAAAAGGGTGTTTGGTTTGGGTTATGAAATGAAAAGGTTTAGGCTCAAAGGGGCTAACTAGGGGGATTTTGGGTAGGTGGTAAAAAAAAGAAAAATAATGGCGTAGAAATAAAAAAGGGGTTAGTCCTAATGCCTCCATCATTTACTTACTCGGGTTTAAGTTGGTAAGGATTGGGAATGTATCGTCATGGCAAGTTCTAGAGTCGTAAGAACCAAGCGGCTATTCACACAAGAAACGAAAATGAGCATTTAGTAAAATGATATGTAAGTGTTTGCTCAATAAAGGCTCAAAACTCACTTTTGTGGGAATGGGTTTTTATGTGATCAAGTATATATAATCAAATTCTAACTAAGCTTGTCATGCCTTTTCATAATTTTCTTATGTTGGTTCTTTTTATCACGACGCTGTCGGTTGTAAATTTGTAAAAATATAACCTTTTTGAGAACTTGACTTTCCCGAGTTAAATCTAGACAAGTAAAAAAAAATTGAAAATTTTTGAAAAAATTTGGGGTGATTAGCAATTCCAATAGAGTTTTGTGTAAGGCTTGTATTTAGGACTTGCAAGATTCAAGGTTTTAGCATCCCCCCCATACTTAAATTACACATTGTCCTCAATGTGTCCCAAAAATAAGTTTTTAGGTTGATTGAATGCGTAAAAAGGTGTAAAAAGCAAAAATTTTGTGTTACTGGGCGCTGAACACGGCCCCGTGTGATCCGGGCACGGCCCCGTGTTCAAGTGCCAGTAACAAAATTAAAACAAGAGAAACAGAAGTCTGGACACGGGGGCGTGTTGGGTGAACACGGCCCGTGTCTAGTTACCTGAACTGGGTCTTTTTCTGCAGACTGTGCAGCACGGGGCTGTGTTAGGTGGACACGGCCCGTGCCGAACTTACTGTAAACGAAGAAATTTGTCGGACGGTTCTGTTTTCCTGTATAGAGTGCTGGTTCAAGTTTCCCTTGTATCCTTTGCCATCTCAAGTGGTGTTTTATTCATTTCAACACCATCCAAAACACCAAATTAACTAAAACCATCATTCATTAATCATAGAGAGAATTACATAATAGTCCTAAAAATTAAAAATAAAGCAGAAAATAAAAGTTAAAAGTCCTAATAGGTCGAGTGATCCGTAAAATCTTCCTAAGGAGTTCTACTTCTACGATAAGAACCAAAATTTCGGAAATAGATTTCCGGTTGAAAAAGTCTTGTAGAACTCCAAGCCAAACGGTGTTCCTTAGATGTTGCTAGAGCCATTCTTTGATTTCCCTCGGGAGAAGGGAAGCGGCTTCATGTTCCTCGACATTGGGTGGTGGAGGAGCGACACCAACCGGGACCCCTTGGAGTATGTCTCGAGGAGGTTCCGGGTGTAGGGCGTACCATTCGGCCGGGATGATGACTTCCGGCACCACATTCCATGCCCTTTGGGTGATTATCGGTACCAAAGGAGGAGAGGCGAGAATGTTCAACCTTTGGTGCAAAAGGTTGACCTCCCGGAGACATCCTTCTAGTCCCACCGTCAAATGATTAATGCGGTCGACCAATGCCTCTTCCACACTCGTTACTTCATCAAGAGCTTCTCTTAAGGCGTAAACATAGTTTACAAGAGAATCCTCAACTGTAGATGATCTTCTCCCCTGCCGGTTGTTCCTGGAATGCGATGAAGAGTTTCCGCTTGTTCTACTTTCCATTCTAAGAAAACACGCCGAAAAGAGTTCAATTTTATGGGTTCAGTACTTCGGACACGGCCCCGTGTTCAGTGAACACGGCCCCGTGTTCAGATATCTGCAAGATTTTTGGACAAGGAATCTTGGGGTTTCAAATTGTTTCTATGATTTTTGAAGCATTTTTGAATTTAAACAACTTGAAACATTGTTATATAACTTATTCTTATCAAGATTCCATGAACAAAAATCTAACAAACATCTCAATAAGGCTTGAAACTATAGAAGGTTCAAGCTTTAATGGAAGTATGAGGAAAATTGAAGAAGATGAAAGTGGATAAAAGAGGAAAGGACATGAAGATAGTTGAGAAACTTCTTTTAGAAAATACCTAGGATGGTATGTGAGAATATTCCTCAAATCTCTGTCCCTGGAATGGTTCAAATGTGCAGGATTCTTGGCTGCATTTATAGAAAACGACAGTACGCTGCGCACGGCCCCGTGTTGGCTGGACACGGCCCCGTGTGCAGATGGAATCCTGACACATTTTTGTCCGCATCCTGACAAAATCAGAAGAGAATCTTTTGGGTGGACACGGGGGCGTGCTGACCTGGACACGGCCCCGTGTCTAGAAGCTGTCTTAAGGAACTCTTCAAATTTCAAGGAATTTTTCCGGATCGGGTGGTTCCTTACTGGATGGAACAACCCCAAAGTGCCTAAGATACCTTAATTGATCTAGATTAAGACGAGAACGCAAGAGGTTGTCGGTGAGGGTGATTCCTATGCTATATGTAGGTGGACAAGTCCAACCCTTTTCCGGGCTCTCGTTAAAGAAGGTGTATGTCGAATCGCTCAGGTCTATGTATGCATCGAACGAAGTCGATGGGGAGTCCTTCACGGCACAATCGACACAGGGACGACTATCGCTCAAGTCCTCACTAGAGTTAGAAGTATCATTGGAAACAATGAAGTTGTTTGAATGCGTTTCCAACCTTTCTTCTTGGTTATCGTCTTGGAGAAGATTTTTGAGGTCTCCCCTAAGTTCTTCTAACCAATTAAAAATTAGATCTTCTAGTTGAAATAATTCATCGAGAAGCATTTCTCCTAGAATATCCGGTTGGGCGCATTCGAGGGAGCGATAGGGATTATTTTTACTTTCGCCCCTCTTAAGGATACTAGGAAATGATGGGTCTATATAGTGGGGTTTATAATTTAGAAAAAAAACATTCTAATTCTTTATGGTTACCACCACATAATTGACACCACATAGTACCATAAGAGTGCCGAAAGTAAAAAGTATCAGTATCACTCATGTTTGTGTCAGAATTTACCAACCGTCGGGATCTTACGGTTCTGTTTTCAGTAACTGAAACTTGGGCACGGGGGCGTGTTGAGTGGGCACGGCCCCGTGTTCAGCTTACTGTCTGACTTAAAACAGGATTGCCAGTTCCAATGATTGGGCACGGGGCGTGTTCAGCGGGCACGGCCCGTGCTGAGTTCTGCAGAAGCTGAAAAATAAAAAAAAATCCTAAAAAAATTGAAAAATAAGAAAAACGATTAGGCCGTTGATTCCTAACTTTCTTAAAATCCTTGTGTCCCCGGCAACGGCGCCAAAAACTTGATGCGTGTGAAGTGTTATATATATTAGGTGTATATTTTAAGCCCCTTTAACACTTATTTTAGCCAAGTTTTAAATTTATAAAACACGATATTTTACTAACACTAAACACACATATGGGCAAGTGCACCCATCGTGAGCGTAGTATAGTGTTGGCAAGATACCGAGGTCGTCCAAGGACACAAGAGCTTTTAGTACCGGTTTATCCTCAACGTCTAATCAAAATAAAAAGTTTAGAAAAATGTTTTTAACTAAGAAAAATAAAAACTAACTAAAATGCTGAAAATAAAATGAAAAGAAAAACAGAGAGACAAGATGAATCACTTGGTTCCGACTCGTATCTATTGTAACCTTTGATTATTTCCGCACTTTTGCACATATTTAAGAGATTATCTTAGTTATTGTAGTAGGCCCCTCTTTTGAAGGTGACGTTACCCTCACCCCAGTAGTTTGAGTCAGCAAGGATACAATCCTAAAGGGGTGGATTATTGGAAGATAATTAATTAAGTTATTAATGCAAATTATGGTAGGCCCCTCTTTTGGAGGTGACGTTACCCTCGACTAAGTAGTCTGAGTCAGCAGGGATACAGTCCTAAATAGCCGGGTTATAGTATTAATAGTAGTTAACTTATGAGGGGATCAAAGAGTTTGGACCCCCGCCATCCAATACCGTGAAGTATTGAAGGAGATCCTACTAAATTTGACCCAGGTCCATTGCAGGACCTCTAAACGCTGAACAATGGCAAGACCTTTACCAAACCGTTCCCTTAACCCCCGACCAGGTAGCCAACATACCTCCATATAGACCGTGGAGATATGAATGGTGAAAATCTTTTATTTTATATAGACAGTAAAATAATGCCAAGACACCACGGACAAACGATAAGGAAAGATCACCTTCAACATAAGCAACTAGTTATTAAAGTCATTAATACAAAACCAAATAAAAAGTGCAAAAGATTAGAAATAAAAAGTATTACACTAGACACTTTGTCTTCACCAAGTGATGTAAGAGACTTAGGCAAACATGGCCTTGATTGTCAAGAACTCTTACGATCAATCTTGGATCCCGAGACGACTCACACACTCTACGATGGACAATGGATGATGGTGGTGGATGATGGTGTTATGGTGGTGGTGGGTGGTGGGTGAAGTGTGAGAGAGGTGGTGTGCCAAGGGATGGTTTGAGCTTGAGCCAAGCACTTCTATTTATAGGCTGAACAGAAGCTCGGGCACGGCCCCGTGTCCAGTGGGCACGGCCCCGTGTCCACATCCTCTCTTTCTTCATTAAATGCAGCTTTGTCTTATTAGTTGACCACGCCCCCGTGTCCGCTGAGCACGACCCCGTGTGCAGAAGAATCTTTGTACTATGAAGATTTGCCTGGATTGTGCGAATCTTATAGTTGACCACGGCCCCGTGTCCGCTGAGCACGGACCGTGGTGGGCAATAGAAGCTTCTACCACTTTGTCTTTTCTGCTGACACTTGGGCACGCCCCCGTGCTGGCTGAGCACGGGGCGTGTTCAGGCTTCTGATCTCTTGTTTTGCTTGGGAAGATGTTGTCGTGGGGTCGGGCATGTCACGTTTTGTTCCTTTTCTTGTATTTATGGTAGATTTTGATGTCTTTTTGCTTCTTTTGTTAATTTGAGCTCATTTAATCCTGAAAATACAAAAGGAAGACAAAAGCACACTTTTTCCAACATTAGTACTAAAAAAGGGTTAGTTTTATGCCTCATTTGATGAAATTTATATGTTACATTTTGAACACATCAACAAACAACATCATAAATTCTTGGAGGGTGAAAACCTTACCTTATCAATACATCTGAAGGTATATGATCCGAAAATATAAAAGCATGCATAGAGATCCACCCAAATTAGATTTATTAAATGGGTTGAACGCCGTTATGAGTTTTCTTGAATCAAGGGAAATCACAAATCAGATCACCCGAACCTAGGAGTTCAGATCTGGAACGGAAGGATCTCCGCTATAAAAGCATGCATGAAGAACGAGATCTAGAAATCGAGTAGAAAGAAACGAGACGTGGTAACAAAATTATGAGTCCCACGGATGGCGCCAATGAAGAAGCATGGTCCGAGCGGGTCGGTACTTCTACGGTGATGAACGACCACATCTCGTGTTCTCCGTCTCGTCCTAGGCCTGCAAATAAGAAGAAGAGAAACGTGGGCAATGAAGAGACGGCCGGTAGAGGAAGAATCCCCTATTTCCAGCTACAAAAGTGTGTTGCCCTATATCTCATGCCCTAATAAGGAGGTGGAGACCTTCTTATATAGGGGATATGGGAAAACCCTAACCTCAATGGCTAGGCCCAGTTAGGGGTTGTCTCTACGAGCCCACAGCCTAGTGTAGCATAAACTACAACGCGCTGGGCTTCGCGGGTTAGTACACAATAATAATATATAATTACTATAAAAGTGATAAATAGCAAGAAAGTCCGACCGCTCGGGTCGGGTCCAGTACCATACCTCGTCACATACTAAACTCACTTCATGGCAAGTATTATTTATGTACTCAAACACACAATTTGTTCAAGTATCTTTTATTACTATCATGTATGATGATTCTAATCATAACTATATCATCAATTTCATCATATGATTAAAACCCACTTATCCTAGTGTGGTAAATCATCTAAACATTCAATTCATGGCAATATATGTATAATTTTCACTTAGGGTTTTGTTCCTAAGCAAATATACATCACTAATTCAGCCATAGCTTCTATAATTCATACATAATTCGCGATTATGATGTTTCTTCAAATTTCACAACTTCACAAATCATCAAAACTTTACATACCTTATGATCCCCTAGCTTGGGTGATCATTAATTCATGTTCAATTGTGAATTTGAGCTCCGTTTAAGCCTTCAATTTGATGATTTTGTTGGAATTAGGGTTTTGGCTCCATGGAGCTCTCCTGGGATCGAATACAGAACACACACACAGTGTGTGTTTTGTTTTGTTTTTATTAAATAACTTTCACTTATCCAGCTTTGGCCCCTCCTGTTTGGTTAGTTATTAAGTTGGCCACAACCTACTTATTTCTAACAATATTCCCACTTATTAACTAGGTTAAACATTCCTAGTTAACTTTGTGGGTTCGGGGAATTTATGACTCAGTTTATTTTAAGTCCCGTTAACTCGGGACTTTTATAAACTTTATTTTCCTCAAAAGCCTTTATTCAACTTTTATTTAATATTAGGTTTATTTATTTAAAATCCTTATATTCACCGAGTTAATTTTACCACTAACGGTACTTTACCATTCTTTTAGTATTAACGTGGTTTGATTACCAAACACGTTTTCAGGGTGTTACAATGACCGCACACTGCCTAAGAGACCGCACACTGCCTAAGAGACCGCACACTTAGATGTGGGTCGCACACTAGACAGTGGGCCGCACATTTCCCTTGGGCCGTTCAACCATTAGGTCGCACACTCTAATAAGGGACTGACACTTAATTGGAGCGCACACACGTATATGGATTATATAATAATTGGACCGCACACTTATACACAAGCCGCACACTTCCGTATTGGACTACAAACTGTTTGGGCCGCACACCACGTTTTACATTTTGGGCTGCCTGAATTACTATTGTACCAGTTGTGTAAAATTGTATGAGATCCGTATGTGTATCATGATACTTGTGTAAATACCTGCATGAATACGTGAATGCTTGTATACGAATCTAATTAGACACGGTAACTATAATAGGACGTGATTGACCAAAGTTGTCTTAACAAGTAAATTACCTGTCGAGCAAAACTAAGGTGAGTTCACACACTTTACTAAAAGCATGCGCTCCCGGTGGTTGGGAAACAGAACAAAAGTCACTTTCCCAGGTTTGGGATTGCTTACTATTCCTGGTTTGGTATTGTGTCTTTGACACTTATATTGTGTCTTTTACACTTGACCAATAAAGTTGAAGGTGTTTATCTTAAAGGTTGATCCCCCTCACAAAATATTAAGTTACTGGTTGATTTGGATGCTTTTAAACTGTAAGGTATAGGGTATAATTTTGTGTATACGTAAAGGTTTATTGTGTAATTGTATCACTGATTAATAGAATATAATGTTTATTATTTATGATTTATAATTTTGCAACAATTTTAATTAAGTCACTAAAAACATGGCGTTAAGGGTCTAGAATATTTCCTACACTTTGTAGGATACTTCATCAGAATTTCATTTATATATGAGTATATATAAGACCATATAGTTTGGGTGTAGAAATCTGGCGTGAAAACTAGTCTACGCCCACAAAACCACCTCGTGCCTGGTGTTCTTTACGACGTTGTGTGTGGAGCAGGGGATTTTTCACCGGCATGGAGGGCAATTTGGTTGGTGATGTGGCGCGAGTTGATTGGTGATTTTTGATAGAAGGTTTGTGATTGGTTAGTTTTTTTTGAACACTAGGTGGAGCCATTTCCATGCCCAACATCACCACGTGCTTCTTTTACCATGACCTCTTGTTTACGTGGCTGCCACATGACATTTAACGCCCTCTCTTCATGGCCCTCCATAGCGAATATCTAAAAGGTTGCAAATAGATGGTCATTGTTGCTTCCAATCAAAGAATAAGAGATGAAGGTTCGAAATTCCCCTGTGTTGATGATCGATATTCTATTTGAAAAAGGTGCGCTTTACTCTACTCGAATTCATGTGATGATCTTGTAGGGTTAATCTTGACGCATTATAAACCGGGTTATCGGGTACGAGAATGGAGCTTCGTAATCGGATACGTGTCAAACGAGTCAGCAGAAAACTTGCTATTTAGTCACATGTTTTTATTATGTTTTGATTAAGTCAAGTAACATGTTAGTGGGTCAAGTCATGGGATTGTTTCCGGTTCTTTAGGCATTAGTAAGTAGTGGTTTGTTAGTTGTCCATTTAAATATTGCAATGAATGGAGGTGGGTTTTTAAGCAGTAAAAACAAATCTCTATTGGCGTCTCTGAGAATTCACGTACCCTGTTCGAACTCGAAAAATATGCCCATATGCTTTAACGAAAATTGTTTTTTTATTTGTATTTTTTAAAATCATATTAGTATTGGGTTGAGCCCAATAAACCTAATGTTAAGTTGGGTAAATTATAAAGCATAAAAAAGTATTTGATAATGGGCTTCTATATTGGATTTGTATGTGTTTAGAATTTTTTTTTTAAATAACATATATATATATATATAGGATCACCCTAAAATGAGAACCACCTCGAGTTGTAAGAATCGTGAGAACTACACCGTACGGGGCGAGGTGGACCAAAATTTTTTTTCACAAACGTAGATGTTGTATTATAAACACATTTGTAAAAAAAATTCAAAAAAAAAAAGTTTTTGAGCACCACAAGTGTGTGTTTACGGGTACCGTAAATTTTCCGGTAGGATTTACGGTACCCGTAAACACAAACTTGTGGTGCTCAAAACTACACACATGACATTTTTTTTTTAATTTTTTTTTTACAAATGTGTTTATAATACACGCATCTACGTTTATGAAAAAAAAAATTTGGTCCACCTCGCCCCGTACGGTGTAGTTCTCACGGTTCTTACAACTCGAGTTGGTTCTCATTTTAGCGGTCCCCTATATATATATATATATCGACTTATTTTTAAATCTCATGCCCCTCGGAATCACGAGCCTTGTACAGAAGTCCTTACTGCACACCATAAGAGCCGCCCCTGTGTGTAATTGAAGCTTTGAAACCCAACAGATCTCACACCCTATGAATTAGTCTAAGGTATATGATCAGTAGTCTAAAAAGAATCTATATATTCCTCACGTTAGGTATCAATCTGAATATATAATAAGATTATAGAATACGTTAGGTATCAATATGAATATATAATAAGATTATAGAATTATATTATATTATATAAATAAATGACTACTTGTAATAAACTGATTATAGAATTATATTATATAATATAATAAATGACAACTTGTAATAAACAAAAAAATATATGTACAACTCGACAAACAATCGGACATCAAGAGTTAAAAAATAGTTAAATAGGTCCTGCCTTCATAGCCCAGTTGGTTGAGGGCCGGTTTGGTCTCCTAGAGGTCACCGGTTCGATTCCCGCTTGTGGCGAAAGGGGGTAGGACACCCGTGCGCAATGATGGTGACTAACCCACCGAGGGGGGTTTGATCCTGAGCGTCACCCCGGTTTTCACCCGGCTGTTACTCCAGCGAGGCAACTCGTGTGGAGGCAGTACGGTTTCCGGGGGAACGCCATCCAAGTCTGATACCGTACGGGGCCCGATAGAACATCGTCGGCAGATCTTGGCTGGGGAATACCGTCTTCGACGGGGTTCAGTGACAATGGGTCACTCATAAGAAAGTCACCGTTCAAAAAAAAAAAAAAATAGTTAAATAGTTTCCTAATGATCCATGCTTTGATAGAATCCTTTAGAATATATAATTTGTGAATACCCGTTTACAATAAATAAATCCAATATGTTAGTAACATAAATTTAAATAAGCGGTCTTTTATATATACACGTATATAATTTCTGAAAACCTAATACATCCAGATTAATCATTCCTAAGACCATCAAAATACAATAAAGTCTAGAGATGTTGTAAAAAAATAATGAATTCTAGAGCTGTTAAAAAAATTCATATCCGTAAATTATATCGTCTGAAATTATTTGAATATTCCTTTTCGGGTTTGGATATGACTTTTAAGAAAATTCGTATAATTCAGATAAGAAAACCCTGAAAATATACGGTTTATACTTTATACTTTGTTTGTTATTTTTAATACTTATTATAATATCCTAGTGATCATCAAATGCCCAAATAACTCTAAATTCAATTGCTCTATTATGTAGATATACACGGGCGGATGATGGGTTGTTTTTCCTGGTTCCTTCGTACCACGCTTACCGTAGCATTGACTGTGATATAAACTCACATGAGCTACACACCTACACTGATATGGTTAAGAGATCCTAGTTAGGGTTCGATGAGACAGTTCCAATGCCGCTGGAATGAGGGGTTCGTTTGAGTCAGTACCTCACGATTCCCCACTTTTTAGTGGTCCCTAATAAGGGGGTGTTTGGCCTAGCTCTTATTTTTTGGCTTATGCTTATATTTTAAAGTAGCTTATAGCTTATTTTATATCATTTGATAGGCTCTTTTTAAGTGTTTGGATTAGCTTATAGCTTATTTTCTATCATTTGCCCTTACACAAACAAGCTTCTTGAAATAAGCTAAAAACCATCTTCAAATAAGCTTCTTCAAATTAGCTTATATAAGCTAATAAGCATAGGCTTAAAAAGCTAAACCAAACACCAAGTTAAACTTATTTTGTAAAAAAAGCTAAAAAAGCTATAAGATTTGTTAAAAAAGCTAGGCCAAACACCCCCTAAACATTACACGTTTCACATATCCAAATTTAAGCATCCTAATTATATCATTTCCAATAAGTAATTACTTTTATTAAAACCAAAAGTACTCAAAGTCTATTGTTAAAACTAAAATTTTAAGAATCGTTTAAATAAATTTATAGTTATTCTCCCTCGAGAAATTGTTAAAGCATTACAAATAGGATGAGCATCCAATCCTTCACAAATCCGTTGGTGAACTGAGTCACCAACGGATATCTGTCAGTGATCAGAAATATGGCCATGGGTAATCTAGTTTCTGGTAGATGGCAGGTTATTAGCAACGAGGAACGACAACTTTTCGGGCATGGCCTACAGACGTCTTTTTTGACATATTACTGACAATTTCACTAGTGACGGATTATTGGCGATTCTCATTTTTTCCGGGTGAAAGATTTCGTTGGCATTACCGTCGATTCCCCTTTTCCATTTTTTCTGGCTTTTGTTGCACATGTCTGTAATTACCGACAGATCATGTCTATCGGTAATGTCCCATCGCTGATACTCAATTGTTTAGTATAGAAGGCGGTGACAACTATTTGTGATGACACTATAGTAATTTAGGCACAGAGTGTGATGACGGGAGTAGGTCCATTAATCAAGTCGGCGACTTAAGCAACCTGCTCAATCATATTAAGCGAGTTAACTAGTATAGACAAAATGCTTGCGGAAAGAATAACGGTTTTCTAGTCTTAGCATGTTCGAAGGGTGATGGGTTGCTAAGTTGATACCTAGATACCGTGTGTTAAAACCTGAACATGAATGTAACACCCGCCATTAGAAGCCTTTTTTAGAATGATTTTGCTTGATTTATAAACGAATTTCGTTAATAGAAATACAACCTGAATTTCATAGTAATTTTTAGGACCAACGTTTGAATTAAATTGACACCGATCATCATAACAACCAAGAATAAATGAGACATGTTTCTATTTTTTTTTTTTTTGGGTGCTATTAAATACACCACCCCTAATTACTAACTATATCTCCCCTATAAAAACATTACATCATTACATCACACATCAACATTTTATTGTTTTTTTGTCTTTTTGTTGTCTTTTTAATTATTATCATTATTTACTAGTAGTAATCATTTTATTATTATTATAATAGTAATTATTATTATTATTTTAAAAATATTTATTTGAATAAAAAATATTTATCAAAATTTTTTTTGAACGAACTCGGTTTTTAATAAAACTTATCTGAATGTTCAGAAAAAAGTAAAACACGGCTGTCTTTTCATATTTTTTAAAGTAAAATGTTAATAAGTTATTAAAGAAAACCATATTTTAGGTGAAATGAATGCACGTGATAAAATTCGAGCAAAGGATCATAAAGGGAAATCTCTGATAAAGGTGTTAATGTCCTTGTTACATGATAAAGGGTATATTTTTAATATTTCCACCAATAGAGTTTCAAACAAGTTGGAAGACTTATTCTTCGTTAATGAAAAATCATACAAGTACTTTTTTTATTTTCCACATGTGTTGCTTATTGATGTCACATATGCCTTTTCTTCAAATTGTTGGCGTAACTTCTACCAACAAGACAATTTCCATAGCATTTGCCGTTATGCATAAATAAACAGAGGAGAAATATGTTTGGGCATTAAACTGTTTAAAATCAACTTTAGATGAGAGCGTGCAACCACGTGTTATAGTTACGGACAGGGAGTTAGCTCTGATGAATGCATCCGAGAAAGTTTTTCCGAATGCTACCTGATTACTTTGTAGGTGGCACATTTCTCAACGAAGCTACTCCCAAAAGCCTCTAAGGCACAATCCGTTTGGGAACTCCCAAGAGCATGATTACACTAAAGAGCCTGCAAGGCATAGTTCATTTATGAATTATCAAGAGCAAGATTACACTCAAGAGCCTTCAAGGCATAGTTCATTTGTGAACTTCCAAGAGTATGATGACACTCAAGATCTTTGGAGGCATAGTTCATTTGGATATCCAGATGTTGCTACACAAAGTTCATTAAGGGACCATAATGATTATGTTGGTTATATAAGTCGATACGTGAACTACCAAGTGTCTAGTGAACCAAGTCCGTTCATTTGAAAATGTGTTTACGTCCTTGGCTTGGTCAGGGTCGGGGGTTGCACCAAAAAAACATTGGATGATTATGCCAGAGGCAGGATTCTTGATTGCGAACAAGTTTAACATAATTGTTCAATTTTTATCTAAAGAAAAAAGAAACAGTTCAACTTTTTTTTGGCTTTGGAGAGGCCCTCACCAGTTCCCAGAAAAAAAATTCAATTGCACACGTGAATGGTGGCCATTTTATAATGGTAGAATTGCAAGGAGAGTATCCAATTGCCACCACAAACAACCTATGGACATTAATGAGAGAAAATTATGCTGCTGACTGGGAGAATATATTTGAATCACGTCAAAATATGTATAATTCTTGGATAGCACAACCTGCTACATATTATATTGTAGATTAAAGCTCGGTATGTAAAATGTTTAATGATATAATTTTGTAAGAATGCACTTATTTTTTTATAGTTTCTGTTACTAATAAAATGTAATTGGATAAATATTTAGTTATAATAATAATAATAATAATAATAATAAGTAATATATAACTAATTACTAAATAAAAAATTTTAAAAAGACAAAAAAGCTAAAAACTTAACTAAATGACAAAATAGACTAAAAACAAAACAAATTTTTTTATTAATTGATGTGATGTTTTTATAGGGGGGTAATTAGTAATTAGGGGAGGTGTATTTAGAATGAGCTTTTTTTTTCTCGATCCAAAGTCAATTCATTGGGTCTGCTAACATAAAAAATCAATCAAAAAAATAAATCTAAATTGTTTTTATATTAATGTAAAATTATCAAATGATTTATGTTCAAAAAAACCAATATCATTGGTACCATTATGTTGGTTGCCATACAACGTTCTTGAAGAATTAAAGCTAGGGATGAGCTCGGTACCGACCGGTACCGGAACCGAAAGTACCGGTATCGAAAATCCTCAAAAGTGGGTACCGGTATCGGTACCGAATATACCCGGTACGGTACCGGTACCGGTTCGGTACCGGTATTTGAAGGTAAATACCGGTACCGAAAAGGTCAAAAGTTGGTACCGAATCGGTACCGAAAAGGTACCCGGTTCGGTAAATTCGGTACCGGTACCGGGTCCATTTTGCTCATCCCTAGTTAAAGCCATGATTCTGACCAAATATATTCATGATACTTCAATTTCTAGAAATCATACATAAAGCTAGCTCGATACACCTTTAAATCTCTTATAATTAACACCTTGTAAACCCTAAGTCTAAATCGTCAATTGCCACACGTAACAAAGACTATGAATTTGAAAATATGTTTATTATTTTTCTTGGTATTAAGACAAAGATTGTTTATTAGTAACCGATTTTTAGAATCGTCTAGGAATTGATTGAACTTTATATGTTACGTGCACTCTATTTGCATAGCCATCCATGCGTGTACTTCTTCCATGAGATATAAACATGTTTCAAAATGGGTTCTTACATAGTTTGGCCCTTTCCTACTTTTGTCACGTGTTGTTTTTTTTTTAACGGCCAACAGAATCAATCCCGAGCACTCTCGGGGCACCCACTGGACCAAACGGAGTACTCCGAGAGTAACCCGAGTCCACCACCAATCCGGGGAAAATCCGGTAACCCACCCGCCTGTAGGCACAATGGTGAAATTACCAGTAAAACCCGTTTGACTCAAGGATCGAACCCAAGTTTCCCTGGGTTGTCTCCTATCATTGCTCACCAATGCTTCACTCTGCATCCAGTGAGAGTTAAACTTGCATCTCTGAAGAGAAATGCAAGTATGCCACCACCTAATTTAGAGATCATTGCCTTTTGTCATGTGTTGTTAATTTGTAAATCGTGTTTTACTATCGTATTGTATAGAAGTCAACTAGAAGTAACTAGTGGAATTTCTATGCATGGTGTGGTGGAGATTCAGTGCTCAAAACAAATAATATTTGTTTATGGTAATGTCAAACCTAATCTAATTATAGTTACATTCATAAAGGTAGGAGATACAAATCGTTTTAATACTATTAGTGCAAAAATACTGAAATTGACTCGTATTGAAACAAAAAGTTATAAAAATAAATACCAGTACTTGTATCAGTATTGTTCAATCTAGATCGGTTTCAAAGGCGTAGCATAGCGGGGGCCGGGGGGGGGGGACCCCGAACTTTTCGCTCAGTAGTGCCCGGTATCTAGTTTTTGTATAGAATTATTTAGGTATATACATTTTTGACCCCCTGAATTTATAATTTTCTTTGGTATGTACATTTTCGACCCCCGGTCGGAAATCTCAAGCCTCGCCACTTATCGGTTTAATTAATAAGATTAAACATAATTGTGTACTAAGTTTTCTATTGAACGTAAGTTAATGAAGAAAATAATAAATTTGAATACATATTTTTGAAATTTATATTAAAGATTATTGAAACAAGACACCATAAAAATAGATACCGTTACCTGTATTGATGTTGTCAGTTCAGTATGGTAGTGGTATAATACCGGTACTCGATATAGTTTGCGAGACCAAGAGAACTTTACTCGGTCTAATTTACGATGCCAAAAATATATTTTTTAATACGTGTGCTAATAAGATTTTTTAAAGAAGTTAACAAAAGTAAGTTACAGAGAAAACATAAATTTACATGAAATATTATTGAAATTTTAATGAAATACTATCGAAACAAAAAAAAGTCATAAAAATGGATATGGGTACTAGCAACAATGTTGTTATTAGGGTTTTTAGGCGGTAAATTGGGAGAAGAAAAATAGTCTCTCGATGGGCAGTCGCCGGGTTCCTTTACCGGAGAAGCTTCAAGGTCGGATCACGAAATTTTTTATCTCAAACTTGCCAAACAAATGCAGTGGGAAAGAACTTGCGGAATTCATTCGTCACCTGGGGGTAATTTTTGATCTTTACATTGCAAGGAAGCGGGACAAAGGAGGGAATAGGTTTGGATTTGTTTCGTTTTTAGACGTTAAAGATACGAAGGAGATGGTTAGAAACTTTTGTGATATTCGTATGGGAGATTATGGCCTACGAGCCAATGTCGCTAGATTCACTCTTGAAGATGGTGAGATTGGTCCACAAACTAAAGAACATCGAAAGCCTGTTTACAGAGTTCGGGCCGAGGAGAAAAGTGAAGAGCTTAGGTCAGATTCGAATACTTTCATGCAGGGTGGAAGATCATTTCAGGAGATTTTAACGGGGAAAAGAAGTGGTGAAAAGGAGATGTGGGTGGTTCGTGTTGAAGATCGGATTGAGGCTTACCAGAATACTCATGGGAGAGCATTGATTATGCGGATGATGGATTGGGATGCTCTCAAACGTTTTAATAGTATTCTGGAAAAGATCAGTCCAGAAGTGGGTAAGGTTCAATACTTGGGTGGGCTATCGGTGATGGTCACGTTTGAATATAAAGAGAGTGCAGAGGTGGTTTACACGGCGGCTAAGGAGGTGATCGGCAGATTCTCGTCGGTCTCCTATTGGGAAGGGCAAGCGTTGGCATATGAACGTTTAGCATGGCTTAAGGTCCAAGGCTTACCAGTTCAACTGTTGACTAGTGAGGTGATTGATAAAGTGGGGGAAGGGTTTGGGAAGATTATTCATAGGCCGCCCAGGTCGGAAGGTGATTCGGATCTCTCATACGACTACATTGGAGTTTTGGTGGGAGAAGGAAGGAAGATTTATGAGGAGGTGATGATTCAATGGAGAGATAGAAGGTTCAGAATCTGGGTTTCGGAGGAGGCTGGGGATTGGGTTCCAGATTTCTTCGAAGACAAAGAGGACGATTTGAATGTCGAAGAAGAAGTTATTGGGTCGCCGAGCCCGATTAATGTGGTCGATAATTTGAATGTTGAGGGGACGAACGAACCTGTTGCCGGTTCCGGCGACGGTGTTAGTCCGACAACAGTTAGTGATGGCCCGTCAGTTATGGATCCTATTTTGGAAGATATTAATGTTTCCTTAAATGGAGATGTTAATAAGGAAGGTGGTAATGAGGAGGAATTTATTCCTGGAATAAACTTTGACTTTGAAAAGGAGATACAAGACAATAATTTAGGAGATATTAATTCAAATGTTAATAAGAGGAAAAAGAAACAGTTGGCGAATGGATGTGTGGGCCAACCCAACTTAGAATATTCTAGTAGTACTGAGAAGACAAAAATGGGTAAAAAGCCAAAAGGAGTTGGACAGTGGGCCATGGAGGACTTGGGGGATAATAATGAGAATGGGGAGGGTCTAAATAGTAATCTTGTGGATAAGGAGGACCATGAAATTAATATTGAGCTATCTAACAACTTTACTCCATTGAACAATGTCTACACAGAAGCTGTGAATGACGTGAACAACTATGAAGAAAATTGTGCAAAGAATGTGGAAGATAAGGAAGTGGAAGAAACTATACGGATGGGGATATTATTGGGCGCCCAGTTACAAGATCACAGACAGCTGGTATAGGAGGCGATTACGGTTGAAGGCGTACAAGTGGTTGACAAATGAATTTGTTATCCATTAACATAAGAGGAATGAGGATTGGGGGAAAGGCAGGATGGTCTCGTGGTCTTCGTAAAAGGTATGGAGTCGATTTCTTGGGGTTGCAGAAGTCTCATGTGTCGGGTCTGTCGTTGCGTGAGTTAGTGGCTTTTTGGGGTGATGGGGGTTTGGATTTTGATGTGGTTGATGCCTCTGGTAGATCGGGTGGTATTGTGAATATGTGGAATCCTAAGGTGTTGCATAAACTCTCGGTTATTCAGAGTCAGAATTTTCTGGTTACCACAGGATACTTAGTGTCAGACGGGACTATTTTGAATATTTTTAATGTTTATGCACCTCAACGGGCAGGAGCGAAAAGAAGGTTATGGGATGATTTGGCTGGGATTATCAGAGGTTGTCAAGGCATGATTGTGTTGTTGGGAGATTTTAATGCAGTGCGTTTTCCTGAAGAGCGAAGAAACTCGAGATTTAATCAGGGAGTTGTTTCGGATTTTAATTGCTTTATTGATGAGATGGGTCTTAAAGAGTATTATATGAGGGGTTACAAGTTTACTTTTTTGGCAGGGAATGGAAAGGATCATAAACTTAGTAAGATCGATCGGGTTTTGGTGTGCCAGTCTTTTTTTAACAGGTGGTTGGCTGCGTGTTTGAGGGCGCTGCAGCGAGAATTTTCGGACCATTGCCCGCTTTTGTTGACTGTGGTTGACTCCAACTATGGGCCTAAGCCTTTTAGATGGTTCAATTCATGGTTAAGCAGGGATGGGTGCGAAAGGGGGATTATAAAAGCTCTTGAAGATTGCAATGTGCAGGGGCGGCCCGATGAGATTATTAATGCCAAGTTTTGTTACCTTAGGCATATTCTCAAAGAATGGTGGAAGGAGGTTTTGAAAAAGGAAGGGGAGGAGATGAGGGTTTTGAAAGACGAAATTCAGAAGTTGGAGGTAGCTATGGAATCTCGGGCTCTTGAGGAGGAGGAGTGGGTGTGGGAGGAATGTCGAAAAGGTGTAGATCACTTGAATTTGTGTCATAATAGGGACTTAAAACAAAAATCTCGAATTAAATGGGCCGTGGATGGGGATGAAAATTCAGCATTCTTTCATGGGATCGTAAATGGGAGAAAGGCTGCGAACGCTATTCCGGGATTATTGGTTAATGGGGAATGGGTGTCGAAGCCTTCTTTGGTGAAAAAAGAAGTATTGAGGCACTTTAGAAAACACTTTGCTGACGAAGTGAAGATAAGACCTGGCCTTCACTATGATAACATGAAAACAATTCCATTAAGTGGCCGAGATGCTCTGGTGGCTAGATTTTCGCGCGAGGAGATCAAGGAAGCTGTTTTTGAGTGTGGTTCAGATAGAGCTCCGGGCCCCGATGGTTTTAACTTTAGGTTTGTGAAATTCTTTTGGGGTTGGTTGGAGGACGATTTTGTTAAGCTGTTTGATCATTTTCATGAGTATGGTGTTATTAGTAGAGGGTGTAGCTCTTCGTTTATTACTTTGATCCCGAAGTCTAAAACGCCGGTGGGTTTAAAAGACTATAGGCCCATTAATTTAGTAGGGATTATTAGTAAAGTTATATCCAAGGTTTTAGCCATTAGAGTGAAGAAGGTGTTGGATACAGTTATCTCGAATTCTCAGTCAGCTTTCCTTAAAGGAAGGTTCATCTTGGATGGTCCGCTAATTATTAATGAAGCGATTGGGTGGATTAAGAAGACAGGCAAGCGTGCTTTTATGTTGAAGCTTGATTTCGAGAAGGCGTACGATAATGTTAACTGGGGTTTTTTATTATCTACTTTTGAGCAAATGGGTTTTCATGATCGGTGGTGTATTTGGGTGAAACGAATTCTAGAATCGGCTAGATCGGCGATATTGGTAAACGGGTCTCCTACGTTTGAATTCCAATGTGAAAAAGGAGTTCGGCAAGGAGACCCACTTTCTCCTTTTCTTTTTCTTGTAGTGATGGAAGTGCTACATTGTTTACTAGACAAAGCGGTTTCTTTGGGGGAAATTAAGGGGCTTCGGTTTAATGATGAGGCAAAGCCTTTGTCTCACCTTTTTTATGCTGATGATGCTTTGATAGTGGGAGTACTCCCTTTTCATTTATGCTCGGGTTTAAAAATAAACATCCAGAAATCATATTTGTATGGGATCGGGTTAGAGGGAAGTGAAGTGGAAAGCATGGCTTCGGTTATTGGGTGTAGAGTGGGAGTACTCCCTTTTGATTATTTGGGTATTAGAGTTGGAGCTAACATGACCAAGTCTTGTCATTGGAGCACGGTTATTGAGACTATCCAAAATAGGCTTTCGTCATGGAAGGCTAAAACTTTATCCATGGGAGGGAGATTGACGCTTATTAAGTCGGTGTTATCTAGTCTTCCAATTTATTACTTGTCCATTTATAAGGCGCCGGTGAAGGTGTTGGATCAAATGGAGCTTCTGATGAGAAACTTTTTATGGACAGGTACAGATGAGGTGAAAAAAGCCCATTGGGTGTCTTGGGAAGTGGTCACTACTTCCAAGAAAAATGGGGGGTTGGGGATATCGAGATTGGGAGACGTTAATTTGGCTTTACTGGCGAAATGGGGGTGGAGATTCATGGTCGAGTGTGGTTCGATGTGGCGGGAGATCATTGAATCTGTCCATGGTGGGAGGGGATGTTGGTGTTTTTTGCCGGTTAAAAAAGCGATTTAGGGTTGTTGGAAGACGATTGTGACGTATTTGGAGTCAACCCGGATACAAGGTAAGTCGATTCATCAACTTATTCGGGGTTTAGTGGGACATGGTGAAGGAATTTGCTTTTGGTCAGATCATTGGTTTGGTGATGTGATATTAAAAATTAGATGGCCTTGTCTATACAAATTAGAGAAAAACAAAAAGTGCAAGGTGAGGGATAGAGTCGCCCAAGGTAGGGATGGGTTGGTTTTTAGTGGGAATTGGTATAGACTTCCACGATCAGTTGAGGAGTTGTCCGAGTTCCAGGACTTGGAAAGAATGTTATTAGAATGTAAGATTGGTGGTTCTAGAGATTCATGGGCTTGGGGCGATGGGTCAAATGGCTCTTTCACAGTCGCAAAATGTAAAGAGATGCTCACTAATGGTAGGAATGGGCCGATTGATACACACATGAAATGGGAAGGTTGGGTTCCGTTAAAAGTCAATTTGATTGCTTGGCGGGCTGATCTCGACAGATTACCCACCAGGGTCGCCTTGGTTAGAAGACGTATTAATATTCTAGATGTTGTACAAGAATGTCCATGGTGGTAAGTGGAGGAAAAAGATAATTAGAGGAATTGTGATGGTCACAACTTGGGCTTTATGGAACACTCGGAATGTAAAGATCTTCCAAGATAAAGATACGAAGATAATGGAGGTGGTGGCTGAAGTGAAATCAAGGTCTTTTTTATGGTTAAAAAATAGGTCGAAGTTTAAATGTTTAGATTGGAAGGATTGGGCCATTTATCCATTATACATGTGTATTTAGTTTTTGGCAGTTCTCGCGTTTGAGGGCTAGCCGTGTTTAATGATAGTCAATGTTCAAAAAAAAAAAAAGCAACAATGTTGTTGGTCGGTATTGGTTTGGTTTGATTCGCTACGATAGCGTTCCGATATGAGTACGGGGCAGGTACTTATTCGATACCAAAAAAATATATTAACACATATTTAGTTTTTCTGTTTAGCAACCACAAGTTATTAAAAAAATCAAGTTAAATATTGTTAAAGAAATAATAACGAACTTTGTGGCCACAGAGAAATTTCTTAATAAACTTATTAGTTGTTACTCTTAGTACATTAGTGTAAATTTGCCGTTAAAAAAAAAAAAAAAAAGAGAGGCACCCACCTACTACCTATAACAAGCGACTCCATCAACCAATATACGTTTGTCACCTTATTTAACCAAATTCAACTTACTTTGACCAAAACAGAAGGGGATACCCACCTAGTTTAATCCACAATCAACATACTCACGCCACTAGGATCACCACACTCACCATACACAAGTTCAATCAACTCACAATAAGTTCAATCAACCCATTTTCAAAATATCAAACCCATTTTCAAAATATCAAGTAGATGAATAAGAATCTTAAGAAAGTCTTTCACAATTTATACGTCTAGTTTGATTATGTTAGGGTGAGAATATTTATGACACGATTACTGTATGAAATTTTAGGTTTTGAGTTGGTTAATATAATATTTATTAAATGTGTCAATCCGAACATGGTCGCTTGATAGGGGGGGGGGGGGGGGGGGGGGCATGCCTAATCCCTTTAGGCAAAGTTTCCACTCACCCAATCATGTTGTGCCATGTAATCTGCCTCTCATTTTTGCCTATTGCCCAAAAAACATAAGGGGTGCATTCTTAAAATGAGATTAGACAAACCATTTAAAAAAAAAACAAAAACTTGTGATTGGTTGCTTTGGGTATGGGGTCCACCACTTCTCCCTCTACTACTTTTGCCGCCTGCGGCATATACTCGCCGAAATCAATCCATAATCTTCAATACCGATCGGCAATGGGGGTTTGGCGGTGGACATGCCTATCGGCATGTGGGGTTGCCGATGGGTTTGCCTAACCCACCCCGTTGCCCCTAATAGATTAACCTAATTACAAAATGTTTAATTAATGAGTTGACACACTAAACTGTTTTAGGGTTTTAAAAGAGTTTCCATTTAGATTTTTGATGTGCTTAATATGATCCACTAATGTTTTAGGATTTTAGATTTTTGAAGTGCTAGTTCTCAACCATCAGTAGTTCTCTCTATCTCATATCAGAAGCAGTTGTTTAATGTAACAGTGTAATTATCCAACAGTTTTGCTAACTGCTGGCAGTTACATCATTTAATGAGTTGTTAAGGGTCGTTTTCATGGTGACATCACCAGCAATTCTCTCCTCCTATATATAGTTCATTTGTGCATAAGAACTAGGTGAGAGAGAGTGCACCTGGTGAGGGGGAGTACATTTATACCTTGTGATTTTATTACATTCTAATATGATTTCAATCAAATCATTTCGCAATCAATCCCAAATCCAGTTGTGATAGATTGATGTGTTTGTTTATTAGTGTTTGATTATCTCTCTAATTTGATTCAACTATTTTATAAGAATAACCACACCACACACACTTTTAGATCCAACAATTGGTTTCAGAGCCTGTTTCACTGAATTAACTTCTCCGTTGATTCAGAAGATAAACTAGCTCAAATTGATATTTTATCGAGTGATCAAAGGACAGTGAGAAAAATTAGACCAGCCAGATCATTAATTTGTTTCTGATACTCTATTTTCTAAATTAAAGTTCAATATAACTCAGAGAGATGTCAATCACTTATGATCCTCACAATACCAAATCTGCAAACAAGCCTCCGATGCTCGTTCATCATCAATTCAAGATATGGAAACGAAGAATAGGTCACCACTTGTCATAACAGAACACTAGTTAATGGAGATCAATGGTATACGGCCCTCGTGTTCCCTCTGTTCCAAGTACCGAAAGACCGGATGTTCTGGTTCCTAAGAAAACCACTGATTACTTCGAGCAGGATTTCCAAAAGTTGGAGCTCGATGCTAAGGCATTCGGGATATTGGCCAAGGCCTTACCCAACGAAATCTATGATGGATTGCTCCATTTTGAAAATACCAAGGAGTTGTGGGATGCTTTGAATGAATAATTCGGTGGTACAGATGAAGTTTAAAAGAACAATTGTGAAATATTGAACCAACAATATGAAACCTTCACCCATACCAAAGGAGAATCTCTGACTCAACAGTTTAAGCGGTTTAACTGCTTGATGAGTGATCGAAGGCTTGCTGATCAAACTTTCACAAATTCTGCTCAAAGTCACGGATTTACGAGATATATTCCTGTAAAATGGGATACAATTGCTTATGTGTTGTCACACCCCGATCTCCGGTGGGCCCGGAAGGGTACAATCGTGACGGTTGGATAACAATTATCACAATATAATATTATGCAGCGGAAGTATTGGATTTAAATTATTAAAATAAAGCTTGAATTAATAAAAGTATTACAAGCGTTCGATACAAGCCCACAGGCAGGTTCCAAATAAACAGAGCTTTACACATCATAGGCCTTAAGCATCAGGAGTGCAAATTCCTTAGCCTTCATTCTAGCCGACCCGTATTCCCAGCCTATTATAAGGTTCGGTACCTGCTGTTCAATCTTTTGAAAATACGTCAGCTAAAGCTGGTAAATACACTTAACTGACTCTTTGGAAAAATAGTTTTTGGAAAAGAGTTTTATACGTATGGAACACCCGTAGGTGATCCTTTATCTCTTGGGATTTTTCTTATTATGAGATTATATACTTGATTTAACCCATTGGGTTGTCCGGACATGGTATCATTGACCCCCAATTATGACAATTATCAAGTAAACGGATTAAACCGTATTCACACATTTTTGCGCAATCATAGGCGACTTACTTATGTAATAACCGTCCCAAAAGGCATATTTGCCATCCAAAGTTTACACTAAAATAAGTCAAGAGTATTTACCTTTTTGCTAGCTTCCAATCAATAAGACTATATTTGGCAAAAAGTCACAAGTCTAAGTATTATTGACCCAAGTCTGATTATCTGGGGGGTACTATAGTCTGGAATGAACAGATTTATCATCTGTTAGAATGTATACGGGCCAAAGGTAGTTCCTTTAGACATGACCCGATATTTAAGATAGGTTCGCTAGATTAAGCGTATAGTGAAAAGAATGTGGTTTAAACCCAACAAGTACTAGGACTTGTATAATATGGGTAAACATTGGACATTCTGGATTTTGAGATCAAAACAGTAAGGTTAAACCCCTTGACGGTAAACTTATGTAAACTAGTTACGTAAGTCTAACCGTAGGCGTATAAGCGATGACGGGTAACCGGTTGAGTCATGAACAAGTTCCATATGCTGATACACTTTAAACAAGTTAAAATATCAGTAGGATGTCAACTTGTATGCCCGTTAAGGTTTTTAAAATCAAACTATGGCTCATAAGGGCAATTTGGTAATTCTACAATTTATAAAAGGAGCTTTCCAGTAAACTGATGTCATGGTCATAAACATTTTGTAAAAATAGTTTAATTATGATATCATATCAGTAGGATATCAAATATGTGTGGTTTACGCTCTAAGACCAAACTATGCGCCGTAGGGGCATTTTGGTCATTTCACACATAGTTTTGTGAGTTTATTTGGGATTCTGAGTTTATGACTTATACCTACTGTAAAAATATTTAAAATGATTTACAAAATCAGTAGGTAACAAGTCTTGATTCATAAATATGGTTTAAAACCATACTATGCGCCTAAACGGCGTTAAAGTCGTTAAATGAAGATTTATGTGATGGTTTATGAAATCTGATGTTATGACCAGCTTTGAATAGTTAAAATATTTTATTTGTCATAACAAATCAGTAAGCAAAAGATTTGGTATGAATATTATGCTTAAAACTCATTTTAAATGCCATAAGGGCATTATCGTCATTTACGAGCACTGTACAAGAACTTGAAGTTAAACTCAGTATATAATCTGACTTAAAATCCCAATAAATCCTAATTATGATATCACATCAGTACATGATGAGTTTTGCCAAGAATTTATGTTTAAAACTCATTTTAAATGAAAAAGGGCATTTTAGTCCTTTTAAAAGCATAGTTTACGATTATATGCGTAAACTTAGTTTATGACCAGATTATAAACATCAAAATATGTTAAACATGTTAACATATTAGTACCTAAATCATTTGCAAGCTTATTTGTGTCTAAAACCTTATTTTCGCTAAAAAGGGCATAAAGGTCAAAGTATGACATAAATACGGAAACTTGCATAAAACTCAGATTACTAATATGATCATGTAATATAACTTTATAGGGTTATGCTACATCATATTACAATCATAACGGAACCTTAAATCAGTAGCATACTAGTCTAATTTGGTTGATAATCGAAAGTCACCGCAGAAGTCAAACTTCGCGACTTTCGGTTGCGAACCGACCCTAAAACTGGAATTGACGAGCCAAACATGTTTACACATGTTCTAATAATTATTATTAAGTTGTTTAAGTGATAAAACATATTTTAGAACACTCTTAAACTCAGATCGCAATTATTTTAAAATCTGACCCGTTGACTTTTTAAAATGTCAATACGTTGACTCGTCAATTGACCAAGCAAACGTGATTCTTAGGAGGTGCCCTTTTGAGGGATTAACACCTACCTAATTACGATCACGTAGCCATGTTCGTTGCAAACAATGGCTTGAGCATTTAAGGTCTAATTGAAAGTCAAAGCGTTTATCGTAAACGCTTGACTTTTCGGATTTAAAAGCCAAATAAAATAACTAGCCACGAAAGGAACACTCACAAGTGGTCCTATGTAATGAAGAGAACTCAGAGGTATGCTCCCAATTGCTCAGGAGCTCCCATAAGAGAAGAATAGAAGAGTTTATGAGAATGGTGCAAGTTTTCAAATGAAATAAAGCACCTATTTATAGTGTTTGAGGGATTGCTAGGATGATGACAAGTCTATTGAGTGTTCTCCAAGGACTAATATGATTGTAACATGTGTCTAGATCAGATTTTCATTCTTGGTGAACACACAACTTATTCACCAAGACTAATAAAATAAACAAAAACAATTCAAGTTGCAAACAACTGCTGCTGCTGAATCCTTCTGCCCAGAACAGGGGCTCGCGTGGCGTGACCAGGATATCCCTGGGCCGTCGCGTGACACCACCACAAGCATGAAGTTTCAATTTTTGGCAAGTTAGGTCCCTGTACTTGTTTAAATGTGTTTTATACGTGTTTAACCCCCGTTAACCCAAGATTCATGCTTTGTAAGGACGTTAAAGCATAAAGGACTTGAATCATGCCCAGGAAGGTCGTGGATGTCGGTTCGTTCGGTCATACGGTCGCGTTTTTTGCTAAATTGCGACAAACACTTTAACGAACGCGAAAGCGACCCAAATTGCGCAACGAATAATATTTTTGCATTCTTATTAATAACATACCAGATATTAGGTATACCGAGATATGACCGAGGCATCAAATATTCCAGATTCATTAAAAGGTCACTCAAAGGTAAGAATTAACATGTTGACACTTTTAACCCTTCTAACGCCCAAACTTGTGCGTATTATAGTTTGACGGCATCAAAGCCCTAAACGGTCAGTATTAGCTATTCCCAAGAGTGTGATCGAACATCATAGCTCTCTGGATTCGTTAAAAGGTCACTTAGAGGTAAGATTTAACATGTTGACGCTTTTAACCCTCCGTTACCAAAACTTTTGAGTTTATTGCAAACGGTTTCGATTATCCAACAAGTGGCTTAATATGAGAATACGAATATCGTGTAAGGTCTTTCAGAGGCTTAGTTTAAGCATGTTGACACTATCAGTCCTTTCACATTCAAAGTTTTAATTGTTTGGCGATAATAGTCCCTCCTAGTCATCGTTTGACATAGTTAGGATTAGGGACACGTGTCGATACATTATTGGACATGATTTTACGAGGTGTTACATCCTCACCCCCTTAAAAGAAATCTCGACCTCGAGATTTGCTCAGAGGAATACGGTTAGTTCCGTATCATAGTAGGAGGTTTCAACCTCTCAAGAGTATCCTGGGCCACAATGGAAATCCCATTCACATTTACAAGGTAAACTTGGGACTTTTAAATTCCGTGGTCCATAATAGAGAAAGTTTTCAATAAACTTTATGCTCACGTTTAAATATCATGGGGAAACATGACAAGTGCTTATCAGCTGAGCATTATGCTAGAATTTTCCAGAGGTAAGAATATATTTAGTATCATATTTCGATACTTTAGACAATGGTACTCCATAAAGAGACTCAGTGCTTTCGATATATAGTTTAACTTGTCGGAATTATAAATTTTCCTTATTTGACAAGAAGCGTCGACTTAGTAAGTTTGTCGACTATAATTTTATGTCGCGTCATTGCCGCGATTTATTTTAGGTAACTGGGAGATTAGATCCGGTGTTACCATTTCCCAATTCTATGTGGGATTTCCAATTCAATGATGCAGACCAAAAAAAAATGGTCTACTATGTTCGACTCATTGGCGAACATTCTATACATTAAGCTTCCTAGGTGGCTACAGACTTCTCATGTCCATCCACACAAAGGTCTTCAGCTCTCGACTTTAATCCGTCAGAATCTACTTGTGTCATGTGGATGACACATCCTCCATTCAATCATTTGGATACCTTAAGCATAAAAGCTTCTTCGGGCATTCCATAGTGTTGATCTTCCACGGATGGTGAATATATCACCAGATGGAGATTTTAATTTCGATAAGTTTCTTACTGCAGACAAAGTGGATTTGGTTTTTGGACTAACCAATCCATGTCTAAAAACATATCGAATCCTGCAGGATTTATAGATAAAAGATTATCAAAGACAAATTGCTTTGAGAAGGATATATTATATGTGAAACCATCTGGATTGGCCACTTGATTTTTTTTAATTAATATTTAAACCTTGAAAGGGCAGAATTAAAATTTTTATTAAATTTACAATCGACGAAGCTTTAACTAGCTCCAGGGTTTAAAACCAGTTTCTAGTAAATAAATCATTCACGGGAAATAGATCCGTAATGATATGTCTTGAACTGCTTCTGATGTAGTAGATTGGAAGGCTCAAGCATTGCCTTTCTGGCCATCAGTGGCCTTGTTCTTCCCGTCAGCCGTCCTTTTTGGGCAGCGGGTCTTTATATGTCCTTTCTCACCACATCCGTAACACATGGCGTCTTTCAAGTTTTTGCATTCATGAGACTTGTGATCCATATCCTTACAGATGCCACAACCCTTGGTCTGCTCACGGAGACATTTTCCGAAGTGTTGCTTCCCGCAGGTTTTACACTTGGGTTTTGCCTCACTCGGATTGGACTGGTTATAACTCGAACCAGTCTTACCCTTTTTGTAATCCTTACTTGGGGTATCATTACGCTTTCGCTTGTGATCCTCCCCGGTCACTCTTAGTTGAGGAGAAATGAGTCTTTTCAGTCTTATAAGTATTAGAACGGGGTTTAGAAATAGAGTTCTCTTTCTGTACTGATGGCTTTGGCCCTTTAAATGTGGCCATAAATCCAGCCAGGGCTTTACCGACTTCATCGGCAACTATGGATCGAAGACGATTCTCTTCGTCATTACGGTTCTGGTGCTCTAAATCATCACCACCGTTTTTCTTACTTGCTTTGCCAATACTCAGGCTCAACATAAATTTATCTGAAAGATAATAAAGCCATCAGTAATTCTTTAAGAACTAAATAGCAAATTAATTTATTTGCATTAGATCTTACAGATCTATATGTTTATATATCAATTTCACTAGTCCTACTTACCACAATTGGTAATGGACTTAGTCGTATAACTCATTGGCTTGTCACAAGGGATATTTAAATATAGCACATTAGCTTGTCGCGAAAGACATTTAAGTATAGCACATTGGCTTGTCGTGAAGGACACGAATGATATGGCATAAGGCCTGTCACAAAGACTGTGAAAGATATGGCATAATGCCTCGTCACGATGGACATGAAAGATATGGCACTAAAGCCTTGTCTCGAATGACATTTATATGATATGGCACTAAGCCTCGTCACAAAGGACAACTAAGATATATATAAGCTGCGATCTCATTCGATCAAAGGGCTTTAAGGTTTGAACATAGTTCATTACCTTTGAATAAGAAGTCGTAGAGCATAACTGTCGTAAAAATTGACGATATAATATGGCCCGTAGGCAATTCAATTGACATCTCAAGGATCTTAAATTACTGGTCGTCACAATGATGATATCAGTCATTATCGCACTTGATCATATAGATTTTGAGGCTTGGGCATAGCCCTCCACCTTGGACAGGAAACCATAATGGTCACAACTGTCATTGTCTCGAATGGACGATATAATATAGACCGTAGGCGAAACATTGCTAAGGATGTTAAATATGAGCATCATATAGATGATATTAAGCATGATCGCATTGATCATATAGGTTATGAGGCTTGAGTATAGCTCGCCCCCTTGGACAGGGAATCATAAAAGATTACACTGTCTTTGTCACAAATGGACATTATGTTATAGGCCGTTGGCAAAACATCATTAAGGATGTTTAATGATATGATCATCATATTAGATGATATTAGTCATGATCGCATTTATCATATAGACTATGAGGCTTGAGCATAGCTCACCACCTTGGATAGGGAACCATAAGGTCACAACTGTCCTTATTGTGACTGACAATTCAGTATTATGATTCCTCTCCTTCCCACATAGTTGGGAATTGTTGGAGATTTTTAATGATACGTTTCAGTCAACGTATTTGTAACACCCGTCTCATTTTATTAAGATTTTAACATAAAATACACATTTTTAAAACCAAAAGCATCATTTCACAAGTTAGACAAAATGGTAAGTTTGCATCGTGATAGTATTCTAGTTAACCAACTAACTAGTTTAAACCTCGGAGACATCAAGTTAAGTGTTTACAAAATGAACATTGTCTACAACAAAGTTAGATAAACGTGGAAGCATCAAAACATTGTGTTCAATTCTTGAATTCTTACTTGACCGCCATCCGGAGTGAGACCAACTTCACCTAATGTCAAAACCACGTTAAATGTTAGTTTTGACAACGTTAAAACTCGTATAATCAAATTCTAATATCAAATAATTAGAAAATAAAATAAAAATTCGCGCGACAGACTCCTTTTAAGCTTTCGCGCCCCGCGAGCGCTCCCACGTGTTGCGCCAGGATAGTTGTTCCCTGTCGCGTGCCACAGGGGAACCACTTTTCCAGCAGGTGCAGGTCTGAATCCTGCATTTCCTGCCCAGCTCCATTTTTTTTTTAAATCCAACTTTAAACTTTCATAACTTTCTATCTAAGGGTCCGTTTTAGGTGATTCTTTTTCCTACGCGTCTGTAATTTAATTACCAACGCATCTATCATGATTATCATGTCGAAAATTGAGTTTACGGACTGAAAGGCTAATAGTCCCCTTTTTTTATTCAACCCGCATAGTTTCGCACCATAATTCTACCACTTTTAATTTATGACTTCGAGGCATATTTACCCATTTCCATGGCTTACGATCATTAGCGTATCATTACCATTTCTATGGTTTTACGCTCTTGTGATCCACGATCGCCAAATGATATTCAAAAGACTTTCATAATATCTACTAGACATTTATTTGACCCGTTTGGCTCATTTATGGAATCCTCCATTTTCAACGACTACCAAACATTTCCTAATCAAGTTTTGACTCGTTTAACTAAGTAGTGATCATCGTCACTTCTACTAACGCTACCCTTTCTTAAAAACGCAATTTCAAGCAACTACAATATCCAATTAACATAATGTAACGGAAACATGGTTACATACCTTTAAAGTACTCCCTTCAAACGCGTATCACCACCGGCTTGTCCGCTTGACGTTCCGGTTTCCTTTCCTATAGAGTTCAACCATGATTCGTTTAGAACTCTTTTCATAACACATAACGCATAGTTCGCCATAATATACAAGTATGCGTTTTAGTTCAAATTTCCAACATTTGGCTTTCTTTTAGGCATTTCTACAAACACCTAAAGGGCATTATTTCTTGAAATTTACAATCGAGCCCATGACTAATTATGTAGCCAAGATTAAACATCAATTAAGAAAGTTCATGTCAATTTTTCACATCAACATTCTGAAATTACTTCATAGAACTCAAAATACACTAGAATGACAATCATAATCCTAGTGTTTAACATATTTCTACAAACCCACTAAACACCTACATTGGTGATTATGGAATTCACAAGGAATGAGCAAAATTTCATCAAGCTAATGACTAGGGTTTATTCCTAGACACAATTTCATTCCAAATTCTTCCAAACAACAATAATGCAAATTCAATTTCGAATCATATGTGTTCATCCAGAATTTTAGATGGAACCACATAGTGAAATTTTACGTACCTTATGATCCCTTTACTAAGGAGATCACTAATCTTTGCTTGGATTTCGATTTGGAACATAATTTGGCCTTCAATTTGTACAATTTGTATGAACTAGGGTTTGGTGGAGGATTTTGGTCGCCCCCCCTGTGTTTTGATCGAACCAGGCACACACACAAGTGTGTGTTTGGTGTTTTAATTTTGTTTTAATATAATTAGTTTCAAATTTAACACCATTGGCCCTCCAACTATTATTAGGTTTTTATTTTAGGTGTTTTAACCCACTCACATGTCACTACAAGACTTCTATCTAACTAGGTTATTTTTATTCCTAGTTAGTTCATTTTATTTATTACCAACATCGAATTTATAATAAAAGGTTTATATTTTAGGGGTGTTACAGTATTGAATATAATTTCTTCTCCTTAGTTGGAGATGCGTCTTAGTTGACGTTTTTAAAAACAGAATTCCTCCTCCATAGTGAGAGATTTGGAAATACGTCGCATTTGACGTTTAAATATAAGTCCCTCTCCACATTGGGAGATTTGGGAATACGCCTCAATACAGTCAGTGCATATGATACGGCTCGATACAGTCACCGTTTAAATATATATACATTCTTCTCCACATTGGGAGATTTGGGGATGATCAGCCTTGCATAAATGGATGAAATTTCTATCTCCTTTCCACTCATTCGGGAATTAGTTGGAGATCTAAGATAAGTGTTGTCCCATGGTTGGACGAGAATCGTTTAAAGATTTTAAGATTATATTGGTGTGAGGGAATCAGTTTTCCACTTCAATCACCCTTTTCAACCACTACCATTGGTGGAAAAAATATATATTTAACACAGACTCTTTTATCATGGTCTTATTTACTAGTCTCAATTACATAAGAACTAGTAGACCGAGTAAATTTAAAAAAAGATTTATTTGTTTGATTGCTAGTGGTCCTTCGACTAATTTGTCTTCACCCAATAGAATTGGCACCTTTAGTCCTTCTCCTCAGCTGGAGTTTCCAGGACACGTCTCATTTGACGTTTTAATTATATGCACTTCTCCTTAGTTGGAGATTTGGTATACGCCTCAATATAGTACAGCGTATACGATACGGCTCAATAAAGTAAACCGTTTAAATATATACCCTTTCTGCTTATGGGGAGATTCAGGGATACACCTCAATATAGTACAGTGTATATGATACAGCTCAAAAAAGTACACTGTATATGGTACGGCTCAATAAAGTACACCGTTTATAAATATACCCTTTCTTCTTATGTGGAGATTCGGGAATACGCCTCAATAAAGTACAGCGTATATAACACAGCTCAATAAAGTACACTGTATATGGTACGGCTCAATAAAGTACACCGTTTATAAATATACCCATTCTCCTTATGGGGAGATTCGGGAATACGCCTCAATAAAGTACAACGTATATAATACAGCTCAATAAAGTACACTGTATATGGTACGGCTCAATAAAGTACACCGTTCATAAAAATACCCTTTCTCCTTATGGGGAGATTCGAGAATACACCTCAATATAGTACAGCGTATATGTTACGGCTCAATAAAGTACACCGTTTTAAAAATAAGCCCCTCTCCTTATCGGGAGATTTGGGGATATGTCGTGTTATATTTGGACGAAAATTGTGCACTTTTCAACCACTACTATTGGTGGGAACATGTGCTTTTGGCCTTCGTCTATCACGCAATCAAGAGATCTGTTTGATAAGGTAGGAGCAATAAATGTGACCTTCATATCATTAGAAGGAAAAATCATAAAATGGGCTCCATAAAATCAATGTTTTTTTCTTATGGCAGTTGTTGGTGCATATTTCGTACGTTTGCCACTGTGCGAATAGTTAGATAGAGCGTGTGTTGAATATTGTATAGAATAGAGAAGTTGGACAGGTTTCGTAAATGTCAAGGTCCATCCGGACGGAGGACCATCCGGACGGATGGCAATCCGTTCGGATGGCAATCCGATCGGATGGACACATAATGTTAGTTGTCTATAAATAGGGGGTTGGGGCTCCCATTTGGATAAACTTTTGGTTCCCAGAGGGGACATGCTGTCCAACTGGTCTCGTGGTGCTGTAAACATTGAATAATCAATAGAGACCAGATTATAAGTGACTGCTCGGTGTCGTGCCTATCTTCTACTCCTTTCTTAGTCGTAATAAACGCACCGAACACATCGTTTCTGGACCGAAGCTCCGTCAAACTCGCCGAATCCTGGCGTCAGCAGGCAGTAATATCGCCAAAGTATATTAGATGCTTACTATTAGCCGATATCGGTATAATATGACCGTTGGGAGATCTTAGTGGTTCCATGCATTAAACCGTCATACTGGCCAGGCATGAAAGCAATCTATGGAACACACTAAGATACTACCAATTATCATATGGCGCTTCCATCAAACTAAGTTTGGTATTCGTAGTTGTTAAAAATCAATGAAATAAAAATCATTGTCGTACTCCAGTTGGAGAAATTACTGGCGAGAGTTGCCGAATTTAGATAATATAATATACCCAAATGGGTTTGAATTTTCGAGCTCGAAGACTCGAAATTATATGCTTTAAGCATGAATCAGAGAAAGTGATTCCTTTTTCTGCTTATTCTCTAGAATGAGAGAACATTTGAATCAAAGAATAGAAAATTTGGTGAAAAGTGGATATATGTGCACTTTCCATAGTTGTTGCCGCTTTAATCAGTTGGTGAGATATCACCGAAACATTTATCAAATATGATAGACTTTGGATAAATGATATTAGGATATCACAAGAATATCAAAAGATATATCATTAAGTGATGAGGTTTAGTATCCTCGTATCGGAGTCATTGTCTCCAAAATAATGTAGTTCAACATATGGAACTTCAAGCTACTCAATGGTAGAGATCCTCGAGTCCGCGACCCATTATAGTTTCTTCATCTGGTCCACGATATCTTGGTGGTATAAAATCAATAACTACTATATAGATTAAGAGTAGTCTTATATTCAGGTCTAGACTCGGAGTTTTTAAATGAATCTGCATTTGTGATATTTGAGATTAGACACTAAAGGCTAGTGTCTAATTCACTCAAACTGTAGCTCTGATACCAACCTGTCACACCCCGATCTCTGGTGGGCCCTGAAGGGTACAATCGTGACGGTTGGATAACAATTATCATAATATAATATTATGCAACGGAAGTATTGGATTTAAATTATTACAATAAAGCTTGAATTAATAAAAGTATTACAAGCGTTCGATACAAGCCCACAGGCAGGATCCAAATAAACAGAGCTTTAGACATCATAGGCCTTAAGACTCAGGATTGCAAATTCCTTAGCCTTCATTCTAGCCGACCCGTATACCCAGCCTATTGTAAGGTTCGGTACCTGATGTTCAATCTTTTGAAAATAGGTCAGCCAAAGCTGGTAAATACACTTAACTGACTCTTTGGAAAATTGTTTTTCAAAAAGAGTTTTATACGTATGGAACACCCGTAGGTGATCCTTTACATATCTCTAGGGATTTTTCTTGTTACGAGATTATATACTTGATTTAACCCATTGGGTTGTCCGGACATGGTATCATTAACCGTCAGTTATGATAATTATCAAATAAACGGATTAAACCGTATTCATACACTTTTGCGCAATCATAGGCGACTTACTTATTTAATAACCATCCCAAGAGGCATATTTGCCATCCCAAGTTTACACTAAAATAAGTCAAGAGTAATTACCTTTTTGCTAGCTTCTAATCAATAAGACTATATTTGGCAAAAAGCCGCAAGACTAAGTATTATTGACCCAAGTCCGATTATCTGGGGGGTACTATAGTATGGAATGTGGCAACCCGTGCTTTCAAGGCTGGCATCGCTTGATCTTTTAACACCTAGCTCGTACCGTTGCATTTCACGTTCTACTTTATGCTACAACTAGGTGTATGCTATGTCATTTAGACTTTTATAACATATAACACGTAACAATTGATATAATTACACACTCACTAAGTGTGTGGCTGCCCTGACTTGTTTAGCACTTAATGACAACAACGTACATTACACAACCAATAATAATCAAGTAAAACCAAGTTAACCAATTGGCGTTTGGTTTTAGCTATTTCAATTTAACGGGGTGTTTCAATTGGGCCTCACTCTAATGTCTTTCAATTAAATGGTTTTGTTTCAATTGGGCCGCACCCTTTGAAGCCCAAAGTAAGCCCAACCAACTCCTGGCCCATTTCCTTCTTATTTGTATACGTGAAGTGCATGAGATGGGACACACAACTCTTTGCGAATATGGAAAAACCCTAAACCCCACTTGTTAATTCTCAGCCGACAACAACCCTTTCTCCCTCTCGTTCTTGAATCCGACGACTTCTCCGACCGGCGATGGGATTCCGACGAAACCTACAGCCCTTGCTCCTTGTCTCTCCTTCACGTCTGGTGACCGGAGACTCCGGCACACCTTGCTCCGACCATCACACACACCCACTTAAACCTCCTTCTTCACAACATCGACGATAGCAGTAGCCGAAGACGGAAGACAATGGTGGCTGGGTTAGGGAGCAGAGATGGCGACAGACGGAGGAGCCGTCAAAACCGGCAACCGAAGCCGGGATGCAGGTGGTGAAGGAGCCGACGACAACGACGACTGCCGGAGCGGCGGCTCGTGCGAAGCAGCAGCAACAGCGGGCAGTCCCCTTGTAGGATCGTTTTGCGACCTGAATGAGTCGTTCAGAGGAGTTTTGAATCCGAATCAAAGGCGGAATCAATGAAACGGACGCTCGATTCAATATAAATGTCTCTTGTACTGATATAATAGTCTTACAGCACCTAGAAACAATCCGGCAGCACTTCGTTACCGAATCACAAGATCTAATTCCGTTTTAAATGACACAGGCACATCAGATATATATAGGTAAGCTAATTCCGCTTGAAATGGTCAAGGGCAGTTTCAAGCGAAATTAACAATGTTAATTTCATGTGAAATGGTCATTGACACTTTCAAGCGAAATTAACCATTTTAACATGTTTTCTCGTTTTGCGTGCCCTGATCTATTATTCTAAATACAGTACAAGATGCAAGACGAAGTCAACAAACCTAGTGCACTAACAGACTCCCCCTTGGATGTTGACGAAGTCTTCAATGTCTATTCTCTAGCATGACACCTCTTCAGTCTTGATCAGTCTTTAAACTCTTTCCAAATTATCTAACACTGTAAGTATCCATCAATCTTTATCTTCTTCTTTCTATCAAAATCACTATCTTCAGGCTCCCCCTTTCGTCAAGCTTCCGTGCTTTAGGGATCGACACCTTGCTTTCCAGTTATAAGCTCCCCCTTGCTTTAAGCTCGTCTTTAGACTCCCCCTTAGACTTAGCTATCGGGATCGTAATCTAGAATCACATCTGCATTACTCAAACATTTATGAGTAACAATATTTTGAACTCCTCCCCTATCAATAAACTTCATTTATTTAGCAGTGTTAGCAAACAAGATCAGAAACTGGCTCTTTTATATAGATTTTAACAATATAAGCATCCAAATCCCTCACAGTTAATCATCCAAGTCCAAATTAATGACCTTGGAGATATCACAAACTGTTTTTGAATTTTTGATTAAAACTTCAAGTTTCAAATTAATGAACTTGTTTTATTTTTTAAAAACACAATCAACATACTCAGATTTTGAAACTCAGTTCTCAGACGTCGGTTGTCGAAAATAAAACAGAAACAAAATCTTTTTGTATTTTTCTGAAATATAAAGCCGTAAAGAAATATTCACAAACATATTTACATACAATATTTTTGTTTGAGTTTGCGTCATAGGATCATATCAGTTTTTGACAAGTCACAAGTACCGTTGAGCTTAGTTACACATTAAGAATTAAACAATTCACTTAGATTGTCGATATACAGATCCACTTAAATTTTCATACAAATTTCAACTTATTCAGGATACGAATTAGGTATATTAAGGACTTAAACTCATTCATGTATCCCACCTCTTGAATATACTCCCGTATCCAGATCCCAATATTCAGTCTTACAGGTGAGTATACCTAGATGATATCTGTAAAGGGTTAAATGCGAGACCATGAGAGCTCAGGTCAGAACTTTCCTTCAGCAAAGAGATGACGGTTCGACTTTAGGTGTATTCCCTTTAGAGAATATTTTCTTCAACAGCACATGATTAGCATTTTGCAATGTTTCATCATTTTTTATGCTGAGGGTGTGCTTTTATTTCAAGCATGCAGAAAGTATTATACGGGGACTAGGCCATTGCTTCCGCATTATCAGAAGTCCCGGAATAATACCCCAGATATCACTGAGTTTAAAGACCTAGTATCTCAGAAAGAGAGACCTTTCAAACAATATTTCAGGGGTTACCTATATATCCAAGTAGTGTTCCCCACAAAATAAGCAAGTTTGAATTTATGTTTATATCCCGAAAAAGTTTACTAAATGTATAAAAACCTATCGGCATATCATCAGTGAGACTGTTTAATGCTATATAATCATTACATTTCTTTAGCATACTGTAACTGTCTACTGATGTACTATCATTTCCTCTTTTTACACAAAAACTCATTTTTGAATTTTATCATGTTTTTTACTTTTTCAAATTTTCAAATGTTTTTGGATTTTCTAAACAACAAAACTCCCCCTAAAATACAAAACCATTTAAAAAATTTGACAAACCGATACTGATAGCTTTGTCTCGCCATCCATTTTCTGCTTAATGTGTACCGAATTGCATGAAAAACAGTAAATACCTCCATGATTTACAACACATTGATCTTTTACAGTTTGAAAACCGTTTTTCAATCTTGTGAAATTAATCATGTTTGTTCAGCCGTGAGGGTTTCGGCATATTCAATCAACACTTTTTTTTTAATTTTTGAATATGTGACAAATCTACAAAACAAACATATTTTTGATTTTTCAAAATTTTGACAAAATAAAAAACATATTTTTGATTTTTAAATTTTTAAATTTTTAGGGTTTTTGAAATATTGTTTATTTATTTACAGAAATCAAATAAACTCCCTGTTTCAACCAAACCAGGGTTCAGTAACCTCCTCTCCTCGTTGTGCCAGGCTTTTCCGAATTCCATTCTTACAATCTTCAGTTTTCTTGAGCACCTGCATATTCAAACTATTTAATCATTTGAACAATGCAACCCAAGCCTGTTTAAACTCAGGTAGTTTAACATAAATCTTTCCAGGTAGAACTGGATAGTTTCTTTCATTTTTCTCAAAAACATCTTCATTCTGATTACCATTCTCAGAAATCACTTGTTTCTTAACAGTCCATGTTTGACCATTAGGAGTACCTCGTTTGTAAAAATGTGACTCTTTTTGAACATTTTGATTCTGAACAACAATTTTTGGTTTCCAAAACTCATTTGATTTTGTTGCATCGACATTAGTTTTGCAACTTTGTGTTGTTCTTAATCTGGGTGTGTGAGAATTCCAGGTCTGTTTAGAATCAAACCTATACGGATTTATTTTCCAAGTTTGATTCGAAACAAACTTGTTTGTGTTGTACATGCAAGTTTGTTTTGAGTCAAATCTGGTTGACCTTTGTTTCACATCCTCAAATTTTTGTTTTTGAACATTATCAAACTCCTTTTTGTTAACATCCACAGGTTTCAGATTTGGACACTTTCGTGCAAGATGTCCAGTTTGATCACACTTAAAACATGTTGTCTTTGAAACATCTTTGACATGTGGTTGTTTCTTTTTCTTTTGAGCACAGAACTCTTCATTAGACTGTCGTATAACTTGGAGTTCTTTTTCTTCTTCTAAACTTATTCCTTGAACAAAATTCATTTTTGCCTGATAATTTAGCATTTCATTTCTTTTCCAACTTTGTTTCTTCTTATAACCCAACCCAGCCTTCATGTTTTTCTTCTTAAAACCAGGTTTATTATAAAAAGTTTTATGACCTTTTCCAGCAAACTTTGAAATTTCAGACTTTTCAATCTCAACCATCTTGAAAACTTTGTCAATCTTTTCTGAAATCACATTCTGAATTAGGAATACAACATCTAAGAATAATTTGTCCGATCCAATCATGGTATAAACCAATCCTTTTGAATCTTCATTCAAATTTTTCTCGGATTTTGAGTTTTTCAGATATCCATCATGAAAATTACCTTCATTTTCATCCTGTGATTCAGATTTACCTTTTTCAACCGACTCTTCTTTCAACACACTTTCAACGACCTTACCTACCAACTCTGAATCACTAGAATCATCAGATTTGGAATAGGTTACGTCAATGTTATCTGGCAATTGATCTACCATGTTGAAAGCTTTTTCGACCTTTTCATCATCATAAAATGCAAACTTTTCCGGTGGTGGAATGATGAAACTCTGAGCCAATGCCTTTCTTGTTTTGCTCAGACTCACCATCTCCCGGTTTTATATTGAAAATACGTTCAAGCACATATGATGACACGTGATAACTTTTTAACTTGTTGTTATCCTGTTCTAAATCAGCAATCTGACGTTTTAGCTTAGCAACATCCTCAATATAAGAATTTACAACATGTTGCTTAATTTCATACTGTCACTTTAATTCAGTGGTTGTTTCAGAACAGTAATTCAATCTTGATTGAACAAATCTCATTTCACTCTTCACCTTTTCATATGACTCTTTTGTAATGTGATAAGCCAATTTTATTGAATCATATTCTTTTTTCATTTCTTGACAAACATTTTCTTTTTGAGAACATTCTTCTGTCATTTTCGAAACTTTTTCTTTCAAAACTTCATTTTCTTTTTCTAAATTTTTACATTTTTCCAAAAGTTTTTCATCATTATCTTTCAAAACTTTTTCATTTTCTAACATTTCTTTGTATTTATTTTTGAAAACTTCTATTTTTGTAAATTCAAGATCTCTTGTTCTGAACTTTTCATCTTTTTCAGTACAAGCACTACATGGTTCCATGCATTTCTTGCACTGTTCAAGTTTTAAGATTTCAGAATCAGAATTTACCTCAGTGATTGACACCTCGATGTTCTCTGCTGCAACTGTCTGATTCTGATCAGCATCTTCTTTCTTTTCTTCATCAGTACCAGCATCACTAACAACCTTCGAAATCTCATCCTTCACTTCAATCGAACTTTCAATTTTCTTCTCAACTTCTTCAACTTGCAGTTTTTCAGTAACTGCTTCTTTCACAACTTTTTCTACCTTCACATCTTCCTCTTTAACTGCTTCGACTTTGACTTCTTTAGCGACCTTCTTCAAATTATTCACCATCTCATTAACATTTTTCTTCATTCTCTCTTCATCCCTCTTCTTCAGACTTGAAGTCATAACATCCCTAAGGAGTTTTTCAAATTTCTTCACTTATGTCTCATCTTTTTCAACATTAGTATAGTATTCGACGGATAGAGGAATTACTAACAGAACATCTTCAAAGATTATGTCTTTCTTGGGAACAACAGGTTCACCATTTCTGTTAACATAGCATTCTCGCTTCTTATCCCATCTCTTGTTGATCACTGCACTTTCATATTCTTCTTGCATTATATCCATTCTATTCCAAGCAATGTTTCTTTCTCTGTACGTTTTCTCTCTCAGAATCTCTTCTCTGGTTTTCTCTTTAACTTCAGCTATGACATTTTCTTCTTTGTTTTCCTCTTTAATTTCAGCAACAAAAACATAATGTTGGCTTTTTGATGTTTTTCTGCCATGAGTTGTTACAACACGATCTTCTTCTGGAAGAATCTGGCTCCAATCAAAACCTTCATCATCATGGATTACAGCACAAGCTCTTGACTTATCTCTAGGTTTATCTTCGATCATTTTGGCTCTTCTTTGCTTCGGTGGTAGATTGCCTTTCGGTAGTAATCATCATTGAAAGGATGTTCATTTCCACCAACTGCAGAATTGTTGCATTCTCTCTTGAAATGACCTTTTTGCTTACACTTGAAACTGGTCACTTTGGACTTATCAAATCCAAGTTTTGTTGATGCATCGCCTAATGATTGTTTCCCAGTAATCTCCATGTATCTTTGAGCTCTTCTGATGCAACTTGCTAAACACCAGCGGATGTCAATGAGTTCCATCTCTTCCGGATCAATCTGGTCGTAGTCTTCTTTGGTTAACTCTGAGTTTCCAATTTTTCCAGCTACAAGACCTTCATACGATTCCAGAACAGATGCAAGGAAGCTCATTTGCTGCTTAGTTGCATTAATGCTCATTGCAGGAGAATTTTTCAACTTGAGAGCAATGTTGCACAGTATCTCCTCTGTTTCTTCAGAATTAGCTTTTGACGAAAATGAATGATAACCCGGATCGTAACTTGATGAGCTTTTCTGAGGTTCTTTTGTCCTCTCACCACTGAATGCTGTCTTTGGTGATTCTCCAACTTTCACTGAAGGTAAATTACCTTTGTAGTAGAGACCAACATTCTGTTGATGTGAAGAACTGCTCATCTTGTTCTGCTTTTGCAATTCAAGCTCATGACTTTCTATCTTTTCTATCAAGAGAAATTTCATCATACAAAGCATCATTTTTCAGAATAAAAACAAACGTTTGCCACTGATCAGCTCGTGGTAACGCTTCTATGATCTTATCAATGATTTCCTCTCTTGTTTTAACAATTCCAAAATGATCAAGTTCAATTTTCAAATGACCAAATCTCTCTATCATTTGTCTAACTGATTCACCTTTCAAACTATCAAACAAATCAAATTCTTTCTTTAATAATGCAATTTTATTTATCTTGATTTTTTTTACCCCCCTCAGCTTTTACCCGTAAAGCTTCCCAGACAGATTTTGATGTTCCGTCATGTTGCAATAAAGCAAACATATCATTTCTGATTGAAGATTGAATTAAAGCAATCATTCTCTGTTCAGCTGAGAATTCTCTTTTATCTTCTCCTGATAAATTTTTGAGCGGGGTTTCTTCTCCTTTATCATTGGTCGGCCTTTTATAACCAAACTCCAAACAAAACCAGCTTTCATGAGCATAAGCTTTTGCCCAGTTGATGAATCGATATTTCCACCAAGTGTAATCTTCAATGCTTTCAAGAGTTGGTGGTTTTGAATGTGTGCCGTAAAAGTTATCATGTTTAATGTTTTCATTGATCGCTTTTGTAATGGTTTTTGGTGTGACAGTTGAGGTTTCGGAAGACTCGGATGTAAACGCGTTATAGGACGTATTGTAGAACTCTTCAACCATGATGTGAATTTCTTGAATTACCTGTAGACAACAATCAAACAAACACAATCAGTCTAAACAATATCAAACAACTTGAAACAGACTGACACTCGGTTGACTTGAAATGATCTTGATGCAAAAAGTCCACTTTCAAACGAAATAATGAGCTTCAAACGAAATAAGATCTTCAAACGGAATCCCTTAGGTGCGAAATTCCTTTCTTCAAGCGAAATTACAACTTTCAAACGAAATCCCTGAATGACAACTTCAAACGGAATTACACTTTGAAGCGGAATAACTAGTTCCGTGTGAACCTTCTCAAGCGGAATTACACTTTGAAGCAAAACCAGGTATACTTTTCAAGCGAAATAGCAGTTTCAAGCGGAATTACTTGTTAATTTCAAACGAAATTACACTGATGTCATCATGTCCGAACTGATTTTCAAGCGGAATTACCAATTTTATCAAGTTTCAAGTTGATTTTCATTCCAATTCTTTCAAGGCTTTGTTAAAACACTGTTTTGCATGTAATGTGTGAAATTCAATTCATTTTGTCCGTAAAATCTTGTTCAATTGTGAAAAAGAAGGTGTAGAAGTCAGAAAACTGATGAAATCAAGCTGAACTCTTCCTCCTGAGCTCTGATACCACTTGTAGGATCGTTGTGCGACTTGAATGAGTCGTTCAGAAGAGTTTTGAATCCGAATCAAAGGCGGAATCAATGAAACGGACGCTCGATTCAATATAAATGTCTCTTGTATTGATATAATAGTCTTACAGCACCTAGAAACAATCCGGCAGCACTTCGTTACCGAATCACAAGATCTAATTCCGTTTTAAATGACACAGGCACATCAGATATATATAGGTAAGCTAATTCCGCTTGAAATGGTCAAGGGCAGTTTCAAGCGAAATTAACAATGTTAATTTCGTGTGAAATGGTCATTGACACTTTCAAGCGAAATTAACCATTTTAACATGTTTTCTCGTTTTGCGTGCCCTGATCTATTATTCTAAATACAGTAGAAGATGCAAGACGAAGTCAACAGACATAGTGCACTAACACCCCTATTGTTTTTTTTTGCTTTCAACACCCTTCGGTCATTTTGTTTACATTTAGTGTTTGATCTTGTTAATTTGGGAATATTGTATGAGAATGAAAATAGAATCTGATTTAGTGCAATCTGTTAGAAAATGGATGTTTGTTACTGCTCATTGGTCTAGAGGTGAAAAATTGTTTAAAGATGATGTTTACTAATATGTTGATGAAAGCTACTTGATGTTAAGATTAATATAGAATGTAGGAGGTTGAGGAAATAAAGTTTGGATTCTGTATGAATGCTATGCTTGTTTAATCAAAACTAATTGGTGCATGTTGATGATAAGATTGTGTTTAGATGGTGCGATGAATGTATTGACATAATAAAACAGTGATAGTGTTATAATATTAGGATGAACCTGTTCGTTAACACTAAAAACCATAAATGATGAACTGTTGGAATGTGTTGTGAATATTTGAAATTGTTGTGTTTGATCTATTTTGGTAATTATACGGTATATGAAAACATGTTAAGGAGAAATGATTGGTTCGTACAAGTGGATAAGGTTCTAGAAAGATTCCACAGTGGTTGCGAGTCGAGACCACCTGGTTTCGACTGGACCACTCTATTTAGTTATTGGGCCGCACAATGTGATATCATGTTTTGGACTGTGTGTCACTGTTAACTGTTTAACTACCCGTATGTTAGGACATGCCCAATAACGTATAGGGTACCAGTGTAACATGCGTACTATGTGTTAGATACGTGTACTTTATACGTGACGTTACTTGCATACGAACCTGATGAATATTAATAATCATAATAGGGTATGGTTGACCAATGTAACACAAGTAAATTGTCTACCGAGCAAAGCGAAGGTGAGTTCATTCCTCTTGAGCATGCGTCCCGGTGGTTGGGACAGTCATTGGGTATCCCTGAGAGGGATAGGTTTTTGGGTAAATCAATTGGGTATTCCTGAGAGGAATACATTTCGTGGGTAAAATCTGGTATGTTGGATAATACACTCGTCCTATCACCTTTAAGTCCCATCTTTTTGTTACCGGAGAGGTAACGGGGTATTAGTTGGTAGCGCTACTTAGGTTTGGCACCCTCACCCCGTACCGGAGAGGACGGGTGTGAACTAATGACCTAGTCATGACCAATGCTTTGATAGGAGCATTGGGGAAAAGGGCAAAATAAATTAGGAGTCGTCTTGTATCCGAGGTATTATCAACATTGTAATCAATGAACTGAATTAAACACTTGGTAACTAACGTTTTCGTAAAACTATGAACTCACCAGCATTGTCTGATACACGTGTGTGCATGCTCGCAGGTTATAGGTATGTCTGGATGTGGAACTTGCTGTCTGTGATGCTGGAGTGGTCATGGGTCGAGATACATGGAATTGCGAGTCGCGTCTAATGGTTATCATACATATGGTTGATGAACCACTTAATTAATGATTTATGCTTCCGCTGAAATACGATGATTTGTATTTGCTGTTTTGAAACACTTTATGTTAATGAATGAAAGTTTTATTTAAAATCTCGTATGAGTTCAATGTGATTGATGGCTAGATCCTGGTACGTCACACGCCTCGCGGGGGTTTCCACTTGGGGTATTTTTGGGGGTGTGACAGTTTGGTATCAGAGCCACTGGTTATAGTGAACTTGGTTTTAAAACGTTTTTGTAAAGCCAGACTATAACCGAACAGTTCTGAATATGTGAATACGACCATGACACTCAGCTCCAGATTGCAAGGTTCGTCTTTCTCACTTATTGCAAACATTACATGGCTAGTACACATTTGTTTATGACGTAACATACGAATACACACTCGTCACTATAGCATGATGGCATGGATTGCTTGCTTACTTTATGATGCGTTGATAGTATGCCATAGTTCTTGGATTTTTGTGATCTTATTACTTTGACAACCTCTGTTTGATATCTGAGTTTGAAGAACCATTTGACACGAGTTAGGAGGAACTGAGATGAGCATGCAAATCACAATATTATTGTGGGTGCACACATAATAATAATGTGGGGTGCATGCGAGTACCAGTGAGCCTTAACAAGTGGAAAAGGGGTTCTGTTCTGTTATTCGATCATGAGAAACGTAGCAAATCCATAGGAGTCACATCAGTGATTGTCTTCTACTTGAACGTGATCTTTTCACTCCTCTCTGGATCCTTACGAATCTCGAAGCTATCGAGTATTACTTGAACACCCATCTGAACGCCTAGCGAACTGTGTAGAATGTTAGGTGCTAGTACGAACGTCCCTGAGTTGGATGTCGCAGCGTCGAATGATTGGTCAATACCTTTCTCACTTCTCTTCGTTTGCTGGAACTCAATGTATTAACATCTTAGATCCCGAAGTGCGATCACTTCTGCAACACTCTCGTAGCATACCATGTATTGCTCAATTAACTTGCTAGATCGATGGACAGGAGGATGAGCGTAGTACTTTACCGACCTCAGTATTTGGACAACCCTGATTACCGGCAACGAACACCAGCAAATTGACTTCAATCAAATCCTTAACCCTAGCTAGCGACTTATGGGAGTCAACTCCTACGAATCAATCGGGACATAAACGATGACAATTGACTATGGAGTGGAATGTGTACCTTCCCACGCAGTGAGTAGTGCCTTAGTACGTGACACGGAATGTGAAAGATGTACCCTGTTGGTGAAAAGTCACAGGACCCCTTTACAAGCAGCGACATTAGGAGCAACAGTCACGGCGACATCGAGGTGCTCGTGATCGTAGCTTACAGTATGAAGACGAAGGTGACTCCGACAAGGATTGATTGTTATTAAGTCAAAATGTCAGCAACCAAGGGAACAACGATAGTAATTGGAAATCCATGTGATCGTAATAGCAACACTAGAAAGGATGCTTGTGGAAGAGCATTTAGGATTGGAAGAGGCAACGCCAGGATTATAGCAACATGGTGGCCTGCACGTTTTTGGTAACTAATCGTCTTGTCTCTGTTCTGTTTAACCCTGATGCTTCTCGAAACCGAACCTGTTGTAGGATCGGCTGATAGACAGTCAATTGAAACCTCTTATGTTCGCTGGGATGCAAACTCGACTTTGTGGGACAAGTGTTTGACATCTACCTTCGTTCTGCTATTCCTGATAATTTCGATGCGGTAATTAGTATGGATTGGTTATCTAGATAATGCGCGGATATACCTTGTGAGGAGAAAATTTTGAGTATCCCTCTCCCTAGTGGCGAATCATCGGCTGTCCTAAAGCATCAGTGTGGTGTAAAGGTTAGTACCATTTCATCAATGAAAGCCAGGAGCGTCGACGGAGGGACTACCCCGCTATGTTGGCAACCGATACTAATGTTTGGGCTAAGGGAAGAGGATCGAGGATCCACCAATTGTTCGTGATTCCTCTCAGCGTGCTACTTGAGGAACTTTCAGGTTTACTTCCACAACCAATTAGGTAGAGTCTCAAATTGATCTCACGCCCAGAGGCAGCCTTGATTACTCGTACTCCTTATCGTTTGGCGCCTGGAAAGTTGCAAAGAACTGTCTAACCAACTTCAGGAAACTACAGGATGGGAGTTTCATAGATCTAGCTCCTCGTTTTGGGGAAACGCGCTCTATTGCGGAAACGAAGGATGAGTCCTTTCGTACGTGTACGGACTACCACAAGGTGGCTATTATAGACCGTCACCCCTGTCTCGCATCGACGACCTGCTTGACCCGTTGCAATAATCAAGATTCTATCCGGAAACTGACGTAAGACCGGACTGACATCTGATGGAAGACCATGGGGAGCATGATTCCTAACACGGCGTTACAGATCCAGTATGGCCACTACGATTTTATGTTCAAGTTACATAAGATATCCAACACACCAGCAGCCTCAGGGATCACATGAGTAGTATGCGTCAACCTCGTTTCGCCAAATTCGTCGACCGCGTTTATCTGTGATGTTTAGAATCACTACCAGGGGAAAGGAACACTATGAACGGCACCTATATTTAGCCCTAGAGCTCCTAGGGGAGGAGCAACTCCACGCGAAGTCTGCCTAAGTGTGACTTCAGGATTTGGGAGGTACACTTTCTTGGTCACGTAGTTAACGAAGTGGGGATACATGCAGATCTCGCTAAAGATCCATTTCATTAGATAGTGATCGGCACCAAATAGTCCACCGGGGATACAGTAATTTCTTGGTCCAGCTAGATGCTATCATAGATTCATCACAGGATTTTCGGGGATTTCACAGCTTTAATCTCTTTAGCATAGCAGGGTGCTGTGTATTCGTAGGAGATAAACTGGAGAACGCCTTTTCGACTTTTGAAACCCAACACTACAATGCACTGAGCATCGTCTTTACCGAGCGTACGGGTGATCTAGTGGTATATCATGACGATTCGAAGTAGAGACCCAGTTACACGCCGATGCAACACGAGAAGGTGATGGCTTACGTAGTAGATTTACAAGAAGAATTGCACGACTCATAACATGGGGGTGGAAACCATGGCCTTGGATTTAAGTTGGAGGCATTACTTGGACGGTACCAAATGCACTACTTAGACCGATCACAAGGGCCTCCCGTATACCGATGTTACGAAAGAGCTAAATCATGCAATAACATCGCTGGATGGAACTATCGAATGATTGCGACTGTGAAATCTGAGCGTGCACGAGCTTTGCAGCTCACTATCGAGTCTAACCTACCTGATCAGACTCGCTCCGTTCAGACTGAAGAACTGAAGGAAGAGAATTTTAAAGATTGAACCCATGCGGGGCATGAAGGAGCAACCTTTGGCAAGATTGGACGATGTTCGCTACTTCATGGAACGAGTATGGATTCCACTATACGGCAACTGGAGGAAACTTGTGTTGAGCAAAGCACACCGGCCTCGATGTTCTAGTAGTCTGGGTTTGATAGGAGATATTAGGATTTTAAGCCTTGTATTGATGATCGAGCAGGAAGGGCCCCATAGCACTGTATGTGAACGATATTTGACTTGTGCGAAAGTCAAGGCGGAATACCAGAAACCTACTAGTTTGTGTCAGCAACCAGAAACACCCATATGGAAACGAGAACAGACTATCGTGGATTTATCACTGGTTTACTTAAAACTCAGAACGGAACCGGTATCACCTGGGTGATCGTTGATTGTCTCACGTAACCAGCACACTTTCTTGCAATCAAGGAAACTGACGAGTCTTCTCAGCTTGTGAATATTCCTCTGAGAGAGGCGGTTTTTAGGCATGAGGTGCCAACTCCTGATACCTTTGATTTTGATCTATACCTGATTTATATCAGGCAATACACAACACCCATGGCTCACGTCTAGACATGAGCATTACTTATCGCTGTAGGACAACCGGACAGAGTAACGAACCATCCGGACACACGAAGGCATGCTGTGAGCACGTGTGTGATTGACTTTAGTAAAAGTTGGAAGGACACCTACCCTTGGGCTGAGTTCTACTGCATCGGTTACTATTCTAGTATTCAGACAGGTCCAACACTTGTACTCGAAACTCTTGGGAAGACTGCTTGATCGGAAATCGTTTGGCGGCAACGCATGACCGCCAGGGTAGCTGATAAGTTTAAGAAACACTAGGAGTTCGCTGCAGGCCAGCGAGTCATGTTGAAATTCTCACCCTGGGAGGGTGTGGTAGGCTTTGGGAAGGTACGTTGGGCCATTCAAGATTCTGGGAAGAATCGGTAACGTGACCTACAAATTCGAGTTACCTGGTGAATTAGGTAACGTACGCGATGCCACTTGTGATACCCTTACTAGCGCCTAAGGTTAACGACAAGTTGCAGTTGTCAAGGAACCTATTGAAATCATGGACCAGAAAGTCAAGGTTCGATAAACTAGTCGAATACCAATCGTGAGATTTCGTTGGAACTCAAGACGTGGACCGGAGTTCACATGAGAACGCAAAAAGCAGATGAAACTCTATGATTCTCGATTGTCCAACGATTGAATCAATCTCTGATGTCACTAGTGAATTTCGGGACGAAATTCCCTTTCAAGTTGGGGATGATGTGGCACCCGAGGGGAATCCACAGTCATCCTGATCCGACACGTCGCCGCTTTTGGATTACTTATCAAATTTCGGGACGAAATTTCTTTCAAGTTAGGGATGATGTGGAAACCCGTGCTTTCAAGGCTGGCATCGCTTGATCTTTTAACACCTAGCTCGTACCGTTGCATTTCACGTTCTACTCTATGCTACAACTAGGTGTATGCTATGTCATTTAGACTTTGATAACATATAATACGTAACAATTGATATAATTACACACTCACTAAGTGTGTAGCTGCCCTGACTTGTTTAGCACTTAACGACAACAACGTACATTACACAACTAATAATAATCAAGTACAACCAAGTTAACCAATTGGCGTTTGGTTTTAGCTATTTCAATTTAACGGGGTGTTTCAATTGGGCCGCACTCTAATGTCTTTCAATTAAATGGTTTTGTTTCAATTGGGTCGCACCCTTTAAAGCCCAAAGTAAACCCAACCGACTCCTGGCCCATTTCCTTCTTATTTGTATACGTGAAGTGCATGAGATGGGACGCACAACTCTTTGCGAATATGGAAAAACCCTAAACCCCACTTGTCAATTCTCAGCCGACAACAACCCTTTCTCCCTCTCGTTCTTGAATCCGACGAGTTCTCCGGCCGGCGATGGGATTCCGACGAAACCTACAGCCCTTGCTCCCTGTCTCTCCTTCACGTCTGGTGACCGGAGACTCCGGCACACCTTGCTCCGACCATCACACACACCCACTTAAACCTCTTTCTTCGCAACATCGACGACAGCAGTAGCCGAAGACGGAAGACAACGGTGGCTGGGTTAGGGAGCAGAGATGGCGACAGACGGAGGAGCCGTCAAAACCGGCAACCGAAGCCGGGATGCAGGTGGTGACGGAGCCGATGACAACGACGACTGCCGGAGCGGCGGCTCGTGCGAAGCAGCAGCAACAGCGAGCAGTCCCCTTTTATTTTTTGCTTTCAACACCCTTCGGTCAGTTTGTTTACATTTAGTGTTTGATCTTGTTAATTTGGGAATATTGTATGAGAATGATAATAGAATCTGATTTAGTGCAATCTGTTAGAAAATGGATGTTTGTTACTGCTCATTGGTCTAGAGGTGAAAAATTGTTTAAAGATGATGTTTACTAATATGTTGATGAAAGCTACTTGATGTTAAGATTAATATAGAATGTAGGAGGTTGAGGAAATAAAGTTTGGATTCTGTATGAATGCTATGCTTGTTTAATCAAAACTAATTTAAGTGTGAGATAGATGATGTTGAGGATCTTTACTGATTTGATGAAACCGTGTAGATTGAATTATGTTACAAGGGTGGGTTAAAATGATTCATGTGATAAGAAGGTTATATGTCCCTGATTGATGATTATGGATGAAACAGTTAATTGGTGCATGTTGATGATAAGATTGTGTTTAGATGGTGCGATGAATGTATTGACATAATAAAACAGTGATAGTGTTATAATATTAGGATGAACCTATTCGTTAACACTAAAAACCATAAAAGATGAACTGTTGGAATGTGTTGTGAATATTTGAAATTGTTGTGTTTGATCTATTTTGGTAATTATACGGTATATGAAAACATGTTAAGTTGAAATGATTGGTTCATATATGTGGATAAGGTTCTAGAAAGATTCCACAGTGGTTGCAAGTCGAGACCACCTGGTTTCGACTGGACCACTATATTTAGTTATTGGGCCGCACAATGTGATATCATGTTTTGGACTGTGTATCACTGTTAACTGTTTAACTACCCGTATGTTAGGACAGGCCCAATAACGTATAGGGTACCAGTGTAACATGCGTATTATGTGTTAGATACGTGTACTTTATACGTGATGTTACTTGCATACGAACCTGATGAATATTAATAACCATAATAGAGTATGGTTGACCAATGTAACACAAGTAAATTGTCTACCGAGCAAAGCGAAGGTGAGTTCATTCCTCTTGAGCATGCATCCCGGTGGTTGGGACAGTCATTGGGTATCCCTGGGAGGGATAGGTTTTAGGGTAAATCAATTGGGTATTCCTGAGAGGAATACGTCTCGTGGGTAAAATATGGTATGTTGGATAATACACTCGTCCTATCACCTTTAAGTCCCATCTTTTTGTTACCGGAGAGGTAACGGGGTATTAGTTGGTAGCGCTACTTAGGTTTGGCACCCTTACCCCGTACCGTACCGTACTGGAGAGGACGAGTGTGAACTAATGACCTAGTCATGACCAATGCTTTGATAGGAGCATTGGGGAAAGGGCAAAATAAATCAGGAGCCATCTTGTATCCGAGGTATTATCAACATTGTAATCAATGAATGGAATTAAACACTTGGTAACTAACGTTTTCGTAAAACTATGAACTCACCAGCGTTGTCTGATACACGTGTGTGCATGCTCGCAGGTTATAGGTATGTCTGGATGTGGAAGTTGTTGTCTGTGATGCTGGAGTGGTCATGGGTCGAGATACATGGAATCGCGGGTCGCGTCTAATGGTTATCATACATATGGTTGATGAACCACTTAATTAATGATTTATGCTTCCGCTGAAATACGATGATTTGTATTTACTGTTTTGAAACACTTTATGTTAATGAATGAAAGTTTTATTTAAAATCTCGTATGAGTTCAATGTGATTGGTGGCTAGATCCTGGTACGTCACACGCCTCGCTGGGGTTTCCGCTTGTGGTATTTTTGGGGGTGTGACATGGAATGAATAGATTTATTATCTGTTAGAATGTATACGGGCCAAAGGTAGTTCCTTTAGACATGACCCGATACTAAAGAATAGGTTAGCTAGATTAAGCGTATATTGAAAAGAATGTGGTTTAAACCCAACAAGTACTAGGACTTGTATAGTATGGGTAAACATTGTACATTCTGGATTTTGAGATCAAAACGGTAAGGTTAAACCCCTTGTCAGTAAACTTATGTAAACTAGTTACGTAAGTCTAACCGTACGCGTATAAGCGATGACGGGTAACCGGTTGAGTCATGAACAAGTTCCATATGCCCGTTAAGGTTTTTAAAATCAAACTATGCCTCATAAGGGCAATTTGGTAATTCTACAATTTATAAAAGGAGCTTGCCAGCAAACTGATGTCATGGTTATAAACATTTTTAAAAAAATAGTTTAATTATGATATCATATCAGTAGGATATCTAATATATGTGTGGTTTACGCTCTAAGACCAAACTATGCGTCGTAGGGGCATTTTGGTCATTTCACACATAGTTTTGTGAGTTTTTTGGGATTCTAAGTTTATGACTTATACCTACTATAAAAATATTTAAAATGATTTACAAAATCAGCAAGTAACAAGTCTTGATTCATGAAATATGGTTTAAAACCATACTATACACCTAAACGGCGTTAAAGTCGTTAGATGACGATTTATGTGATGGTTTATGAAATCTGATGTTATGACCAGCTTTGAATAGTTAAAATATTTTATTTGTCATAACAAATCAGTAAGCAAAAGGTTTGGTATGAATATTATGCTTAAAACTCATTTTAAATGCCATAAGGGCATTATCGTCATTTACGGCATTGTACAAGAACTTGAAGTTAAACTCAGTATATAATCTGACTTAAAATCCCAATAAATCCTAATTATGATATCACATCAGAACATGATGAGTTTTGCCAAAAAATTATGTTTAAAACTCATTTTAAATGAAAAAGGGCATTTTAGTCCTTTTAAAAGCATAGTTTACGATTATATGCGTAAACTTAGCTTACGACCAGATTATAAACATCAAAATATGTTAAACATGTTAACATATCAGTACCTAAATCATTTGCAAGCTTATTTATGTCTAAAACCTTATTTTTGCTAAAAAGGGCCTAAAGGTCAAAGTATGGCATAAATATGGAAACTTGCATAAAACTCAGATTACTAATATGATCATGTAATATAACCTTATAGGGTTATGCTACATCATATTACATTCATAACGGAACCTTAAATCGGTAGCATACTAGTCTAATTCGGTTCATAATCGAAAGTCAACGCAGAAGTCAAACTTCGCGACTTTCGGTTGTTAACCGACCCTAAAACTGGAATTGACGAGCCGAACATGTTTACACATGTTCTAATAATTATTATTAAGTTGTTTAAGTGATAAAACATATTTTAGAACACTCTTAAACTCAGATCGAAATTATTTTAAAATCTGACCTGTTGACTTTTTAAAATGTCAATACGTTGACTCGTCAATTGACCAAGCAAACGTGATTCTTAGGAGGTGCCCTTTTGAGGGATTAACACCTACCTAATTACGATCACGTAGCCATGTTCGTTGCGAACAATGGCTTGACCATTTAAGGTATAACTGAAAGTCAAAGCGTTTATCGTAAACGCTTGACTTTTCGGCTTTAAAAGCCAAATAAAATAACTAGCCACGAAAGGAACACTCACAAGTGGTCCTAGGGACTGAAGAGAACTCAGAGGTATGCTCCCAATTGCTCAGGAGCTCCCATAAGAGAAGAATAGAAGAGTTTATGAGAATGGTGCAAGTTTTCAAATGAAACAAAGCACCTATTTATAGTGTTTGAGGGATTGCTCGGATGATGACAAGTCTATTGAGTGTTCTCCAAGGACTAATATGATTGTAACATGTGTCTAGATCAAATTTCCATGCTTGGTGAACACACAACTTGTTCACCAAGACTAATAAAATAAACAAAAACAATTCAAGTTGCAAACAACTGCTGCAGCTGAATCCTTCTGCCTAGAATAGGGGCTCGCGTGGCGTGACTAGGATATCCCTGGGCCGTCGCATGACGCCACCACAAGCATGAAGTTTCAATTTTTGGCAAGTTAGGTCCCAGTACTTGTTTAAATGTGTTTTGACGCGTTTAACCCCCGTTAACCCAAGATTCAGGCTTTGTAAGGACGTTAAAGCATAAAGGACTTGAATCATGCCCGGGAAGGTCGTGGATGTCGGTTCGTTCGGTCGTACGGTCGCGTTTTTTGCTAAATTGCGACAAACGCTTTAACGAACGCGAAAGCGACCAAAATTGCGCAACGAATAATATTTTTGCATTCTTATCAATAACATACCAGATATTAGGTATACCGAGATATGACCGAGGCATCAAATATTCCGGAGTCATTAAAAGGTCACTCAGAGGTAAGAATTAACATGTTGACACTTTTAACCCTTCTAACGCACAAACTTGTGCGTATTGTCGTTCAACGGCATCAAAGCCCTAAACGGTCAATATTAGGTATTCCCAAAAGTGTGATCGAACATCATAGCGCTCTGGATTCGTTAAAAGGTCAATCAGAGGTAAGATTTAACATGTTGACGCTTTTAACCCTCCGTTACCGAAACTTTTGAGTTTATTGCAAACGGTTTCGATTATCCAACAAGTGGCTTAATATGAGAATACGAATATCATGTAAGGTCTTTCAGAGGCTTAGTTTAAGCATGTTGACACTTTCAGTCCTTTCACATTCAAAGTTTTAATTGTTTGGCGATAATAGTCCCTCCTAGTCATCGTTTGACATAGTTAGGATTAGCGACACGTGTCGATACATTATTGGACATGATTTTACGAGGTGTTACATGTGTTAAGAAGCTTTGTTAGATTTAAGGAGATGATTCAGACACAACTTCATGGCAAACTCATCGCTTATGAGAGAGTGCTTGACCAAAAACAAAAGCTGATGTCATCAGATAAAATAGCTGATGATTACACATATGGGAATATAGCCCTAATGAGTCATCATCATCCAACAAAGTAAATGAACAGAGTTATGATCACTTTGTTTATATAACTACTGGTTTTATTTCTCAGTATGAAACATCTCATTTTGGAAATCAGAATTATGGTTTGATGATATGTGACTACAAACCAATGGGCCCTATAGACCAAGAAGAGTTTGGTCTCCTTGACCAGCTTGCATTATTGAGTATTAAGTCAAATCAGTTTTATAACAAAACTGGTAGGAAATTTCCTGGAGTGGAGGGTAGGGGTAAATTTGAGAAGGATAAATCCAGGGTTGAATGTTATAAATGTCATAGGTTAGGTTACTTTGCAATGGAGTGCAAACATCTTGCACAAACCTCAGTACCAAGTGTGACTTATCCTAATCAAATGAATCAAATAACTGTTGGTCAGTATATTCAGGTTTTCAAAATACACGTCAATTTTTTTTCCAAAATATCCCTGGTCCTAACACACAGTATACATCTCATTTTGCACAAGGATCGGCTCAAAATTCATATCCATGTATGAATGGTTCGTCTCTGTATCACATACCAAAGGTTAATATGTCACAAGCACATGTTCAATCACCTTGACATGCACAAACTCAATCCCAGGTTCATTTACCAGTATTTTCTCAAACTATTGGTTCCCCTGCACCATAAACTACTCAGCAAAGCTTTTTCACTCAAGGCTATGTAGACTGGAGTAGTCTACCGGAGGATGTGAGTGGTGAACATTTCAACATGATTGCACTTGATCAAGGTCACAAGAATTTTGCATTACTTGCCTTAGAAACCCTAAGTAGCACTTCAGAATAAAGCATTGGTGAAACTGTGCATTATTCCACTTGCTGGATCAACAATTGCTGGACTATATCAGCATGTTGATATATCCCCAGAAATACTATTAGAACTTTGTTCTGAAAATTGCATTCAAGCATCTGGGGATATCAAAGCAGTGAATATCATGCTTCTTGAAAAATCTGAAAATTCTGAGAAACTTCAGACACAAACCATTAGATCTCACAAATAAGTGTTGAAAGAAATGGACCAAATCATGCTTGATTTAAAACATGAAGCTTCAAATCACTCGGCACAGTTTAAATCACTTTTTTCAAAATATCAAACATGTCTAAATGAACCGGAATCTACCTAAGTGAATTGTCAACAATGGGCTGAATCATGCAAAGGGTTTGAGATTTTGTTGAATCATCAAACTAAAAGCAATGTCAAATGTGGTCTCGGGTATAATCACACACAAGGACCAAGTGATTACATTCCAAAAAACTCAATCTAAAACAATGAATCCAATTCTTCAACTGGAAAGGAGACTGTGAAGACTAATGGTGATTCTTCTCACAAATTCCTTGATTAACACAACACTAAATGGTCTTATGTAACATGTGTGGACAAGAATTTTAAACCTATGACCTTTATGACTTCTGATGGGATAATGGTACCAATTGCTAATTCACCAGCACTTCTATCCAAAACTGCTAGCCCAAACTAAAAATTGAAATCCAAACCAAGATCTGGTTCAAAAAGGGGCAAGAGCACTAGAGGTACATTATTTTGCACAGTATGCAAGAAAACCAATCAGAACACTGAGGATTGTTACATGGTCTTAGCTTATGAGAAAAACAAGATACAGAATCTGGAAAACTTTTATGAAAGGCCAGTATTCTGTCCATGTAGGGATTACAACTACTGTGAATCCACTGATTCTTCTGAGGTCTTTAACACTATTGAAACACCTGTCACATTGGCCCTAGTCCTGAAAAATCCCCAGACCAGTACAAGTTACAGATGCACCTCCTGCAAATATCTGGCCAAAATAGAAGAATTCCCATTCTACACCTAATCAGTACAAGCAAAGGAGGTCTGATCAAAGTGTTGAAATAAAAGCACTAGCAGAGAACCAAAAGGAGTTGATTAGGATGGTACAAAACCTGTTAATGAGTCAAAATAGTGGTCAAAGTGATCAGTCCAATTCTGATGGAACCAAGCCTTCAAGCCATAGGGGGTGGGTTCCAAAACCTCACCATTGAAGAGTTTTTCAATTAAAAAAAAGGAAAGAAACTATTGCTTTTATTCACTTTTATACAAAACTGTTGGTTCAATCCCACAGTTTGCCAAAATCTAGGAGTTCTTTTTCACCATGAATTTTTAAAGAGTTGGTTTCAAATGTAAACTCAATTTCAAAATTTTTAGTGTACCCTAGACTTATCATGGCAATTCTGGAACACGAATTGCCTGGTGAGATATACAAAAGGGGTATGATCCTTCCTATTAAATCACTTTTGGCTCAAACTTTTACTGACAAACCCCGATTTCCGGTGGGCCCGAATGGGTACAGTCGTGACGGTTGGATAACAGTTATCACAATAAAATAATATGCAGCGGAAGTATTGGATTAAAATTATTAAAGTAAAGCTTGAATGTATAAAAGTATTACAAGCGTTCGATACAAGTCCACAGGCAGGATCCAAATAAACAGAGCTTTAGACATCATAGGCCTTAAGCATCAGGAGTGCAAATTCCTTAGCCTTCATTCTAGCCGACCCGTATTCCCAGCCTATAATAAGGTTCGGTACCATCTGTTCAATCTTTTGAAAATACGTCAGCCAAAGCTGGTAAATACATTTAACTGACTCTTTGGAAAAATAGTTTTTCAAAAAGAGTTTTATACATATAGATAACCCGTAGGTGATCTTTTAAAAAATATCTTGGGATTATTCTTGTTACGAAATTATATGCTTGATTAACCCATTGGGTTGTCCGGACATGGTATCATTAACCCCCAATTATGATAATTATCAAGTAAATGGATTAAACCGTATTCATACACTTTTGCGCAATCATAGGCGACTTACTTGTGTAATAACCGTCCCAAGAGGCATATTTGCCATCCCAAGTTTACACTAAAATAAGTCAAGACTATTTACCTTTTTGCTAGCTTCCAATCAGCAAGACTATATTTGGCAAAAGCCGCAAGTCTAATTATTATTGACCCAAGTCCGATTATCTGGGGGGTACTATAGTCTGGAATGAACATATTTATTATCTGTTAGAATGTATACGGGCCAAAGGTAGATCCTTTAGACATGACCCGATACTTAAGAATAGGTTCGCTAGATTAAGCGTCTTCCTAATAGAATGTGGTTTAACCCCAACAAGTACTAGGACTTGTATAATATGGGTAACCATAGTACATTCTGGATTTTGAGATCAAAATGATAAGGTTAAACCCTCTTCGGTAAACTTAGGTAAACTAGTTACGTAAGTCTAACCGTACGCGTATAAGCGATAACGGGTAACCGAATGAGTCATGAACAAGTTCCATATGCCAATACACTATAACCAAGTTATAATATCAGTTGGATTTCAACTTGTATGCCCGTTAAGGTTTTAAAAATCAAAATATGCCTCATAAGGGCATTTTGGTAATTTTACAACTTATAAAAGGAGCTTGCAAGTAAACTGATGTCATGGTCATAAACATTTTGTAAGAATGTTTAGATTATGATATCATATCAGTAGGATATCAAATATATGTGTGGTTTATGCTTTATGACCAAACTATGCGCCGTAGGGGCATTTTGGTCATTTCACACATAGTTTTGAGACTTTATTTGGGATTCTGAGTTCATGACTTATACCTACTGTAAAAACATTTAAAATGGTTTGTAAATTCAGTAGGTAACAAGTCATGGCTCATACATATGGTTTAAAACCATACTATGCGCCTAAACGGCGTTAATGTTGTTAAATGACGATTTATGCGAAGATTTATGAAATCTGATGTTATGACCAGCTTTGAATAGTTAAAATATTTTATTGAGTAAACTGCCATTTTGGTCCCTGTGGTTTGGTCAATTTTGCCACTTTAGTCCAAAACTCAAACTTTTTGCATCTGGGTCCCTGTGGTTTCAGTTTTATTGCCATTTTGGTCCAAAAATGAAATCAGGTCATATTTGTCTTATAAAATCCTGTTATTTTGTCATTTTCTGCAGGGGCTAAATGATCATTTCTTTTTTATAAATAAATACCATATTTTATAAGACAAATATGACCTGCTTTGCCCCTGAGGAAAATGACAAAATTACAGGATTTTATAAGACAAGTATGACCTGATTTCATTTTTGGACCAAAATGGCAATAAAACTGAAACCACAGGGACCCAGATGCAAAAGGTTTGAGTTTTGGACTAAAGTGGCAAAAGTAACCAAACCTCAGGGACCAAAATGGCAGTTTACTCTATTTTATTTGTCATAACATATCAGTAAGTAAAAGGTTTGGTTTGAATATTATGCTTAAAACACATTTTATATGCCATAAGGTCATTATCGTCATTTATCGGCATTATATACGAAACTGAAGTTAAACTCAGTTTACAATCTGACTTAGCATCCCAAATAATCCTATTTATCATATCATATCAGTAGGTAATGAGTTTTATGCTAGAATTATGTTTAAAATCATTTTAGACTTAAAAGGGTATTTTAGTCCTTTTAAAAGCATAGTTTACGCTTATATGCGTAAACTCAGTTTATGACTAGATTATAAACATCACAATATGTTAAACATGTTAACATATCAGTACCTAAATCATTTGCAAGCTTACTTGTGTCTAAAACCTTATTTTTAAACAAAAGGGCATTATAGTCAAAGTACGACATAATAACGGAACATGCGCATAAACTCAGATTCCTAGTTCGATCGTGTAATATAACCTTATAGGGCTATACTACATTATATTACGATCATAACAGAACCTAAAATCAGTAGCATATTAGTCTAATTCGGTTTATAACCAAAAGTCAACGTAGAAGTCAAACTACGCGACTTTTGGTTGCCAACCGACCCTAAAACGGGAATTGACGAGCCGAACTTGTTTACACATGTTCTAATAATTATTACCGAGTTGTTTAAGTGATAAAACATATTTTAGAACACTTCTAAACTCATATCGCAATTATTTTAAAAACTGACTCGTTGACTTTTTAAATTAATATTACTTTGACATCTTCAACTGACTCGTGCCCTTTTGAGGGATTAACACCTACCTAATTACGATCATATAGCCATGTTCGTTGTGAACAATGGCTTGACCGTTTAAGGTCTAACCTAAAGTCAAAGCGTTTATCGTAAACGCTTGACTTTTTGGCTTTAAGAGCCAAATAAAATAACTAGCCACGAAAGGAACACTTACAAGTGTCCTAGGGACTGAAGAGAACTCATTGGTATGCTCCTACCGCTCAGGAGCTCCCAAAGTTGAGAGAATAGAAAGATTCAAGAAATGGTGCAAGTGTTAAAGGTGGGTGATCCCCTCTATTTATAGTATTTGGGGACAATCTAGGATAATTCCATGTGTCTAGGGACTTCCAAGATCATAACAAGTGTCTCACCAGCTGTTACAAACCAATTTGCAGCCCAAGGAATCGATTAAAATAGTTTTGGAGTTATGAGTGGTGAACAAGGAAGAAGAACTTGCAGTTGTACGTATCATTCTGCACAGAAGACGTTGTCGCGTCGCTCGACCGAGAAGGAGAGGGGCTGTCGCGCAGCGCGACCCCCCTGTGGTTTCAGCAATCCAAGTTTTAAACTTGGCAGAATCAGTCCCTGTACCTTTAACCCATTATAACTTTCATTTTTGGTACCTATGACCCTTCAAGTTAGATTTTAGGTGTTTATGGAAATATAACAAAACACCGTTAAGCTTCGGGTTCATTAAAAGGTCACTCAGAGGTGAGATTTCACATATTGACGTTTTTAACCCCCTTTAACTCGCAACTTGTGTGTTTATCGTTTAGTGGCACGAAAACCCTAAACGGACAATATAGGCACTCCCGAGAGTATAAGCGAACATCATGAGGCTCTTGGTTCGTTACAAGTTCATTCAGAGGTAAGAATTAACATGTTGACACTTTTAACCCTTCTAAGGCACAAACTTGTGCGTATTATCGTTTAGCGGCATCAAAGCCCTAAACGACCAATATTAGATATTCCCAAGAGTGTGGTCAAACTTTGTAACACTCCGGATTTATTAAAAGGTCACTCAGAGGTAAGATTTAACATGTTGACACTTTTAAATCCTCCGTTGCCGAAACTTCTGAGTTTATCGCAAACGGTTTCAATTATCCAACAAGTGGCTTAATGTGAGAATGCGAATATTGTATAAGGTCACTCAGAGGCTTAATTTAAGCATGTTGTCACTTTTAGTCCTCTCATATTCATAGTTTTAACCGTTTGGCAATAATAGTCCCTCCTAGTCAATGTTTGACATAATTAGGATTAGGGACACGTGTCAACACAACATTGGACACAATTTTTATGAGGTGTTACATTTACAATGATGGGAAAGGTCAAAACTGAGCCAAAATTAATTGATGAAGAAGTTGAGCCTGTGCAAGGCAATAACCCTGCACAGCCAGCTAATGAGGCACAACAACTACCTGAGCCTACTGCTCGTGCTGACCAAAGGGACCAACCCATCCCTTAGGAATACACAACAAAAATCAACAAAAAAGAAGAAGAAGTATTCAGCGCAAAACACTTCTAAAACCTCTAAGTCTAATTTCAAAGCCGCCCCAACAAAAAGAACCAAAATAAAAACTACTCTGGAAATTGAGGTCCCTTAGGGTCTGGCTGAAACACAAACTCAGCTAGAGTTTGTGGTTACTTCTTCACTATAGTCTCCAGTGCCTCCAACCAACCCAACCAACACTTTTGAGAAAAGACTTTTAGAGGCAGAACATCCAGTGTACCAAGAAAGGGGCACATCTCAACCATTAATCACAATGGAAAAGGCTTATCACTCACAGGTAAATCCTGATGACGTGATTGTAGTGGTGCCTTCCACTATTTCTTGCGAAACCCTAAGACCACCGTACAGGCAACAACAATCGAGTTCCTCCATGTTGCTAAAGTATTGGATGCCAATCTGTTGGAAGTACCTAGTACCAAGAAAAAGGGGAATTAGGAAGTGTTCTTGTGACTGAAAAGCCACAAACACCTACTGATACAACCACCTCTGGTAGGGGAGCAAATGACTTCATTAATTTAGATGATGCCCAAAACCAACAGTTTTATGATTTGTCATAACAGTGGAGTGCTGCAATATCCAAAGTCAAGGAGCTGGTCACTAAAATTCCCCAAGCTAAAGTCCAGCTTAAACTAGAATATACCCAAAAGCTGGCCTCCTAACAAAAGGAGTTCACTCAAATACTTATCTCTCTTACATAACAGCCACCAGCTACACAAAGCCAAACTGCTGGTGAGGTTTTAGCCATTGCCAGCAGGGGTGCTCAAAAACGCCTTCAAATACATCTCAGAACCCATGTTCAAAGATTACTTGAATGGTTTTGATGCCAAAATTTTTGGAACTTCTACCCCAAAACCTTGGTTACATCACTTTATGCAAAGGCAAGAAACTGGTGATGCCTAAAGGGGGAGAAGAAGGAACCTGACATGATTGAAGCAGGTGAAATAAGAGCTAAGAAAAGAGCTGAAGAAGCAAGAGCCCTAGCAATGGTTGAACAATAAAAAGGCATATTCACTAGTGACATTGATCATGCTGAAAGGATAGCAAAATTTAAACATGATCAAAGAAGTTTAAGTGCTGCTAAAGTCAAATAGAAAGTTAAAGAGCAGAAGAAATAGCTGCAAGGCAAGATCCCAGAATCACTAAAACTGTCAAGATTGATATGAGGCCACAAATTGTCATCCAAAATGCCAAGACAATTGCAAAGATGGAGACTAAAAGAAGACAATCCATTCAAGTTCAACCAACAGTTTCTAAAGGACAAACAACTTTTCCAGGTCAAATGGTTGGAGTGCAGACTCAAACAATTGGACCAGACAAAACTGCTGGTTCTCAATCAACTCCTACTCCACTAACAACCAGATCATTATCAAAGACACAGACTGGGGCTAAACCAGCTATTGTCAAAAGTACTGGTAAACAATCTAGTAAAAAGCCAATAGTTTCACAAAAACTAATAGTTGCAAGCAAACCAGAAGTTCCCAAAGAAATAACTGTTCAACCCTCAAAGAAAAGGAAGTTGATCTTGTAAAATAACCCTGAAGATGAACAAGCAACAACAACAACAACAATAGAACTTGTGACTATAGTAGTATTCACAGAGTCATTTGTTGATCCTCCTTCCCCAATATTCATTACTTCACTTCAAAAGCTGGTTTTACTAAAAGTTGTTGAGAAGCTGAATTATGAAGAAAACTCAAAGAAAATGGATGAAGAGGTTATCCAAGATTCACAGCAAACTTGGGTAAGATGACTTATAGGAAGGCCCAGTATATCATGGATAGGAGAATGTGAGAGATTAGAGATTATGAACAACACATGTACCAAGAATGACAAAGACTCTCTAAAATCCCTCCATTCAAACAACAGTCTGTGGTAAATGCATCAATGCAGGAAAGCATAGAATGGCTCAAGAAAAATGTCCCTTATCCTGTGATGAACTTCTATGTATTTCAAAACTGGGATGAACAAAAACTACTAGGAGAAGTGGCCAAAGTAAAGAAGATGTTAGCAGACCTAACAACAAAGATCACTCCTCCAAATTGGAAGCTTGGTAGCAAAAGACAGCCAACACCAGAAGAGGAGGCAAAGATCTTCAAAATGAGGCAAGAATTGATACATGTTGGATGAGCTACAAAAGGCCCAATTATAAGGCAGAAAGACACAACTATGTCAAAAGAATTCATGGATTACCGTGATGCAAGGAAAAGGAATCTTGAAAAATTCTCCCTAAGGCTATCTTGGGAGAACATAGAAATCTACCTTGCTCAAAAGAAGGAGTCGGTTGCTGTTACTTTTAAACCCTAAGAGATCTTCTCCTACAATCCCCAAATCATGGAAATTTGCATGAACTGCCTAAAAGAGAAACATGGTTTTGCTAATTGGATTGTTGATCTGGTAGAAGATGAGAAAATAATTCTTGTTGATGTCATGACTGATGTAACACATGTGTTCAGAACAGCTGGTGATCTAGTTGTTGGCACTTATTCTGTAGGCACTGAAGAATCCCTAAAAGAAGATCCACAAGATCTATCACTTCAGTTAGTGGCTCCCACTGAAGTGTGAGACCTGCCTCACATTCTCCCTAACCCAAATAATGTGAGATAACAAGCAATGAAGAACTAGAATACTATGAAGGTCTTTAGAAAAGATGACTCTAAAAACAAGGTGGATGGGTATGAAGTGCTAAGTTTGAGCATAGAAGACATCAAGACATGATCAGGGAAAAATAGAAAGACTTCATCAAATAAGAGGATAAAAGACAGGCTTAATAAATGTGATTTTGGCATCAGCAGACCTGGAGGGAGATTGCTTGTGACAACCCAAGATCTCAAGGTTCTTCGTCACAACTCTCTTGGACGAAAGTATAGTTCTTCGTCATCTTCATTCTTGACGAAGATAGTCCTTCACCACAAACACATCTTGACGAAGGTAGTTCTTCGTCATCAATGCTCTTGACGAAGTATGGTTCTTCGTCAAGAGTATTGTTCGCCAAGATGGGCTTCCGGCCCAAATGAAACGCGGTCAGGGCCAGGCCCTGTTCGCACCATATACTCACACACGGTTGTATAATTTCTCAAACCCACATCCTTTCCTCTCTGTTTTTCTCTCTGGTAACTGACGGCAACCTCCTCTGTTGGGATCCTCTCCCTTCTCGGTCCTAAACAAACTCTGTGCATCTCGTATTCGGGTAAGCATCATACCTTTAACTGATTCAGTACATGGCAGTAATCATATTTGATGAATTATGTGAATGTTATGATTATTATGATGACTCCTGATTTATAGAAAACATGTTAAATATTGCTTAGATTGTATGAGTAATGATACGATTTATTTAAGTTTGATACGAGCACGACAACTCGTAAAATTCCGAAATAAACGGTGATTAGGAACATTTATAATGTTCAAACAGTGGACATCATTTGAGACAATAATATTAATTATGAATTCAGAATTTAGGGATGATGATTTGGTTAAAAGTGTGCATTCGATCTGATGTGTGTTCGATTATATTGTTAATCATGTGATTGATGATTTGGTTATAAGTGTGCATGATGTTTATAGGGGTTTTGATTGATTTGATAATATGATTGCCCGACGATTGTGTTTATGATCCGAATTAGTTTGATAGCATATTATTGTTCATGAACTGTTAAACTATTCTAGGAATTATCAGGATGGTTTGATCCGAATGAATGGTGGATTGTAACCTTGTTAATGAGTTAATGATGATTAGAGGTTTCATGAATATTTGGAATGTCGTTTCGAATGTAACTGATTTAGTGAGAATGTAGGAGATCATGAAACTGTTGGGGTGCAGCGATGAAGGTACCCCTCCCCACAAAGAATCCAAGCCGACGAAGACTTGATTCTTCATCGACTGTCCTTTGACGAACCATTCTGATTCTTCTTCGTGATCTCTTCATGGCGAAGTATGATTCTTCGTCGTGAGGGTTGTTCGCCGAAAGGTCCTTCGCCAGGAGGGTACCTCACAAACAGAACTGAGGTTTAGGATATGTATGATGATGAATGCTTATGATTTTTTAAATTCTAATTGTTGCCTGTTAATAACGTTAGTCATGACCGAGGAACCTGATGTGGCTCGTGTGAATAGTAAACTCATCTGTTAAGTGTTGTTATGTGATTTGAGTACTCGCTATCTGTTATGTGATGATCTTTGCTATGAAGGCACACTATGAATATACGTGAACAACGTGAATGTAAACTGATTACGTGTACATGAACATCATAGGCTTTGACTGATTAAGTGTGAACAAGAAACTAGTCATACAGAGCAAACCAAGGTGAGTTCACTTCTCTCAATACAAGCATGCGTCCGGTGGGGACAATCAAACAGGTAAACAAATAAACGGGTTTTCATAAACCCACATCCTTGTAGGGGATGTGAGGCGGTTTTCACAAACCCATATCCTTGTAGGGGATATGAGGCGGTTTTCAGTAAATGTTGATGTTGGATAATACACTCACTTTCTATGACATAAGTCCCATCATACTACTGGGTTAGTTGCTTGTAGGGCAACGGGGTTATTAGTTGATAGCGTTATTAGATTTGGCACCCTCACGACGTACCTGAATAGGACGGGTGTGAACTAATAACTTTAAAATCATGACCAATGTTGATAGAGCATTGGAGAAGGGCAAAAAGGGCCGTCTGAGGTATCGAGTTATTATCAACATAACATAAATCAGTAATCGGTAACGAACGATTTAACAAATCAGTGAACTCACCAGCGTTGTCTGATACACTTTTCTGCATGCTTGCAGACCTATAGGTAGATGTCATTGGAACTTGCTGTCTGGGATGCTAGAGTGGTCATGGGTCAAGTTACAAGGAATCACAAGACAAGTCTAATGGCTTTTATACACTTGAGTCACGAATTTATTAAAAATTGTATTATGCTTCCGCTGAATAATAAATAATGTTTTGTAACGCTCTATTCCAATAAATGAAAGTTTTTTTGAATTATTATTACGAGTTCAATGTGATTGGTGGCTAGATCCTGGTACGTCACACGCCTCGCGGGGGCTCCCGCATGTGGTATTTTGGGGGTGTGACATTGCTGGGTTAGGTAAGATCTACTAATGATGAAAGCGAAAACCCAAGGGAACCATCTTCCCTGCCTGGTGGAATAATTTAAAATGAATCACAAGACTAGAAGTTTCCCCCTTGAAGGCTTCCCAAAACAGCTGATCAAACTTCTAGTACATTAAATACTGCCTTAAAGATAAAAGTATAGAAGAACAAAGTGTTGGATTTTCAAAGTGATGGTCAACAAGTCAACAGTCAAGTCAACGAAAGTCAAGACTGAAGACTAGTAGATCAAGTCAACAAGTCAAAAACTAGAAGTTTTGGATTTCCAAAAGTGTTGGCTCTCAACCAGTAGTTCTTTGAAATCCAGCAGTTCTCTCTATCTCACACCCGAAGCAGCTATTTAATGTAACAATGTAACTTTCCAACAGTCTGCTGGCAAATACATCATTTAATGAGTTGCTAAGGGTCGCTTTCATGGTGTCGTCACCAGCAGTTCTCTCCTCCTATATATAGTTTTTCATTTTCATTGTAAAAGACAACACTTAGAGCCTTTGTGCATAAGAGATAAGTGAGAGAGCGTGCACTTGGTGAGGAGGAGTACATTCATACCTTGTGATTGTATTACATTCCGATACGAACTCAAGGAAATCATTTTGCAATGATTCCCAAATCCAGTTGTGATAGACTTATGTGTTTGTTTATTACTGTTTAATTAAATTTCTAATTTGACTAAACTGTTTTATCATAAAAACACACACTACACATACTCTTAGATCCAACAAATTCCAATTGCGAACCATGGGTTTTACCATAATGGGCCTTCGGGCGTTGGATTTCCTCTGTTTGATGTTCAAAATAATATATAAAAACGATGAAAACAATTAAAAATACATCTGTGTTCATTTATGTTCATTTGTGTTCTTTATGTTGAAGAATATTTCTTAGAGTTCATTTGTGTATGGTAAGTGTTCGTGAAGAGTCCACAAACATGTCTGTTTCCTTAATGAACGAACACGAACAAGAAATCTCATTCGGTATGTAACGCTTCGCATACTTGTACTTTCCTTATTTAGAAAGTATTGTTGTAAATTCTATTTTTGGAAGCTTGTACTCATGTTGCATTCTATCTCGTTTCAACTTGTAATCCGAGACTATTGATCATAATGAAAATTCAAGTATTTTATTCACGGTTATGTTAACATTTTAGACTTGTTGCATGTTTATACTCAAAATCAATGTTTGAAACACCATTATACATGTTTCATATTTGCACGATACACATTTATGCTCGTTACACGTAAAACCAGTTAAAACACGAGAATTTATCGAACTTGGAACTTCGAGAGGAAGGGAAACACCTCTTGCACGAAAGGACCTCCCTTTCAAGCGACAAATGCCTGTCGCCCCAAGCAACCCTCTTGCTCGAAACCTCTTGTCTCCCTAATCACACCCTAAACCTATAAATAGGTGCACTACACTCATTTCTCTTGCTCAGTTTCACAAACACTCTCCAAAACGCTCTGAACTTTCTCTCTCGCAATAGAAGCTTGGTATTTATTTTCTTTCATTTCCATTCATTTTCTTTGCATTTCTTGCATTTTAATTCCATTTCTCTAACTTTTTACAAAACATTTGGTTGGAATATGTCTCATGGAAGGTTTTCATGAGTTTTCTTGGGCAAACTGACGTTGAAAGCTCACCACATATGAGATTCAAATCAAAGATCTTCAAACTTTGATGTTTTTACAATTTATTCATACATTTCACAAATTTTCTACTACGAACTCGGTGGAATCTGGTACCCACCAGACTCACAACTCAGTCCATAGTTGTGGGTTTGCATTAGGATTAATTTTCACCAAGAAATGATTTGCTTTAGACAGATCAAACACGCGTTTTCGACACAAATAGACACCCTTAGCACGACAGGGCATCCCTCTCGCCCGAAAGGCATCCCTTTCACACGCAAGGGGACAGTTTTTAGGTGTTTAGTTTTCGATTTCATTTCCGTTCGATGTCAGTTCATCAGTGATGAACACCAAATAGTTTGCTAGTCACAAATAAGTTAACCCCGTCCAGCCTCTAACATATGGTTCACTCCTTCCATGTTGCGTTGGCACACCTGGGTTGTCCTTACTTAACTGTTTGGACTATTTTATCTTCTGTTTTCATTGGTATAACAGTTACTACTACTACTATATGGTGTTAAAAACAGTTTACAATTGAAATTTTGTACACGAGTCCGCGTTTAAACAGTCTTGTCGCATGAAAGGGCCCCTTTCGCACAAAAGGGCCCCTTTCACACAAAAGGGTCTGCTACTCGTTTTATTTCGTACTTTTCATATTTTAGAATCTAATCCAATCCCTTTTCACATCAGAACACTCACACCTTTGTTTACCCATTTCAGGGTGACTTCGGTGTACCGGCCTCATCTAATTAGCTCTCTGTTTTCGTTGAAATCTACGCAAAACTGTGAGTATATTCGATCCCTTTTTCATTTTTATACACTTTGGATGCAACATGTACATATATACAAAAACAACCAACACTATTAAACATGTTTATCAAATCACATTCTATCCACTATTAAACATGAGACTTGTTATACTTGTTAATCTCATATGCTATGTTTACATGTGTCTATATGCTCATTAACTTTGCAAGCCTACCTTAACAATTATAGCGCTGTAGGATTAACGCCCCGCTTGTATTCTTGTGGTATTGTTAAGTAAACACCATTACACCCTCTTCATTTCGACGATGTTGGGTAATCACGATTGCGTTAAACTCTGGTTTGACATATAGCTTACACTAGTACAACATGTTAGTAACTTGTATACATTTATTAATGTTGGATATGAGCATAATTAAACATTTTTTATTATTATGCTATATATCAAACTTGTGTACTCGCCAACATATTTGTTGATCATATTTTAATACATGTTGCAGGTTGATAGATGATGACACGAAGAAACAAGTTTAGGGTGGACTTAGATACACGCCTAAATGAATAAACAATTATTTATGTTTCATGTTATTGTTTCTACATGTTATTGTTGCTACAATATGATTTGTTTGGTTTGAAACAATGTATTTTATGATCAGTATTTATGAAACTAGAGTTATTTAAATATTGTCACAATTTAGTGTTATGATGCAATGAGCAATCTTGTTTTCGTCTCACTCCAATGTTTCCGCCATCGGTTGGAGTGTGACAGATTGGTATCAGAGCCATAACTATAGGGAACTAGGAAAAATTGCTTTGCTCTTGACCTAGTCTATAGTTTAGGAACACTTCTTGTTTGTGCATTAAAAGTACTACCTGCATTCTATCTTACTTGCTTCTATCTATTTTCTTTGGTCTCTAATATATACAAGCCTTTCCTAATGCTAACACAATACATACTTAAGGACATGATGAAGACACTCTTATTCCACAATCGAAACGACTCATCAAAATAAGGGTTATTCCCACATTTGGTGATGACTTTCACTCCGCTATACTTGCTATTTTTGCACGAAATTCACCATCAAGTTAGGAGTGATATCCATATCTTGATGGAATTTCCATTTCATATTCTAGTGGACCCTTATCGTTTGATAAGTACCAACCACACTAGGGTATGATGTTACTAAGCTAGGGGTGAAACCCGCATCTTGATAACTAGTCCCACTCTTCGATTTTCAATCTCACCAAAGTTTTGATTTTTCCAATCAACTAGGGACGTGTAGTAACTGGAAGGACAAATACCGTTAATCGCTTCTCGACGAGAGTATTTGTCTATTAGGCCAAAGCACATTTCCCTAACTCGAAAGGATTTCGATCTACTTTGGAATAGTCTTAGTTACGTTCCGTGACAATCCAATTTTTACGTTAACTCTCTTTTATGCCATCTCAATTTCAATATGTTTTACATTTGAACGTTATTTCGTTTCAACGTCGAAGACACAAATCGCACTTTCCTCACAACATATAACAATAATAATCTCTCGTGAACAAACTAAATTTACCATGCTTTCATCATTATTTGTTACATAATGTGAATTCTTGTTATACTATGTGAACTATGTGAAACATTTGCGTGCTATGTGATGCATCATATGATACAAACAAATTTTCCAAAACATTATGATCAAATCTCATCCATTCTTCTGTTTTCTTTTTGGATCCTAGATGTCTTCCAGTCGTCTTTCCAACTCCACCAAGAAGTACAAGACCGGCTCCAAAAAGAAAATGCTCTCTTTCATGGCTACTCAAATAGCTCATGTGATCCCTGAGATCATAAGCAAGGTTACCGCATCCTCTACACCTAACTCCTCAGTCGACTCCAAGGCTGACCAACCCAAGCCTGTTTCCTTCAACTTCAAGCACTTCTCATCTTGTAACCCTAAGCCCTTCACTAGCAACGATGGGGTGACTTCAATGCTCTAGTGGTTTGACAGCATCGAGGTTACTTCTATTAAAAGTGAATGCCCTGAAAAACCTTAAGACCCGCAGTGCTACTGGTGTCTTCCAAGTAAGTAGCTGGTGGACGAATGAGCGCAACATTCGTTCCAATGAGGAAGATTATGCCCTTCCTTGGTCTAAAGTCAAGGAAATGGTGATGACCGAGTTCTGCCCTCCTCACGAGAAGCAGAAACTTGAAGAAGAGTTTTGGAACCTCAAGCAGGTTGGCGATGACAACCTTGGCTATACCACCCATTTTAAGTATCTTAGTTTCATTGTGCCCCATCTTGTGTCGACTCCTGAGCGTACTATCAGGAAGTACCTTCAAGGTTTACCTTCTGCCATGCGCGGCACCATAGAAGCCTCTCAACCCGACACAGTTGAGCTTGTTTACCGTTTAGCCGCCATCCTGAACAACAACTGCATCAGAGACAAACAAACCGCAACCCCCACCTCTACCAAATCAGCAAACCAAGCCACCACTGAAACGAAAACCCAATCAAGTGGCAACAAAGGTAGGAAACGCAAGTTTCGAGGCCAAAGTTGCAACGCGATTACCCCTGCTGCAACCCCAAATCCTACCACACCTGAAACCACAAGAAAGCCTTACACTGGGACGCATCCCAAGTGTAATACCTGCCATTACCATCACCCTACCAATACCGCATGCTGCCATTGCACCACGTGCAATCGGTTTGGGCATATAGCTGCCATATGCCGCAGTAGTTCTACACTACAAGGCAACCAAGTTCAACAAGCTCCCCAAAACCCAAAACCAGCCAACAATGTCAGAGCATGTTACAAGTGTGGAGACATTACGCATATTCGTCCTCAGTGCCCTCAACTTAACCAGGAGCAGCAACAACAAGCACCTCGTGGACGTGCTTTCAACATTAATGCAAATCAAGCTCAGAACGACAATGAAGTCGTGAATGGTACGTTTCTTGTTAACGACTTATATGCTTCTATACTATTTGATACTGGCTCGAACAAAAGCTTTGTGTCCATTGAATTTGAATCAATGTTAAATTGTACACGCTCTAAGCTCCCCAAGTCATTCACAGTCGAAGTTGTCAATGGCAAGTCTATCACCATGGCTTTCGTTCTTTGCAATTGTTTTCTCACCCTCAAAGATCAAGTTTTCCCTATCAATCTCATACCTATGCAATTGGATAACTTTGATATCATAGTAGGCATGGATTGGCTTCGTAAGAACCATGCTGAAATCGCTTGCCACAAGAAATACATTCGTTTGCCTCTTCCTTCTAGCGATACTTTGCACATTTATGGAGACAGACCTTCAAGAGGACTGAAGCTTATGTCATGCACACAAGCGATCAAGTACTTACGTAAATAGTACTTTGCCTTTTTAGCCCACGTTGTGGAAGAAAACGACAAGGGAAAGACCATAAGTGATGTTCTAGTGGTGCGTGATTTCCCTGACGTCCTTCCTGAAGATCTGCCTGGTCCTCCTCCATCTCGTTCTGTTGATTTTCACATCGATCTCATCCCTGGTTCTACACCTGTCGCAAAAGCTGCCTACCATCTTGCACCTTCTAAGATGCAAGAATTGTCAAGTCAACTTAAAGAGTTGCTTTATAAAGGTTTCATACGCCCAAGTACTTCTCCTTGGGGCGCTCCTGTTTTGTTCGTCAAAAAGAAGGATGGTTCATTCTGAATGTGTATCGATTATCGCGAGCTTAACAAACTTACTGTCAAAAACCGTTACCCTCTTCCTTGCATTGATGACCTCTTTGACTAACTCTAAGGCGCAGCATGCTTTTCTAAGATCGATATTCGTTCTGGCAATCATCAACTTCGCGTTCTCGAAGAGGACATCCCCAAAACCGCGTTTCGCACTCGATTTGGTCATTACGAGTCTGTGGTCATACCATTTGGTTTGACCAATGCAACTGCGGTCTTCATGGACCTAATGAACTGAGTGTGTAAACCCTATTTGGACCGCTTTGTGATCGTGTTCATCGACGACATCCTCATTTACTCAAAAACTCAATCAGAACACGAACGACATTTGCATCTCATTCTTGAACTCCTACGTGGCGAACGTCTATATGTAAAGTTCTCTAAGTGTGAGTTTTGGATCAAAGAAGTTTAGTTCCTTGGACACGTCATGAGTGAAAAGGAATTCATGTTGACCCCTCGAAGATCGAAGCCGTGAAGAATTGGATCGCACCAAAATCTTCGTCCGAAATTCGTTCTTTTCTAGGATTGGCGGGTTACTACCGTCGATTCATCTTGAACTTTTCGAAAATCTCCGTTCCCCTCACGTTATTAACTCAGAAAGAGAAACCTTTTGTTTGGGGTCCCGAACAAGAGGAATCCTTTCAAATGCTTAAGGACTTGCTTTGCAATGCTCCTATCCTCGCTCTTCCTGATGGAAATGATGATTTTATAGTATATTGTGATGCATCAAACTGAGGTCTTGGTTGTGTTCTCGTGCAATGAGACAAGGTTATCGTGTATGCTTCGAGGCAGCTGAATATACATGAGAAAAATTACACTACTCACGATCTCGAACTTGGCATAGTTGTTTTTGTGTTAAAGATTTGGCGACACTACCTATATGGTACAAAATGTGTGGTCTTCACCAACCATAAGAGCCTACAACACATCTTTAACCAAAAAGAGCTAAACATGCGTCAATGTCGTTGGGTAGAATTGCTTAACAACTACGACTGTGAAATTCGCTACCACCCTGGCAAAGCGAATGTCGTAGCTGACGCACTCAGTCTGAAATCTCATGTTAGCAGCATTCGTTGTTCTCAAGTCGTTAGCGATCTTCGTAATTGTATTTGTGAAGCTCAGTTTGCATCCTTCAATGAAGCAAACATGTATAATGAGATGAAGTGTGGTGCTGAAAACCAACTCATGACGAAATTTGATGGACTCCAATATTACCTCGATTGTGTTTGGGTGCCCTTTCGTGATGAACTTCGTGAACTCATAATGAAGGAGGCACACAAATCACGATATTCTATTCACCCTGGTGCTGATAAGATGTACCACGACCTTCGTACGTCCTATTGGTGGCCTGCCATGAAAAGGATATCGCCACCTTTGTTTCGAAGTGTATCACCTGTTCGAAAGTCAAAGCTGAGCATCAACGTCCTTTAGGGTTACTCGAACAACCAGAAATCCCAGTTGGGAAATGGGATAGCATGGCTATGGACTTCATAACCAAACTTCCTCACACTCCTTCTGGTCATGATAGCATTTGGGTGATCATTGACAATTGACCAAATCCACTCACTTCATCCCCATTTGTGAGGATTTCAAAATTGAGAAACTAGCTCGAATCTACACGAATGAAGTCATATGTCGTCGGGTATCCCCATTGACATCATCTCTGACCACGATGGTCATTTCACTTCACGCCTTTGGCAAAATTCCAAACCGCTATGGGAACTCACTTAAATCTTAGTATGACCTTTCATCCTCAAACGGATGGACATACTGAACGTACTATCCAAACCATAGAGGGCATGCTTCGTTCTTGTGTTATCGACTTTTGTGGTATTTGGGATGTATATTTACCTTTGATTAAGTTCTCATACAACAACAACTATCACTCCAGTATTCAAATGGCTCCTTTTGAAGCGTTGTGTGGTTGCAAATGTCGATCTCCTATCTGTTGGCACGAAATTGGTGACGCTCTTCAAATCCGCGACAACCTCCTCAAGGCTAGAAGCACACAAAAGAGCTACGCAGATAAACATCGCAAGCCACTAGAATTCAACGTTGGTGATCAAGTATTACTCAAGGTATCTCCTTGGAAAGGAGTGATTCGTTTTGGTAAAAAGGGAAAACTTGCTCCACACTTTGTTGCTCCTTTCAAGATACTCAAAAGGATTGGTAAAGTGGCATATCGAATCGATTTACCTCAAGAACTCAGCAACGTTCACCTAACGTTCCATGTCTCAAACCTCAAGAAGTGTCTAGCTGACAAAGGACTTCAAGTTCCGATCAACGATTTGCAAATCAACGACACTCTCCAATGTATGGAAAAACCGGTCAAAATCATGGACCGAGGAAACAAACAACTTAGGCACGGTCGAATTCCCATAGTCAAGGTTCGATGGGAAGGAAAACGGGGTGCTGAATTCACATGGGAACTCGAGAGTGATATGAAGACCAAGTATCCACATCTCTCTGTTCAACCTTCCTCTTGAATAGATTTCGAGGACGAAATCTCCTAAAGTAGGGGAGACTGTAACATTTCGCATATTTGTACTTTCCTTATATAGAAAGTATTGTTGTAAATTCTATTTTTGGAAGCTTGTACTCAGGTTGTATTCGATCTCGTTTCAACTTGTAATCCGAGACTATTGATCATAATGAAAATTCAAGTATTTTATTCATGATTATGTTATACATTTTAGACTTATTGCATGTTTATACTCAAAATAAATGTTTTAAACACCAATATACATGTTTCATATTTGCACGATACACATTTATGCTCGTTACACATAAAAAAACCAGTAAAAACACGAGAATTTATCGAACTTGGAACTTCGAGAGGAAGCGAAACACCTCTCGTATGAAAGGACCTCCCTTTCGATAAATGTTTTAAACACCAATATACATGTTTCATATTTGCACGATACACATTTATGCTCGTTACACATAAAAAAACCAGTAAAAACACGAGAATTTATCGAACTTGGAACTTCGAGAGGAAGCGAAACACCTCTCGTATGAAAGGACCTCCCTTTCGTGCGATAGGTTCCTGTCGCCCCCAAACAACCCACTCGCCCGAAATCTCCTGTCGCCCTAATTACACCCTAAACCTATAAATAGGTGCACCAATTCACTCATTTCTCTTGCTCAATTTCACAAACACTCTCCAAAACGCTCTGAACATTTTCTCTCGCGATCAGAAGCTTGGTATTGATTTTCTTTCATTTTCCATTCATTTTCTTTACATTTGTTGCATTTTAATTCCATTTCTCTAACTTTTTACAAAACATATGGTTGGAATATGTCTCATGGAAGGTTTTCACGAGTTTGCTTGGGCAAACTGATGTTGAAAGCTCACCACATATGAGATTCAAATCAAAGATCTTCAAACTTTGACGTTTTTGCAATTTATTCATACATTTCACAAATTTTCTGCTATGAACTCGGTGGAATCTGGTACCCACCAGACTCACAACTCAGTCCATAGTTGTGGGTTTGCATTAGGGTTAATTTCCACCAAGAAATGATCTGTTTCGGACAGATCAAACATGCGTTTTCGACACAAACAGACACCTTTCGCACGATAGGGCATCCCTTTCTGTTCGATGTCAGTTCATCAGTGATGAACACCAAACAGTTTGCTAGTCACAAAGTAAGTTAACCCCATCTAGCCTCCAACATTTGGTTCATTCCTTCTATGTTGCGTTGGCACACCTGGGTTGTCCTTACTTGATTGTTTGGACTTTTATCTTCTATTTTCATTGTTATAACAATTACTACTACTGTATGGTGTTAAAACAGTTTACAATTGAAATTTGGTGCACGAGCCCGCATTTAAACAGTCATGTCGCATGAAAAGGTCTGTTACTCGTTTTATTTCGTACTTTTCGTATTTTAAAAACTGATCCGAACCCTTTTCACATCAGAACACTCACACCTTTGTTTACCCATTTTAGGGTGACTTCGGTGTACCGCCTCATCTAATTAGCTCTCGATTTTCATAGAAATCTACGCAAAACTGTAAGTATACTCGATCCCTTTTTCATTTTATACACTTTGGGTGCAACATGTACATTTATACAAAAACACACAACACTATTAAACATGTTTATCAAATCACAATCTATCCACAATTAAACATGAGACTTGTTATACTTGTTAATTTCATATGCTATGTTTGCATGTGTCTATATGCTCATTAACTTTGCAAGCCTACCTTAAAAATTATAGCGCTATAGGATTAATGCCTCGCCCGTATTCGTGTGGTATTGTTAAGTAAACACCATTACACCCTCTTCGTTTCGACGATGTTGGGTAATCACGATTGCGTTAAACTCTGGTTTGGCATATTGCTTACACTAGTACAGCATGTTAGTAACTTGTATAAATTTATTCATGTTTGATATGAGCACAATTAAACATTTTTCATTATTATGCTATGTATCAAACTTGTATACTCGCCAACATATTTGTTGATCATATTTTAATACATGTTACAGCTTGATAGATGATGACACGAAAAAACAAGTTTAGGGTGGACTTAGATACACACCTAAATGAATAAAAATTATTTATATTTCATGTTATCGTTACTATAATATGATTTGTTTGGTTTGAAACAATGTATTTCATTATCAGTATTTATGAAATTGGAATTATTTAAATATTGTCACAATTTAGTGTTATGATGCAATGAGCAATCTTGTTTTCGTCTCACTCCGATGTTTCCGCCATTAGTTGGGGTGTGACACGGTAAGCGTTCGCGAACAGTTCATGAACAAGGTTGTTCCTTAACGAATGAACACGGACAAGGCCTTGTTGTTGGATGTGTTCATTCAGTTTGTTTACAGCCCTACATATATAAAAAAAATACATTTTATAGTACCAACCCTTGTCCCTCGCGGCTTCGTCTCGCCATAAATCAATAAATCTCATTATCCTCGTGGCTTATTCTGAGTCCTTGACAATCGATTTTGCATCAGAATTCATAAAAGAATCAATCATTCACTTAATCGGACCCAGCTCCCTCGGTCCCTTGTACGTGATTGGCATGACTGTTCTGATTTCTGATTTCATTTCAAGAGGCAGGGATTCATACGGCTTTTTTCTTAATTTAGGTTTAACAATTAATTTAACTAACCAGATATGAGCTATAATTATTATTGGTTTGAAAAAGTTAGAAAACCATGGACATTTTAATGATTTAAAGATTACTATTTAAAAATTAACTCAGATTAATTTTTTTACCGTAAATTTGTTTATTATGTAAAACGTTATTAAAATATAAAACAATGGTGTCGCTCGTAAAAACGCAATTTTGTCGCTCATAAAAAAACAATTGTGTTATTCGTATTATTTCTATTACACGATACATATAATACACAAATTTGAATGGTGTCGGGCGACCCCGTTGCCAAGTATGTAGCTCTGCCACTAATGGTGCACCCCCACAAGCTAAGAGTATGTAACGTTGTGAATCTTGAATTGTTGTAAAACATCTATGGGTAGGAACTCTTGGTTGGTATAAACATAGCAAGTTCATATTTCATTAAAATAAAACGAAATTGTATTTTATGTCTTTTAAGTTTTAACGATACGAAAATTACACTGAACGTCCTTTATGTTTGAATTTGTTTACAGGCGGTATCCTTATGATCTAACCCAATTAAATTTTTCTATTAACTCCAAATACATAAGGGTATTTTCTTCATTTTACTTACAAAATGTCTATTTTTGTAACAAACAGAAACATTTATCAACTACCTTCCAACAAAAAAGATACAAACCCCTAATTTTTCACACCATTTAGAGCAACAACAACGGAGTAGTTTGCTTGCTCCATTTGCTCGGTAAACCAAGAAGAAAGCGGACTATGTCGATGGAGCATGATAACTAGGACCGGTTTGGAGGAGCAAGTCCGCTCAAGCAGACGAGGTGAAGGTGGGTCCCAAGGACCGTTGGGTAATTAAAAAAAGAGTACCAACTATAGTTTGAAAAAAAATAAATAACTACCATTTAAATCAACCCATTCACTATATACACACACATTTATATTACACATCTCACGGAAACAAACGCTCTCAACCCCCACTTCCAGTTTATTACCAATTCCAAATTCCATGTTCATCACAATGAGCACAAGCGACGAAGATACCACACAACACCCACCTACACGTGATACATTTGTAGCGGATACCACCAGTGACTCAGAAGCCGCTCAAACTTCACAACCACCTCACATCCCCATTCAAAGTCGTGATTTGAATATTCTTAATACTCAATTTATGCTCATGTTCATGGAAAGATCGAGCTGTTAAATAAAGACGACATTGAACAGATGTACTTACAATTATATCCTTCAACAAGCGTTGAAGCAAGCTCAAGTTCCAGACGAAGGAACAAGGGGAAACGCAAAGAAATAAATAGGGGTTGAGCGAAAAGAGACTTGCGTCTAAGAAACGACTACTTTGCACTGCAACCTGTGTTTCATAAAAGTCAGATTTAGACGCCGTTTTCTGGATGAGGCATTCAATTTTTCTTAGAATTGTAAACAACCTATCTGAAAAGTATTCGTATTTCTCACAACATACGAATGCAGCTGGCTGAATGGAGCTATATCCGACTCAGAAATGCACTTCCGCTATACGTCAGGTAGCATACGGCACGGACGCTGATGCAACCGATGAGTACGTACGGATCAGTGAAACTATGACCATGCAATGTTTAAGGCATTTTTGCAAGTATCTTATTGAAATATATTCTAACGAGTAGTTGAGAAGGCCTAATGCAACCGGCATCCAACGGTTGTTAGAGGCTCATCAAAGTCGACATGACTTACTAGGAATGCTTGGTAGAATTGACTATATGTATTGGAGGTGGAAAAATTGCCCTGTTGCATGGCACGGGTAGTTTACTTATGGTGATCACGGTTTCCCACCATAATGCTCGAGGCAGTAGTATCATGTGACCTTTGGATTTGACATGCATTTTTGGAGTTGTCAGCTCGAACAATGACATCAACGTCTTAAACCAGTCACCGATATTCAACAACATCTTAGAGGGCTTTGCACCGCCTTGAAATTTTACACTCAACGCCATTGAATACAACCAAGGGTATTATCTAGCATATGGAATTTACCCTGAATGGAGCACTCTTGTTAAAAGCTTCACGTATCCACAAGGCGAATTTTTTTTTAAAAAGACACGAGTCAGCAAGAAAGGATGTGGAAAGGGCGCTCGATGTCCTCCAGGCTTGTTGGCACATTATACAAGGTCCTGCTAAGGTTTTGGAAAGCATGAGTTATATCCGATGTAATGTACGCGTGCATAATGCTACACAACATGATCGTTGAAGATGAAGGATATGTCGTATCAGACTAGGATAATGATGAGGACGATGATATGTTGCCACCACCGACACATGGTCCGACGGAAAACTTTGTTGAACGCTTGCAACGGCTTAAATAATTACGTGATAAAGAAGCTCATCACACTCTTCGACACAATTTGACCGAGCACCTTTGGGCATATAGGCAGGCCAAGCAGGAGGAAGACGCAGATGAGTGGTTTTTTATTACGTAGTTTGTTTAAGTGTTTTATTTTTTTCTTTTTATTTTTAGGTTTGAAGGGTGTCTTTTATTTAATTGTTGTAAGTGTGTTTTTTTAAATAAATTATCTTGTTAGGAATTTTATTTTTTTATATTTTAAATAATTTAGTAATAAAAATAGTTATATATTTTAATGGAATATTGGATTTAAATAATCTCAACTATTCGTCGTTGGCCGCCAACAATGTCAGCTTAAAAAATAACCATTGGTAGTCCCAACTATTAACATATTGGCCTCCAATGGACTCTGAGTAACAGAATCCTAACGCCGTTAGTCTTCGGTCGCCGGAAACGCTTTTGGTTAGAAAACTCAACATTTCTATCCCTAACCTCTTTGTAACGTTATTACGGACCTTTAGGAACCTTTTTTTTAGTATAAACTCCAATTATTGAAGTCGCTGGAAAACTCATTTTCCGCCGGAAAACTTCTTTTTGGCCGAAAAACTCCCTAGTCATATATGACCATGGTTGCCGGTAAGACAACGCTCACCGGATAGTCCAAACCCTCGATTGAAATCTAAATCTACACCAGCATCTCAAATGGGGAAACCTTGGTTTGTTTTTCTGATGCCGCCTTGGTCCGCTATCACCTCCATTAGTCGTGACGGCACCTGGCCGTTGCTAGTGTCGTTGCTAGTGCAGTTGGTCAGATAAGCTTCGTCGCCATCGATAGACCGCCGATTGGGTGCCCGACGCCACAACCCTCTCAACCTCCTCTTTGTTTCAGGGTCGGCCTTGAGCTCAAGTAAAGATATGTCACCACTATCGCTCAAAAGATCCAACACAGGTAGTTGCCACAGGTGCTATTTTCAAGCAAAGGTGTGAGAGAGAGGGGGTATAGAGAGAGAGTATGTGTTTCTTATTATTCACGGGTTGAATAAATGTAATTTTATATATTTAATAATATAAAAGTAATATATGTAAGAATCCCGTGTATTGTAAGGGTTGAATAAATTTATATAAAATAAAATATTAATAAACTTAATACGTAAAGCGAACGTTAATAACAAACCCGACCGTGAAATCAAACCGATGACCAGTTTGATCGGTTTCATGATATTAAATCGAACTGTGAACACCCTTAGTAATAACTAATAGGGTTAACTTGTGCTTTTTATATTATAGTGTAGTTATTAAAATAACTTTTCAAAATAATGTAAAACCATAAAGTTTGAAATATAATGTTTATTATTTGATGAAGATATAACTTAATTAGTTTTATTGTATATCTAGAGTTTAGTATTTAGAGAGTACAAAAATAGTTTATATTAACTATGGTACCCTGTTAGTTAATTACACGTTGCTTTTAGTTTATGATTAGTTTGGCGAAAATAATACTATAAATGCAAATTTATTATTATCTTATTAAGAAAAAACAAAAAATTCAAATAGAGATAAATGTCCTGTATATTATAGCTATCTTTAGTTAAAAAACATAAGTATTCATAATTAATTAGTGATAAATGTCGTAATATAATAATTATCTTTAGTTAAAAAGATAAGCATCACATATAGGAGAGAGAACGGGAAAAAAGTAAATGCCTTCAATAAATGAAACGTGTCACCTCATGTTTATTTTATTATATAATGTGTGTATACATTTATATAGGTAAATACGGTTAAAGGACGACTAAACTGAAAAAGTTAATGCTATTAGTGGAAAGGACACCGCCTGTAAAAAAATCGAACATAAAGGATATTCAGTGTAATTTTCATAGTTAAAAAACACCGTCTATAAATTTATGAAAACTTAAAGAAAAAACGATTGAGAATCTCGAGAACCTTTCTGAACGTCTGTCTTCGCAGGGCGATTTGGAAAGGAGTATATCTTTCTTGTAGTGTCTTCCATTCCACTATTCTGATTAAGAAAGAATCTCTTCTGAACGACCAGATTAAAAACCGATGCTTCCTTGTCCGTGTGGAACATGGATGCAAAGCTTTATTTGTTCAATTTTCTCTTAGAAAGTTGAAATCAAATGTTACTGGGCACATGAAGCTATGGATTAACTAAAAAGTAGTTTGCTTCAATAATTTCACACCATAAAGTTGAGTTTAAAATGTGCTCGTCAAGTGAGTTCTATTGTTGTTTCTACAAGGCTTTATATTAAGAGTTTGTAGACGACTAATATAATATGCATTGTTTAAGAAGTTTATGTTATGAGATTTGTTGTTGGAAGTATAGCATAATTAGATAAGCGACAACCATCTAGACATCTTGCCCAATAAACATTATAATTCATGCACGCAATAATAAAATGAGATGAGATATTATCCCTCTATAAGTTGACAATTTTGTGTTGTCTTGCATTTTTATTAATCTTTTGTTTTCTTTCATTGTCCTACACAGGTATACCACGTGCTACATACTTCATTTTAAATTATGGTGTAAAAATGTAAAATGGACAATTATTGCAAATGACTATATGGCTTTTGTTGTTATGTCACACAAATGTGGCAGTAAAATACAGGTTTTTTGTCACGTCAAAATGAAAATTATCCGATTTTTTTAATTTAAAACTTTTATAGTACCATATTTACCTAACTACACAATTAATTAATTAACTATATATCAATTATTAAGTTAGGTTTTATTCACAACTTTACTATTCAATTTGGAGACCAATGGGTAGATGTCACGTAACCTTCATTAACTACAATTTTTTTTTTTGATTCTTTGATACATATTCACAAGCTCTATATACAATCTTTTATTACATGTAATACATTTTACTTTGAGTATTAGCATGAACACAAAACAATCCATATGGTTTACCACGAATTTTAATAAATCCTATAATTTATAAACTCCTTTTTTACGTGGGTTTTCATACCGTTTCGATTTAGTTATTCTTTTCTATTGATAATGTTTTACGTTCCAGTCTAAACTTAGCGAGTTAACTGGCCACAGCGTGCGTAAGATATTTAATTTAATGACAACCATGATCGATTCATGTATGAGTTAATAAGCCCTAGCTTGGTGTCCGTCAAAATCTAGGGCTTATTTTATGTGCATATTTTTAGGATGTGAGTAGGCTTTTATATCTAGAATATATGAATTTGCCTTTCATTAATCTCTTGTTTTGCTATATGTTGCTTTGCTAATTAGGAATCTGATTGAAATATCATCTTCGAACAAATTATATTTGTGTGTGATAACAAGGGCCCCCATCTGGGGTTATTCCTTCTAATCACGGACTGGCCGTAAGCACTGAAGACTTTCCCTTATGAATTAAAGATGACCAAGGCCGAAAAAGGAAGACTGAGTCAAAAAAAGGATTTTCCTGCTCAAAGACCTTGTAGGCAAGTACTGCTTCGGCAGACCCATGCCAATTTGACTCATCCTCTTCATTAAATGCCTTATGGACGTCGCCGACCCAGCACGAGGTTTCATCTGATATGGGTGAGGCGGTTTACTTAGCATGGAAGTTAATATTTAATGCAAGGATCTCGAAGATCCTACCAAGGGGATAAAGTTATGACATTTATCCGGGCAATGTCATTACCTGGGGAAATATTCCGATGGTCTATTGCAGAAGGTGGTTCTCTTCGTACCATGAACTGGAGCATATAAGCGAAGGTAAAGTGCACTTTAAGGGTACTTGAACTATCAAACACACACACAAACGCTGAATAATTTCTTTCATCGAATACTTCCATTCAATACACATACACCAAGAAGATTCCGACCACTTCAATTGTCACACCCTCAAATCCACGTGCAGAGTACTACCGCGAGGCGTGTGACTGACCAGGATCCGGCCACCAATTATACTGAGCATTCAATTAAAAATAGTAATAATGTTCACCAACCACAAGGGTTAGTAAATACCATAATTAAAGTTCAAAAGTTTTAAGTTCAAATAGCAGTTAAGTAAGTAGCGGAAGCATAGGCAAAACAGTTTAAAACAAAGTTCATAGTTCAAGTTTATTATAGGACCCAACACACGGGTTATGACGACCACTACACATCCCCAAGCTGCAAGTTCCTGAGTCACTGGGTACCTGCAAAGCATGCAGTAGGGTATCAACATAATGTTGGAGAGTTCACGAGTTTGTCCAGTTTTTAATTCCAAAAACTTGTTTCAACAGTTAATTTACTCATTTATACCATGCCAAGGGGAGCTACCCCTTAAGTAAGCTACTAAACTGGTTTTACAATACCGAATACTATGCGACCGTACGTTTCCGTAGAGTGCCCCGCTTGTCAACGTTCTATCATCATTGACGGTTTGCCAGAGTCTATTAGTTCACTCCCGATCCCATACGCGGGCACGGTGTGAGGCTGGTGAGACCTAAATAGCGCTATCAACTAATAACCCGTTCGCCTGGCCCCGGCGACTAATTGGTATTAAGTAGTAGGGACTTGAGTGATAGAGTTTTGTTTAGTATTGCTTGTTGCATCCAAATATAAATAGTAATTAACTAAAGGTCCCGCATAAGGGGAGAAAAGTAGGTTTGTATCCCTCATAAGGGGATAACGTTGTTTTAAGTTCCGTTTCCCAACCACCGAGAACGCATGCTTTAAAAGTTGTGAACTCACCTTGGGTTGCTCGGCAGATTAGTTTGCTTGGTCAAGCTCGCTGGTCACCACGTCCTAACATGGTTACCAGTATGAGTCAGGCTCAGGTACAAACAAGTCACGTATGTCTTACACGTATCTAACACATAGCATCCAGATTATACTAGCACTCATGAGCAGTACAGTTAACACACAGCATCCAAATCACAAAGGGTTATTGGGCCTATCCTATCATACTAACAGTTAACAGCAGCATGTATCACAGAGTCCAGGTTAAACATGCAGCCCAAACACGACAAACACGTTGTGGCCCAATAACTATGGTAGGCAGCCCAGTCGAGACCAGGTGGTCTCGACTCGACAGCACGAAGTCTCGAGTCGCAACCAGCGGGTCTCGAATAGCGAATGTCCAACTCGAAATCATGCGGGTCTCGAGTCCCATCTCGAGTGCAGATCAGGGGGTCTCGACTCGATATCGTACCAGTCTCGAGTCCCGGAAGTGTGGCTGCTGGTCTCGAGTTGTTGATGTCTGCTGCCTGGTCTCGAGTGACCATTTAGATGGTCTCGAGTCGAAACCGTGGGTCTCGACTTGTTGTCAGATGAGGAGATCCTTCTAGAACCTCTGATGTACTATCCAATAGAATTGCAATATCATGATTTCTTGTACTAGCCAATCAAAATGCATAAACATGTTCCCTTGTCTAATTCCTAATCACAAAGGATCAAACACCAAAATTTTCAAATATTCAAAACTTATTCATCATATGTTCATACGGTTCATCCTTAGGGTTTTCATCTTATACACTTGATTATTCAAAATAAGCATACATCATCTACTAAAATCCATTCATAGATTGGTTTATTTCATCATTCAAACACATGTAACCATTTCATTGTCCACACTCAATCCTCATATAGACAATGCTATCAAACAAGTGTTTAACCCTAATCATGTGAGATCCTAGTTATCCTTTTTGACATTTTTACTCTACACACATATGAAAAACAGCTCATATTAACATTCAAATGTGCACAATATTCTTGTTCAAACATGTTTATCATCATCAAAGAAACGTCTCATCATTTAGTCATTTTCAACCACTAAATCATCCAAATCATACAAAGAGACATTTAAACTAAGCATGCATCTCATGTATAAATCACGCATCACAATATCTAGTAATGTGAAACACTAACCGGATGATGTTCGGGTGTGAGAGTGGTGTGGAATCAACCGAAAGGGGGGACCTCCTAGTTTGGAATACGAGCTAGAACAAGAGCTTGAGTTGCTACTATTGATCCGAGATAAGAGGAGAGGGTGATGTTGCTAGGGTTTTGTTGAGAGGATGAAGGAGAGTGTGTGAGAGTGAGTGTGAGTGTGAGGGAATGCTTGGGGATTTAGGGTGACGATTGAGTGTCCAAAATAGGAAGGTGTTGGCTAATGAGGGGGCTTTATACTCGTTCCAAGTCGGTGCACCCTAATGGGTTTCCGAGTGGGCTCAAGGAGGTGCGGCCCAACTGTTGTGGGTCACTAGTGGTCTCGAGTCGGGTCATTGGGGTCTCGGCTCACACATATACACACACACACACATATATATATATATATATATTACATACACATACAAGGATCACATAGCTCAACAAGATAATTCACAAACTTTCATTTAAAACGTACGTACACATAATGTTATTACAAGAAGGTTGCTCGGGAAAACCTAGAGTGTCACATTATCCCTAAGTTTTAAGAACTTTCGTCCCGAAAGTTAAAGTGCAGCCACTGACAAGCTAGTATGAGTGAGAACGTTTCAACGGGGTGTCACATCATCCCCCCGTTAGTTAGAATTTCGTCCCGAAATTCTGAGGTAGCTTCAGTGCTGGGAGTTTCATCTGGGAACAACTGGGGATATTTGCGCTTCATCTGGTCTTCCCGTTCCCAGGTAAACTCTGGGCCATGCCGCGAGTTCCAACGGACTCGTACGATAGGTATCTGGCTACGTTTGAGGGTCTTGATCTCTCAATCCGTGATCTCAATCGGTTCCTCAGTAAAGTGTAGCTGATCGTCAAAAGTGAGTTCCTTAAAAGGAATTATGAGTGTTTCATCTGACAGATACTTCTTCAGATTAGACACGTGGAAGACGTTGTGCACCGCACTCAGCTCTTCAGGCAGATTCAATCTATAAGCAACCTTACCGATCTTCTCGGTAATTTCGAATGGTCCGACATATCACGGATTAAGCTTGCCTCATTTTCCAAAACGAACCACACCCTTCCAGGGTGAGACTTTAAGTAGAACCCGGTCACCGACCTGGAATTCTAGATGTTTCCTACGCTTATCAGCGTAACTTTTCTGACGGTCATGAGCTGTCGCCATGCGTTGTTTGATCTGGGCAATCCTTTCCGTAGTCTCGACTACAAGTTCCGGGCCAGTAATTTGGCTTTCGCCAACTTCCGCCCAACATAGAGGTGATCGGCATTTACGACCGTATAATGCCTCAAAGGGTGCTGCCTGAATGCTGGTGTGGTAGCTGTTGTTGTAGGAGAACTCTACCAATGGTAAGTGTCATTCCCACCCGTTTACAAAATCAATAATACATGCTCTCAGCATGTCTTCAAGCGTTTGGATGGTACGTTCCGTTTGACCATCGGTCTGCGGGTGGTAAGCAGTGCTCATATCCAGACGTGAGCCAAAAGATCTATGCGTAGCTTGCCATAATTCGGATGTAAAGCGTGGGTCACGATCAGATATGATAGAGATTGGCGCTCCATGCCTAGCAACTATTTCCTTCAAGTAGATGGCAGAGAGCCTTGAATACTTATATGTTTCCTTGATCGCGAGGAAGTGTGCTGACTTGGTTAGGCGGTCCACGATGACCCAAATGGTATCGTTCCCGCTTTGGGACCTAGGTAAGCCGGTAACAAAATCCATAGAAATCTGCTCCCATTTCCATGTTGGCAGCTCTGGTTGTTGCAACAAGCCCGACGGCTTCTGGTATTCGGCCTTGACCCTGGCACAAGTTAAACATTTGCTAACGTACTTAGCGATGAGAACCTTGATGTTAGGCCACCAATACAAAATCTTGAGATCGTGATACATTTTATCGGCACCAGGATGTATCGAGTAGCGTGACTTGTGCGCTTCGTCCATCACAAGTTCTCGGAGATTTCCATAAGATGGAATCCAAATGCGACCAGCAACGTAACGAATACCATCGTCCTTGAGTTCTAACCGTTTCTCCATACCCCGTAGGGATTCAACTGGGAGGTTTTCTACCTTTAGTGCTTCATCCTGAGCATTGCGAATCTGACTAGGGAGGTTCGAGTGGATGGTGAGCTGTAAAGCACGAACACGCCTAGGTTTGGTTTCCTTCCTGCTAAGGGCGTCGGCCACAACATTAGCCTTGCCTGGGTGATACTTGATCGCGCATTCGTAGTCGTTAAGAAGTTCTACCCATCTGCGTTGCCTCATGTTCAACTCCTTCTGTTCCAAAATATGTTGGAGACTCTTGTGATCAGTGTAAATTGTGCACTTGGTACCGTACAAGTAATGCCTCCAAATCTTGAGTGCAAAAACGACTGCTCCGAGTTCCAAGTCGTGCGTCGTGTAGTTCCTCTCGTGGATCTTGAGTTGTCGAGAAGCGTAAGCGATAACTTTCTCGCGTTGCATCAACACGCAACCGAGCCCATGAATAGACGCGTCGCAGTAAACTACAAAGTCGTCGGTACCTTCGGGTAACGAGAGAATAGGAGCACTACAAAGGTTATATTTTAGCTTCCAGAAAGCGGACTCCTGAGCATCATTCCATTTGTAAGCGATACCCTTCTGGGTGAGAGTCGTGAGGGGTTGAGCGATCTTCGAAAATCCCTTGATGAATCTACGGTAGTATCCTGCCAATCCCAAGAATTGGCGAACTTCGGTCGGAGTCTTAGGCGTAGGCCAATTCTTTATAGAGTCGATCTTAGCTGGATCGACGTGAATTCCGTCCTTATTGACCACGTGCCCAAGGAAATGGACCTCTCGAAGCCAGAAGTCACATTTCGAGAACTTGGCATACAGTTGCTCATTGCGAAGGAGTTCGAGAATGAGACGTAAGTGTTGCTCATGCTCTTCTTGGCTCTTTGAGTAGATCAGGATGTCGTCGATAAACACAATCACAAACTTGTCGAGGTAAGGCTTGCACACTCGGTTCATAAGATCCATAAAAATCGCAGGCGCGTTAGTCATTCCAAAAGGCATGACAAGAAACTCGTAATGACCATAACGAGTTCTGAACGCAGTTTTGGAGATGTCTTCATCGCGGACTCTTAGCTGATGATAACCTGATCGCAAATTGATCTTAGAGTAGTAGCTCGATCCTTGCAACTGATCGAATAGATCGTCGATACGAGGGAGTGGGTAACGATTCTTGATGGTAACCTTGTTCAGCTCACGATAGTCAATGCACATACGGAATGTGCCATCCTTCTTCTTGACAAAGAGCACTGCTGCTCCCCAAGGCGACGAACTAGGACGTATAAATCCTTTATCCAAAAGTTCTTTCAGTTGCGTAGAAAGTTCCTTTAGTTCAGCGGGGGCTAGTCGATAAGGCGCACGAGCTATAGGTGCCGCTCCGGGAGTTAGCTCGATTTGAAATTCGACTTGACGGTGAGGAGGGAGTCCAGGTAATTCTTCAGGAAATACCTCGGGGTAGTCGCGTACAACTGGAAAATCTTCGATCTTCTTTTCCTTTTCCCGTGTGTCGGTGATAAGTGCTAAGATAGCGGTGTGCCCCTTTCGTAAGCACTTCTGGGCTTTTAAGAACGAGATGATGCCTGTGACTTCTCCGCCTTTGTCACCTTGAACTATGAGGGGTTTGCCAGAAGGACGGGGAATACGGACCATTTTCTCTTGACAGAGGATTTCAGCCCGATGTTTGGATAACCAATCCATACCAATGACGACGTCGAAGCTTCCAAGAACGATAGGGAAAAGATCGATGCTAAAGGTCTGACCAGACAATACTAGTTTGCAGTTACTTATCACGTGTGAGGCCTCGATGTTTCTAGCATTTGCTAACTCGACGGTATGCTTAGAACTTAATAACGTAGGTGTACGCTTAAGCCTCTTACTAATACGTAAGGATACATAGCTAGCATCGGCTCCAGAATCAAACAATACAGTAACGTAACGATCATCAAGTAGGAACTTACCCGCTACGACGTTGGGATCATTCCTAGCTTCTCCAGCTCCAATCACAAAAGCCCTTCCTCTTGCACCATTTCCAGCATTGTTTTGATCGTTGTTTCCAGCACCCTGGTTGTTGTTGCGGTTCTGGTTCATTTCAGGGCAATCCCTTCCCATGTGCCCCGTGGCTCCACACTTGAAGCATCCACGGTTGTTTCCTTGCTGCTGTTGTTACTGTGGTTGTTGCTGATTCTGCCTAGCTGGAAGCTGGCTCCTGCAGTCGTTGGCTTCATGCCCCATTTTGTTGCATCGCTGACACTGACTTTTGCCACATGGCCCACTGTGGTGTCGGTTACACTTGTTACACTTGGGGTGGTTTCCTCGGTAGCCACCCTGTTGCTGAGGGCCCTTGTTGTTTTCAGTCTTCCTTTGCTGAACTGGGGCCTGAGTGAGGTTAGCATCCTTACCCTGATTTCCATCCCACTTACGCTTGTTATCACTAGAAGTTCCAGTAGTAGCACTGATCCTTTTGGGCAGCTTGCACTGTTCCACAGCCTGATCAGTGAGTTTGTGAGCAAGGCGAATGACTGGCTGAATGATAGTGAGGTTAGCTGAAGTGACCAAGCTCTGGATTTCTGGAACCAAACCCTTGATGTACAATTCGATCCTTCGATAAGCAGGTCGAGACATGTTTGGACAAAGAGCAGCGTAGTCGTTGGACTGCTTAGTGTAGGTTTTAATCTCCGATCCAACCATCTTAAGCTCAAAGTACTCGTTTTTGAGCTTGTGGATGTCATCCCTGTGACAGCACTCTTCCTTGATCATGTTCTTGAAATCTTCCCAGACAGTAGCATTAGTTTCCAAACCAAGCACCTGAATCTGCGATTTCCACCATGAAAGCGTGTTTCCTTCAAGTGTACCAGTAGCAAACTTTACCCAATTAGCCGGGGGACACTCGCAGACAGCAAACACAGCTTCGACCTTCTCAATCCAGTGCAGAAGACCTATGGCACCCTCAGTGCCATTGAAAGGGAGAGGCTTGCAATCCATGAAGGTTTTGAAAGTACAAACACGTGGTTGCGCAGGCGCATGCTGACCTGTTGTGAGAAGCGAAGCGAATAGGTTTTAGAGGTGAAAAGATGATGCGGGGGTAGGATCTATACATCCTAAAATAACGAGCTTACCTCCAGGGTGAGCTGCGAAAGCTACAGCCACCGTGTTGATCAGGTTAGTGAACTGAGCCTGAGTCATGTTAACGTTTCCTCTTCCGCGTCCGCTCATTGTCTTCACAACCAGAAAACATAATATGAGTGCGATGTTGTTGTGTAGCGGGAAGGAGATAGAAGAGGGAGATGTATCTATCTAACTAGGCACACTAGTACGTATAGTAGAGCATAGACATAAAGTAAGCAAGCAAGTAAACACAAGTCCAAGCCATGAGGTCTAATACGTTGAGTCTTGCACTTGGAGTGTAGTGTCGTCACGAGTCACGGGTTATAGTCTGGTTTTTCTCAAAAAGACTTTCTCTTTAAAACCGAGTTCACTATAACCAATGGCTCTGATACCAATCTGTCACACCCTCAAATCCACGTGCGGAGTACTACCGCGAGGCGTGTGACTGACCAGGATCCGACCACCAATTATACTGAGCATTCAATTAATAATAGTAATAATGTTCACCAACCACAAGGGTTAGTAAATACCATAATTAAAGTTCCAAAGTTTTAAGTTCAAATAGAAGTTAAGTAAGTAGCGGAAGCATAGGCAAAACAGTTTAAAACAAAGTTCATAGTTCAAGTTTATTATAGGACCCAACACACGGGTTATGACGACCACTACACATCACCAAGCTGCAAGTTCCTGAGTCACTGGGTACCTGCAAAGCATGCAGTAGGGTATTAACATAATGTTGGCGAGTTCACGAGTTTGTCCAGTTTTTAATTCCAAAAACTTGTTCAACAGTTAATTTACTCATTTATACCATGCCAAGGGGAGCTACCCCTTAAGTAAGCTACTAAACTGGTTTTACAATACCGAATACTATGCGACCGTACGTTTCCGTAGAGTGCCCCGTTTGTCAACGTTCTATCATCATTGACAGTTTGCCAGAGTCTATTAGTTCACTCCCGATCCCATACGCGGGCACGGTGTGAGGCTGGTGAGACCTAAATAGCGCTATCAACTAATAACCCGTTCGCCTGGCCCTGACGACTAATCGGTATTAAGTAGTAGGGACTTGAGTGATAGAGTTTTGTTTAGTATTGCTTGTTGTATCCAAATATAAATAGTAATTAACTAAAGGTCCCGCATAAGGGGAGAAAAGTAGGTTTGTATCCCTCACAAGGGGATAGCGTTGTTTTAAGTTCCGTTTCCCAACCACCGGGAACGCATGCTTTAAAAGTTGTGAACTCACCTTGGGTTGCTCGGCAGATTAGTTTACTTGGTCAACCACGCTGGTCACCACGTCCTAACATGGTTACCAGTATGAGTCAGGCTCGGGTACAAACAAGTCACGTATGTCTTACACGTATCTAACACATAGCATCCAGATTATACTAGCACTCATGAGCAGTACAGTTAACACACAGCATCCAAATCACAAAGGGTTATTGGGCCTATCCTATCCTATCATACTAACAGTTAACAGCAGCATGTATCACAGAGTCCAGGTTAAACATGCAGCCCAAACACGACAAACACGTTGTGGCCCAATAACTATGGTAGGCAGCCCAGTCGAGACCAGGTGGTCTCGACTCGACAGCACGAAGTCTCGAGTCGCAACCAGCGGGTCTCGAATAGCGAATGTCCAACTCGAAATCATGCGGGTCTCGAGTCCCATCTCGAGTGCAGATCAGGGGGTCTCGACTCGATATCGTACCAGTCTCGAGTCCCGGAAGTGTGGCTGCTGGTCTCGAGTTGTTGATGTCTGCTGCCTGGTCTCGAGTGACCATTTAGATGGTCTCGAGTCGAAACCGTGGGTCTCGACTTGTTGTCAGATGAGGAGATCCTTCTAGAACCTCTGATGTACTATCCAATAGAATTGCAATATCATGATTTCTTGTACTAGCCAATCAAAATGCATAAACATGTTCCCTTGTCTAATTCCTAATCACAAAGGATCAAACACCAAAATTTTCAAATATTCAAAACTTATTCATCATATGTTCATACGGTTCATCCTTAGGGTTTTCATCTTGTACACTTGATTATTCAAAATAAGCATACATCATCTACTAAAATCCATTCATAGATTGGTTTATTTCATCATTCAAACACATGTAACCATTTCATTGTCCACACTCAATCCTCATATAGACAATGCTATCAAACAAGTGTTTAACCCTAATCATGTGAGATCCTAGTTATCCTTTTTGACATTTTTACTCTACACACATATGAAAAACAGCTCATATTAACATTCAAATGTGCACACTATTCTTGTTCAAACATGTTTATCATCATCAAAGAAACGTCTCATCATTTAGTCATTTTCAACCACTAAATCATACAAATCATACAAAGAGACATTTAAACTAAGCATGCATCTCATGTATAAATCACGCATCACAATATCTAGTAATGTGAAACACTAACCGGATGATGTTCGGGTGTGAGAGTGGTGTGGAATCAACCGAAAGGGGGGACCTCCTAGTTTGGAATACGAGCTAGAACAAGAGCTTGAGTTGCTACTATTGATCCGAGACAAGAGGAGAGGGTGATGTTGCTAGGGTTTTGTTGAGAGGATGAAGGAGAGTGTGTGAGAGTGAGTGTGAGGGAATGCTTGGGGATTTGGGGTGATGATTGAGTGTCCAAAATAGGAAGGTGTTGGCTAATGAGGGGGCTTTATACTCGTTCCAAGTCGGTGCACCCTAATGGGTTTCCGAGTGGGCTCAAGGAGGTGCGGCCCAACTGTTGTGGGTCACTTGTGGTCTCGAGTCGGGTCCTTGGGGTCTCGGCTCACACATACACACACACACACACACACATATATATATATATATATATATTACATACACATACAAGGATCACATAGCTCAACAAGATAATTCACAAACTTTCATTTAAAACGTACGTACACATAATGTTATTACAAGAAGGTTGCTCGGGAAAACCTAGAGTGTCACATCAATACTCACATTAAATTCTTTATTCTTCTGGGAAAACGGTCGCTTATTCTCACGCTGAAGCTTGGTCAAGGATATCCCCTAGGCTCTCCATGACGATGCTAAAGGTGTTCTCTTTTGTAGGTTTCTCCGGTTGTCGGTGATACGTCATAGTGGGTCTCCGCCAACAGATACCCCATCTTGTTGATCCAGGACTTGACATTGTGTTTGGTGTTTCCGATAGCTGGTAAGCTAGTCTATCATACTACCAAAAAGAGGGCACGTATACCTAAATGCCTTGTTACTTGAAAGTGAATCGATATGCCTTGTTACAAGCAACATTTCAATCATTCACCTTGCTTTTTTTTGGAACAATAAATTTCTTTTAATCATTATCATTTGATTATCATTTGTGTGACTTGAACTTAAGACCTCCTCCTTCTAAACCTTGGTTTTTAAAGAATTTATCTTTGTCAGTGGACCACTACCCCATTGGTAATCTACCTTCATAAGGTTCAACTTTTCGTGTACTTTGAAATTTAGTTGAAGACTATAGGCCTATGGTTGTTACTTGTAAGCATGGTGAGTATAACTAGGGGTGGATATCCGAAAATCCAACTTTTTATTTAATTTTTATTTTTTATTATTTTTTTCATATTCGGAAACGGATTTTTGGATAGTTTCGGATATCCGAATATAAGTTTTCGGATATTTTCAGATATTTCGGATATTTTTTCGGATATTTTTCGGATACTTCGGATATTTTCGGATATTCGGATATCCGGAAAAAAATGAAAATTAAATTTTCGGATATCCGAAATATCCGAAAATTTTGAAAATCGGTATCCGAATCCGAAAAATTCGGATATCCGATTTTTCGGATATTTCGGATATCGGATATTTCGGATCGGATTTTCGGATACGGATACTTTTGAACACCCCTAAGTATAACCCATAAGCGAACGACAAATCATTGAGCTATTGATTAGATCATTACGTTATTGATGATAATCAAGTGTGTGGATCAGATCTATTTCTGCTATATGGGGAAATTCACTTTAGGGTGAGAGGGGCACTCCCCTCTTAGGGGAGTCCCCTCTCTTACGCACAACCAATCAGCACGCGCCACGTCAACTCCCCTCACACCCTCAATTTGATGGCGGCACTCCCCTCTTAGGGGACTTGCTTTTTTTATTCAAAAAGAAAAAAAAAAGAAAATGTTTTGATTGGTTGAAAAGAGGGTGGCCCACCATCTCCCTCCCTCCGTCATGCGGTAACCTCTCACCGCTCCCCCTCCCCGCGTTGATGGCGGCGGTGTTCCCGCTAGGGGACTTGGGTCACCGCATGCCTCCCCGCATGGTGCCCCGTTCACCCTTATTTTGCATAACGGTTATTATATTTGCTGATGTATTTTCCTTTCCTAATTTTAATTTTAAACGCTCAGTTTTCTTAATGATAACCTACATATTTGGATTCTATTGATCTTTTCTACCTACTAATTTCCTAAATTTAATTTTGAATGCTCAGCTTTCCTAATGAGGAGTATGATCAAATACAAACCACATTTTACATACAAACTCTAAGAACCATTTAAAAAGTGTCACTTGGCATCCAACCAATTATAGAGAAATGATAAAATAATATCCTAAATAATATCATTTATATTGAATTGCCTATAAATATGCTAACAATCAATTAATTATTTATTTGGATCTTCCTTTTGTTTTCAATATGCTGATTAAGAAAAGTGTTGATATCATTCAAATATGTGCTAAAATCAATTATCTTGATTAATTTTCATGTGCTAATATAATTCAAAAGTGCTACTTTTATGTATGTATTGTTTTGGTATGTGCTATTTTAACTTTTTTTAAGTGTTAGGATTTGTTCTTACGGTTTGTAGGATAAATATGGTTTGTACCGGAACCAACCCCTTCCTAATGATAACCTCATATATTGACTAATTTTATGCTGCTGATTTTGTTAAGCTAAAAAAGAACGTGTTTTAACCAGTTACTCAACCGACGACCACATTAAGCCGACAATGTTAAACAAATACAAATAATGTAGTTTTATACGTCATATTTTAATAAACAATAACAAATACAACCTTTATTTTAAATAATAACCCAAATAAAAGAGTTAAATAGCATTTTAGTCCCTGTGGTTTGGTCCATTTTTTCAGTTTAATCCAATGGTTTTATTTTTCGCCCGTTGGTCTAAAAAGGTCTCACTGTTACCATTTTAGTTCAAGGTTAACTTCATCCATTATTTCTGTTAACGAGAAGGGCGATTCAATCATTTTATATGGTCGAATTGTCTTTCTAATTAACAAAATTACATATAAAATGACCGAATTACCCTTCTGGTTAACAGAAAAATGGATGAAATTAACCAAGTGGACTAAAATGGCAACGGTGAAATCTTTTTGGACCAACAGGAGAAAAATGAAATATTTGAACTAAACTGACAAAATTACCCAAAACACAGAGCCTAAGACCACCCGTAGTGGCAAAACTTTTGAGCGTTTTTTTCACAAAAACACGCCCCCCATGCCCCATCAACCTCCCCTGGGTGTTATTGAGCAATAATTTGGGTGGAGCGTCATTTTTCCACGCCTCTCCTTGTTTTCTTTGGCCAATAGGATGTTGCCTGCATCACCAACCTTAAAAGTGATTGGATATAATTTTTTTTATTTCACTATACCCATTTTCAGATAATACCCAATAAAGCTTCCTTGCTCACTGGACGTCTGGACCGTCACATAACGCAAAACACCCAAACCTCATGGTCTAAAATGGCATTTAACTCCAAGTAAAATAACAACAAACTTTTCTAGTGCTTATCTACATTCAACTCAAGATGCTTTGCTTATCGCTTACGACGTTCATACTCTATATAATTCAGACCTTTATTTCGGAATGATATTATCATCCACCACCACGTGTCACCATCCTAACGGCCAATCTCCCCCACCGATCATCTTGGAACCCATATAACTGGTTCACCCACCCCACACACACCAAAATATCTCACCCCACCATGGCCCGTTTCTCTCTCATCCCCATCCTCTCTCTCCTCCTCTTCTCCGCCGTCGCCACCGCAGTCTCCCCCGATGATCCGTTGATCCGGCAAGTGGTCCCGGAGGAAGAAATCTCAACCGATCATCTCCTCAACGCCGAGCATCACTTCGGTTTGTTCAAAACAAAGTTTGGTAAAACGTACGCGACTGAAGAGGAGCACGATTACCGTTTGACAGTGTTTAAGTCTAACTTGCGCCGTGCTAAGCGTCACCAGTTGCTGGATCCGACTGCTGAACACGGTGTTACGAAGTTTTCTGATTTGACGCCGTCAGAGTTCCGTGAGAGGTATCTAGGGTTGAAGAGTTCGTTAAAGTTTCCGTCTGATGCGAATAAGGCGCCGATTCTTCCGACTGGTGATCTTCCTGAAGAGTTTGATTGGCGTGATCATGGCGCTGTTACTCCTGTTAAAAATCAGGTATGTTTATTCATCGATTTTATGTTATTTAATAATTTGTATTTGTATTTTGGTTGATTTGTTTTAGATATTATGATTGATTAATTAATGTGTGGGATATTGTTGAAGGGTTCGTGTGGATCGTGCTGGTCGTTTAGTACAACGGGAGCTTTGGAAGGATCTCACTTTCTTCAAACAGGGGAGTTGGTTAGTCTAAGTGAACAACAACTTGTGGATTGTGATCATGAGGTTTGTGTCTTTATCTTTTAATTTCTGAGCTTTTTGGTTATAGTTAAGACAAGTGATCAATCGGTTGGGTTGGTGGATTGAATGGATTGAATTGATGAACCCGGATATGTCTGTATTCATGTCAAAGAGATCAGCCCGGACGATTAAAACACTTGAATCGTCTAACCAAACACGGCCCATGAACCTTTCAACCCACTTACCTAACGGGGGTTGTAAATGGGCTAAACAGGTTGTCGGGCTGTAATAATGTGTTAAACGGGCTGGCGATTGACCTTATAATAGTTTCTTATTCCAATTTGAGACGGGTTGAGAAGTTGACCTGTTTAGCTAAACAAATTAAACAGGTCAACCGGAACACAACCTGTATTACTGGTTAGAATAAAAACTCATAACTTGATTATTTTCATGTCGTGTTTCGGGTTGTGTTAGGAATTGCCTTTTCTAATAGATACTTTGAAAATAAATAGGATGTGTACTTTGCTTGTGTATATCCTTATGAGTGTTTTCTTTTGCAGTGTGATCCAGCTGAAAAGAATTCATGCGACGCGGGCTGCAATGGTGGGCTGATGAACAATGCTTTCGAGTACATACTCAAATCTGGTGGGCTTCAGAAAGAGTCAGATTACCCTTACACAGGAAAAGATGGTACATGTCACTTTGACAAGACCAAAATCGCTGCATCCGTATCCAATTTCAGTGTCGTTGGCACAGACGAAGACCAAATTGCTGCCAACTTGGTTAAAAACGGCCCTCTTGCAAGTAAACATCATACCAAACCAAATTATTATCATATATATGTATTCAGAATTTGAGCTTAGACCCGTTTATCTATCGTTGTTGCAGTTGGAATCAATGCAGCTTGGATGCAGACATATATTGGCAAAGTCTCCTGCCCGTATATATGTTCAAAGAAGCGTTTGGATCATGGTGTTCTTCTGGTTGGATACGGGTCGGCTGGTTATGCACCGGCTAGATTGAAGGAGAAGCCATATTGGATCATCAAGAACTCGTGGGGACCTGATTGGGGAGAGGATGGATATTACAAGCTTTGCAGTGGTTACAATTTGTGTGGTATGGATACCATGGTTTCAGCAGTGGTTGCTACAAATACTTGAACTTTGTGTCTGAATTGTTGAATGAATATTACAAACTTGCTACAATTTACATCATGTACAGTATTAGTTGGATCAAAACCTATTTGCATTCATGATTGGTCTCGTGGATTGAGTTAAAAAGGGGTTTATTGTATCAATATGTAATGAATGTTTATGTTTATGTTTTTCTTGTTATATATATTATCTGATGTAACGAACTTATATATCGTTACTGTTTTATGGAATCATACTTATTTGGCGTGACACTACTTTTTGCTGTAAAAACATGTGGGACTACAGTAGAGATCGGTATCATACCAATCAAACCGATACCGTATCGCATAATACCGACATTGAATTCTGCTAACATAACCATAGTTCATATATGTTCAGATAGTATCGTTATGGTACGGTCGTTAAAAGTCTTAAACCGGTTTTGTACAGTATGGTACCAACACCAAAATCGAGGTAAATTCAAAATTGAATACCGTATCGTATATGTTTGGTCATCGTTATGGTACAGTACCGTTAATAGTCTCAAACCAATACCGTACCGTATGGTAGCGACACCGAAATTGAGCTAGATTCAAAATCAAATACGGCATGATTGGTCATTAGTATTCGATATAAATTTCTCATACCACAGTTATTTTCTAGTCAAGCAAGTTGATTGTATCGATAATGAAAAGTTTGTCATTCCTAATTGTAAAATAAATAAATAGTCATAAATATAAGAAATACGTGGTGGTGCATTTTAATATGATCATCACCGAAAGGAAGTCATTGGTGTTTGCTTGGTGTTTAAGAAACATTAGCTTTATGGCATGGGCTTTACCATTTTTGACATGTTCTTTTGTACACTCTCTTTGGGACTTTTCCACTGTCTCTTTGGTGTGACAATGTTTGAGCCACATATCTTGCAGTCAACTCGATGTTTTATTAGCGTACCAAACACTTGGAGATTGACTTGCATTTTATTTGTGACATGGTTTTGGGTGGTATTTTACATGTTCGATATGTTCCCACTATATTTCAGATTACTGATCTTTTGACCAAATGATTGTCTTCGTCTCGGTTTGACACTCTTCGGCCCAAGCTTCACGTGGATGCTCCACGTTCCGCTTGAGGGGGCATATTAGAGCATGAGAGTATGTATGTATGAATGAGCTGGATAGTTTGTTAGTTAGTTGTTATAACATCTCCTACTTGTATATATATGAGTTTTCTCATTTGTACATATAACTCATTCAAATCAATTCAATGAAATAGTTGAGGTCTTACCTCTTCTTTAAGTGTCTCGCAATCTTTTAGTCTTGTTTAATCATAACTTAAATCACTTTTATATAACCTCTCATCATATCTAAATGATTATATACCCAAAAACGGGATGTTACATGTTCAAACCTAACAATGGTATTAGAACCACTTTTACAACATCTTGAAACTAAATTTATGACAAAGTTGGTTTGTTATGGTAAAAGGTTGTTATTCGTCAAGATAATGATATGTATTTGTGTTGTTTTTTATGCTTGACATACCTAGACCACGTGTTGTTGCTTGTTGAAATTCGATTTGGTAGTGACTATTTCTTCATACTGACATGTACTAATTCTTACTTCAAGTTTTGTTCTTGTTTATTTATTTTTACCGGTATAGACTTATATTTTATAAATATCATGTAACAAGACACAAGATGAAGCCATAGAGGAGGATTTCAATAAGTGGAGTCTTTAACTTTCAAGAATTAGATATTAGCTCAAGGATTGAACCTTGTTCTCTTCATAAGAGATAATTTCTCTTGATCACTAGGCTATAGGCTAAGTGGCGCATGTGTTGGTTGATATGTGATATTTAACATGTTAAAATGTCTTTTAAGAATATTTATCCAAATAAAGAGCTTGGCTAAATGGTTATTTTAAAACTCCAAACAACAGAATTAAATCGATATTTTTAAAACTTGTCTAATTGTAGTCTCAGGCACTACAACACTCCTCCCTGCAAAAGGGTGGCGAGTTACCAATGACTTCAGACTAAAGAGACAAGTCTAGATCTATTCTTTATTCAAAAAAAAAAAATTTGTCACTGCTTGTTATCTTCAATAATATAATGGCAAATGCTAAGGGTGCATTATTTTATAATAAATTTTCCTCTCGCTTCTCTTCTTCCTTTGTTTCTTCTACCAATTCACTATCCAGCATCACCATCTTTCAACCCATCTCACCCTTCTTGTTGCCCACCCATAACCTACTCTTTTGTATCTGGGTCTCTGAAATTTCATTTTTGTTGCCATTTTCATTCAATTGGCAAACTGGGTTAGAATTTTCTGTTAACTTCTTCTTTTTGTCGTTTTCCTCGTTTAAATGAAGGGTATAATCGTTATTTTATGCCATAATAAAAAAAAATTAATCAAATGAGGAAAACGACAAAAAATAGAAGTTAACTGAAAATTCTAACCCAATTTGCCAATTGGATGAAAATGGCAAGAAAAATGAAATCTCAGGGACCAGATACCAAAATTTTCATTTTTGAACTAGAGTAGTAAAAGTGGTTTAATGACATTTAACTCATTTTTAAATATTTTTAGAATGTATCTTTTAACACTTAGGAAAAAAATCTCTATGTCGGTTAATTGACTAAAGTTTTTATGCTTTTCTTCAAACATCACATTGAGTCACTTCAAAACATTTTTATTAATGTGGTTATTATAGTTCATTTTGACTACTTGTTCATGTTTAAAACACAATTCATATAATAAAAGCAATTTCTAATGGCTTGCACCGAACATCAAACATACCCCTTGTCGTGGGTTCGTGATAGAAGCTTGAAAGAAGAAAATGAATTCGGTTTTCATCCCTCAAGTTGTGTGAGGTTTCGAGTGTTTTATGCTAGATTTTCAGCCCGTTTGAAGCCTAATGACAAAAGTTATGGACTATAATGATATTTTCTAAAGGTTTGGGCCAAGATTGCCGGCTGTATTGCATGTTGTCGGCAATTGGACATTTGGTTACTGTTTTGGGCCAAGCAAGACAGACAACTAAAGCCCATGCTATTAGGCCCATTAAAAAACCACATGGGTTGTGCTAACTAATTAACAATGTGCTAACCCTTAAGAATCAAACAAACAAACAATTCAATAATTGGATCTCATAATCATTGCACATAAGTTTACGAATCAAAATCAAGAAAACAAACCCTAGTGTCTATATTAAATTGACTTAGCCAAACATGCTGGTTAAATCAATAAAAACAAACAAGAAACTAAACATTCATTAAAAACTTACTAAACTCATGGGCGGACCTAGCCTTTGGTCAGGGTGGGCGGCCGCACCCCTTGGAAAAAAATTAGTGTATATTTTAGGCAAAAAACCCGACCGCATCTCTTGAAAATATGGTTGAACACCTCATCCGCACCCCCAGCAAATTATTTCTGGGTCCGCCACTGACTAAACTAAAATGTGAATTGTTTATGAAGTCATTTTTTTGAATGGCGAATTTCTTTTAATTTCTGTCGTCTGTGAAACTTAAACCCAAGACCCCCCCCCCCCCCACCCCCCCTTTCAAACTAGGTGTTTAAAGAACTTGCCTTTGTCAATGGACCATCACCCCATTGGTTATGAAGTCAAATTAAAACCGAAGATTTCCAATTGCATCTTCGATAATGTCTGCCTTTCTCCGTGTTATTCAAGATGTGCCAACTTCCGACTTAGGTTCCCTTCTTAAAACCTCTAGTTTTCATGTTTGCTAAGCCCATCATTGGCCCGCAAGCCTAATTAGGCCTTATTAATTAATATGAGCCCACTTGGATTTAAATTATAGCCCAACAATTATGTCTTTCTTTAGCTACAACATTAGTTCAGCAACATATCGAAATTTCTTATAATTTTCTCATATGACTTTCAACGGACTTTCCTTTTGCATTTAGATATAACTAGTGTTGCCAACGTTTTCGGGCTGCAGGTGTAAACCGTGTTAAGTAACAACTGAACTACGATCAAAAAGGGGAAAAACATAATACAAAAACACGAATTTTTAACAGCAAGTGACATACGTGACGTAAAAACTACCAAACATCGTGCTAAATAGCTACCGAGACCTAAGGAACCAAATATGACCACCAAACACTGTGCTAAGTAGCAATCGAACGACGACCAGTCCTGGAAAAAGCATACAACAAAAACTAATAAAAAAACTAAGCTTGTTTAACTTTCTATGACAAAATTATAAAAATAAAAATCAAACTTGTAAAACAAAAATAAATAAAAAAAACCCCTAAAGTTAAAAAAAAACTAAAACCATAAAAAGACAAAACTATGCACTATTTATCAAAATCTTATGAATTAATACATATATATGAATGCCCATTAATTTAAATTGTCATCTTTGACAACCATCCCTCAAAACCACTTCGCACCTAAAAAACAATAAAAACAATACAAAGTAGATTCCATTCCACCAAAATAGTTTTCTGTACAAAAATATAAGAAATAGATATGACAAATGCATAATATGTACTAAAAATAAATATTAGTCGCGATAAATTACGCCTAAAATTTCAAGCTAATAATAGTTTGGACTGCTCGAATATACCAAGTAACCATGTCTAGTACAAGGGCAGAACTAGTAATATGTGAGCCGTAGCACGGGCTACGGCTGAAGTACGTATGCTTAGTTTACTTTTTTTTTTTCAGTTTTATACAAATGATACCCATAAAATAATACAAGAATATCCCTAACTAACCCAAACTTATAAAATAAGGGAACCCGATTGAAACAATGACCCAATTGATTAGATAAGCCCAAAAAAATACAAAATACGTATGGTGGCATTCTTTCTGATTGTCGCCAGGATCTGGAAGAAAACCAAACGTCGCTGGTCATCCTTTACGCACTGGTCTCCTGTTTTGCTGCTGCTAATAACACTGGTTCTATAAAAAAATCCACAATCATGTTGTTTGCTGTTATGATAACACTGGTTCCAGCCATTCCGCCCCTGCCTTGCAGTTTTGCTACTGAAATCGGAAGGAAATCACTGACTTGGTAAGTGGTAACTTGTTATGCAGAATTTTATACTTTTACTATTCTAGTTTATGCAGAATTTTTAGTTTATGCAGTTTAAGAAAAAAAGCTTTAAGAACATAAGAAAAAATAGAGTTTATACTCAAATAAACAAACACGCTAATGCCAATTGAATTGGTGTTTACAAAGAAGCAAATAAACACTACAAGAAACACAACTTTAGCGGTGACGTAAGTCGCCTCGAAAATCGTCGCTATAGGCATTATCGGCGACATGTTTGCCAGTAATGAGACCGTCGCTAATGAACAAAATGTCGTCGTTAATACACATGTCGCTGCTATTGGTTATGCCGGAGAGTTTGTCTGAACGTTCGCCGGAGATGGATTTCCATATTATACTTTATTTAATACTGCCGCTATCGTATTTTTTTTTTTAATATTGTATGAGCATAATAAAAAAAAAAATTGGATACCCCTGATTTAATGGGCTAGTCTCGCCACTGGTCTAGTATATGAAGCCACAATACACAAAATGCAGCTAATTTGTTTTGTTTTTAGCTTGTTCAGTTTAAGTCTAAGCATCGTTGGAGTGGCATTCAACCTGAAAGCTAAACACCCCCTATTTTTGTTACTCTTGAATAAGTTATTTCATTCCCTCATTCATTACCTCATACCGTAGTGTTTGGCAACCAAAACTTTGTAAGGAAGGCTACAAAATACATTTTGGTGATTTTGATTTAATTGGTGTTTAAAAATTCACTGAAATTTGAAGAATGTCCCCTCTGGATGCACTTTGATGAAATATAAGTTCAAGTGTAAATTGGTCATGTTAAGTGGAATTTTGTCAAAAGACGTTTAAAAAAAGGTGTGAATTATTCGCGAATGTCGTGATGTCTAGCATACGTTGTCTTAACAGAGTCTGTGTTAGAGAGCCCCCTCGCACAATAGAACCCCAATTTAAACCCCTCAATAAGAAACCCCTATCACCCAGACTCAAACTTGAGACCTGTAGTGGAAAATTCACCCGGACCCACCATACGTGGAACTTAAATACACATGGCCACCACTAGAGTATTTTTTTTTTTTTTGAAAGGTAAACTTCATTTCACCAACCGGCCCACCTCAAATCGAGGCGCCCAAAAACAACCAACTTACATAATTACAAATTTACACCAATTAAACCAAGACAAATTTTTAAAACTAGTCCTATTTTTGAACCATAAAAAACTCGAAGCTTTCACCTCACTGATAATATCGCCCGCTCTAATCTCTTTATTCTCGAACCTAGCCTTGTTTCTAGCTTTCCATATACACCAAACCGTGATCCTAACGATACCTTTGAGAGCTTCCTTTTTGACTCCGGTTATGCCCACATACTCGTGAATCTTCACAACATCTTTGAAACCGAAGAAAAACAGGTTTTGAATATTACACCACCTACTTATATGATTCCACACCACCGAAGCAATGCTGCACGAAGAGAAGATGTGCGAGACCGAATCGTCCCCATCCCTGCAAAAGACGCACGACTCTTCCTGCATCTGGATATTCCTTTTTTTTAAAGCTTCCACCGTCGCAACCTTGTTCATGGCTGCCCTCCACATGAAAATATTGCACTTTTTGGGAATCCATTTACAATCTTCAATCGGTTCAAGCTGATGACTGTCCTGCTGCCCAGATTTATTAAGAAGCTTCTTAACCGCTTTAACACTGAACTCTTTGTCCTCAGCAGTCAGCACCAATCCATTCCCAAGTATCCGAATTATCACCTAAACAAACTTGGTTCAATCTACCGCATAAATCAGCCAACTCCATGACTTCAACCCCAGCCGCTAATGGTCTGGCCCAGGCCCAAAAATAGGATAAACTTAAATGACTCATGTTTATATATACTAGTGATGGTTTTAAGAGGAATGGCAATAATGTATGATTTATCGAGTTGTATAGATATGCATTATTCATTTTATGTATATAAACATGAGTCATTTAAGTTTATCCTGTTATCATAATGATTAATGGGTTATAGAGTTGTAGGGTGGTTATGAAATACATGGTTATGATTACAAGGGGATAATTTGACACAACAAATACTAAATGAGTACAACTCTAGTTGCCAAGGTAAGTGCACGAACTTTTCTAAAAATATATATATATATATATATATATATATATATATATATATATATATATATATATATAACCAATTTTACAAGTTATTTGTATGATTTTGTGAAATTTTTTTAACATACTTGATACAAATTTACGGTAACTATTCATATTTAATCGAGCTAAATAGCTAATTACAATAATGTCCGTTTGTTTAAAAAAAAATCACATTCAGGGTCTTAACTATAAAAAGTTGCTTGTCTGGAATATGTGGTTTCGATCAGTTTCTAATATCTTTGGGTTCTAAAATAACAGTTTTACCTTTAAGTTCACTAAAAAGTAAAAATCAAAATTCCTACAAAGAAATTTTTAAAAATACTTGAATAACACACAACAAACCTTTGCTCATGGATAAAATACTCAGCGGTATTGGATACCCTTTGCTCATGGATAAAACTACAAAACAGAGGTGTTCGAGTAAGACAGGGAAAGTTGGGTATGCCAGGGTTCTAGTTGATATCCCAGCGGATAGTGAGCTCCCAAACGAGATTGAAGTAGCGTTTCCCCAGGTTAACCATAGACCTGCTAGGGTTGCTACCCTTCGTATTGCTTACCAGTGGCAGCCGGCTATGTGCAGTCACTGTAAAGTCTTTGGCCACTCGCTTAAGTTGTGCAAAAATAGGCCGAAGGAGGTGGTTCCTGACACAGATCCTGCTGTGATGAAACCTTCTGTTCCGAGCACTCCCATTGCAGGTAAGCAGCCTAAACCTACTGATGTGATGGATGTAAATTTCAAAGGGTCAGCGGATGAGTTCACGACAGTTACTAAGAAGGGTTATAAACCCAAGGGAAAAGAAGCGACAAACCATCAGACGAAAGGTCCCGTGAAATTGAATAACCCATCGGCTTCCCAAGCAAATCATGTGAAGAGGTCAACGAATAGGATCAGCCCCAGCAAAGGCAACCAAGAGAAGAGTTCAACGTCAGGTGTTAAGGTTGGTGGAAAGACCTATCTTGCAAAATCTGCAGCCCCTCCAGCTGGCCCAACTGGTAACGCAGGAGGTGTTGATTATACGGGTCCCACAACTCGTTCAGCCAGTAAAAAGGGCAAGGCTTCTTCGGGGTTTGATTTTAGTCGAGCAGTCAATGGATCTCAGCCAAAACCTCAGAACTGTCCTTCGTTGACCAAGTGTAATAAAAGCTCCATGGATGTTGACACGCCTCCGGTTAGTACGTTGAATCGTTTTTCAGTTCTTGATGTTGAAGCGAGTGCAAAATGTGGTTTGCTAGTCGAGGATGAAACTGAATTATACCCGACTGACCCTTTTAACCAAGGCCTTAATGAACAGATTGATCATTCGTCAGCTGGTACACCTGCTTCGGGTCGGATCCTTCCAAATTGGAACACGGTTGCATCGACCTCGACATCAATTATGGATGGTCAGGTTGAGGATATGTATGATACGGATGATGACAATGGGTATGACTACGGCATCACCCAAGCTCAAAAAGACGCCATCCGTAAACGTCTCACGTCAAAATCCCAAACTGTTTTAGCTGAAGTGGCGAACAATTGGGAACCGGGTGAGAGGGATTATTTCGAGGATCTTTGTATGGAACTGGGTTTGGACCCAGATTTCTGTATTGAAGATGTTGCAGAAGACACTAGCGGAACCGCTCGGTTTTTCTCAGGTTTTGTAAAAGACCCGGTGGTCGCAAAACCCCTTCATCATAAGTAATTTATGGATCTTTGTCCTTCTCGTTTGCTGGGATCTTGTTGGTTTTCTTGTATTATTTTTGTCGTTTTCGGTTGGTGGTGGATTATCATGATTGCTTCAGTTTCCTTTGGGTTGATATCTCGTAGAATGGGGACTGGGTTTTTTGATCAAAAGCAGTCACGGTTTGGAAGCTGCTATAATGATACTTTATTGAGGGATGGCACTTATTTTTGGACTTTAAAGTTCCTGGGGCTGTTTATTGTGCTCGGTTTTAGATGTCTGGGCTGGTTAAGTTTTGTTTGGTGGGCTGCTAATCACTTCTGGACGCTGTGTTCGCTTGGGTGGACTGCTTCTTTTTTCTGCTGGGCTTTATCTTCTCTGTGGGCTCCTATGCTAGTTTGGGTTTTTGGTTCTAGAACAGGCCCTCTGGGATTTTGTATGATTGGGCCGCCAGAAGGAGGGGATTATTTTTCAGGTCTGTGGCGCAGACCCAGCTATACCGCAGGCCCCTTGGGCAGCTTTCCTTTGTTTGGTTGTGAATTTAGCGATAGGCCCACATGGCCCTCCTGCTTTGCTGATCCCCCTTGAAGGCCCAACGAGTTTGGCTGGGTTTGTTTCATGGTCTCTTGTTCCAGCTGAAGCCCATTCAGAGCCGGAGTTATATTTGTGAAGGCCCATTTTTTTTGCTAGCTAGCTTTCATTGTTTTTTTAGTTTAGTATTGGTTTGTTGTTCAGTCCATGTCTAGTGGTAGTTTATCTTTATGTTATCCTACTAAGCTATTGTTTTGATAGCCTAGTCGGGTTCTATAAAGTTTTCTCGTTGTTGAGGTTCCCGAAGCCTGTTTTTCGGGGTGTCCTCTTTTAGGAGTTTCGGGGGGTATGCCCCCTTAAGCCCGTAATACGTTTCTTTTTGGAATATATTTGCCGGGCATCTGCTCACTTATCCAAAAAAAAAAAAACACACAACAAACCTATTTCTCCCCTTCGTCAACCCCCTCCCCTTGCAGTCGAAATAACCTTGCTTGAAGGCAACCACGACTATTCGTTGGACCTTGCAGTATTGGTGGTGGTCCGTCGGTAAACTACAAATCACAAAGAGAGAGAGGTCGTTGAAAACTGACACTTACTCTTTTAGTTAATTGGAAATAGAGTTAAGTTCACGTACAAACAACCTTATCGTACAAAATGTACGAAAGACATGAAAATACAAAAAAACGCGATGACATTTTTGTAATTATTTTCTCGTATGGTAATTATCAAAATTACTCTACAAATTATCTTGTAGGGTAATTTTGTAAAATGTTCTTGTAGGGTAATTTTGAAACTTGTAGGGTAATTTTGATACACTTGTAGAGTAATTAACGTCTTGAGTCCCTAACCGCTCATTTTATAACGTTTTGAGTCCAATTTTTAACACTTGTACTTTTATTTTTAGATTTTGACACGGTGAGTATACTAAACCTATCTCATTTTTAGTCCAATTTTTAAGACTTGTACTCTTACATTCAATATAGCATTTTATATCACCTTTTAAAAGAGATATGTAACTCAAATATGATTAGTTATACTCTCCATTTATTGAACAAAGTATGGTAACAGATGCATCTTTTCTTGTATTCACATTTCTTTTTCTTTTTTTTTTTTTGAAAAAAAAAACAAAACTATATATAAGATAAACAGTAGTAATAGTTTCATGAGTAAATTGTTATTTTAGTCCCTGAGTTTTTGTCTAAATTGTCATTTTAGTCCAAATAGGTTTTTTCTTCTCTAGGTTCCTGACTTTTCTTTTTTCTTGTCATTTTGATCACAATATCACATTGCCTAACTTAGTCTAAAAACCATGTTATAATCAGGGGTATTTTTGACATTAAATTATTATGATGTTTATAAATTATGTTGTAAACTACCCATGGTTATCACTACACAACAGTTATGCCAAAAATACCCCTGGTTATAACCAGATTTTTAGAATGAGTTAGGCAATGTGATCAAAATGACAAGAAAATGGAAAAGTCAAAGACCCAGACGAGAAAAAAATAATTATTTGGACTAAAATGACAATTTCGACCAAACCTCAAAGACTAAAATGGCAATTTACTCTAGTTTCATCGATTTACCACTTTATTTTACACTTAAAAGTGTATAAAACCAGTAGAATCGAGTGGTAAATCGATGAAACTATGAATATTATTTACTTTTTTTATTGATTGCTAATGTTTTATGATTTTTTTATAATTATTATTTGATTATGTAATACTGAAATTTATAAACAGTGAAAAACCAAAAAAAAAAAAAAAAAGTTTTAGTTATGCGTAATTTTTTTTTTTTTTGCTTCAGACGTGTACAACTTAGACATACCACTGTACGTTACCCACATTTAGAGGTGTACAAAAAAACCGGTTTTAGAATCGAAACCGGGAAAAAAACCGAAACCGGTTTTTTTTTTTAACCGTTTTTTTTTATAACCAAACCGGTTTTATAACCGAACCGCCGGTTGTAGACTGGTTATGATTCTTGGTATGAAAAACCGGTTAATAACCGAAACCGGTTTTAAAAAAACCGGTTAAACCGGTAAAAAACCGGTTTTTTTTTGGCAAAAACCGGTTAAAAATTGGTCCCAACCGGTTACACCGGTTATTGTTTTGGACTTGAAAAACCGGTTAGTAACCGAAATCGGTTATTAAAAAAACCGGTTTTCATTTTGGATGAAAAAAACCGGTTCGGTTAATAACCGAAACCGGTTTTTGAAAAAAACCGATTTGTACACCTCTACCCACATTGTCGTATTTGGCTTAAAAGCACCTTTGGACACATTTCTAGCTGGGCACCTAAGACTCAATGTTGTAACTACACACCATACTCAAATTGTAGAGACTAAAGTTCTTAAGTTTAGGGTATAATTTTCAAATTTTTAAATAACTACGTAAAGTTTTTGAAGGATAAAATTTTAACGAAACTATGTTTAACCGAAAAAACAAAATAGTTGCTCCTGGTTCTTTTTTTCAATCATTTTTAACTTCTCTTTTAGTTACAAACTTACAATATTTTCATCATCTTACATTTAATAATTAAAATAGTGTCACCAACGTTCGAAAACGCTTCTCACAAAAATTTCTCTATGTAATTGATAAGGGTGTGCAAAAAACCGAATTAACCGACAAAACCGAACCAAATAAAAAACCAGTGGGTCCGTTAATGGTTTTTTTGAAAACAAAAAGTAGCGGGTCAGTTATGGTTATCATTTTTTCCATACTCACCATAACTGAACTGAACCGACATGTAATAAATCTTTATAGGATTTAAGACTTTTCACCATATTTTTAATATTTTATGTTTTTAACTGAAGATTTTTAGTACTTGTGAGTTTTTCATATCATTTTATGGTTTTGGTTGAATGTTTATTTGAATTTATGGAATGTATCATAGCACTTTATTTGGATATTCGATAATAACCGGTATTAATATTATATGTATTTTTTAATACTATGTAATATGCTAATATATACAAATATGCAATAACAATTTATTTCATGTTAAAAAAATTAAGCTATATTTAGCTAAGCTAAATACAAGGTTAACCACTCATAACCGACCAGCTATAACCATCAAAACCGAATAACCATAACCGATCGGTTATGGTTATGGTTATCCAATAACTGACATCCCGGTTATGATTATGGTTTTTTGTCAAAACCAACCCAAACCGACCCATGCACACCCCTAGTTGATATACACGTAGATACACAGGGGAGTGCATATTAAAAATGGCTAAAAGCCCAAGAAGTATGAAAAGCAAAAGTATAGGCAAAGGTTTACGGGGGGTAAGATCAAATAAAAAGTTAATTTTGCCTAAGTAGGATGAGAAGTAATCTTAACCATTCATTTTTCAAATCAATGGTTAAGATTAAAGTGTAGGAGAAATAAGGAATGCAAGGGTATCTTGGTAAAATCCTATTTATGGACTTTCTCTCTCCACATGCAAGGCACATGCATATTCCACCCCAATTTTTTAAACGTTCATAACTTTTTTATACTACGTTATTTTTTCATAAAAATTTCACCGTAAAATCGAGCGTCTTTTTATCTTTAATTTGAGTACCATATTGTATATAAAATATGAAGACTAAAAAAACCCACCAAAATGTGTTGTATTTCTATGTTGTATAACATTTTTTGTGCTGGATTTTTTTACTATATTTTTGTGCTAAATTTTTTGTGCTGGATTTTTTGTCTTAAATTTTTTTCTCATTTTTTGTGCTAGATTTTTTTGTACTACATTTTTTTGCTGACTTTTTTCGTGTTATATTTTTTTGTGCTATATTTTTTTGTCCTACATTTTTTGTGCTATATTTTTGTACTAGATTTTTTTGTGCTAGATTTTTTTGTACTATATTTTTTTGTTGTATTCTTAAAAAAACAAAAGGGGTGCCACATGTCATTTTCACTCCTATTTATAAGGACCAAAATGCCCTTCCTTCCTACTAATTAGGAGTGCCACGTGTCATCACCACAATCCTTCTTAAACTACTTAGGCAAAATCAACTTTTTAGTGAATTCTTCCTCAGATTTACTGACCCATTATTATATTATTATATATTGGGTAAACGAATGTGTGACAAAGTTTATCTGTATATATAATAGCATATTCGAGCTATATCCAAAATATTGATTTTATAGCATAATTTAAAATAAAAATAAAGACATGTATAAAAAGTGAGTTACATTTAAAAAAAAATTAAAAGAAATAAAATTTAATAATAGTTCTTTTTTATTATTTTGCACCTCCTATACCATAAGGCCACATGGTATGCCAATAAAAAGAAATAAATTTCAATAATAGTTTTTTTTTTAATTATTTTGCACCTCCTATACCATAAGGCCACACGATATGTCAATGTTTTTGGATTCGGTACTGAAAGAAAAGCTGATGCGGCTTTTGGGTACCGATTGAAACACCATTCTTTATGTTTCGCTACAAACTAATTCAGGAAGGGAGGTGGGTTATTCACTAAGCATTCCACTCCAAACCACTTTTTCACATGCCAATTACTTCATGCCATCTAAACATTTTTCTTATTTTATAATAAATTAGTCGTGTGATTGGGAGAATAAAAAAAGATGAATACCCCTGTTTTTGGGTGAAAAAGATGAAATGAAAAAAATATGACGTGACGCACATGTGAAGAGAAAAGAGTAGTAGGATGGATGAGATGAAAAAGAATGATATCTTTTGACCTAATTACTTATATACATTTTAAATACCTATTTTTATCCTAAATACCATTTAATCTTATAATTGTAAAAATTTAAACTCATACCACTTTTGTATAGGAAAACACACTTTTGTATAGGAAAACACGTATTACTTAGAGCATCTATAGGTCTCGTGGTCACTAAAAAATATTAAGTTGATTTATTGTTGTTATCAATAGTCCTAAATTAAACAATAGTTTGCTTTACAAATGAGTCGTCTACCTATCACCGCGTCCATGAACTTTATCCCACCCAATGCCCATTAGTGGCCAGGTATCCAACCGGCAACCACAAGCAATGATAATATACTCCCGATTCCACCATGTATAATTGTTAGGTATCAAATATTGTAGAGAGGTCAATTGTAAATGTCAAATAGTATGAGGGTTAAATCTGTGAACCCGTAATAGTTGATTGATAGTATGTTACTTAAACATACGAACTAACGGAATGAACTAGCTAATGATTTGAGATTAATCTCCTTTTTCTGAGAATTCTTCTTCTTTCTCTATATTAACTCAATCTCTCAATTATCATTTTTTGCTTGTAATAATAATGCATGTTTTGTTTTCCGATTGCCACCTGCCTCCGTGTAAATACTTTTTCACTTACACCCAATGGCAGAACAATACAATAGTTCTGTTGGAAATTTGTGAAAATAACATTTTTTTCACAAATATAGGAAAATGCATTTATCCTACTTTTGGACTAGAAATAAATACAAGAAACTGAGGGTTTTTATATATTTATTTGTGGGTTTGTGTTCTATGTTGGAAGAGCTTCGCAACGAACTAAACCACGTCCAAAACAGAGCTACGATGAATGAGATATCGATACTCAAAGTTTGGTGTTTCAAACATAGAATGCTGAAAAATTTGGAAAGTGACACTTTGTCCCACATAAGAGGAGATTTGAAACTTAAAGAGGTATATAAGTGGGAACTCTCCATCCTTATTATTTCATGGAAGCACTTACTAGTGTACACGCGAAGGGTGCGGAGCACTCTAACCTGCACTCGCACACGCGCATGAGGGCCGCCTTTGTATTTTTGACCGCGTGCGCGTGGTGGAGCACAGGGGCTGCAAGGACCAGGTGGTTGGTGACGTGGCATGCAGGCGCGCGGGTACGAGGCGCGTGACCCAGATGGGTCTGCGCGCAGTTGCGCATGACGTGGTAGACAAGTGCGTCAGCGCGCGATGCATGGAGCAGAGACTAGTCTACGCGCATGTGACGTGCGTGGCGCACCAAAGTGAGCCAATACAACACAACTGTCTGGCGCACGCGCGCATGAGTGTGCAAGACCTGCGCGCGCATGAGCCAAAAGGGTGCGCACACACGAGTCTGTCTTGCGTTCGCAGAAGCTTCCAGCAATTATTGACAGAGCAGTTTCATTTAAGCATCTGAAACAGACGAGTCAAACAGTTATGACTGAGAATTAAATGACGAATTAAAGTGAAATGAAGACGTTTAATGCAATTTAATTCTCTCATTTAATTTATTTTTCTGTTTCATCTCAGACCTGCAGTATAAATGGGCAGGAGACCTGCAGTAGAATATACACCGAACAACACAACTTCCTCTCTACTGAATCTTCATCTTTTCTTTCTTGCAGCAAGGTATACCTTCGGGGTTTTTGTCAAGTCCGGCAGTACAACTGTTAAGGCTGTTGTATCCTGGAAACAAATGAGTTCCCCTGGGAGATTCGAAATTTGTTTTAAGGGACCCTTGTCTAACACGATCCTCAGTCAAGAACACCTGTTTTGTTTCAGTTTTGTTCTTGTTTTTCTTTTTATTTCAGTTGTAACTTGCACTGTAATTTACTGCTTTCTTATTTCAGTTGTAATTCAAGTTAAATAAAAGATTTTATTTATTTATTTTGCAGGATCGGACTCCTACAGGTTCACCCCTCCAAAATTTTATATATTAACTTGAAGTTTATACACTTTGTCACCTCTTAGACTATGGGGTGTGGTGAGACTTGGGTTGGGGGCATTGCTCGACACGTGGCGAGGGTGAGATCCATAAGCTAATACTAAAAAACTAGGGGTGTGGTAGGGCGTCGCTTAGCTGGATGTGGCCAACCATGTGGATTTTTTTTTGTTTAAACTATTTAAAATTTCATTTAATAAAAATAACACACTAATTAAAATAAATGATTACATAGAATATTTTAAAAAACTACAAAGAAAATTAAAAAAAAAAACTACATAAAAAACCATAAAATAAAAAAACTACATAAAAACTACGCCATGTTATATTTTTTTCATTATTTCTTCTTTCATTTCCAACGTCATTGCAAATTGTGGGCCGGTAAGGTAATCGACGGGCATGGCGAGAAATTTCATATCTTTGCGTTTTTGTTTTAGAGATATCTTTTTATCGAACGACGCTTGGATATTTTTCCTGATCTCGATCCTTTGTTGTTGGAGGAAATTGAATGTATCAATTTTGGTATTAAGATCATACAACTGCTCGGTGTACATCCGTTTACCCAATGCCAAACCCAAGGCCGAACCCGATCTTGATCTTTGAAGCTACTTTTTTGACGTGTCTCTACCAGTTGGGCGGGTAGGAGAATCATCAAAATCATCTAAATTAAGATCAAACTCTTGATCACGAGCATCGTACATACATACATCCCAACAATGCATGTACTTGAAGTCGTTCTTCTTGATCTCTTCGTATGATAGCAACGGATTCTTGACAAAGTCAACCTCGGTTTCACCGCTTCTTGGTGCGTTCTTCACCTTATGGATACAAGCATTGAGCGCAGTGACTTGTGTATTTATATCCCCCACTTCGACGAGATGCTATTATTTTTACGATACACTTCCCCCTTGCATCTGCGCATGAAATGTTTTCTTGATCGAATCCCAAAAAAAAAAATTTGTGTCGTGAATTCTCTATTCCAAAAACACAAAAAATATTATAAACAATATAAAAAAATTATAATAGAACTTAAAACAATAATATTGTAAGCATTAAATAGGTTATATTAAAAAACACCATGAATCAGATTTTGCGATTCATCGATCCAACATCTTATCAAAGTAACTTCTTCTTGAAGCGTCCATTTTATTTGTGTTTGTTGAGCGGCCGCTAATGCTTTCTCTTCATTGGGTTTTTTTCTTGTGGCTTCGTTTTTTGGCCTTTTTTTATGACGAACCACCAACGTCTTGCGGTTGAGTTTCAGGCACGAATTCGGGTTGGGATAGGGTAACTGGTATTTGTTGTTGTGACATTGGAATAGACGAGTCGTCGTATGAAAAGTTTGTGTATACATGATTTCCTATATACGATGCGATTCCAGCTAGATCAGGACACGGTGAGTATACTAAACCTTGTTGCGGTTGTTATGGATGGCCGTGGGTAATGGGTATTTGTTGATGATGCGGTGGACGGTTTGGTGGCGGGCTAGGGTTCGGGTTTTCTTGGTATCCAAATTGGTTGTTTGGGTCGTAGCCGCGGCTGTAAGGATGCATTGTAGGATGTTGTGGGCTGATTTTATAAAAAATAAAGAGATATGGTAGAAGAAGCAGAGAAGTGGTAAAAAAATATAAAAAAAATGGTGGGTATTTATATACTGGTTTAATATGTAAATAATTTTTTTAAACTAGCCATTTGGCAACAACTACCACCAACGGCTACTTTGAACTAGCCAAGCACAGCCGCCATGTTACCCAGCCCCCCCCCCCCCCCCCCCCCGCCTTATGCCAGTCACAATCTCCACTCCAAACCCGACGCTAAGCCAGGGTAATGTAGTCGACGTTAAACCTCCTTCAATGCCAAAACCGCCGCCCCACACCCTATAGTCTTATTAGTATAAAATGATTTGAAATCTTTAACATAAAGGTATAATGGATAACAAGAATGTTATTATCTATTTATGTGGAGATAATAAAAAATATCTGAAAATGTCGTTGGGATTGTAGATGTGTTCGTTGAAGTAATGTGATTTTTTATTAAAAACAAAGTTTGTGGATTTAACTACCATGTAAGAGTTACTTAGTGGGTTCAAATTTAATCCTTGCATCATTGGTTAAAATAAATAAAATAACATATTTTTTTTATTTAATACAACTTTAAGAAGGTATGAATATAATTATAGAATAATATGTTAATTGAAGATTTTTTTTAGAACGATACAGAAATTTTAGAATAACTAGTATTTTTATGTGTACACAGATTTGTAAAACAAGTTTCTATGAAATATTTTTTAAAGTTAAAGGAAATACAAAATGAAGTTTCTATGAAATATTTTCTAAATTTAAAGGAAATATAAAATGACGTATATAAGTTTGAATGATTTTTAAAATTAGTTTTTTTCTCAAATGTTGATCAATCTTTTAAAAAGAGAGTTATTTTAAGATTAAAAAAAATATAAGTTAGAGATTACATATCATGATTCAATCCATAAATATTTAATAAATTGAAATTGTCCAATGAAAATATGAGTGAGAAACAAATCTACATTCAAAAACACAATTTTGGTAAATAATTTTATAGCAACACTATTATGATAAACTAGTAGTAAGACCAGTGTGCAAACACGGATGACTTTTAGAAAACCATGAATAACACATTTTAATAGAAAGTAAAAAAATAATTAGTGCAGACTTACAAAATTGATATAAACTAATGGTCAACAGGTTTAGTCAACAGGAGTTCCATTATGTTGATCGACTGTTAATAACCACTGTTTCTATCGACTGTTAAAAACCTCTGTTGCTTTCCAACAGACGTTTGCTAACAACTGTCATCCATTATCTCCAACAAAGGTTCCTACATTCATAGATGCTAAGTATCAGATGTTAGTCAACCCATGTTAAAAGGGTTAGTCAATAGAAGTTAAAAGGGTTAGTCAACAAATGTTAAGAGAATAATACTATGAACGATAAATTTAGAGCTCTCATTAAAAATGAGACCTAGGAACTTGTTACTAAAACGTCAGATATGAACATTTTTCACAGCATGTGTTCTCAGGATAGACTTCATGCAGAGCAAGTATCAGATGCTTTTATGCATGCAAGTATCAGATGCTTTTACAAACTTCTATTGCTTTCCAACAGACGTTTCCTAACAACTGTTCCTCCATTATCCCCAACAGACGTTGCCACAATGACGGATGTTAAGTATCAGATGTTAGTCAACGCATGTTAAAAGGGTTAGTCAATAGACATTAAGAGGATAGGGCAACAGACGTTAAAAGGGCAAACATATGTTAGTAGGTTATGTAATTTTAGGTCATTTTACCATAAGATTGTAATGAATGATCATGTGTGTTTTTAAATTCATAACTTATTAGGTTTGTACTTTACAGATTGCAAAAAACAATCATACATAAATAAATACTCGACAACAACTTACATGATTTACACTTATGTAAAATCTAAAAACACAGGTAGTCTTTAGAAAATTTCTATACAAAAATTTATTAAAAACACAAATCGCTATACATTGTTTTTTACAAATTGCAGGAATATTCGTAAATTAATAATTGCTCTTTTTCAACAATACACATTATACACTAATATAACATTTAATAAAAACATCACACCTAATAAATTTATAAAGCATTATAATACATGTTACATGTTGAATATAAAAAACATCATCCAAAATTTATAATAAATATGATTAAGTAAAAGACACACAATTAAATGTTTAAAAATCATCAACCATGACATAACAACATGTCATCATAGGTTTTGTAAAACTTCTTTGTAAACTACATTAGTAGTAGTTGTACAAACTCGTTTTTCTTTATCACAGTTCAAAAGTTTCAACCCCTTCCTACTTTTTACCCTATATACAACATAGAGTTGGCCATGACTAAATACTGGACGTGGAAGATACAAAGCAACATGCTCTAACGATTGTCCTTGACTTTTATTTATTGTTATAGCAAAACACAGTGAAAGTGGGAATTATCTTCGAGAAACCTTCACTGGTATTCTTTTATCAGAATGTGTCATCTTCAGTCTTGAAATCAAAGTATGGTGACCTATATTAGTCCCTGTGATAAGTTTTGCTTCAATCCCAACTTTTCCGAGTTTCGTGACTTGTAAACGTGTACCGTTACACAATCCATTTGCCTGATCAATGTTTCTTAGTAACATCACTAGAGAACCAAGTTGCAATACTAACTTATGGTTAGGTAAACCAGACAAACGAAGATTGTTTAACACATCAGGAGGAAACAATGCCATGTTAATCTCTGATTCTTCCTCAGATTGACATAAACTATCTGAACTAAAATAATTTTTCTCTTCACCAGGCAGATTCTCTAACAACTCTTTATTTATTGAATCCACAACTTCATTAGTTGGAACAAGAATAGCTCTTTGTTGGAAATACGTGAAATCCCACAAAAAATTATTCATGTCCGGATATGTAAATGAAATGAGAGAAGAAATAGGATGGACTTGATCATGAATAGGTAAATCATCTGGAATTTCAATATCTACCTCACCATCATTTTCTTCACCAATGAGACCATCACCAAGATTTAAAATCCATTCTGCAAATTCCTTTATTTCTTTCAGATCTGTTTCCTGACATCCAACTCTTAGTCTCATATTCTCAAGCTTTAGTACTTGACAATATCGCCATATATAAGAAGAATTCAAAGAAGCAATGACTATCATGGTTCTGGTACCTTTAAGGATGACCGGAAGAATTTGTCTAAAATCACCACCAAATAGAATGACCTTTCCTCCAAAAGGCTTGCATTCCATGTTTGATTCACTTGAACGTGATATGTCTCTCATTGTTCTATCGAGAGCCTCGAAACAATGCTTGTGAGTCATAGGTGCTTCATCCCAAATAATCAAAGTTGCTCTTTTAATTAAATCACCTAATTCAGTATTAGGCTCTATCAAACATATTGAATCCTCATTAATGTTGATTGGAATTACAAACCTTGAATGAGCAGTTCTACCACCATCCAGCAAAAGTGAAGCAATTCCACTGGATGCAACATTCAATACAACTTCACCTTTCGATCGTAATGCAGCTGCGAATGTCTTCCAAAGAAACGTCTTTCCAGTTCCACCATAACTATATACAAAAAAGACACCTCCATCACCTTTTTCAATCGCTTTCATAACAATTTTATATATTTTTTTCTGTTCGGCAGTTAAACACTTTACATAACCATCATGTTCCCTTTGTAGAGCTACTCTGTCATACGATAGTTCTTTTATTATCAATCGATTGTTCGACGATGAAACATAATTGTCCGGAATTCTTGGCATGTCATCAAAATTTTTCACTGTACTCCCATTGATAAGTAGCAACTTTTCAATTTCAGATAGACAAATATTTTCAAGTTCTTCTTGTTGAAGAACCAAATCTAAAACAAATGTTTAAAAAAGTATTAGTTTTTTCCCGATAACGGAGTTATTGCATAATATTAAAGTAGTTGTATATAAATTTAATAAGGTAATCACATTACCTGCATTACCAGTTATCTTCCATTGCTGATACAAAATATCTTCACATAACAGGGACTTCGTTTCCGACCAAAAAATACCAGGACGAGATATCGAATTTGATAACAATAACATTACAAAAAAAAAGTCCTCAAGAAATCTCCGGTTGACCATGTGCTAGCTTCTTTGATTGCATTAACATATTCCTTATCATCATCCAACAGTCCTCGTGCCAAACATGCATCTTTGAATGTTTCAAAATTTGTCCATCAACCGTTTTTTTATCTTCAAAACAGGTTGGTCCCCTAATATGATTCAGTAAAATCCTTAGGTAATAACAATCACCAAGTGATGGTGGGACATAATGTATCCTCCCAACTGATCCATATGAATACTTTCTTCGATACCATTTCCGATTTTTAGCTTTCCATACATAATATCCCGGGAACTCAACATACTTCAATGTCTTGGCAAATTCATCGACTTTGTTACAATTCATCAACTCTGTGAACATTGTCATTTTCACAGTTGGATCAGTAACAACATCACACAAATTATCATGATCATTATACACAACACTCTGACCATCTTCACAATGAAAAGGCAACACTTCAACAGCTGGATATCTATAATGTATATCATACATGAATATTCTCCAAGCAACTTCACAAGCAGAAATATACCTACAATCAAGGTATTCTTTTATCTCATCTACAACTACATTTTGCTGCGTATCATTGTTGGTGGTATTAGATTGAAAAACAGAAGCCGTGACTCTATCAGGCCTCTTATTAATGTATTTAAACAAATATTTGATAGAACCTGACTGGTTGCACCATTCAACGTTAATGTGGCACTGATACTTTCTGAGCAGGAGGGTATTGTAAGGAACTACAAACCTATTATCAAGTGCCACGCCATTATTTACTACTGTATTACTTATTTGACGACAACGATAGACATGATATCCTTCAGAATCAACACAAGTCTCATCTACATGTTTTTTGGGAAACTTTTTAGAACATTTTTGCTGAACCATACATGGACGAAGTGGGTTGTTTGTACCACATGGTCCATGAATCATAAATTGCTTGACAAGCTCATATAATTCAGGATCTCTTTCTTTATCTGGTATCTCAGCACTAATAACACGATCAATATCAGATGCAGTTGGAAATTTGCTTTCAGCACTCAAGAACAAACATATGTGAGCATGTAGCAGTCCACGCTTCTGAAATTCAACTATATACATAACTAAAATTTTTCAAGAGTCAGCTGTTAGATAAATATAATTAGATGTTCAAAGTTAAAAAAAATATAAGTAAAAGGTACCTTCTTGTATATCACCAAAGAATTTATGTTTCTTCAAATCTTTTATTAGACGATCCAATTTACACTTGAATAATCTAGAGATAATATCCGGTCCGTCTTCAGCATTAAGAGCTTTATCATGCAAACACCTATAAATCTCAGGCCAGTTAGGATTACAAGTCACCGTTATGAATAGATCGGGATTTCCAACAGACTTGCAAATTGCCATAGCATCCAAGTACTTTTGCATTATATATCGAGAACCACCAGTAAATGATGAATGTAAAAGTATAGGTTTACCAAAATTTGAGGCATTATTCTCTCCACTTTCAACAGTAGCATTCAAATTCTTAAGACTTTGCGTTCTAAGATTCGGTTATTGTGTCCTTATATAATTCAGCCTGGAAAATTCTATCATCGTGTATCCATCAACCAAAAACTGTTGAACTAGTTTTTTTGGCATTAACTAACAATGAAAACTGATTATGTCTATCTTGTATTTTATAACAAAAGAATTCTCTAATTGTAAGGTTGGTTCTAAGTACCTCATTATCAACCGCAATCCCTCTATGTTTAATACCAACTCTATAACCATCTTCTACATATGGGAAAATAAGTGGATATTGCAAAGCAAGGTAAGAAGGATGAAGTTCACTAATACTTTGAATACCACTAGACTTCTTTATAACAACAATTTCCCGTTTATCAAATGCTCCATCAAAATCACCAATTATTAACGCAGCAATTTCTTATGTTGTTGGTAAATTGTGAACTATTCCATCCTTATCTCTTGTTCCAATAAGCTTCAGGGTTACATCTTGCCACTCATTTTCTTGAAAACAATCTCTTACCATTCTGAAGGACTGGACAAGAGGATTGCAAAAAATCCAACATATTTTTAAGACTTTTGATGGTTGTAATATCAAGCTGGTTGTTTCTTGTAGTTTTGGATTCTATCTGAGAACTGCAAGAAATATAAAATATTAAAATTTACATTCATTTCAAATGAAACATGGATGCGAATATATTAGGAAGCAATATATATAATCATAAATGGCACAATTTCATAAAGAAGTTACCTTACTGTTTTTTGATGATTTACCACCTCGTTTTGTGAATCATATATGTAAAGCTGTGAAAATTTGGGTTCTTACCCATCGTCCGGAAGTAGACTACCCATTCGATGATAATTCTGCCTTGTAGTCTAAATAAATAAGAACATTTTCCTCTCTGATAACTTTTGTCAACCTTCCCACCAAGATATGTGAACGAAAACATCATGCTATATGCTCGAATGTTATTCATGAAATTCTGAGACTCTTAGCTATGGCTTTTATATAAATGACATAGTAATGGAGGAGGAGGTGGTGGTGGTGGTAGCTCAACATCTCCATTTCAACAGCAAAAAGAATATGATGTTTTCTTACGATTTTGATTTCCCCTAAGCATTTCATTTTTCCATAACATTACATCACATTTAAAACACACAAAGATGGCATCTCCATGATCAATATAATCTTTAGGATTGAATAAATTTATAAGTCAATATAAGTTATATACACGCTGAAAGCTTAACAGGAATTTACATTCGTATCCTATACCTTTAAAAATTCCATAAATCTTCTTAACTACATAATTTGCTAATATCTCATCACTCATTGATAGTTCAATTTTAGGTATTCCACCTATATTGAAACTTGTAAGATAAGACATATACAACAATTCACAAAAGCTAAGATATGAATATACATTAAACAAACATTTTGTTTTCAAACATTTAAAACATACAATTTGTAATATTTGATAATGGAGTCCTCTCAACAAAATCGGATGTTTGCTTAGTACTTCCAAAAGGAATGTGATGTACATTCCTTGATGAGATTTTTCTTGATGAATCTTATAAGACAAAAGTATATAAAATAAATGAACAAAACTACAATTCATAATTAAATTACAAAAAAAATATATGCAGTAAGTTTACCTTTTTCTTTTGTAGATGAGTGATGTGGCATCTGGGGAAAATCCACAACCATCCTAATCTAACATCTTGCTGTCTTGGGATTACTTATCAAATTTCAGGACGACATTTCTTTCAAGTTGGGGATGATGTGACAATCCGAGAATTCAAGATCCTTTTCTACGCTTCACTTGTTTCGCAATCTCGTTTTGACAATTTGTTTTAGGGCATGAATCTTTGTGTGATTGATTAGAGTATTTTGATGCTTAGTTGAATGTTAAATGTTCACTGTTTTTGAGGGGTAAAACCCTAGGCGACGAAGAATGGGGTATTGGTCACCTCACATCTCGACGAAGAACGGATCCTTCGTCAAAACACTCTTCGGCGAAGAATAGGTCCTTCGCCAAGAGATGATTCGTCAAGTGGGTATTTCGTCGAACAGGGTCTTCGACGAAGAATGGTCAGCGGCCCAGTTCTTTGTACAGGCCCAACCCACTCCCTTTAGAACTTACATATATATATGATGCATAACCGATCAATTGCAAACCCTAGACTCCCTCTAAACCTAACGAAGGCAGCAAACTCTCTTGAGGCATCATCTTCTTGGTCTAATTCCCCTAAGCACTGTTGTTTTATCTTGTATCAAGGTTAGTGTTTTGTTTTGTTCATTGGATTTATGTTCGATACGTGACCATGTGTAGCGATAAGTTGTATGAGTAATTAGGAATGCATGCTAGTAGAAAACTTGATGAACTGTATCATGTGATTTGTAGTATGTTCGATGATTCATGTTGATGAACGACTGTAACTACGGAATGTATATAAGTGTTTAAGAAGGTAATGAATTATGGCCTGTAATCTGTAACTGTTGATGCACGAATAAACCGGTAACCACGAAAGAAACCCTGAATGTTGTGAAGGCTGCGACGAAAGATCACCCAAGTCGATGAAAGTTAAGGGTTCTTCTTCGCCGCCGAAGAATGATCTTCGTCATAGGTGACCCGACGAAGAATGGGGATGTTTCGTCATGCATGGTCTAGACGAAGTATGTCCTTCGTTGTCAATGATATTTCGTCGTAAGGGTTATAGATGGAACAGTAGAAGTATACGGTGTGTGTGCAATGTTGGATGTCTGTGTTTACAAATGTTAACTGTTACGTGTCTTGTGAAATATGAACTTGTGATATGAGCTTGTAAATGAAACAACTACCTACTATGAGATTTCATGATGATAACCGGCTGTTAAGTGTTAATTGGGACTTGGACTTGTGAAGTAAACTTGTATGTGGCACAATAATCTGTTGTGTGGATAAACTTTGTTAACATGAATGATGTGTGACATGGCTAACAGCTATAACATGCATATTATGTGTATATATATATATATATATATATATATATATATATATATATATATATATATCATGAACGTAACTTGTGTAATATGTGACAAAATATGTGGTTCAATGTGAATACAGAACTGATTGTTATTGATAAACCATGTTAGGACGTGCTTGATCAATTGATAAACAAAGTAATAAAACATACCAAGCAAATCCAAGGTGAGTTCACTTCTCTCAAAAGAAGCATGCGTCCGGTGGGGACAATCAAACTGACAAAACTTGTAAACGGATTTTTGTAAACCCATATCCTTACAGGGGATATGAGGTGGTTTTCAAATACCCACATCCTTGTAGGGGATGTGAGGCGGATTTCACAAACGCATATCCTTTGCAGGGGATATGCAACGGTTTTCAGTAAACGTTGATGCTGGATAATAGACTCACTTTCTATCACTTAAGTCCCATCATACTACCGGGTTAGTTGCTTGTAGGGCAACGAGGTTATTAGTTGATAGCGCTATTAGGTATGGCACCCTCACGACGTACATGGATAGGACGGGCGTGAACTAATAACTTTAAATCATGACCAATGTTTGATAGAGCATTGGAGAAGGGCAAAAAGGGTCGTCTGCGGTATCGAGTTATTATCAGCATAACATATCATAAGTCACTACTTGGTATCAAACGGTCAAAACAAACTGTGAACTCACTAGCGTTGTCTGATACACGTTTTTCTGCATGCTTGCAGGCCTTTAGGTACATGTTGTTGGAACTTGCTGTCTGGGATGCTGGAGTGGTCATGGGTCAAGTTACAAGGAATCACAAGACAAGTTTAATGGCTTTATACGCTTGAGTTACGAAATTTTTGACTATTGTATTATGCTTCGGCTGATTAATAAATAATGTTTTATAACGCTTTATTCTAATAAATGAAAGTCTAATTGAATTATTGTTATGAGTTCAATGTGATTGGTGGCTAGATCCTGGTACGTCACACGCCTCGCGGGGAATCCTGCTTGGGGTATTTTGGGGGTGTGACAGTTTGGTATCAGAGCCACTGGTTATAGTGAACTTGGTTTTAAAAATGTTTTTTTTTTATAAAACAAGACTATAACCGAACAGTTCTGAATTCGACCATGACACTCAGCTCCAGATTGCAAGGTTCATCTCTCTCACTTGTTGCATACATTACATGACTAGTACACATTTGTTTATGACGTAACATACGAACACAAACTCATCACTATAGCATGATGGCATGGATTGCTTGCTTACTTTAAGATGCGTTGATAGTATGCCGTAGTCCTTAGATTTTTGTGATCTTATTACTTTGACAACCTCCGTTGATATCTGGGTTTGAAGAACCATTTGACACGAGTTAGGAGGAACTGAGATGAGCATGCAAATCACAAAATTATTGTGGGTGCACACATAATAATAATGTGGGGTGCATGTGAGTCCCAGGGAGGCTTAACAAGTGAAAAAGTAGTTCCGTTCTTTTATTTAATCAGTGAGAAACGTAACCAATCTATAGGAGTCCTGGCAGTGATTGTCTCCTACTCGAGCGTGATCTTTTCACTCCTCTCTGAGTCCTTACAAATCTCGATGCTATCGAGTATCACCTGAACACTCATCTGAACGTCTAGCGAACTGTGTAGAATGTTAGGTGCTTGTATGAATGTCCCTGAGTTGGATGTCGCAGTGTCAAATGGTTGGTCTATACCTTTCCCATGCCTCTTTGTTTGTTGGAACTCACTGTATTGACGCTTAGATCCCGAAGTGCGATCACTTCTGCAACACTGTCGCAACATACCGTGTAGTACTCAGTCAACTTGTAAGATCGATGGAGAAGGGGATGAGCGTAGTACCTCACCGACCTCAGTATTAGGACAACCCTGACTACCGGCCACGAACACCAGCAAATTGACTACAAGCAAATCCTTAACCTTAGTCAACGACTTATAGGAGTAAACTCTTACGAATCAATTGGGACATAAACGATGACCATTGGCTATAGAGTGGAATGTGTAACTGCCCGCATAGCCAGTAGTGCCTTAGGATGTATCACGGAATGTGAAAAGATGGACCATGTTGGTGAAAGGTCATAGGACTCCGTTTCAAGCAACGACATTAGAGGCAACAGTAACGGAAATATCAAAGTACTCATAAATCGTAGCCTACAGTATGGAAATGCAGGCGCCTATGGAATGGATTGACCGCTGTTAAATCAAGAGGACAACAACCAAAGGGACGACGGCGGTACTGGAAATCCTTGTAACGAAAACAACAACACTGGAAATGATGCTTGTGGAAGGACTTTTAGGATTGGTGAGGGCGATGCTAGGAATATAGCAACATGGTGGCCTGCACGTTCTTGGTAACTAATCGCTTCGTCTCTGCTCTGTTTAACCCTGATGCTTCTCGAAACCGAGCCTGTTATGGAATCGGCTGATGGCAAGTCAATTGAAGCCTCGTGTGTTCGTGGGGATGCAAACTCGACCTTATGGGACAAGTGTTCGACATCGACCTTCCTTCTGCTACCCTTGATAGTTTTGATGCAGTAGTTAGTGTGGGTTGGTTATTCAGACATCGCGCAGATATACCCTATGAGGGAAAATTTGCGTATCCCTCTCCCTAGTGGAGAACCATTATCTGTTCTAAAGTGTCAGCGTTGTGTAAAGGTTAGCATCATTTTCACAATGAAGGCCAGAAATGTCTACTGAGGGAGTACCCCGCTATGTTAGCAACCGCTACTGATGTTAAGGCTAAGGAAAAGAGGATCGAGGATCCATCAGTTGTTCGTGATTCTTCTCGGTGGGCTACCCGAGGAACTTTCAGGCTTACTTCCACAACTGTTAGGCAGAATTTCGTACTCCTTACCGTTTTGCATCAGGAAGGGTGCAAGAACTGTCCAATCAACCTCAGGAACTAAAAGGGTGGAAGTTCTAACGATCTAGCTCCTTGTCCGGGGGAGCCTGAGCTCTATTGTGGAAATGAAGGACGAGTCCATTCGTACGTGTATAGACTACCATGAGGTGGCAATCATAGACGGACACCCTCTATCTCACGTCGACGACCTGCTTGACCTGCCGCAATGATCAAGCTCCTGTTCGGAAACCGACTTAAGATCGGACTGTCATATGATGGAAGACTCAGGGGAGGATGATTCCTAACACGGCGTTACAGACATTGTACGGCTATTACGACTTTCTGTTTATGTTATTTAAGTTATCCAACACACCAGCAGCCTTAGGGAGCACATGTATGGTATGTGTCAATTTCATTTCGCCAAGATTCGTCAACCGTGGTTACCTATGATGTTTTGAATCACCTACGGGAGAAAGGAACACTATGAAACGACACTTGAAATTTCATCTTAGAGCTCCTAGGGGAGGAGCAACTCCATGCGAAGTCTACCTAAGTGTGACCTCAGGATTCGAGAAGTACACTTTTTGGTCACGAAGTCAACGAAGTGGGGATACACGTGGTTCTCGCTAAGATCCATTTTATTAGAACTAGATCGGCACCAAAGAGTCCTTTGGGGATATAGTAATTTTTTTTAGTCACGCTAGATATTGTCACTGACTCATCAAGGGATTTTCGAAGATCGCGCAGCTCTAATCTCCTTAACACAACAAGGTGCTGTGTATTCATGGGAGACAAAACAGGAGGACGTCTTTTTGGCTCTTGAAACCCAACCCTGCAATGCACTGAGCATCGCTTCTACCTGGGAGTACTGATGATCTAGCGATATATCATGATGGTTCGAATCGGAGGCCCAGTTACACGCCGACGCAACACGAGATGGTGATGGCTTACGTAGTGGATTTAAAAGAAGAATTGCATGGGTCACAACCTGCGGTGGAAGCCATGGTCTTTGGAGGCATTACCTGGACGGTACCAAATGCACTATTTAGACCGATCACAAGGGCCTCCAGTGTACCCTTGTCTCGAAAGAGCTAAACATGTGATGGCGTCACTGCATGGAACTCTTGAGCGATTACGACTATGGAACCTAAACACGTATGAGCATGCAGCCCACCATCGACTCTAGCTTACCCGATCAGGTTCGCCCTGTTCAAACCAAACTGCTGAAGGAAGGGAATTTTCAAGTTGGGTCCATGCGGGGCAGGGAGGAATAATTTTTGGCAAGTTGGATGATATTCGCTACTTCATGGAACGAATATGGATCCCACTATACAACAATCCAAGGGAACTTGTGTGGAGCGAAGCACATCAGCCTCGATATCCTAGTCGTCTGGATTTTGATGGAATATATTAGGAATCTAAGGATCTGGTACTGGTGACTGGGCTTGAAGGCTCACACAGCGAAGCATGTGAATGACGTTTGTCTTGTGTGAAAGTCAGGGGGGAACATCAGAAACCTTCTGGTTTGGGTCAGCAACCAGGAACACCCTTATGGAAATGAGAACACATCGCCATGGATTTGTCACTGGTCTACTTAAAACTCGAAGCGGACCTTGTCACCTGAGTGATTGTCGATTGTCTCACGTAACCCGCACACTTTCTTGCAAACTAGAAACTGATGAGCCTTCAAAGCTTGTGAACATTCCTCTGAGAGAGGCGGCTTCTAGGCACGAGGTGCCAACTCCTATTACCTTTGATTGAGATCTGCGTTCATACCCGATTCTTGGCAGGCAACGCACAAATCCGGTGGCACACGTCTAGACGTGAGCGTTGCTTATCACCGTTGGACAAACGGTCAGAGTAAACGAACCATCCTGACACTCGAAGACATGCTGCGAGCATGTGTGTGATGGACTTTAGTAAATTGGAAGGACACTTACCTTTCGTTGAATTCTACTGCAGTAGTTACCATTCTAGTATTCAGACAACTCTGTTTGAAGCATTCCATGGACAATAATACCGATCTCCTTGTTGGACTAAGGTGATTGACAACTTAATTACGAGTCCAGGACTTGTACTCGAAACTCTTGGGAAGATTGGTTGGATCGAGAATCGTTTGGCGGTAACGCGTGACCGTCAGGAAAGCTGATGAGCTTAGGAAGCGCTGGAAGACCGTTGTAGGTGATCGTATCATGTTGAAAGTCTCACTCTGGAAGGGTGTGGTACGCTTGGGAAGCATGGCGAGCTTAATTTACGTTACGATGGACCATTCAAATTCTGGAAAGAATCGGTAGCATAAACTCGGGATTACCCGGTGAAGTGAGTATCGTACACGATGTCATGTATGTCTCGAACCTAAAGAAGCGTTTGTTCGATGAAACAGTTTGTCGGGGAACCGATCAAAATTATGGATCGGAAGTCAAGGTCCGTAAGCAAAGTCGAATCCCCATCGTGAGAGTTCGCGGGAACTCAAGACGTGGACCGGAGTTCACATGGGAACGCGAAGATCAGATGAAGTTCAAGTATCCTCATCTATTCCCAACTGACCAATCTATTTCGGATGCAACTGGTGAATTTCGGGACGAAATTCCCTTTCAAGTTGGGGATGATGTGGCATCTGGGGAAAATCCACAACCATCCTAATCTAACATCTTGCTGTCTTGGGATTACTTATCAAATTTCGGGACGAAATTTCTTTCAAGTTGGGGATGATGTGACAATCCGAGAATTCAAGATCCTTTTCTACGCTTCACTTGTTTCGCAATCTCGTTTTGACAATTTGTTTTATGGCATGAATCTTTGTGTGATTGATTAGAGTATTTTGATGATTAGTTGAATGTTTAATGTTCACTGTTTTTGAGGGGTAAAACCCTAGGCGATGAAGAATGGGGTATTCGTCACCTCACCTCTCGACAAAGAACAGATCCTTCTTCACAACACTCTTCGGCGAAGAATAGGTCCTTCGCCAAGAGATTTTCGTCAAGTGGGTATTTCGTAGAACAGGGTCTTCGACGAAGAATGGTCAGTGGCCCAGTTCTTTGTACAGGCCCAACCCACCCCCTTTAGAACGTACATATACATATATATATGATGCATAACCAATCAATTGCAAACCCTAGACTCCCTCTAAACCTAACGACGGCAGCAAACTCTCTCGATGCATCATCTTCTTGGTCTAATTACCCTAAGCACTGTTGTTTTATCTGGTATCAAGGTTAGTGTTTTGTTTTGTTCATTGGATTTATGTTCGATACGTGACCATGTGTAGCGATAAGTTGTATGAGTAATTAGGAATGCAAGCTAGTAGAAAACTTGATGAACTGTATCATGTGATTTGTAGTATGTTCGATGATTCGTGTTGATGAACAACTGTAACTACGGAATGTTTATAAGTGTTTAAGAAGGTAATGAATTATGGCCTGTAATCTGTAACTGTTGATGCACGAATAAACCGGTAACCACGAAAGAAACCCTGAATGTTGTGAAGGCTGCGACGAAAGATCACCCAAGTCGATGAAAGTTAAGGGTTCTTCTTCGCCGCCGAAGAATGATCTTCGTCATAGGTGACCCGACGAAGAATGGGGATGTTTCGTCATGCATGGTCTAGACGAAGTATGTCCTTCGTTGTCAATGATATTTCTTCGTAAGGGTTATAGATGGAATAGAAGAAGTATACGGTGTGTGTGCAATGTTGGATGTCTGTGTTTACAAATGTTAACTGTTACGTATCTTGTGAAATATGAACTTGTGATATGAGCTTGTAAATGAAACAACTACCTACTATGAGATTTCATGATGATAACCGGCTGTTAAGTGTTAATTAGGACTTGGACTTGTGAAGTAAACTTGTATGTGGCACAATAATCTGTTGTGTGGATAAAATTTGTTAACATGAATGATGTGTGACATGGCTAACAGCTATAACATGCATATTATGTGTATATATATATATATATCATGAACGTAACTTGTGTAATATGTGACAAAATATATGGTTCAATGTGAATACAGAACTGATTGTTATTGATAAACCATGTTAGGACGTGCTTGATCAATTGATAAACAAAGTAATAAAACATACCAAGCAAATCCAAGGTGAGTTCACTTCTCTCAAAAGAAGCATGCGTCCGGTGGGGACAATCAAACTGACAAAACTTGTAAACGGATTTTTGTAAACCCATATCCTTACAGGGGATATGAGGTGGTTTTCAAATACCCACATCCTTGTAGGGGATGTGAGGCGGATTTCACAAACGCATATCCTTTGCAGGGGATATGCAACGGTTTTCAGTAAACGTTGATGCTGGATAATAGACTCACTTTCTATCACTTAAGTCCCATCATACTACCGGGTTAGTTGCTTGTAGGGCAACGAGGTTATTAGTTGATAGCGCTATTAGGTATGGCACCCTCACGACGTACATGGATAGGACGGGCGTGAACTAATAACTTTAAATCATGACCAATGTTTGATAGAGCATTGGAGAAGGGCAAAAAGGGTCGTCTGCGGTATCGAGTTATTATCAGCATAACATATCATAAGTCACTACTTGGTATCAAACGGTCAAAACAAACTGTGAACTCACTAGCGTTGTCTGATACACGTTTTTCTGCATGCTTGCAGGCCTTTAAGTACATGTTGTTGGAACTTGCTGTCTGGGATGCTGGAGTGGTCATGTCAAGTTACAAGGAATCACAAGACAAGTTTATTGGCTTTATACGCTTGAGTTACGAAATTTTTAACTATTGTATTATGCTTCCGCTGATTAATAAATAATGTTTTATAACGCTTTATTCTAATAAATGAAAGTCTAATTGAATTATTGTTATGAGTTCAATGTGATTGATGGCTAGATCCTGGTACGTCACACGCCTCGCGGGGAATCCCGCTTGGGGTATTTTGGGGGTGTGACAAATGACACAAATTACTACTAATATTTGGAGTAACATAAGTAGGAAGGTGATACACATTCCTTCTTTCAACATTGGTAGTTGAAACTTGTAAAATAGAACATATACAAGGATTCCCAAAATGTAACATATAAATATATATTTCTTTTAAATTTTGTTTGCAAACCTATAACACATACCATTTGGAGTATTTGATAATAGAATCCTTTCAACAGAATCGGATGTTGATGTTGGATGACAACCACTGTTGTTTCTCTTTTGTTGAGGAACACGCTTCCTTTTTTCCTTTGCTTCAACACAACTTTGACTTTGACTTGCTTGAAGGGACACTTCATACTTACTTGAAATTCTGTTATCTGTATCCATAATTTCAAATACCTGAATGAAGAAGATCTGTTGACCACTCGAGAAAAAGGACTTTGAAAGTATTGTGAAAATGATTTGAAATTACAAAAAAAAATATCTGCAGTAAGTTTACCTTTTCCTTTTGTAGATGAGTGACACAAATTACTACTAAGATTTGGAGTAGCATAAGTAGGAAGGTGATATACATTCCTTCTTTCAACATTGGTGGTTGAAACTTGTAAAATAGGACATATGTAAGGATTCCCAAAAGTATATTTCTTTTAAATTTTGTTTGCAAACCTATAACATATACCATTTGTAGTATTTGATAATGGAATCCTTTCAACAGAATCGGATGTTGATGTAGGATGACAACCACTGTTGTTTCTCTTTTGTTAAAGAACACGGTTCCTTTTTTTCCTTGCTTCAGCACAACTTTGACTTGCTTGAAGGAACACTTCATACTTACTTGGAATTCTGTTATCTGTATCCATAATTTCAAATACCTGAATGAAGAAGATATGTTGACCACTCGAGAAAAGGACTTTGAAAGTATTGTGAAAATGATTTGAAATATTTGATAATACAGAAATGAAATGGATACTATATTTTATATTTAAGGATAAAAATATGACAGCTGTATTAGGGGGTAAAATGTAATTTATTTATCTTAATGGCGGTAAGATATAATTTATTATTCCAATGGCGGTTCAATTGTATTGTGTGGACCAATCAGATGAATTCCGATCATTTACAAAAAGGCAGATAAAAACATACTTTACCTTTTCAACGACTTTTCACATCCCTTTACAAAAATTGTTTCTCTGATCTCATGTAAAAGTGCTTCAAGTTTTAATCACCGATGTCTATTTGAATATTCAATCATTCCACTTGAATACTTCTTACTTTTGACATCATGAACAACTTCGATCAAGTTATAATAATATTTATTAAAATTTGTATGCACACGAGTTTCATATACACATCATTAACGACTATTATCAAGACTGTGATCATGTATTGCATGTTTTTTATCATGTATAAATTTCATTTTACAAGTTTTTTATTTGTTATAATGTTTCCGATTCTAAGTTTTCTTTGATATGGTGCTACATTTAGTTATTTGAAACCAACGAATAGGTATATTTTGTTGTTTTTATTATTTGATATTAAATAATATGATCAAATGACCAATCTTTTGTTCATAGACTTCTAAAAAATGTTATTTCCTTGCTGCTCGGTTCTACAGTTTTTTGAGGAATCTTTATTTATGAATTTCCTCTGAATAAATCGATAAATATTAAATGCGTTATTTGAATGACATATATGTGTTATACATTTTTGGTTCATATTGTTATCACAGTCTTGATAAATAATGAAGTATCTGATAAAATACATTGTTTCATTGTTTTTTTTGGTTTTTAGATAAACATCATTTCTTGGAAGATGTCTTTTTATCAATATTTGGACTCTCTTAATTCCAAAATCTTGGTAAGATTATTACATTAAAAACATTTTCTGCAGTTTTATTGTTAATGATTAATTCACATATAAGACCTGCCAATACTTAAATACTTGAACTCCATAGAGAATACCACAAATCTTTGCAAACAATCATTTACTCAATGAAGTTGCTGGTAATATTGTTGTTATAGAGTGTGTAAACGATATGAGATGGGAGATCCGATTCTCAAAACACAATGGAAGTTTTGCTCTAAAAGAAGGATGGTCCTCAGTTGTCTCTGACCTTTCATTAACAGAAGGATGTCTATTGGTATTTAAAAAAACTGCACTATATACATATCTGCCCACCTTTTGAAAAAGTTCATCGTTATCCAACAAAACTCCCAATGATTTCTATGTTCACATCAATATCATTTGAGAGGAACTTTGGATGTATAGAGTCATTCTCCCATAGTTTTTCTGATGCTTCTAAGGATGTGTTGGTAAGTTTTGGTATTTTAATCCAATACTTAAAATGTTATTGTACTAATTAGTGATATACTTTAAAATTTACTGTATCTTTGTTGATTTCATAATAAAGTTTATATCGTTTTGTTTAGCTAATACCCAAGGACTTCGTTAAAATCAGTATTGGAATTGGTAAACTTAAAGAGTCATTTAAGATTTATGTGAATCAGTGGGACTCTTTTGATGTAGTAATTCAACCGGATCCTCTTCGCAATTGTTAATTTATAACTGATGGATGGGAAAAGATTGTACACTACATGGGTCTGCGTACAGGAGTTGTACTTGTTTTAAGATACATAGCGGATTACATCTTTTAGCTTACCGTCTTTAATTTGAATGCATGTGAGATTGTTACACCCAAAGCCGATGACAGTCCGAAAGGTGATACTTCCTCACCCAAATTAGAACTTGCTCCAATTGCTGAAGATATGGATCATCAGTCGGAAGTTGAAGAATCCAATGACGTAGATTTTGATAGTGATTATGTAACAACCCGTTGTTCGAAATTCAAAGTCAAAGTCAAGATTGAAGTCAAAGGAAGAAAAGATTTCTAATTGCGATCTGTCACTCCTTGCTCAACTATTGTTTCGACTTCTTTGACTTGTAATCGAATCTATTTATTTAATCACTTTAGTTATATTATGTGGAGTATCTATTAATAATCGAGGTTTAATCGCTAATCGACTTATCGCTAATCGCTATCGCAATCGCAACTCGAATTATGTGTTCTGGATATTGTTTTACGTGTGTGTGCTATTTATGTTTTATGATGCGTGTGAAGTGTGTATATAAGTTTAAGTATATTTTAAGTTACACTTTCTTTAGCCAAGTTTTAAATTTATAAAACACGATATTTACTAACACTAAGCACACATATGGGCAAGTGCACCCATCGTGAGCGTAGTATAGTGTTGGTAAGATACCGAGGTCGTCCAAGGACACAAGAGCTTTTAGTACCGGTTTATCCTCAACGTCTAATCAAATAAAAAATTTAGAAAAATGTTTTAAACTAAGAAAAATAAAAACTAACTAAAATGCTGAAAATAAAAATAAAAAGAAAAACAGATAGACAAGATGAATCACTTGGTTCCGACTCGTGTTTAGTGTAACCTTTGATTATTTCCGCACTTTTGCACTATTTAAGAGATTATCTTAGTTATTGTAGTAGGCCCCTCTTTTGGAGGTGACGTTACCCTCAACCCAGTAGTTTGAGTCAGCAAGGATACAATCCTAAAGGGTTGGATTATTGAAAGATAATTAATTAAGTTATTAATGCATATTGTGGTAGGCCCCTCTTTTGAAGGTGACTTTACCCTCGGCTAAGTAGTCTGAGTCAGGAGGGATACAGTCCTAAGTAGCCGGGTTAAAGTATTAATAGTAGTTTAACTTATGAGGGGATCAAAGAGTTTGGACCCCCGCCATCCAATACCGTTAAGTATTGAAGGAGGTCCTACTAAATTTGACCTAGGTCCTTTGCAGGATCTATACACTGAACAATGGTAAGACTCTTACCAAACCGTTCCCTTAACCCCCGACCAGGTAGCCAACATACCTCCATATAGACCGTGGAGATATGAATGGTGAAAATCTTTTATTTTATATAGACAGTAAAATAATGCCAAGACACCACGGACAATCTATAAGGAAGAATCACCTTCAACATAAGAAACTAGTTATTAAAGTCATTAATACATAACCAATTAAAAAGTGCGAAAAGATTAAAAATAAAAAGTATTACACTAGACACTTTGTCTTCACAAAGTGATGTAAGAGACTTAGGCAAACATGGCCTTGATTGTCAAGAACTCTTACGATCAATCTTGGATCCCGAGACGACTCACACACTCTATGATGGACAATGGATGATGGTGGTGGATGATGGTGTTATGGTGGTGGTGGGTGGTGGGTGAAGTGTGAGAGAGGTGGTGTGCCAAGGGATGGTTTGAGCTTGAGCCAAGCACTCCTATTTATAGGCTGAACAGAAGCTCGGGCACGGCCCCGTGTCCACATCCTTCTCTTTCTTCATTAATTGCTCTTGTCTTTATTAGTTGACCACGGCCCCGTGTCCGCTAGGCACGACCCCGTGTGCAGAAGCATATCTGTACTATCAAGATTTGGCTGGATTCTACGAATCTTATAGTTGACCACGACCCCGTGTCCGCTGAGCACGGCCCCGTGGTGGGCGATGGAAGCTTCTACAACTTTGTCTTTTATGCTGACACTTGGGCACGCCCCCGTGCTCACTGAGCACGGGGCGTGTTCAACCTTCTGTTCTCTTGTTTTGCTTGGGAAGATGCTTTCGGGGAGGTCGGGCATGCCACGCTTGTTCCTTTTCTTGTATTTATGTTAGATTTAGCTGCCTTTTTGCTTCTTTTGTTAATTTGAGCTCATTTAATCCTGAAAATACAAAAGGAAGACAAAAACACACTTTTTCCAACATTAGTACTAAAAAAGGGTTAGTTTTATGCCACAATTGATGTAATTTATATGTTGCATTTTGCACACATCAGTTACTTGTGCATGTTATGTTTATGTTGAGGTGTTAATCGCAATCGCAATCGCAAATCTATCGCATCGCAATCGAATCGAAAACGCTAAACGCAAGTTGTTTATAGTGATTGTATGTAAGATATAGTAGTTATGATATTTGTGTAACTAAAGGGTAATACTATCGCATTGCTCACTCGAATCGCACCGCAACGCTCAACACGCGAATCGAAATGACAAAACTCGTTGCGCCGAACACCAGGATTGAGTGGCCAACCGATCGAGTGGCCATCCGATCGGATTGCCATCCGATCGGATTATCATCCGATCGAGTTGTCACCCGATCGGGCTGCCACCCGAACGGATTGCCACCCGATCGGCCTAACACTTCACCAACTTTCCTTTTTCGGAAACGCTATAAATACCCCCCTGTCACATCCAGCTCCTTGTTCGACCAGCCGTACTCAAGCACTCATTTCTCTCGATTCTTGTAAGTTTCCAACCTAAACCTTGTACTTCTATGATCTATACACTCTTCTTCATCATTTTCACCTTTGAATCTTAACTTTTAACCGTGAAATCACCGGATTTGAGGTGTTCTAGGGTGATGTCATCATGGGGTTCTTATGAACTTCAAAGTTTGGCTTCATTCCGCCAAGAACAACTTAGATCTGAAGGATTTCCACAAGATTAACCAATGTTTTCGCATAGATCTACACAAACTCATGGTTGAAAGGATTGAAAGAAGGTTTTCCAACTTTCTTTCAACTCATTTACACTCAATGCACTCAAACCCGATAGAATCGGAGCTCGTTCTGATCTTCTACTCTTTCTTAGTGATGGGTTAGTTCATGATCTGAATTCTATACGAGAGATAATTGATTTCAGGTTTGAACATGAACAACCGTCTCGAACCGTGAACTGGCCGGACTAGGGTGGTTCCTGTTCGATCGGGTCACTTGGGTCGAGATGGGGTTTCTGTTGTTTAAGCAAGTTATCATAACGTCTCGTTCAAAACTGCAAAATCTTCAACGAAATCAAGTGTCAAGACGATCAGGACGTAAGGACGGACTGCCGTCCGATCTGATTGCCACCCGATCGGATTACCATCCGATCGACCGGCCATCCGATCGAGTTGCACTTGGTTCCACACTTAAACTTTTATTCAAACTTTTCAAGGATCTGAACGTCGTACGGATTACCGTCCGATCGGATTGCCGTCCGATCGAACGACCATCCGATCGTGTGACGTTTGGGACTTCGACACTTAATCATTTTCAATTTTCCAAGATCATCAGTAACTAACGGATTGCCACCCGATCGGATTGCCATCCGATCGAGTGACCGTCCTGCTGTGAACTTGTTCTCAACAGAGAAGCCTCGCTAGTCGGATCGCCGTCCGATCGACCGACCTGAAGGGCAGAGATACTTCTCTAATTTTAAAATGCTACAACGAAAACTTCAAAGGACAAACAATCATACACAAACACATCCTCACCAAACGAGGTGTCAATCCAATCGAATGGCCATTCGATCGGATGACCATCCGAACGGATGGATATCCGATCAGATTACCATCCGATAATTGGTACCCTTACACCGTTTTACGCGTCGGTCATCGTTTACGCTATCGTTAACTGTTCAGGCTAATCTCTCTCAGCGCTATCTTCAATCCATGAGAGTGTTTACTTGTTAAACACAATCTGTGAGTATACTCGATCCCTTTTTGCTTAATGCTCTTTTGGGTGTTACATACGTTACTTATTCTAAATCACATCGATCACTGATGTGTGCAAAATGCAACATATAAATTACATCAAATATGGCATAAAACTAACCCTTTTTTTAGTACTAATATTGGAAAAAGTGTGTTTTTGTCTTCCTTTTGTATTTTCAGGGTTAATGAGCTTAAAGGAACAAAAGAAGCAAAAATGCAGCCAAATCTAACAATAATACAAGAAAAGGAATAAACGTGGCATGCCCGACCCCTCGACAGCATCTTCCTAAGCAAAAACAAGACATCAGAAGGCTGAACACGCCCCGTGCTCAATGAACACGGGGGCGTGCCCAAGTGTAGCTGTAGAAGCTTCTATTTCCCAGCACGGGGGCGTGGCCAGCGGACACGGGGCCGTGGTCAACGCTAAGATTCGCAGAATCTAGGAAAATCTTGATAGTACAGATACGCTTCTGCACACGGGGTCATGCCCAGCTGACACGGGGGCGTGGTCAACTAATGCAGACAAACTGCAATTAATGAAGAAAAAGAAGATGGGTGGACACGGGGCCGTGCCCAATGGACACGGGGACGTGTCCGGGCTTCTGTGCAGACTATAAATAGGGGTGCTTGGCTCACTTGCAAACCATCCCTTGACAAACCACCTCTCTCACACTTCACCCACCCACCACCACCATCACAACCCACATCCACCACCATCATCCATCATCCATCATCCATCATAGAGTGTGTGAGTAGTCTCGGGATCCAAGATTGATCGTAAGAGTTCTTGACAATCAAAGGCCATGTTTGCCTAAGTCTCTTACATCACTTGTTGAAGACAAGCATTTAGTGTAATACTTTTTATTTTTAATCTTTTCGCACTTTTTATTTGGTTATGTATTAATGACTTTAATAACTAGTTTCTTATGTTGAAGGTGAAACTTCCTTATCATTTGTCCGTGGTGTCTTGGCATTATTTTACTGTCTATATAAAATAAAAGATTTTCACCATTCATATCTCCACGGTCTATATGGAGATATGTTGACTACCTGGTCAGGGGTTAAGGGAATGGTTTGGTAAGCGTCTTGCCTTGTTCAGTGTATAGATCCTGCAAGGACTTGGGTCAAGTTTAGCAGGACCTCCTTCAATACCCACTGGTATTGGATGGCGGGGGTCCGAACTCCTTGATCCCCTCATATGTAAACTAGTATTAAAACATTAACCCCGCTATTTAGGATTGAATCCCTGCTGACTCAAACTACTGGGTTGAGGGTAACGTCACCTTCAAAAGAGGGTCCTACTACTATAACTAAGACAGTCTATTAAAAAGTGCAAACGTGCGAAAATAATCAAAGGTTACACTAAAGGCGACTCGGATCCAAGTGATTCATCTTGTGTATCTGTTTTTATTTTTATTTTATTTTCAGCATTTTTAGTTAGTTTTATTTTCTTGTTTTAAAACCTTTTTCTAAATTTTTAATTTGATTAGACGTTGAGGATAAACCGGTACTAAAAGCTCTTGTGTCCTTGGACGACCTCGGTATCTTACCAACACTATACTACGCTCACAATGGGTGCACTTGACCATATGTGTGTTTAGTGTTAGTAAATATAGTGTTTTAAAAATTTAAAACTTGGCTAAAGTGTTAAAAAGGGCTTAAAATATACTTAAATATATATACACACCTAACGCACATCAAGTTTTTGGCGCCGTTGCCGAGGACACAAGGATTTTAAGAAAGTTAGGAATCAACGGCCTAATCGTTTTTTTTTATTTTTCTATTTTTTTAAGATTTTTATTAAAATTTCAGCTTCTGCAGAACTCAGCACGGGCCGTGCCCGCTGAACACGCCCCGTGCCCAATCTTTGGTACTGGCAATCCTGTTTTAAGTCAGACAGTAGCTGAACACAGGGCCGTGCCCAATCAACATGCCCTGTGCACAAGTTTCAGTTACTGAAAACAGAACCGTAAGATCCCGACGGTTGGTAATTTCTGACACAACCATGATTTTTTTTACTTCCAACCCTCTTATGGTACGTGGTGTCAAATATGTGGTGGAAATCATAAAGATTTAGAATGCTATTTCTTAAATTACAAACCCCACTATATAGACCCATTGTTTTTCTGTAGCCTTAAGAGGGGCGAAAGTAAAAATAATCCCTATCTCTTCCTCGAATGCTCTCAATCGACCCTTCTAGGAGAAATGCTTCTTGATGAGTTTTCAACTGGAAGATCTAATTCTTAATTGGGTAAGAGAACTTGAGGCGGATATCATTAATTCACCTCAAGACGATACCCAAGAAGATTTATTGGGATCGCATTCGAATAAAAACAACTTCGTTGTTCCCGATACCACCTCTAACTCTCGTGAAGACTTGAGCGATAGTCGTCCCTATGTCGATTGTGCCGTGAAGGACTCCCCATCAACTTCTTTCGATGCATACATAGACCTGAGCGATTCGTCATACACCTTCTTTAACGATAGCCCGGGAAAGGGTTGGACTTGTCTACCTACATTTAGCATAGGAATCACCCTTACCGACAACCTCTTGTGTTCTCGTCTAAATCAAGAGCAATTAAGGTATCTCAGGCACTTCGGTGTTGTTCCGACCAGTAAGGAACCACCTGATCCGGATAAATTCCTTAGAAATAGACGAAACTTCATAAACAGCCTCTAGGCACGGGGCCGTATCCAGGTCAGCACGCCCCCGTGTCCACCACAAGATTACCCGTCTGACTTTTTGTCAGAATACGGACAAAATGTATCAGGATCTTCCCTGCACATGGGGCCGTGTCCAGCCGACACGGGGCCGTGTGCAGCGTGCTGTCATTTTCTATAAATGCAGCAAGATTCCTGCACATTTGGACCACTCCAAAGACAAAGATCTGGTGGATCTTCACACATACCATCCTAGGTATATTCTCAAGAAGGTTCCCAACAACCATCTTGTCTTTTCCACTTTTGTCCATTACCTTCTTCCTCAATTTTCCCTTCAACACCTCCATGAGAGCTTGAAATCACCATGGTTCCAAGCTCTATCATGATGTTTGTTAGAATTTTATTCAAGGAATCTTGCTAAAAAAAGGTTTGCAACATTGTTTTAAGTTATTTATGTTTAAAAATGCTTTAAAAAATCAGAAAAATAATTTGAAACTCCAAGATTCCTTGTTCTAAAAATCTGCAGACAAGTGAACACGGGGCCGTGTCCGAGGTACTGTTCCAGTAAAATTGAACTCTTTTCGGTCTGTTCTCTCAGAATGGCGAGCAGAACTAGCGGAACATCTTCTTCGCACTCCAGGAACAACCGACAAGGGAGAAGGCCTTCAACGGCAGAAGACTCTCTTGTAAACTATGTTTACGCTTTAAGAGAGGCCATTGATGAGATGACGGGAGTGGAAGAAACATTGGTCGACCGTATCAATCACTTAACGGTGGGACTAGAAGGATGTCTTCGAGAGGTCAACCTTTTGCACCAAAGTTTGAACATTCTCGCTTCTCCTCCTTTGGTACCAATCATCATCCAAAGGGCATGGAATGTGGTGCAGGAAGTCATTATACCAGCCGAGTAGTACACCATACACCCGGAGCTCCCTCGAGACATACTACACGGGGTTCCGGTTGGTGTCACTCCCCCTCCATAAGCTGTTGAGGAAAATGAGCCCGCCTTCTTCCTCCCAAGAGAAATAGAAGAATGGCTTTGACAACGTCTCGGGGACACCCCTCGGTTCGGAGTTCTACGAAACCTTTAAATACCGGAAAGCTATTTCCGGAATTTTGATTCATGTTGTAAGAGTAGAACCCCTTAAGATGACTTTACGTATCACTTGACCTATTTTAGGACCTTTAGTTTTTAATTTTCTGCTTTGTCTTTAATTTTCTAGGACCCTATGTAATGTGTTATTTTTAATGGAATGATGCTTTTAATTAAATTGGTGTTTGTATGATGATGTAATGGATAAAACACACTCGGGATTGTGAAGGATACTAAGGGAAACTTGAACCAACACCCCATGCACAAAAATAGAGCCTCCCGACAATTTTTCTTCGTTACAGCGAGTTCCGCACGGGCCGTGCCCAGCCAACACGGCCCCGTGCTGAAAGGTCTGCAGAAAGATGCCCAGTTCAGGTAACTGGACACGGGGCGTGTTCGCTGTGCACGCCCCCGTGCCCAGGCTTCTTTTACTTTCTGATAGTTTCTGTTACTGGCAACCTGAACACGGGGCCGTACCCGGACACCACGGGCCCGTGTCCAGATGCCCAGTAACATAATATTTTGTTTTTAACACACTTTTTACACATTCAATCAACCTAAAAACATATTTTTGGGACACATTGAGGACAATGTGTAATTTAAGTGTGGGGGAGGGGATGCTAAAACCGTGAATTTTGCAAATCCTAATTACAAGCCTTACATAAAACTCTATTGGAACCGCTTGTCTTGGTTTGATTTGGGAATAACAAGTTCTAAAAAGGTTATATTTTTACAAATTTACAACCGATAGCGTCGTGATAAAAAGAACCAACATAAGAAAATTATAAAACGGCATGACAAATCTAGTTAAAATTTGATTATATATACTTGATCACATAAAACTCCATTCCCACAAAAAGTGAGTTTTGTGCTTTTATTGAGCAAACAAATACACATCTTTAAATTAAATGCTCATTTTTCGTTTCTTGTGTGAATAGCCGTTTCGTTTCTTACGACTCTAGAACTTGTCACGACGACAAATCTAGTTAAAATTTGATTATATATACTTGATCACATAAAAACCCATTCCCACAAAAAGTGAGTTTTGAGCTTTTATTGAGCAAACAAATACACATCTTTAAATTAAATGCTCATTTTTCGTTTCTTGTGTGAATAGCCGCTTGGTTTCTTACGACTCTAGAACTTGCCACGACGATACATTCCCGGTCCTTACCAACTTAAACCCAAGTAAGTAAATGGTGGAGGCATTAGGACTAACCTTTTTTTTTTTTCTTTCAACACCATTATTTTTTTTTACCACCTACCCAAAATCCCCCTGGTTAACCCCTTTGAGCCTAAACCTTTTCATTTCTTAACCCAAAACAAACACTCTTTTACCCACCAAAACCCTTTTTTCATTTTAAACCCTTTATTTTAGTAACAAAGCTCGGTTTTCTTGTGACTTCCTTATAAAAAAAATTATAGAGAAGAAAAGAAAAATGAAGTTAGCAATAAACAAACAAAGCTCATCAAAAGAAGGCTTGTTTGAATAATGCTTCATTAGAATAAAAAGTCACAAAAACAAAATGTTTTACGAAAACCGATGCTTTTTACGCCTTTCGCCCTTTTCTACTAACCACTAACCCAACCACCTACCTTTAACCCAAGCCTAACCCTTCCCCAAAGTCCTCTTGATACTTGCAAAGGTTTATAGTTAAAAAGGAGGAGGATTGATTGCTTGGCAAGCATATGGTAGAAGTAAGTTCCATGCCGCTCTCGAGTGTTTCACAAAAATACATCTTCGGCCGAGTGTTGAGTGATCCCCCGTGAGGTATGTGAACTTGTATATAAATGGAATTTTAAAGAGGCATGTTATACCCAAATAAATAATTTCTCTTATGTAATGTTCTAAATAAATCATAACGAATATGATTGTTAATAAAATAAAAAATAAAACCTAATAAAGAATCTTGGAATCCCAACACTCTATGACAAGCCCAAAACCTTCTCTTCTACCCATTCCATTTGGGTGTGTAAGCCACAAAATAAAGAGTTTTGCTTGAGGATAAGCAAAGATTCAAGTGTGGGGGTATTTGATGTGTGCAAAATGCAACATATAAATTACATCAAATGTGGCATAAAACTAACCCTTTTTTAGTACTAATATTGGAAAAAGTGTGTTTTTGTCTTCCTTTTGTATTTTCAGGGTTAAACGAGGTTAAATGAGCTTAAAGGAACAAAAGAAGCAAAAATGCAGCCAAATCAAACAATAATACAAGAAAAGGAATAAACGTGGCATGCCCGACCCCTCGACAGCATCTTCCCAAGCAAAAACAAGACATCAGAAGGCTGAACACGCCCCGTGCTCAATGAACACGGGGGCTTGCCCAAGTGTCTGCAGAAAAGACAAAGCTATAGAAGCTTCTATTTCCCAGCACGGGGGCGTGGCCAACTAATGCAGACAAACTGCAATTAATGAAGAAAGAGAGGATGGGTGGAGACGGGGCCGTGCCCAATGGACACGGGGCCGTGTCCGGGCTTCTGTGCAGGTTATAAATAGGGGTGCTTGGCTCACTTGCAAACCATCCCTTGCCAAACCACCTCTCTCACACTTCACCCACCCACCACAACCATCACAACCCACATCCACCACCATCATCCATCATCCATCATAGAGTGTGTGAGTAGTCTCGGGATCCAAGATTGATCGTAAGAGTTCTTGACAATCAAAGGCCATGTTTGCCTAAGTCTCTTACATCACTTGGTGAAGACAAGCATTTAGTGTAATACTTTTTATTTTTAATCTTTTTGCACTTTTTATTTGGTTACGTATTAATGACTATAATAACTAGTTTCTTATGTTGAAGGTGAAACTTCCTTATCATTTGTCTGTTGTGTCTTGGCATTATTTTACTGTCTATATAAAATAAAAGATTTTCGCCATTCATATCTCCACGGTCTATATGGAGATATGTTGGCTACCTGGTCAGGGATTAAGGGAATGGTTTGGTAAGCGTCTTGCCTTGTTCAGTGTATAGATCCTGCAAGGACCTGGGTCAAGTTTAGGAGGACCTCCTTCAATACCCACTGGTATTGGATGGCGGGGGTCCGAACTCCTTGATCCCCACATATGTACACTACTATTAAAACATTAACCCGACTATTTAGGATTGTATCCCTGCTGACTCAAACTACTTAGCCGAGGGTAACGTCACCTTCAAAACAGGGGCCTACCACATTACGCATTAATAACTTAATTAATTATTTTTCAATAATCCAACCCTTTAGGATTGTATCCTTGCTGACTCAAACTGCTGGGTTGAGGGTAACGTCACCTTCAAAAGAGGGGCCTACTACTATAACTAAGATAATCTCGTAAAAAGTGCAAAAGTGCGAAAATAATCAAAGGTTACACTAAAGGCGAGTCGGATCCAAGTGATTCATCTTGTCTATCTGTTTTTATTTTTATTTTCAGCATTTTTAGTTAGTTTTATTTTCTTGTTTTAAAACAACCTTTTTCTAAATTTTTGATTTGATTAGACGTTGAGGATAAACCGGTACTAAAAGCTCTTGTGTCCTTGGACGACTTCGGTATCTTACCAACACTATACTACGCTCACGATGGGTGCACTTGCCCTTATGTGTTTTAGTGTTAGTAAATATCGTGTTTTATAAATTTAAAACTTGGCTAAAGTGTTAAAAAGGGCTTAAAATATACTTAAATATATATACACACCTAACGCACATCAATCACACAACGCAAACACTATTTATACGGCGACCTCTAATGCATGTTATACGTGACTAATTGAATGCCTGTTTGTTATGTTTACACATTGATTGTTGTCTACCTGCCTTAGCAACGATAGTACTATAGTTTGGACTCAGCACCTGTTCACTCAGGGGTTGTTAAGGACAATTACTTCACGTGTTCGCAGTGGTGAACATGTGATGCGCACTCGCCATTCGCAGTCAAATCGCAGTCACTGGTATTGATAGGATCTTTGTCGATAACTTACATGCTTTACACTATACGTTACACATGCTGGTTATGCGTAAAGGATTTCCGAACTCTATTATGCTATATCAAACTTGTATGCTCACTTTTACACTATGTGTATTGACCTATATTTTAACGTATGTGACAGGTGTTTAGGATGCTACCTGCTAGAATGCTTGCTATGTGGAATTGAGCTAGGAAGAGTCTAGAAACAAACGAACAATTTATTTAAATCTGAGTTGTCGAAACATGCTATTTGTTTTCGAGATATCGTGGTCTGTAATAACTTAATTTGCTTGATGGGTTATGGTATGGGACATAATATTAACTATCCGGTAATGTAGTTGTTATGGAATTTCTATTGAACAATCTGTTTCGCTCAGTGCCATGCCCCGATGTTTCCGTCATCGGTTGGGGTGTGGCAGATTGGTATCAGAGCCATAACTATAGGGAATTAGGCAAGACTCGACCTAGTCCGGGTCGATGTCTTAGAATGACCTAGTCTATAGTCTAGGTACCAACAGACCGACTTGTGCATGCCCAGTAGGGGTTTTGTACGAGCTTACTCGCTATTTCTCGCTCGAACTCGCTATACACTACACACTTGCGCGAACATCACATGCTACAGTCTCGCGCAAGATCAGGCTTTCCTAAGGCTGATTACACACACAAACGGATGATCTGGTTAAGATTAGGTGTGAAAACCGCGAACTCTCGACCAGATTTCTCGTTCGAATTGCAATTTTTATTGTAAACTAGAGAATTTGCATTGAATCAGGAGTGAAATCCATACTTCGACGCGTATCTCCTTATCTATCTCGTGATTTTATCACACAAGCAGGAACGTAGTCGCTAAGTTAGGGGTGAAACCCGAACCTTGATAACTCGTTCTACTCTTTAATGTGGTTTTACAAAACTCTCACCAAAGTCTCGATGGACTCCAACGACTTGGGTCGCACTGTAACTGGAAGGATCTGTGCCGATCGCTCAAATCGAAGCGAGAGCACAGTCCCGAAGGCCAAAGTGTGCACTTATGAGTCCTTGTGAATAGTCGAATCACTTTGGGTAGTCAACGTCTATCTAGACAAGACAATCTACTCTCGATTTTACGTGTTTCGATTCTGGATTTGCTGCCGCTAACTCTGTGACTTATCGATTCATGTGGATTTTATGTGTTTTATGTGATTACTTGTTTCAATTTTGGTGATTTACACGCTTTTCGCTTCACACTTTCGATCAACACGCATCACTCGCACTGCACATCTACCTCAATACGCAAACAAATCGCTGGTCATTATTCGCAATCGCTGCTCGATACTCACAATCGTTGTATTAGATCGCTATACGTGCTGTGAAAGATAGGGAATACGTGCAACATATTGTAAGGTTTCTATGTTCTGACTGCCTTATGTGCTTCTGTGCCTTACGTGCTTACGTGCTTCTGTGCCCTACGTGTTTACGAGATTCTGTGATTTTGTGCTTATGTGCTTATATGAATGGATGTGTTCCTGAGCTTTATGTTGTTTTGAATCCAATGGCGCTGTCTGTTACAGACAATGTCGTCATCTGGATCCCTACACTCATGAGCTGCTAGGCGTAAGCACGCTGACAAGCGACTTGCTTCTCTCGTCGCCAACCAAATCGCTAAAGTCATCTCCCAGATCGTGAGTGAACTGAACGAGAATGCAAGCAAATCTTCTGAAGAGTCTAGGACTGATACTCCCAAAGCTGCTTTTAGCTTCAAGCAGTTCAAAGCCTGCGGACCGAAAGAGTTTACTGGTGAAGATGGTCCTACGGCCATGTTCCAGTGGTTTGATTCTATCGAAGTCACCCTGCGCCAGAGTGGCTGTCCTGATAATCTCCGCACTCTGAACGCAACTGGCATCTTCCAGTCCCGCACTTTAGACTGGTGGACAGCCGAGAGAAACAAACGGGGAAATGATGCAGCTTATGGGCTATCATGGGATGAGTTGAAGGACGTGATGATGCAAGAGTTCTGCCCTCCCCATGAACGCCAAAAGTTGGAGGATGAATTCTGGAACATTAAGCAGAAAGATGGTGACAACGCTGGTTTGACTGCGCGCTTCAAGCAGTTAAGCATAAGCTGTCCGGACCAAGTCAAGACGTCCGGACCAAGTCAAGACGCCCGAAATCACCATCAAGAAGTATATCCGTGCTCTTCCGGATTGCGTGGCTGATTTCGTTCAAGCTACAAAGAGGACAACGATTGAAGAAACCTACTTACTCGCTGCTGAGATCAACGACAAGGAGTCAAGTTTGGTTACTGGGATAAAGCTCCCAAGAATCTGCACCAAGCTAGTACTGCTTCAACCGCTGAAACCGCCACCGCTCCTCAGTCATCCAAGCTCTCAAGATGCAAGAGAAAGAACAACAACAGTTCCAGCAACAAGAACTACATTGTGACCAATGCTGCCACGCTCCAATCAGTACCAGCACCCCAGCAACAGCAACACCGCCAAGTAGCGGCCCCGGTTACCAACGTACCGCCGGCAAAGCGTGCGTATACTGGTCCACGTCATCCGGTTTGCCCTACTTGTACATATCACCATCCAGTGGGAATCGCTTGTAGATACTGTGTGCATTGCAACATGTACGGCCATTTCACCGCCAACTGCCATAGAGGTCCACGTCAAACCCCAACTCCAACACAAGGTCAAGCTCCTGCTCATCAAGCTCTACTTGCTGCTCCTCAAGGCCATCAAGCGGCTCCTGCACCCGCGGTCAATGCTAGAGCTTACTATGCGTGTGGTGATCCCAACCACTTCGCGAATTTGTGCCCGAACCGAGTGGTCAAGCAAGAGCCACAACAGCAGCAGCCTCAGCAACAGCAGCAACAACCAGCACCCCGCGGACGCACTTTCAACATCAATGTCCGCCAAGCTCAAGCCGATAACAACGTGGTGAATGGTACGTTTCTTGTGAATGGTATATATGCTTCGTGTTTGTTTGATACTGGAGCAGATAACTGTTTTTTATCGTTTGAATTTGAAAAGCACCTCAATCATAAGCGCGCTCATCTCCCCTCGACGTTCGATGTTGAAGTTGCCACTGGAAGAACCGTCGCCGTCAATTCTGTTCTTCGTGATTGTACTCTCAAACTCAACAATCACGTATTTCCTATCGATCTTATTCCGATGAAGCTTGGTAGTTTTGACGTCATAGTAGGCATGGACTTTCTTCGTGAAAACCATGCTGAAGTTGTTTGCTTCGATAAGATGATTCGATTCTCGCTCGCCAATGGTGATCAATTGTGTGTTTATGGTGAAGTCGCGTCGAAGAAACTCCAACTCATGTCGTGTGTTCAGGCTGGCAAGTACCTCCGCAAAGAATACCAAGCTTTCATGGCACATATTGTAGTAGTGGAGAAAAAGGAAGTTAAGGAGGTGGATCAGGTCCCCGTTGTCCGTGAATTTCCTAACGTTTTTCCTGATGATTTACCCGGATTACCTCCCGCTCGTGATGTCGATTTCCGAATCGACTTCATTCCTGGAGCCAATCCTGTTGCGAAAGCACCTTATGGTCTCGCTCATTCTGAAATGCGCGAACTCTCAAGTCAGCTCCAGGAAGTTCTTGATAAAGGCTTTATTCGCCCTAGCACCTATCCATGGGGTGCGTCTATCCTTTTCGTCAAAAAGAAGGATGGTTCGTTTCGGATGTGCATCGACTATAGGGAGTTGAATAATTGACGATCAAGAATCACTATCCCTTGCCTCGAATCGATGATTTATTTGATCAGCTACAAGGTGCTACGTGTTTTTCTAAGATAGATCTATGCTCAGGCTATCACCAACTACGCATTCAAGAGGAGGATATACCCAAAACCGCGTTTCTAATCCGCTATGGTCACTATGAGTTCGTTGTCATGCCTTTTGGTTAGACTAACGCTCCTACAGTCTTCATGGATCTAATGAATCGAGAGTGCAAACCCTTCCTTGATCGCTTCGTAATCGTATTCATCGACGATATCCTGATCTATTCCAAATCAAAATCCGAACACTCGCAGCATCTACGTTTGGTTCTTGAGTTACTCCAGGGAAACCGTCTCTATGCCAAATTCTCCAAGTGTGAATTTTGGCTAGAGGAGGTCCAATTCTTGGGTCACATTGTCAATAGTCAAGGTATCCATGTTGACCCTGCGAAGATCGAAGCTGTTAAGAGTTGGGTTACACCCAAGAATCCGTCTGAAGTCCGTTCTTTTCTCGGACTGGCAGGCAATTATCGCCGTTTAATCGAAGGTTTCTCTAAGATCGTCGTGCCATTAACTTCTCTAACGCATAACGATAAACCTTTTGTTTGGGGAACTAAACAAGAGGAAGCCTTTCAAGCTCTCAAAGCTATGCTATGCAATGCTCCCGTGCTCTGACTACCCGACGGAAACGACAACTTCGTAGTTTACTGCGATACCTCGAACCTTGGTCTTGGTTGTGTTCTCATGCAACGAGATAAGGTTATCGCGTACGCTTCTCGAAAGCTCAAGATCTACGAGAAGAGCTACACCACACACGACCTCGAGCTTAGTGCAGTTGTTTTTGCGTTAAAGATTTGGCGACACTACCATTATGGTACCAAGTGTACGATCTTTACCGATCATAGGAGCCTACAACATATCTTTGACCAGAAGGAACTGAATATGCGTCAACGCTGGTGGGTAGAACTGCTCAACGATTACAACTGCGAGATCCGTTACCATCCAGGAAAAGCAAACATCGTTGTCGATGCTCTCAGTCGACAAAGCTATCTTCTTAGCGTTCGTAATACCCAAGCCCAATTTAACCTCGAAGCTCTCAAACGTGACGCTCAACATGCTTGTTTTACCGAACGAACCTTGAAGAAGGAAAGGATTCTAAACGATGGCGCCCAACTCGAGAATAAATCGAATGGTATCTTTCATTATTTGGATCGAATTTGGATTCCCAAGCGTAAGAATTTGCGACAACTGCTGATGGACGAAGCCCACAAATCTCGATATTTTATTCATCCCGGTGCTGACAAGATGTACCAGGACATGCACTACAAGTACTGGTGGCCGGGCATGAAGAAGGATATCGCTATCTATGTTTCGAAATGCCTGACCTGTTCCAAGGTCAAGGCTGAGCATCAAAGACCCTCTGGCTTACTCGTTCAACCCGAGATCCCGATGTGGAAATGGGAGAGTATAGCTATGGACTTCATAACGAAACTTCCACGTACTCAATCTGGTCATGATAGCATTTGGGTTGTGGTTGACCGTTTGACCAAGTCAGCTCACTTCCTGCTGATACGAGAAGACTATAAGGTAGAAAAATTAGCCCGGATCTACACCGAGGAGATCATTTGTCGACATGGGACGCCTCGTGACATCATCTTTGACCGCGATGGTCGGTTTACCTCGCGTCTTTGGGTAACGTTTCAATCTGTTCTCGATACTGCTCTTAATCTAAGTACCGCTTTCCATCCCCAAACCGACGGTCAGACTGAAAGAACGATTCGCACCCTTGAAGACATGCTTCGATAGTGTGTCATAGATTTCGGTGGTAATTGGGACGCGCACTTACCTTTGGTCGAATTCTCGTACAATAACACTTATCATTCCAGCATACAAATGGTACCATTTGAGGCTTTATACCAAAGGAAATGTCGATCGCCTATTGTATGGCACGAGATCGGAGACACGCAAATTACTGGTCCCGAGCTGTTGCAAGAAACGACTGACAAAATGCTCCAAATTTGAGACAATCTACTGAAAGCTTGGAGCCGACAGAAAAGTTACGCTGATAGACGCTGCAAGCCCCTTGAATTTGACGTTGGCGATCACGTACTTCTAAAGGTTGCACCTTGGAAGGGGGTGATCAGATTCGGCAAGAAAGGAAAGCTCGCGCCTCGATATGTTGGACCCTTTAAGATTCTGGAAAGGATTAGAAAAGTGGCCTACAGACTCGAACTACCAGAGGAACTGAGTAACGTCCACCCGACTTTCCACGTTTCGAACCTCAGAAAGTGCTTGGCCGACCAGGAATTACATGTCCCTCTCGAGGATTTACAAGTGGGCGAAACATTACACTTCATGGAAAAGCCTGTCGAGATCGTGGCACGAGAAACCAAGGTGCTCAGACGGTCACGCATTCCCATTGTGAAGGTTCGCTGGGAAGGCAAACGTGATGCCGAGTTTACCTGGGAACTCGAAAGCGACATGAAGGCGAAGTACCCGCAACTGTTTGTTACGCCTACATCCTAAATTTCGGGACGAACTTCCTAAAGTAGGGGAGGCTGTAACAACCCGCTGTTAGAAAGTCAAAGTCAAAGTCAAGATTGAAGTCAAAGGAAGAAAAGATTTCAAATTGCGATCTGTCACTCCTTGCTCAACTACTGTTTTGACTTCTTTGACTTGTAATCGAATCTATTTATTTAATCTCTTTAGTTATATTATGTGGAGTATCTATTAATAATCGAGGTTTAATCGCTAATCGACTTATCGCTAATCGCTATCGCAATTCGAATTATGTGTTCTGGATATTGTTTTACGTGTGTGTGCTATTTATGTGTTACGTGTGCATGCTATTTTTATGTTGAGGTGTTAATCGCAATCGCAAATCTATTGCATCGCAATCGAATAAAAAACGCTAAACGCAAGTTGTTTATAGTGATTGTATGTAAGGTATAGTAGTTATGATATTTGTGTAACTAAAGGGTAATACTATCGCATCGCTCACTCGAATCGTACCGCAACTCTCAACACGCGAATCGAAATGACAAAACTCATTGCGCCGAACACCAGGATCGAGTGGCCAACCGATCAAGTGACCATCCGATCGGATTGCCATCTGATCGGGCTGCCACCCGATCGGCCCGACACTTCACCAACTTTTCTTTTTGGGAAACCCTATAAATACCCCCCTGTCACATCATTTGTGATGTGATAGCTCCTTGTTCGACCAGCCGCACTTAAGCACTCATTTCTCTCGATTTCTCTCGATTTTTGTAAATTTCCAACCTAAACCTTGTACTTCTATGATCTATACACTCTTCTTCATCATTTTCTCCTTTGAATCTTAACTTTTAACCATGAAATCACTAGATTTGAGGTGTTCTAGGGTGATGTCATCATGGGGTTCTTATGAACTTCAAAGTTTGGCTTCATTCCGCCAAGAACAACTTAGATCTGAAGGATTTCCACAAGATTAACCAATGTTTTCGCATAGATCTACACAAACTCATGGTTGAAAGAAGGTTTTCCAACTTTCTTTCAACTCTTTTACACTCAATGCACTCAAACCCGATAGAATCGGAGCTCGTTCTGATCTTCTACTCTTTCTTAGTGATGGGTTAGTTCAAGATCTAAATTTTATCCGAGAGATAATTGATTTCATGTTTGAACATGAACAACCGTCTCGAACCGTGAACTGGCCGGACTAGGGTGGTTCCTGATCGATCGGGTCACTTGGGTCGAGATGGGGTTTCTGTTGTTTAAGCAAGTTATCATAACGTCTCGTTCAAAACTGAAAAATCTTCAATGAAATCAAGTGTCAAGACGATCAGGACGTTGGGACGGACTGTTAGGATCTGAGTTTCTTATGATTGTGTTTTTGTTTGAGAATTAAGAAGATGAATATGTAATTGCGGCGGAATTGAAATGGAAACAAACTTTCACACACAATCAAACAGGAGAATTGCTTTCAACACACATGTTTAACTTTGAACCGAATGATTAAATTTATTTCAATCTTCAATTACAAATGCATGCATGTATTACAAACTCCCACTCAGCCCGAGCTCACAATAGTTTGTTCGTACAGAATGACAAGTGATGAAAGAGCTAATAGAACAGTACAGGGTACTGTTCTATTTATAGGCACGAGCAAACCACTGAAGCATCTTTGCTGACGTCACCATGAAAGCGACGTCTAACTTCCTAACAACCTGTAACTACTGATCTAATACAACTACTGCTATTACAAACTACTGATAATAATACAATACAAAGACGAGCTAAACTACTGCTTCTCATTCCACTGTTGTGAATCCAGCAGTACTTTATGTCTTCAGCAGTGCTTGACCCAGATCAGTAGATTGAGCATCAGTGTCTGTCTTCAACAGTCTTTAGGTCTTCATCAGTAGTTGAGTGATCAGTTGTTGTAGGTGAGCAGTAGATAGAGGTCATCAGATGTTTAGCCACTTTCAAGGGGAGAGAATTGAATACAAACATCTGCTTATTCTGGATCCACTGCTCTGATCCAGTTTTGGCTTTAATCAACTGCTCCTTTGGTAGGGTTCAATCCCAACAATCTCCCACTGGAACAGATGATGCCAAAACCCTTCATTATTCTGGATCTTTATTGCCTCATCAACAGTTCCCTGACTTGCCATTTGAATTGTAATTCAAAAAGTTCAAAGAATCTGTATCATCTTTATCCCTACACAGTGTAAGATCAAGGAGATCTTGCAGATCTTCAACACCCAGGCCCAATGCTTGTTCCCTTGATATTTTCTTCACTTCACCACTGGATTTGATCAAAGTCAATACGTGGGTCTGTTTGTCAGATTTCCACTTTAGTATTTTTTAATCCAGTGGGTTTCTTGGGAGAGGTTTTATTGATGATGAGTTTGGAGATGGTGGCCTGGTGATAACTGGTTGAACATTGCTTTGAGCTTTTGCAAGTTCTGGATTTTCAGCTATCATCTGCTTGAGGACCGATTTTATAATGTCATCTCCTGCTGCTATATCTTCTGCTGTTTCTGCATCCATCTACTTTTGTTTCCTTCTTTGATAAAGGATGGCAACAGGTGGAGCGGTGGGTCTCCTGATTTGTAGCTTTTGTGGTTTAGCTGGAACCACTGCTTCAGGGTAAACAGGCTTTTGTGGAACATTAGGATTTTTCTTTCTCAACTCTTCCAGCTTTTTGTAAGAGGCTATCACTTTGTCCTCTGACCATCTTGTCACTTGATTCCTTGACCCAAAATCTGCTGTAATTAGCTCTTCTTTCATTCTCTTCAGCCTTAAGGTCCTTTCAGGTACATTCTTCTTGTACTTGGACCAAACAGGAGGAGTGTGTCTTATTTTGTCTTTTTTCATCTTTTCAATTCTTTCTAACTCCTCTTTGAGCTCACCAACTGTCCATTCTTTATATTGAGCTTTTTCTCCCTTGTATTTCTTGAATGCCATAATGTCCTCAATGTAATCTTTTCTCAGGGTTTGATCATCTCTTTCTTAGAGCTTTTGACACAAATCTTTTGAAAACTGCTCCAAAGTTCTGACTTGTGTGAGCAGATATTGATAGTATCTTTGAATTTCTTTGTCTGATTTGCCTTCAGTGTTTCTTTTAAAAATATCCTCTGCTTGCTGACCTTTTAACTTTAAATATTCTTCAATGTTGTTAGGCCTGGGATATCCTTGAAGAGATGGTAAGTTCCTTTTTGCGGGATCATCTTCAGAGTAGAAGGATTTTATCTCCTCTCTAACTGCTGGAAGATCTAATGGATATTGAATAGCTGCAGGAACAATGGCAGTGTTTGGATTTTGAGCTTTTACTGAAGAAAGTGGATCAGGGTTTGGAATGATGGCAAGGGTCAGTTGTTGTGAAGAAGTTGGAGGTGGTGGAGATTCATTTTCCAGTATAATCCTTCTCCTTTTGGGTTTAGGAGAGGTTGGTGGTGTTTTGGTGGGTTGAGAGGTGGTGATTTGAGTGGTAGGTGGCTGACTAACAGTTGTTGAAACAACTGGTGTTTCAACCACTGTTGTCATTACAACTGATGATGTGTCATCAGCTGTCTTCTGCTTTTTGGCAGGAGGCTTTTATGGTGGTGATGAGATTTTTGGTGGTGATGTGTTTGTTGGTAAGGCAGTGGATTGTATAGTGGGGGCAGTGGTTGAAGTGTATGTTGAAGTGGTGGTTTTTGGGTTAACAACTGTTGAAACCACTGAAGTACCAACAGTTGTTGATACAACAGGTGTTTTAATAGCTGTTGGTTTGGAGGTTTGATGTGAGGAGTTTTTGGGAGTTTGAGAGGCATGTTTTGTGACTCTGGAAGGTGTGGTTTTGGGTTGCCTCACTTTTCTAGTGGGCTGCCTTCTTTGGGGCTTAGGAAGTTCTTCTTGATCATCCTTTGGCTCAGAAGTACCCTGCACTTCCATCTCCATAAAAACTTTCTTTTCTTGCTCAAACCTTGACTTGCCCTTTGCCTCCATGTCCTTTTTCAGCCTTGTCTTTTCATCAGCTAAGGCATTTAAGGTTACATCAACCTTTTTGGAACCATCTGGCTTAGGGATGTCTGCAAGCATACTAGAAATGTCTAGTGCAATGTACAACCCATCTTCATATCCCCTTTTCTTCAACTGCTCCATTTTCTCCCCCTTTTTGGCATCATTAGGTGGTGGGTTGTCCACAAAGATGATTGAGGGAGGAGCAGTGCCAGTGGTGTTCAACAAGTGAGCCTTGATTGCTTTTATATCTGCCTGGGTATCCTTAAACCTAGCTTCCATTATATTTCTGATCTTTTGAACTTGAATTTCATGTTTCTGATCAACATATTGTCTTTGTTGAATGAGCATAGGTTGAAATAAACTCTAGAGCTCAATGGGAGTAGGAGCAGATGATTGAGCAGTTGTTTGAGCTGGTGCAGCAGTGGGTGTGACCTTTTGTGCTTTCAACAACTGTTGCAGCATGTCTTTGATTTCTGCAACAGATGTATCTAGTTTGTCAACTCTATCCGTCAATTCTCGGTACATTAAACCATCACCCAACTTAATGGGATCATCTGATTTCCCACTGGCAGTGGTTGTATCAGTGGTTGACTTAGGGAAAGTATCCCAGAAGTCATCCACTGATGCCCCTTTTTCTTGGTACTAGGGTCTTCTATCTTCAAAAGAGGTTGCCATTCTAAGCTCACCAGTGTATATTGGATATCCACCAGTGGGCATTATGGTTCCCATAGAAGATATTGCCTTCAAGGAAGTCTTATAGATGAAACTATTGTCCAAGTGTAAACCAGTGGGTTCAACACTTGTAGTAGCTGCTTCACTTGAACTACCACCAAGAGTTACTTGTAACTCAAGGGGTGTAACCTCCTCAACTATTGGTGGGTTAACAGAGATAGAGACACCAGACTCAGTCACTTGTTGTGGCATAATCTCATTAACAGGTGATTGAGATGAACTGATTTTTGTCTAGGCTAAATCAACTGCATCCAATAGGGGCATTATTGATGATGGAATTGTGGCGGTGAGTGTGGGTGTGGAAAGAGAATTTGCACCGGGACCTGGGCTGTGGATGATAGAATCAAGTGATTCTAGAGCATCATAATTTGGTGTCCCTGTTCTTACAACCTGTTCTTTTTTAGAAGAAGCAGGAGGAGTTTGAGGTTCTGGTTGAGATCTTTCTTCTAACTGTTGTGAGGAAGTAGCAACAGTGGTTATTGGTGACTTTTGTAATGTCACTGGCAGTTGCTCTGGGATCTCATCTTCCATAGTTGCCTTTTTTGTAGGTTTGGGGGGCTTTTGTGATTTTTTCTGTTTTGGTCTTTTTGTGGTTTTAGGTGTGGGTTTCACAGCAGTTGTTTTGCTGCTGTGATCACCTTGAGCAGTGGGCTCAGCAGCAGGTGCCTGAGGAGCAGTGGTAGCTGCTAAAGTCTGCTCAGGAGCCTCTGCTTGTGTTTTGGAAATTTTGGACAGCCTTGTAAATGTTTCAGGTGTTAGGTTGTTTATTTGACAAGGTTCACCCAGGATAAGCACATGAGCATTATCCTTTGAAAATTTCTTTTGAAAATAATAGCTTAAGAACCTTGGAAATAGTAAAAATGATTTCTTATTAACATTTTTGACCAAATCATTGAAGATCTCCTGGGAGTAGTTAAAGTTTTCCTCATTCAAAATAGCATAACCCAGGTATTGGATATTCAATGGAATTTCATTAAAAGCAGTGGTCTTATTTGAAACACACATTAGGAGGGTATGAAATAAAAACCTTGTTGTAGGAGGAAAACTGCCTTTTTGTAAGGTGTCCTTTTTCATTTCCTCGTCATACCCTCGTTCAATAAAATCTGTTTGATACTCTGTTTTAGGGAAAGAAGTTTTACCTTGAAGATCATCTAATTCAAAAACCTCTGATAGAGTTTGTGGAGTGATTTTAATTGGAACACCCTTTATCGAAGAAGTGATGGCTATGGGCGTTTTATCTTGAGATTCAAGTTTCGCTTTCTTCCAAAATTCTTGATGGGTTTCCAGGTAAACCGGAGCATCAGAAGTCAACAAAGTTTTGTACTTTGAGGACGAAAGAGCATCAATGACGGAATCGAAGGTGGTGGTATGACTTGGTTTTGTCAATAGACCCAAGTAATTGTGGGGAGATTTGAAAGGAAGTGCCATGGTGATTTGAATATGAGAGCGAGAGAAAGAAGATGATGAGTGATTTGAGAGAAATGGATGATAACTGCTTTGAGAAAGGAATTTTGAATTCGATTCGACAGTGAAAACCCTGTTTGGGGTTTTGATCAGGGTTTTATAAAGGGAAAAAGTGAAATGCTGACATGGCAGCGGTTACAAAAGATCTGACCGACAAGTACTGACCACATGCCAACCACTGATGATGAATGGAAGACAGTTGTTAAGGAAACCACTGATGGAACAAGTATCAGTGGTTGCAACGGTTATAATGAGAACAGTGGCTGATTTTCAATTATCAGTGGATAGCCCATCAGTGGGTTAAAACACTGATTTTGAACAACAGTGATTAACAAGGAAATGAGAAAACAGTGGTTGACTTTCAGCAGTGGACAAGATTATCAAAACAGATGTTTGAACCAAATCAGTGGTTATGGCAGACTTTTAAGGATTAATGAAAAATTTCATTTTTAACTATTTTTAAGGATGGAATTTTGATTTTCTGAAAACATTTTAATGCTTTTATTCATAGAAAAAACAAGATTTTGCTTGTTATTCCATGTTCAGCATGCAAATCCTAGAGATCAAGCTTTCAAAGGTGGATGTGTCTAATGCTTTTGTTAGCACATCTGCCAGCTGATCTTTAGTTGGAACATGATGCAGAGAAATCAAACATTTTTCATAGCAATCCCTCATAAAGTGATGTCTGATATCAATGTGCTTGGTGGTTGAACGGGATACTGGATTTTTGATGATATTTTCTGGTGCCTGACTGTCCAACATGAGAGGTGTCTTTAAGGCAGTGATACCAAAATCCAGCAGTTGATTTTGAAGCCATAACAGTTGGGCTGTACAGCTTGCAGCAGCTATGTACTCTGCCTCTGTAGTGGATGTGGAAACAACTGTTTGCTTTTTTGCTTTGCCAAGACACTAAGCAACTACCTAGGAATTGGCACCCTCCTGAAGTGGACTTCCTTGTTTTGTCACATCCAGCAAAGTCACTATCTGAGAAACCTGAAAGCTTGATATTTCCATCAGCTGGATACCAGATACCAAGTGTGGGAGCACCTTTTAGGTATCTGAATATCCTTTTTACAGCAATAAGGTTTGACTTTCTAGGGGCTGATTGGGATCTTGCACAAACACATGTTGCAAACATGATGTCTGGCCTAGATGCAGTTAGGTACAATAAAGACCCAATCATGCTTCTATATAGAGTTTGATCAACCAAATCATCATTTTCATCAGACATGACTATTTTTGTGGTTGCAATGGGTGTACTGCATGGCTTACAATCATCCATCTCAAATTTCTTTAAAAGTTCTTTGGCATATTTGCCTTGATGGGTGAACGTACCATTTTGCAGTTGCCTTACTTGGAGACCAAGAAAACACTGGAGTTCACCCATTGCACTCATCTCAAACTCAGCTGTCATGAGTTTTCTAAACTCTTCACACATTTTAGAACATGTGCTTCCAAAAATGATGTCATCCACATAAATCTGGACAATCATAAAGTCTTTCCCTCTCCATTTTAAAAACAATGTTTTGTCTATTTTTCCTCTTGTGAAACCAATGGAAATAAGAAAGGTGGAAAGAGTTTCATACCAGGCTCTTGGTGCTTCTTTCAGGCCATACAAAGCTTTATTTAGCTTGTAGACATGATTTGGATTAAATGGATCCTCAAAGCCTGCAGGTTGACAAACATATACCTCTTCTTGAATTTTACCATAGAGGAAAGCACATTTATGTCCATTTGAAACACCTTTATGTTGTGGTTGACAGCAAAGGCCAGGAATAATCTGATAGCTTCTAATCTTGCTACAGGGGCAAAAGTTTCATCATAGTCAATACCCTATTCCTGTCTGAACCCTTGAACCACGAGCCTTGCTTTATTTTTTTACAACAATACCCCTTTCACCAGTTTTATTTTTGAAGACCCACTTTGTGCCAATAGGACTTACACCCTCTGGCAGTGGTACAAGCTCCCAAACTTGTTGTCTTCTAAACTGTTGGAGCTCCTTTTACATGGCTTCTACCCAGCTGTTGTCTTTTAGTGCCTCTTGGTACTTGACTGGCTGATGGAGAGATTGGAAACCAGCAAAAAGACAGATGTTTTGGGATTGGCGTCTTGTTAGCACCCCTTCACCGATGTTGCCAATGATTTGGTCAGGTGGATGAGACTTCAAGAAGATTAGATCTCCTTTGTATAGAACAATGGCATTTAGTGGTGAAGGCTGCAGATGTGAATCATCTGAGCTAACCACTGCGGGTGACTTTGATGATCCAGCAGTGGCTTCAAATGGAGGTGGAGGAATAGGAGGAAGTGGTGTGAAAACATGTTGACTTTTATCCACTGTTTGATGGCTTTTGTCAACAGTGGTTGATGATGTGAAAACAGGGGTTAATGGGCTACTTTGGTCAACAACTGTTAAGGTAGCAGTGGTTGAGCTTTGACAGCTGTTTTGAACATCTGATGCTCTTCTAATTGATGCAGAATTTTGTTGTGGAATGATGACTTCATATCCATAGTCTGATGGAGAATCTTGTGATGGACTTGCACTGTTAGTCTTGACAGAAACATTTTCAAAGGTAAATTTATCAAGATCAAACAATTCTGCAGGATTTGCAAGGATTTTCATTGATGAAAGTTCATTGAACTTTACATTCAAAGTCTCTTTCACTATTTTGGTCCTTCTGTTAAACACTTTGTAGGCCTTAGCAGTGGTTGAGTATCCCAAATGATAACCACAATCAATTTTGGCTACAAACTTTGAGATAGAATCTTTTAAGTTTAAAATGAAACATGGGTAGCCAAAAACTTTGAAAAATGAGATCAGTGGTTTTATTTTATACAGCAGTTCATAAGCAGTCTTTTGGTGTCTAGGGTTGATTAAAACTCTGTTCTGGACATAGCAAGCAGTGTTTACTGCCTCTGCCCAGAAAGTTAATGGCAAACCTAAATCAGCAAGCATGGTTCTGGCAGCCTCAATCAATGTCCTGTTCTTTCTTTCAACAACCCCATTTTGCTCTGGGGTTCTTGGAATGCTGTACTGCCTTACAATTCCTTTTGACACACAGAACTCATCCAACTCCTTATTTCTGAACTCTGTGCCATTGTCACTCCTGAAGATTTTTACTGGCAAGTTAAACTGCTTTTCAACCTGTGTAACAAAGTCTTGCAAAATGCCTGCAGTCTCATCTTTGGATTGTAAGGAATAAGTCCATGTAAACCTAGAAAAGTCATCTACAATTACCAAACAATATCTTTTCTTCCTTAGACTCATGACTTTAACTGGGCCAAACAGATCCATGTGAAGCATTTGTAAGCACTTGGTTGTTTTGGACTCTTCAATGGACTTAAAAGAGCTTTTTGTTGTTTTCCTTTTAGGCAGGAAACACAATGCTCAGGACAGGCGAACAGTTTTTGAGGAAGACCTCTTACTAACCCCTGTTTGACAATGTAGTGATTGTCTTGAGATTTGTGTGTCCCAATCTTCTGTGCCATAATTCTGTCTCTTTGTTAGAGGCAGCTGAGAACAGACAGGCATCAGTTCTTGGGTTCTCTTTTGACAAATCAACTACATAAACATTGCCACTCCTTTGAGCAACAAGTTGGGTTTTTCCATTTTTGATTATTTCTTCAATCTTTTCAACCATTTCTGGTCCAACAATCCTACAACACTCCTTGGTGAAGAATGAGCCATAGCCCTTATCACTCATTTGTGAGACACCTAGGAGGTTGAATTTTAGATTGTCTATCAGGTTAACATTTTCAAACTTAACATTACCAGACTGAACTGTACCAGACCCCTTCACTTTCCCTTTACTATTATTTCCAAAGGATATATCACCCCCTCCATGAGTTTTGAAATCTTTAAGTAGGGCTCTAAATCCAGTCATGTGACTGGAGCCTCCACTATCTACATACCAAAGACTATATCAGCATGCAGAAGCTCCCTACACATCAAGTAAAAGGTTATTTCATTAGGGTCTCCAAAGCCAATAAGGCTTTGGATGGGGTCTCAACGGTGTCTACGTCAAGTTCAGGTGGATGGACAGTGGTTAGCTCAGGGGTTTGGACAGTTTTTGAACTGTTTTTCTCTAACCACTGTTGGGGGTCTTGCCCTATCAGTTGTTGATACCCAAAGGGATGCCTGTTCACTCTTGGTTTAGAAGGCCTTTTATAGGCTTCATAAACATGTGGGACCCTTGGGTATGGTGGTTCACCTTTACCTCTTCGGTATTGGTTGGCATGGGGTGCATCAGTCACCTGAACATCTCTTTTAACAGAGGTTTGGTTTAGCTATTTTGTAACAGCTGTTTGAACTGGCACAAACAGTGGTTGATTCTTGACAGGTGGTTTTGATGAACTCGTGGAAGTTTTTGCAGTGTACTCATTCTTTTTTACATCAAAGGATTGGAGATACACACATTCTTGAGTGATGTGGGTTGATTTACCATAGATGGTGCAGCTCTGGGAAGGCACAATAATGCTTGTTTTGTTAATATCATATGCTTTTAGATGAAAACAATCTTTTGTTAGATGACTCTTCTTTTCACAGAAATCACAAAACAAGTTTTTAACCTTTTCTATCCTTTTCTTCTTTTCAGACTCCTTTGCAACAGAGTTTTGAACAACTGTTGGGATGTCCTTAAGAGGAATGACCTTTGCCTTGGGAGCTTTTACACCATCAGTGGTTGTGAAGTCCATGGATTTGAAGTTTTCAAGGATGTCACACTCATCAGACCATGTGGGTTTGAATTGGTATTTCTCAATCTCCTCAAAAGTTGAGGACCCCACAGATCTTTCCAAAGTGATCTTGTTACCAAGTTTGTCAGTTATTTTAACCTCTTGGCCATCCTTGTTTGTGGGAATGATTTCAACAAAACCAGATTCATTTGCAGCATTGTTTTCAACTTGGTCATGTTTTCTAAAACCTACACCAAATTTTACATTGCTTTTGATCTGTTTCTCAAGAATGACCTCATAACCTTTGTAGGATTCCACCCATTTTTCACAAGTTACCTGGGTGGATTCCAACTCCTTTTTGCAGGCATGATATTTTTCTATCATAGTCTGGAGTTGGTCCTTGGTTATGCTATGCTCTTATTTGATGCTGCAAATTTCACTTTCTTTTTTATTCAACTTGTTTTTCAGTTCTTTTAATGACTTTTCAAATTGAACTTCAGAAGTTAATAACCTATCCCTAAGGTTTTCATTCACCTCTTTAATGTTAGCAAATGCTATGATGCATTTGTCTGAACACAAATTTTTAAGAACCTGAGTTGATACCTTGGTTACATCCATCATGGCACAATCACATGTATGATCATTTTCTTCTTGATTCATCTCTTCTTTTCCACCTTCTTTTTTCTCTCCTTCTTCTTCTTTGGACCAGGGGTCTGACAGTGGTTCCAACAGGGGTTTTGAACTTTCTCCCAACAATACTTCATCAGCAACATCAGTAACCACTGCTTCAGCAATTTTGTCCACTGTTTCATCAACTGCTTGTCCTTCTTCAGCCTCCAGCCCCTCTTGTATGGTCTCCAATGCTACAAAACAAATATCTTTTCCAGAAACATTACTTTGAGCATAGAGTGCAAAATTTTCATCTCCTAACTCTTCAGGTAAACAGCTCCAGTCAACCAGCCCTTGTGTAAAGAAGCTTTGTTGGTCTGGTTGAACCACTGTTGGTGTAGTTTGTTGAGGTGCAGCCTGTTGCACCTGAACCTGATGAGCAGGGGCTTGGACATACTGAATCTGAGGGACAGTGGTTTGAACATAATGCACAGGAACAAGGGTTGCAGGGTGTGCATAGTGAGAAGTGTTTACATGAGCAACAGGGGTATATTGGGCATAGTGCATGGTGTTTTGGTTATTTTGTGGTCTAGGGTTTGAACTAGGATGAGTAATAATAGGACCAGCGGTTTGACTTCTGCATTCCCTAGCAAAATGACCTAACCTATTACACTTATAGCATTTGATCATTGATTTATCCAACCCTACTTTTAAATTCCCATGTAACCCTGGAAATTTTCTCCCTGTCCTTTTGTAAAACTTGCTGGTTCTAACACTCAGCAATGCAAGTTGGTGCAAAATGTCCATTTCTTCTAAGTCAGTTGGATCAAAATGCTGTAAATCATTGAGTTCAAAGCACAGATTATCAGAGTTCTGGCTTTCTCCATTTGCTGTGAAAGGATAACTGGATGAGTGAGGATCAGAGTTGAAATTTCTATCGGCAGTTATGTCAATAAAATGATCATAACTCTGATCCTTACTGCTACCAGACTCTTCCTGCCCCAAAAGAGCTGTGTTGCCAAATGAGTAGTCATCTGCAACTTTTCCAGACTCTTGCAACTTCTTTTTCTGGTTTAACTCCCTTTCATAGGTCAAGAGTCTATCATGAAGTTGGGTCAGGGTCAGCTCTTTGAACTCAACAGAGTTTCTAGTCACAAAAGCAATGGTGTCCCATTTTTCAGAAAGTGATCTCAAAAACCTGCTATTAACGGTTGATTTTGGAAATTCAGTATTAACAAGCTTAAGTTCACTTATGAGACAGCTAAAATGCTCAAACTGCTGTGTTAATGTTTCACCCTTAATGTGACAAAAGGTTTCATTCCGTTGGTTCAAAATTTCCCTGTTGTTTTCAATAACTTCTTCAGTTCCCCTAAATTGTTCCTTCAGTGCATCCCACAATTCCTTGGCACTGTTACAGTGTAACAGTCCAACATAAATCTCATTGGGAAGTGCAGATGCAACGATGCTAAATGCCTTGGCATCCAGTTCAATTTTCTGAAAATCCTGATCACTATTGTTCTCAACTTTCTTAGGTTTGAACTTCTTTGGATCCTCAGCACTTGGCACCATTGGAACATGTGGTCCAAAGATAACCGACTTCCAACATCCGGTATTTTGTTGAGCAAGGATGTGACCCATCATTCTCTGCCAGATGTTGTACTCATTTCGTTTCAACATGGATGGTTTGAAGAGTGAACCGATGCTATTGTAAACATCTTGTGATTGTGACGTCATCCTGGTTGTTTTACAGGCACTGGTTAATCAACTTTGATCGTAATTAACCCTTACTCTGTTTTTCAACTAAACGAACAATTTAATAGTATCAACGATTATGAGCTGAACTATTTATGTCAAAATGATTGTTAGATCAAATTTGATTGTCCAAGCTCTGATACCAATTGTTAGGATCTGAGTTTCTTATGATTGTGTTTTTGTTTGAGAATTAAGAAGATGAATATGTAATTGCAGCGGAATTGAAATGGAAACAAACTTTCACACACAATCAAACAGGAGAATTGCTTTCAACACACATGTTTAACTTTGAACCGAATGATTAAATTTATTTCAATCTTCAATTACAAATGCATGCATGTATTACAAACTCCCCCTCAGCCTGAGCTCACAATAGTTTGTTCGTACAGAATGACAAGTGATGAAAGAGTTAATAGAACAGTACAGGGTACTGTTCTATTTATAGGCACGAGCAAACCACTGAAGCATCTTTGTTGACGTCACCATGAAAGTGACGTCTAACTTCCTAACAACCTGTAACTACTGATCTAATACAACTACTGCTATTACAAACTACTGATAATAATACAATACAAAGACTAGCTAAACTACTGCTTCTCATTCCACTGTTGTGAATCCAGCAGTACTTTATGTCTTCAGCAGTGCTTGACCCGGATCAGCAGATTGAGCATCAGTGTCTGTCTTCAACAGTCTTTAGGTCTTCATCGGTAGTTGAGTGATCAGTTGTTGTAGGTGAGCAGTAGATAGAGGTCATCAGATGTTTAGCCACTTTCAAGGGGAGAGAATTGAATACAAACATCTGCTTATTCTGGATCTGTAGGATCGTTTTACCGACCGAAATGAGTCATTCAGAGACGTTCTACTCAATATGAATGGCGGAAACAGACATATCGAGTTCAATTCAGCTAGATATTCACTTTAATTGTCTTTCTGATTGATTTGACAAAGTTTTACAGCAAAACGACACTTCGGCAGCACTTCGGCTCCGGAATTACACATGCAAGTCCCACTCAAAGGAAATTACAAGACCCCTATATATAGGCAGGCTGATTTCGTTTGAACATGCTCAAACGAAATCATCTTTCACACGGAATTACCATTACAAACGAAATTAACCATTTCAAACGGAATTAATCATGTGATTTCGCTTGAAATGACATTTGTCAATTTCAAGCGAAATTAACCTAATAACCTATTTTCTCGTTTTCCGTGCCATGATCTATCTAATCACAATACAAGACTCGATACAAGACGAAGTCGACAGACGCATGCACCGACAGACTCCCCCTCGAATGTTGACGAGTCTTCAGTGTCGAGTCTTCAACGTCTTCAGTCTTTAACTCTTCCTGAAGTATCTGACACTGTAAAGCATCCTTAATCTTTTTTCTCTTTCTTCTAGAATCGCAACCTGGCTCTATGCTCTTCTTAATCAGGTCTCTTGATTCCTTAAGTTCATCAGCATCATCAGCTTGCGTGAATTTCAGGTCCAAGATCATAACCTGACTCTCAATCAACTCAGGATTATAACCTGACTAACCTGCACATTCTTAACCCAGAAATAAATTTCACAAATTTATAATTTGACAAATTTATTCTCTGTTTTCCACTTGTATACACAAAATCAAGAAATGATTTTACAATGTTAATCACTGATAAACCACTAGTAATAATAATATTTTCTTTTCAAAAACTTTTCATTTTTCAAACTGACTCCCCCTCAATGATTGTCATCATGTTTAGCACTTGGAGTTTGGAAAATCAGCTCTCCAACATCAGTTGTCGAAAATATTTTTGAATTTTTCAAAATTTATGCTCAAACACACTGAAAATCTTTTTGGAATTTTTAATATGTAAAGAAATGCAGTAAAGAAATATTTACAAACAATATTTTTGCAAGTTTGTGTAAGAGGATCATATCAGTTTTTGAGCCAAATCACCAACACCATTAAGCTTTAAACATTTTAAGTTCTAAACGATTCACTTAGATTTTCAGTATACTGATCCACTTAAATTCTCACACAAAGTTCAATTGTTTCGAGATATGAGATTAATGTTTTAAGCACTTAAACTTATTCATGTGTCCCACCACAAAATATATTCCTGTATCCAGATCCCAATATTCAGTCTTACAGGTGAGTACACCACAGATGATATCTGTAAAGGGTTAAATGCGAGGGCCGTGAGAGCTCAGGCTATTGCTTTCGCAAAATCAGAGAGATGACGGCTTCGACTTTTGGTGTGTTCCCTTTAGAGAATCTTTTGTTTCAACAGCACATGATTAGCATTTTGCAATGTTTCATCATTTTTTGTACTGAGGGTGGTGCTATATTTCAAGCAAGCGTAAAGTATTATACGAGGACTAGGCCATTGCTTCCGCAAAATCAGAAGTCCCGAGATAATGCCCCAGATATCACTGAGTATAAAGACCTAGTATCTCAGAAAGAGGGACCTTTCAAACAAGATTTCGGGGGTTACCCATATATCCGAGAGATGTTCCCCACGATATAAGTAAGTTTGAATTAGATTTATATCTCATCACAATCTACTAAATGTGTAAAAACCTACTGGCACATCATCAGTGAGACCGTTTATCACATTTTGACTTTTCAATTCTTTAGCATGCCGTGATCGTCCACTGATGTACTATCATTTCCTCTTTTTACAACAAAACTCATTTTTGATTTTATCATGTTTTTGGCTTTTTCAAATTTTCAAATGTTTTTGGATTTTCTGAAATTCTTACTCCCCCTAAAATTCAAAATCATTTAAAAGGAAATTTGAAAACAAACTGTACAAATAAATTGACAACTGATATCGAATCGCTTCAGATCGCCATCCACTTGGCATAAACAATCAGAACTCCCCCTCACAACAAACTATTTTCCCATTGTGATTTCAAAACACTTAAGTTTGTTTTAATCAAATGGTTTTTCTGGAAAATAAGTTTTGTTGATTTTATAAAATCACTTGTAGATTAGGGGATCAATTCATCACCTTGTTTCTCAACCACTTGAAAAGTGTAACAATTTTAAAATCAATCAACAAATACCATCTGTAGAAAATCAAGTACAACTTAATGTCCCTGATTTACCACTTGTAAGTCGAAATATCACCAGAGTGAATTTCTCAAGAAAAATGCCGATACCTGCTTCACACTTACCAACCTGGAAGCTCCGGCAAGTCATACTTTTCACTTATGAAAAACAGACATCCAAGCTTCACCAAACTTGGATGTTTCCTCCTCAACTTCACTTGGAGTGTAAGTTGCCTTCTTCGTTGCATAAAAATCTTTTACCCCTGTGACCTTTCCCTCAACCATCTTTCCAAAAATCTTTTTCACATTTCCATTAAAAGCTTTTTCAACATCAAATTCTTTCTTCTCAGAATAGAATTGATTTGAAATCTCAACATTTCCTATTTTTCTAAAATTTTCAGCCCTTAATGGTGGAAAATTGACATTATCCATTGGAGGTACTGAGGTTTCAATTTTTAGCTCAACTTGTGGCTCCTCTGACTTTGTGGAATCAGATTCATCGCCATATTTCACATCTGATTTCTTAACAACCCACTTCTGATTGTCAAGATTCACTCTTCGCTTGTAAAATCTTTTCTTTGAACATTCACCAACTTCATATGTTGAATTTTTAAAAACTTTGAATTTTTCAGTTGGTGATTCATTTTTCTCAACAATCTTCTCTTTCAGTTTAGAAACAACTTCCTGTTTGATGTTGGTTGCCATAGGACAGTTCCAGGCAATGTGTCCAACTTCTTGACATCTGTAACAGGTTCTTGTCTCTTTTCTCTGATAAGCTCCATTCTTCTCAAACTTTTGTTTTTCTGCAAAGAACTCTTTGTTTGTTTGCTTCCAGAATGAGCTCTTTTGTTCTTCTTCTGAACTTGTCCCTGAAACAAATACAATTTTTGTTTTATAAGTTTTCTCATTTTTATGATTTTTCGGTGGAATAAAACCAAACCCTTTCTTTTTGAAATTACCGTTATGGTTTGGTTTCTTTTGAGAACCAGAACCAGAACTGTAACCTTTTTTCTTGTTTAACCTTTGTTGAACTCTTGAGGTGTAAGATTTAGGTTTTTCAGAAAGATTTACATATTTTATTTCAGAAATATTAATTTCTGTTAGTTTAAAAACCTTTTTGACCAATTCTGGTTTAACACCTCTTATTGGAAATTCATCATCAGAATATAATTTGTCTGAATCAATCAAAGTATATGCCACTTTGATTGGTCTGTCATTCAAATTAGATTTTGATAACAAGAATTCTTTATTGTACACCCGTTTAACTGACGACTTTGGATTGTTGACCGACAAACTCGAACTTTCTGACTCAGACTTTGACTCTGACTCCTCATCCTTATCCAACACTTGATCGACCACCTTTTTTTATTAACTCAGACTCATGATCAGTATCAGACGATGTGAATATGACATCAATATTTTCTGGTAACTCATCAGTTGTGTCAGACTTTAACTGTATATTAACTGCCTTTTTGACTTGCTCCTCATTTGGTTTTCTGGGAGAATACCCTTCCCAGATTGGAGGCGGACACTTGTTATAATTTGCTCTTTGTTTCTTACCAGTATCCTTTTCTTCAGGTTTCTTGTCTTGAAATGCTTCAAAACCTGCAACAGTTGGATAAATTCGATCAATCAAATAATCAGAACTAGAATAACTTTGCAATAAACATCTGATTCTTTCATTCTCAATTCTTTCTGTCTCCAACTCTTGCTTCAACTTTGCACATTCTTCAATATAATGGTTAATGGCTTTCTGCTTTGTCATCATCACAGCATTCATCATAGTCAACGAATCTTCTCTTTCTGAATTTGTCTTTTGTAGACCAGTCACCATTTTATTCAACACATCATATGACTCTTTCACATAGTTAAGATTAAACAGTAAATTTTCTTTCATCTTGTCTTGCTCACTCAACTTCTCCTCTTTCTCTTCACACTGTTTGCAAGATTCCAAACACTTTAAACAAGGTTTTGTAATTTCAACAATCTTTTCAACTTCGATAATCTTTCCTACTTCGACTATCTTCTCAACTTCAATCACTTTCTCAGCTTCAATTACTTGCTTAGCTTCAACCACTATCTCAGCAACTTTAATTTCTTCACTTTGTTCAGACTTCTCTTCTTGAACAACACTTTCACATTTCACCTTTTTCTGTTCTTTTGCTGCTTGTCTCTCCTTCAGCTTCTTCACTCTATCTGCAAAATAAAATTCAAAACTTTCAGGAGATAAATGAGTTTTTGCAATATTAATATGTATTTCTTCCTCATCATCACTATCATCAGATGATGATTGATCAAACACTTGAGTACTTTCTGAATGATCATCTGAAGAAACAAACTCTTCATCTTGACTTTTCTCATCACTAGCAAACGTTTTCATCCATTCTGTCATCAAATCTGGCTCTTGAACTATTTGTGCAATTAGAGCTGCTACTTTTGAATCAGATGGAATATATTTGTCCCAGCTGAAGCCTTCTGCCACTTTTTCATCATCTTGATCAATTATTCCATAATAAGCTTTCTTATTTGCTTCTACGATCATTTTAGCATGTGCAGTTTGTGGTTCCTTTTGTTGATACGGTTGATGAGCAATTTGTTGATATATGGCTTTTCGATAATAATCATTGCCACCAAACGGATTCTTTGCTTCACTTGCTTCTCGATTGGTACACTCCCTCTTGAAATGTCCTTTCTCCCTGCATCGAAAACAAGTAACTTTAGATTTATCAAAACCCAAAGTAGATACTTTTGCATCCAAGAAATCATCTCTTCCTGTAATCATTTTAAACTTTTCAGCTCTCCTCAACACACTTGCTAAACACCACTTTATATCCATCAGCTCCATTTCTTCAGCATCTATCTGATCATAATCCTCTTTTGTCAACATAGGATTTCCAATTCTTCCTGTAACCAATCCTTCATATGATTCCAATACTGTAACAAGTAATGCCATTTGACTTTTGACAACTTCTTCAGAAAAATTTTGACCATTCTGAAGATGCAATGCGATGTTGCAATTTAAGACATGACCATTGTTGCTGTTTGAGCTTTGAAATTGATGTCTTGATGTAGATTCTTTCGGATTAACACTTGGATATGATGAAAATCCACTACTGCTGCTTGGACTTTGATTGACTGATTCAGATGAGTTTCCTGCACTGAAAGCAGTATGGATTTTAGGACTTGCTTCGACATTTTGAACACTCCCTTTGAAGTACATTTTAACATCTTGTTGTGCACTCGGATTGTTCATTCTTGCAATCTTCTGTTGCTCAAGATCTTGTCCTTCAATCTTTTCAATGAACTGTGAAATTGTCAAGCCTTCATATTCTCCTGTATTCTTTAGGATCATCAAAAATGTACCCCACTCTTTCTGAGGTAAGCATCAGCTAGTTTGTCGACCCATTCTTCACGATCTTTGTTGATGTTTAACAATGACATTGATCGTACTAAGTGACAATATCTTTCGATCAATTTCTTTATATCTTCTCCTGGCAAACTCGAAAACAAATCAAATTCTTTCTTTAACAATGCCTTTTTACTTTTGATCATTTTCTCACTTCCTTCAAACTTGATTCGAAGAGCTTCCCAAATTGAACGTGAAGTCTTATCATGTTGAAGCAATACAAATATGTCTTCTTTAATAGCTTGCTGAAGTAAACTGATCATCATCTTTTCAGCTTTGTACATATCTCGTTCTTTATCTGTAAATTCAAAAATCTTTTTCTCAACTCCCAAATCTGTACGTGGTAGAACATACTTTTTCTCAACACACTCCCAAGATCTCAAATGATTAGCTTGAACCCAATTTTCAAATCGATCTTTCCAACCATAATACTCCTCAATTCCCATGAGTTTCGGGGGTTTTTGTAAAGTTCCAGTCTCATTTTCCATGTTCATGTTTTTAGCAATGTCAGTAGAAGTAGTCGGGGATGTAGCAAATGCGTTGTAGAATTCCTCTTCCATGATTTGGTAAAATTTTTCAAAAATCAGACACTCTCAAGCGAAATTACAATTCAAACGAAATAACCTCTTCAATCGGAATACCCTTTCAAACGGAATCACCTATTGAAGCTTACAAAACAGTTTCAAATGAAATAAACCCTTTGAAACGAAATCAACAACTTCACACTGAATATCCTGTTCAAGCGGAATACCAAATCAAACGGAATTACACTATTTAAACGGAATAAGCCTTTCAAATGAAATCATCCAAGCGAAATACCAATTTGGAGCGGAATTAACAACACCTTCAAGCGAAATACCAATTCCGTGCGGAATTAGATTCAATTTCAAGCGAAATTATGCTGACATCATCATTTCGGTCCAACTTTTGTCAAATTGATCAGGTTATAGCTTGATTTTAGGTCCAATTCTCTCAAGGCTTTGTTAAAACACAATTTCGCAGATAATGTGTGAAATTCAAACCATTTTAACCATGAAATCTAGTTCAATTTAGAAAAGAAGATGTAGAAGTTAGAAAATCTGATGAAATCAGGCTGAATACGGTAGCACTCCTCCTCCTGAGCTCTGATACCACATGTAGGATCGTTTTACCGACCGAAATGAGTCGTTCAGAGACGTTCTACTCAATATGAAAGGCGGAAACAGACATATCGAGTTCAATTCAGCTAGATATTCACTTTAATTGTCTTTCTGATTGATTTGACAAAGTTTTACAGCAAAACGACACTTCGGCAGCACTTCGGCTCCGGAATTACACATGCAAGTCCCCTTCAAATGAAATTACAAGACCCCTATATATAGGCAGGCTGATTTCGTTTGAACATGCTCAAACGAAATCATCTTTCACACGGAATTACCATTACAAACGGAATTAACCATTTCAAACGGAATTAATCATGTGATTTCGTTTGAAATGACATTTGTCAATTTCAAGCGAAATTAACCTAATAACCTATTTTCTCGTTTTCCGTGCCATGATCTATCTAATCACAATACAAGACTCGATACAAGACGAAGTCGACAGACGCATGCACCAACAGGATCCACTGCTCTGATCCAGTTTTGGCTTTAATCGATTGTTCCTTTGGTAGGGTTCAATCCCAACACGAACTGTCGTCCGATCGGATTGCCACCCGATTGGATTGCCATCCGTTGGACCGGCCATCCGATCAATCTGCACTTGGTTCCACACTTAAACTTTTATTCAAACTTTTCAAGGATCTGAACGTCGAACGGATTACCGTCCGATCGAACGACCATCCTATCGTGTGACGTTTAGGACTTCGACACTTAATCATTCTCAATTTTCAAAGATCATCAGTAACTAACGGATTGCCACCCGATCGGATTGCCATCCGATCGAGTGACCGTCCTGTTGTGAAGTTGTTCTCAACTGAGAAGCCTCGCCAGTCGGATCCTCGTCTGATCGAACCGCCGTCCGATCGACCGACCTGAAGGGCAGAGATACTTATCTATTTTTAAAATTCTACAACGAAAACTTCAAAGGACAAACCATCATACACAAACACATCCTCACCAAACGAGGTGTCAATCCAATCGAATGGCCATCCGATCGGATGACCATCCAAACGGATTGACATCCGATCGACTGGCCATCCGATCGGATTGCCATCCAATCGGATTACCATCCGATACTTGGTACCCTTACACCATTTTACGCGGCGCTCATCGTTTACGCTATCGTTAACTGTTCAGGCTAATCTCCCTCAGCGCTCCCTTCAATCCAAGAGAGTGTTTACTTGTTAAACACAATCTGTGAGTATACTCGATCCCTTTTTGCTTTATGCACTTTTGGGTGTTACATACGTTACTTATTCTAAATCACATCGATCACACAACGCAAACACTATTTATACGCCGACCTCTAATGCATGTTATACGTGACTCGATGAATGCCTGTTTGTTATGTTTACACATTGATTGCTGTCTACCTGCCTTAGCAACGATAGTACTATAGTTTGGACTCAGCACCTGTTCACTCAAGGGTTTTTAAGGACAATTACTTCACGTGTTCGCACTGGTGAACATGTGATGCGCACTCGCCATTCGCAGTCAAATCGCAGTCACTGGTATTGATAGGATCTTTGTCGATAACTTACATGCTTCACACTATACGTTGCACATGCTGGTTATGCGTAAACGATTTTCGAACTCTATTATGCTATATCAAACTTGTATGCTCACCTTTACACTATGTGTATTGACCTATATTTTAACGTATGTGAAAGGTGTTTAGGATGCTACCTGCTAGGATGCTTGCTATGTGGAATCGAGCTAGGAAGAGTCTAGAAACAAACGAACAATTTATTTAAATCTGAGTTGTCGAAACATGGTATTTGTTTTCGAGATATCGTGGTCTGTAATAACTTAATTTGCTTGATGGTTTATGGTATGGGACATAATATTAACTATCCGGTAATGTAGTTGTTATGGAATTTCTCTTGAACAATCTGTTTCGCTCAGTGCCATGCCCCGATGTTTCCGTCATCGGTTGGGGTGTGACAAATTATGTTGTATCCGATGAATCATCCGATGATGGCGATGATGCAGATTATGAAGCTAATACTGATGTATATCCCATAGAATTTGTATGGTAATGCGATAAACATTTTGTAAGTTTGTTCTGTTAATATCTTATGCCTCATTCTTTCATTGTTAAATGTTTGTTACAATTAAAAATTTGTTACTTTTCTTAAATACATTATTTATTTGCTATTGATTATTGTTATTTTATATTTATTTCAAGCGTCTTAATGCGAAAGTGCCGTTATTATCAAGGATTGATAGATCATTGAAGATGACAGTTCAAAATTTGAATGGAGTTGATACTGTAATTAACTTTCGACCGGAGAAGCATGGCAAAGGATTTAGATATGTGGCTTGTCAATGGACCAAGAAGTTCACCATGCCCAATTGTATCTACAGAAATATGAAATGCAAATTTGTTTACCCTACAGAAAAAGCCAAGCTGATCTTAAAGAAAGTCTACAAATAGTTATGGTTGTTGGTATTATCTCATGTGAGATGAAGTTATGCGATGGTAATGTGTGAAACTTGTATATTTTCCAAACTTCTGAATATTTAAATTATAATCATGTATGCTTATCTTGTTAGTTATATTCACTTAAATTTTTGTTGTACATTCATTATATTTTTAATCGGCTCTTCATGATAAATTACAACATATTGGTGATCGACATTTAAAAGGCGAAATAAATTTATGGCCGATCATTGTCATAATCTCACTTGAATTATACTCTACAACATCTAAATACAAATAACATTCTTGTGAACATCTGCAACCAAAGGAATACACTCAACGTCTATTTCGCTAAAGTCTGTCAAACCCAAATCTCTATTGAAGCAAAGTCTGTTGAACCAAACAATCTCTTCTGATAAACACAAAAACTGTTCAACCAAAAGTCTGCCAAAGAGAACCTCTGCTGATGAAGACAAAAGTATGATGCAGCTAAGGTCTGCTTTGGATCAACATATGATGCAGCTCAATAGAGGATGTTTAAGAGAAGATCTTTAACAGATGATGATCAACAGATGATAAGTTTTGTTGAAGCAAAGTCTGTTGAACCAAACAACCTCTGCTGATGTCACACCCCCAAAATCCACCATGCGGAGTATCACTGCTTGGAGGCGTGACGTGACCAGGATCGAGCCACCAATCATATTGAACAACGTAATTAAGTAAATAAACCAACCACAATACAATTTGTGACCAAAAGAAAGTAACCGACTTTAAGTTAACAGCGGAAGCATAAAACGTAAGTCCAAAACATAAGTTCCATAGTTCATAAGTTTAAAGTCCAATACGTAAGTTTAATAAGTTCATAAAGATTAAATATTCAGCACGGGACATAACAGTCCATATCCCACAACGGCCTCCTCCTCGCGCAAGCTCCATAAGTACTAACGACCTGCAAGGCATGTAACAACAAATCAACAACAAAGTTGAGCGAGTTCACAGTAGGTGTTCGTTATAAAGTAGTTTTTCAAAAACTCTGAGTTTGTTTGCAATTGCAGGTTAAATCAACTTTGCTTATTTTCCAAACCATAAACGGTGGGGGCTACCCCATGTTGTAAACCACTAGACTAGATGTATATATATGTGTCCTTCCCAATCCGAGGGCAGAGGTACATATTAAATATGTAGGTTTAGCGCTGGTGTCCTTCCCAATCCGAGGACAGTGGTACGTAGTGAATACATAGGTTTAGCACTGATGCCCTTCCCAATCCGAGGACATAGGTACGTATGAGAATACGTAGGTTTAGCGCTGGTGCCCTTCCCAATCCGAGGACAGTGGTACGTAGTAAGTACGTAGGTTTAGCGCTGGCGTCCTTCCCAATCCGAGGACGGAGGTAAGTAGTCTAGTAGTGGTGAAGGTACAAGTTCTGTCTCAGCTATTTAATCCCATTCCCAACCACCAGGAATCCCATGCCTTAGTAAGGGTGTGAACTCACCTTTGGTTGCTCGGTTTGACTCTCAAAAATAGCTAACAGTCAACGTCGGTCAATCACGTCCTAGTATGATTACCACTTAGTTTATTAGTGACTTCAAATAAGCACGAATTCCCTACACGCATCTACCACATAACATGCACTCACTTTAACGGTTTATGCCCATATAAACTTCCCATCTATTCCCGTTCATAAACAAACATACGACATTACACATAACACTTTCATTGACATATAACATGTTAGATCATTCTCAGTTAACATACCCGACATTTAGACACGCAAATTACTACTTATGTCGTTTCAGCTTTTTCATTCAAAACTGGGCTGTTTTCGGGGATCTTAATAAAATAGTTAATTTGTTCCAAAAATTCCCAACTTTTTACAGAAGGTCTTAAACGATCCAAATATTATTGTGTAAAAATCTAGGGATCCAATTCGTTACCAATATTTTATAAAAATTTATTTTCCTGACTGAAATCAGATTTATCTTTTTCTGACTGCAGTCCACGGAATAATTTATTTATAATTCATCGAGAGTCCGATTTACGAATTTCCAGTGAGAGAATTACAAATACATCGATGGTCATCTACAGTACAAATTTCATGATCTAACTCTACACAGAATTCAAGTTATGACGGAAAACAGAGCGCATATTTTCAGCAGTAAAAATGCAGCTTGAGCTGCTGTCCAAAAACAGATCTTTAAAAATAGTAAACAAAGTCCAAAAATTATGATTCTGGTGCCATTAGAACCGTATTTCGAAATAGCCTGTTATAGACTCAAGAAAATCCGTTTTTCGTTAAATATTGACCTGTTTACAGCCAACTGAAGTTGGCTGTAAAAGCTTGGACAGAAGCTGTTTTCAGCTTTTAGCTTTCTAACTCGTGTTCGATTGATTCCGTTAACATGTTTAGTGATCACAACAACATCAAACATCAATATTAACAAGCAAATCATCAGGTAATCAACAAGAATCAAAACAACTTCATATTAACATCATGTTTTCATCTTATTTCATCATCATGTTACTTTATATTCAAGACTTTGTTTATGACCCTATAGTGTTCATGGATTCTCATCATCAAATAACTATTAACCACTTAAATAACATGAAAAATGAACGGATCTAAGTTCTTATCACTCGCTCAAGGCTAGGGGAGTTCAAGTGAAGAAAAGTGGTGGTTAAAAAAGATAAGAGAGGCCCTTGAGCTTCCGAACACGCCGAGCTTCGTTGAACGCCTTGTAGCACCTAGATGTACACTTGGATTGCTTGAACTTGAAACAAAAAATGGTGGTGTGTTGACAAGGGGGGTTCGGCCGAGAGTTTAGAGGGGAGAAGGAGAGAGTGTGGTGGTGAGTTTATGTTGTGAAGATGATGAGGGTCTCTTATAACACTAAACCTTATTATCCAAGGGATCTTATGTCTCTCAAGTACAAAGCACATCTTCAACAAATCCAAGGAATATATTTTGGGGATCTAGGAAGATTATCATAATCTAGGGTGTGTGGGGCCACTAGGGGCCGGTTATGGCACATGGGGGGGGGGGGTAAAGTGTAAAGTTTGGTGATAAGAAATAATTAGTGGAAGGTTAAGGTGTTAAGTCTTGTTAGTGTGTTACATGCTTTATGTAATGTGTTATAGTGCTCGGGGACCATAACTAGCTCAGAAAAAGTGTAACAATGTTTTAAATAATATTTTTGTGTTCCGGGTAATGTCCGGTTGTTCGGTTTGACACTGTTCCGTTAAAGTGCTTAATTAATCCGTAAAGTGTCATATATATATATATTTTTGTAACATTTTAAATTTTCAACACTCAGGAAAGCATATCGGACTATTTAGTAACTTTTCTGTACACTACTAGTATGTTAACAAGCACATGTAAGTATAACACAGTGATCAGAAAGCAGTTAAGTGATTCAGCACAGTCATCAAGCAATTTAATTATCATTAATAAATCGTACGGATACATGGAATTATGAGGGTTGTCACAGCTGATAAACACAAAGACTGTTCAACCAAAGATCTGCCAAAGAGAAGCTCTTTTAATGAACACAAAAGTATGATGCAGCTAAGGTCTGCTTTGGATCAACAGATGATTCAGTTTAATAGAGGATGTTTAAGAGAAGATCTTTAACAGATGATAAGTTCTGTTGAAGCAAAGTCTGTGGAACCAAACAACCTCTGCTGATAAACACAAAGACTGTTGAACCAAAGGCCTGCCAAAGAGAACCTCTGCTAATGAATACAAAAGTATGATGAAGCTAACGTCTACTTTGGATGAACAGATGATGCAGTTCAACAAAGGATGTTTAACAGGAGAGCTTTAATAGATCATGATCAACAAATGATAAGGTCTGTTGAAGCAAAGTCTGTTTAACAGATCCTAATGTAGCTCAGATCCTAACAGTGCCTAGGGCTCATGAGATGTTAGGAATCTATAACAGTGGTTAGCCTCTAACAGATGTTAATGTATATCAGATCCTAATAGTTTTCCTACTAACCAATTCATTAAATTTGTATTCATTCACCAACAATAATATACAACCCTACTACTTGTGCAATAAATGAATATCAACAATAATATAATAACAATAATATTCAAATTGTAGCAATTACATACCAAATCCATCAGTTTAGATGATTCAAAATGTAGCCATAAGATACCAAACTTTTAAACCCATCATGTTAAAACAAAAGTTAAGAAACATAAATAAAAACCACAAGGAGTCTTCAAAATATGTTGTTTTTACTTTTCATTCAGACTTAATCCAGAATCCTTTTAGATTTCAACAACTGAAAAGTCTTCCGTAACATCAACAACATCCTTGCAACAAATCACAAAACAACTAATTAAAATTTATTCAACCTGTTATTATAATGCCAGAAATAAAGAGTATAGTTATGATTTGCATAAAGTAACAAAAATTACCTTTTCATTTCCTTACACTTTCCATGTTGTATAGCAGCCATCACATGCTCATGAGCTGCCATTTTAGAGAAGAATTCGTTAAACTTCAGAGCATAATCATTCCACACAGTACATCGCAAAACCGTAACCCTACATGAAAACAATATTCGTTTGACCACAAACTAAACACTAATTGATGACCATTTTTTTTAGAATCTATAAAATCAATAAAATTGAATGAATAACAACATAAAATCAAACGAAATTTATGACCATCTATCTAAAGTAGTAAATGAGCAACAAACTAACTAACGTATTCACTTGAAGAATAAATTGTTGATCTCATTTATTACCATGATTCCACATTAAATACCAACATTCTTGATCTCATTTATTAAGATCATTCCACACTAAATACAAACAATCATTTGTACATGACTGAACATGTAAACGACAACTTACTCCAAGTCTTGAATATCGCTTTTCATCCTCTTAGTTTCTTTTGGAGGTCGCCCAACGAATTCAAGACCTCCACACCAAATAACAGATCCAGCATCTACACGATCACATTATACAACAGAGTAAGTAAAAATTTCCAATCTTATACATAGAAGACATGATTACAAAAATATACACTACCAACCCTCAAAGATTTTACTGTCTCTCCTTGAAAAATATCTTCATAAGCTCTGAAGTTAAAACCATACTCAACACCTTGCCAATCTCTCACATGTGTAACAGTTGTGCATCGATAAAAGTTGATTTTATAGTCATGTGCTCTACCTTTATATAAATCTTTATTTTCACAAACACCAAATTTCGACATAATAACAACATCTACTTGAAGTTGTCCACTCAAAATAGATATCGAATGACTTTTAATACCTCCTTGAAACTTAGCACCCTGAAGAACATTTAAACAAAGTAGTTTTTTAGCATACAAACCTACAGGAACATTTATAATACAAACCTATAAAGCTTAGAAACAGGAAATCACACATATACATCCATGAAAAAACACAAATACACATTACCTTTTCATCAATGAAGATGATCCTCGCTTTCATGTGTCACAAATCTTTCTCAAGATTCAAATCGTTAACAAAACTAAAATAGTTAATCTCAACTGATGTTGACATGCTTCTAATTCGAAAATCAGAATGAATTCAAATTTCAAAATACAATAGCAGAGAACATGAGAGTGTAATAAAATATGAAGAGGGAAATGAGAAAAAAAACATTTATATAAAAAGATGATTCGACAGTATAACAACAGCATCTTCTTGAAGTTGTCCATTCAAAACAGATATCGAATGACTTTTAATACCTGCTTGAAACTTAGCACCCTGAAGAACATTTAAAGAAAGTATTTATTTTTTAGCATACAAACCTACAGAAACATTTATAATACAAACATATAAAGCATAGAAACAGGAAATCACACATATACATCCATGGAAAAACACAAATACACATTACCTTTTCATCAATGAAGATGATCCTCGCTTTCATGTGTCACAAATCTTCCCAGGATTCAAATCGTTAACAAAACTAAAATAGTTAATCTCAACTGATGTTGACATGCTTCTAATTTGGAAATCGGAATGAATTCAAATTTCAAAATACAAAAGCAGAGAACATGAGAGTGTAATAAAATATGAAGAGGGAAATGAGAAAAAAAAAACCTTTATATAGGTTGACAAAAGAGAGTGAGCGACATGCATTAATTGCAAATTACGTATTCCCAGGCATTTTGAATTTGAAATTACCGGCAATTAACATCTGCTGATATATAGGCATTGTATGAACCTTCAACCTCTGTTGGCTTAAAGTAAGGATGGATATGAGCAAAGTTTTTGTTGGCAGAGTTTTAGATAGATTTTAAAGTGTTTTATATATTAAGACTTATGATGTAATAATGACATAAGAAAAGTATTGTTAGACAGCCTCTATGGCTGCTACATCAGCTTTTCTTATGTCACTATTATTTCTCCTTTTATATAAAGTATAGATACTTTTTACCAACACTATAATGAAAATAAACTAGATTTTAGACTAATTTTTATATTAGATTGGATGCACCATTATATTTAATGTTAACCTCGCCATTAGCAAAACACCATTGTACTAGGGTTAGACACGATTTGTAATAATGTTATCATATTTGTTTCAAAAGTCAACTATATAAAAAGTTGACTCAAAAATAATAAAGTTCTTGATTTATCATATTTGTTTCAAAAGTCAACTATATAAAAAGTTGACTCAAAAATAATAAAGTTCTTGATTTATGTGTATATTATTACTTAAAAAAGACAACCAAGTAAAAGTTATTTGAATATCAATAAAAAGTTTGGAACCGAATATTAATAAAAAAAGTTTGGAACTAATTCGATTATATATGAAAGTATACTGAGTTTAAAACACATATCATGAAATCAATAAATTTTTTATACTATCTGAGTATTATTGTTGTTTTTCAAAACGTCATTTAAAAAAAAATAGATATGCACAATTGATTACAAACATCAATTTAAACCACATACAATGAAACTTTTGAACTAATTACAATTGTGTGTATGAACTAATTATGTGAGTGCATATGTCTATCGCTTCCGTCAATCACGTATCTTAGCTATCAAATGAGACAAGACGGGGTTTATCATGAAGAACATACATGAGTTTGATAGGTCCGCACGGATGTATCTGCACGAACCAAGACAAGTAGGTTCGCACGGATTGATGCGCAATTTTAGGGTTTCTCTTATGTCCATCCGTGTGCACACCTGATCCGCACCAGGTTGGTCCGTGCGTGGATATCTACGGATCTGCTTGGCCTATATATATACTTGTCATGTCTTGTTCATTTGCAACTTTGAGTGACAGAGATGGGAAACTATGCTCGTTTGTTTTCGTGATTTTGTAATTGATCATCATCAATAGAAAACGACTTATAATTAGTTTGTTCTTGTCTGATCCACTCTCGTACTTGGATTCCCCACAAGATACGAGATCTACACAGTCAACGGTGTATCGGAATCGATCCTAACACACACGTTTAAATTACAATGATACGTCTAACTTTACACCAATGCTTCTAATTTTTTTTATGGTCAGATGAATGAGTTATGTGACTAGTGACTACAATTATGTTTCCAGATCATTACAATACTTTGTCTAAAACCACTTGTGATTAACATAGTCTTGAATACCCGGTACGCTTCACACCTAAAATATATATCGCATCTTGAATACTCAGTACACTTCATCACACGTCTGAAACCCTTTATAAATTTGAATTATTTTGGCCCTGCTAAATCCACCTCCAAAAAAACAATTTCATTATTGCCTTTGGGTGAAAAATTTTAAAATTGACCCACTTACGATAAACGAGTATTTATAATGATAGCATTTTTCTTGCTCATTATCATCATCCCTAAAAAGTAAGTGAATATATGTTTTTTTTCCTGTGAAAACGTAATGCATTAATAGGGCTTTTATTATTGAATTGATTAAATATAAGTGCACTTGAATCACATTCAATATCATTTGAAAGTGATCCTGTTCCACTTGGGTCACATTCCAACCACATTTACTTTGACTTTCTACCTCAAACCACATTTGCCCGACATTCGCTCATGGTGGATTTATAGTTATTTTATTACGGGTCAAGTTATTCTACAAAGGCTTCTAATTGTAAGAAGTGTAAGAAGGATTTATAGAGTGACAAGTGTCCAATAACCTAAAACTAAACCCACTACATCACCACCAAAAACCTAAACACCCACCCCCACCACCACCCAAAAACCTAACCCCCCCCCCCCCCCCCCACCACCCAAAAACCTAAACCCCCACCCCCACCCACCCACCCACCCACCCCCCCCCCCCCCCCCGCAAAAAAAACAAAAAAAAAACTATACCTCACCAAAAAAAACCCCCAAAAACCTAAAAAAAACCTAACCCCCCCCCCCCCCCCCCCCAAAAAAAACCTAAAAAAACCTAACACCCCCCACCCCCCAAAAAAAAACCTAAAAAAAAAAAAAAAAAAAAAAAAACTAAACACCCACCCCCACCCCCACCCCCACCACCACCCAAAAACCTAAACCCCCCACCTCCCACCCCCTCGGCAAAAAAAAAAAAAAAAAAAAAAAAAAAAATTCTTTGGGTGTGGGTGATGTGGGGGGTGGGGGGGTTGGTGGTGGTGGATGTTTAAGTTTTTTTTTTTTTTTTAGTGGGTTTTTTTGTGTAGTGGGTTTTTTTAGGTTATTGGACACTTGTCACTCTATAAATCCTTCTTACAATTAGGATCCTTTGTATTTGATCCTAATCCATTTTATTACAATAACCAATATATTGGTAAAGTTTAGAAGTAACAGATAAACAATAAGGGTGTAGAGGGTGAGTACGGTAAACCATGAGGTGAATGAGTTTGCTGTGGGGGAATACCGCCGCCATCAAACTTTACCGCGGATGAAGATGATTTCGGTAATTATTCACCGCACAAGGAAGAGGAGAATGATGTGGTTAATGGTGGGGCCCACTCCTTTTCAACCAATCATAATTTATTTTTTGTTTTTTTATATTTAAAAAAATAGTTTATCTCTCCCCAAGATAGATGACCACCCCTTATGTTTTAGTGCAAGAGCCAATAGGGGACTTAGAAAGGGAAATTGACATGGCAAGAGGTGATTGGGTGGGAGGAGAGTTTACCTATTCTCAAGAGGTGACCATCCCTTATACTCTAAGAGAGGAAGGGGCACTCAAGGGTAAGTAGTCTAACCCTGACCAACCATCGTTCGCCACGTCAAATTTGGCTCAAAGTACTCATTAGCTAGTACTGTGCCGTAAACTATTTTTATATTTAAATAAAGTCAATTGTTAATATAAAAAAATAAACTTCATTAAATTAAAATTAAAAATACATAATTCAAAGCAAAAAAATTAAAATAAAAAAAGTTGAAATAAATACTTAATTCATACCACTTAGCGTCTTCCTCTTCGAAGTACGGTAGATCTTCAGTTGCAAGATGGACAAGAAGATCATTTCTAAGTCGATAATGTGTATCGTTATCCATCAGTTCCGCAAGCACCGTGTCGTCAAAACAGGTTCGATGACTGGATCCCTAATGTGGACCAATGAGAACGCATGTCCCTCGTCTTTTAAGATCATATTGTGAAGTATTATGCATGTATACGTCTCGCTAATGATCTTGTTCACTGTCATAGCACGCATAGGTCTCCTAAATATGCTTGTTTCCTTTTAGGACACCAAAAGCCCGCTCCACATCTTTTCTTGCCTTTTCTTGAAATTTCTTAAACTTCCTTTCATTTGGATCGACAGGATATGGAAACGTTTTCACAAATGTTGACCAAGTAGGGTAGATCCCGTTGGTTAAATAGTATCCACGTTTGTATGTATGTCCATTCACTTGAAATGGACACTTAGGTGCGGTTCCATTCTGTCCACAATACGCATGCCAAAACCATAAATCTTTTGACGCGACCGCTTCAACCATGGTCATTGGGTATTCGTGATCATCTCTCAATTACTAGCTTCGTAACGCTGTGGGACACATCCTCCACACAAGATGCGTACAATCAATGCTACCTAGCATCCCTGGAATGTGGTGTTTTTCCTCGTGGTTTTTGTATAAATCCGCTACATCGGTGCTTGGCAGACTACGCATGTACTCATCGTCGTACAATTGGTTAACGACGTTGCAAAAAATTGTAGGCGCTCTCGCAAAGTCCTTTCGGCCATTTGTAAATACTCGTCATTCTCGTCGGGAGTATTACCGGTCACGAGTTGTTTGATGGCGGATGTAACTTTTTGTATCACCGTAAAACTCTTTTTTTACCACCCATGTCGCTGTTGAAACCAACGATAAAAGTGCTTCAATATCACCAACAATTTTTAGGAATCTATTTGACATACAAAAACGGTAACGGAATGTTTCATCATCATAATTTGGTTCATCAACAAAATAATCATTCATAAGATTTTCATTACCTTGTACGCGTTCACATTTGACATTTTTTTTGGAACGCCCGACGAAGTTACTGTGTCTTCCGTTTCGAGTTCCTCAAGCTTCTCCACGAAATAAAAGAGGCTACTATCAGTTGAAAAATCGTCTTCGTAATTGTTTGGTGGTAAGTAAACACCCAACTCTTCGTATGAATGATTAGCCATTGAGAAAACGATTGATGATAATGAAATTGAGTAAAGCGTTTAGAGTGAAATGAGATGTTTTAGATTGAAAATGAGTTAAGAAAGAGATGATTATTTATAAGATTTAAAAAAATAAATAAAACAAGTTTTGCATTGTAAACGGTCATATGACCATTGGAGGTTAACAACCAGAATCAAATTCAACAATCTCAAGCGGGTTCCCAAGCTGGCTTCGCATACCCGCTAAGCCTACCCATGGGGGTGCGGCAGTGTGTTGGCCTGGGTTGAAAGCCGCAAGGCCCTACCCGCTCAGTGTCACACCCCAACCGATGACGGAAACATCGGGGCATGGCATTGAGCAAAACAAATTGTTCAAGAGAAATTCCATAACAACTACTTTACCGAATCGTTAAACATTATGTCCCATACCAGAACCTATTAAGCAAGTAAGTTATTACAGACATAGATATCTCCGAAACAAATAAACTGTTCCGACAACTCAAATTCAAAAAAAAATTGTCTTTGTTTGTTTCTAGACTTTCCTAAGCTCGGTTCCATCAAATAGCAAGCAAAGCACAACATCCTATACACCTGTCACATACGTTAAAATAGAGGTCAATACACATGGTGTAAAGGTGAGCATACAAGTTTGATATAGCATAATAGAGTTCGAAATCGTTTACGCATAACCAACATGTACAACGTATAATGTGAAGCATGTAAGTTATCGACAAAGATCCTATCAATACCAATAACTGCGATTTGACTTCGAGTAGCGAGTGCGCATCACATGTTCACCTTTGCGAACACGTGAAGTAATATCCTTAACAACCCCTGTCCACGACAGGTGCTGAGTCCAAACTATATTACTATCGTTGCTAAGGCAGGTAGACAACAATCAATGTGTAAACATAACAAACAGGCATTCATCGAGTCACGTATAACATGCATTAGAGGTCAGCGTATAAATAGTGTTTGCATCGTGTGATCGATGTGATTTAGAATAAGTAACGTATGTAACACCCAAAAGTGCGTAAAGCAAAACGGGATCGAGTATACTCACAGCGATGGAAGTAAATGGATTGAAGGGAGCGCTTAGAGTGAGATTAGCCTGATCAGAACGATAGCATAACGGTGAGCGGCGCGTAAAACGATGCAAGTGAATCAAGTGTCGAGTGGTCATCCGGCCGGATGGTAATCCAAACGGATGGCCATTCGATCGGATGTCAATCCGTTCGGATGGTCATTTGTTCGGATGGCCATTCGGTCGAATTGACACTCATTTGGGATGGATGTGTTTGTGTATGATGGTTTATCCTTTGAAGTTTTCGTTGTAGCATTTTGAAAATAGAGAAGTATCTCTACCTTTCAGGTCGGTCGATCAGACGACGGTTCGATCGGGTGGCGATCCGATTGGCGAGGCTTCTCAGAACAAGTTCACAGCAGGACGGTCACTCGTTCGGATAGCAATCTGATCGGGTGGCAATCTTGTGCATTGAACATGTTGAAATTGTTTAAGTATCAAAGTTCCAACGTCACATGATCGGATGACCGGTCGATCGGATGGCAATCCGATCGGATGGCATTCTGTTCAATGTCCAGATCCTTGAAGTTTGAAATGAGAAGTTTAAGTGTGGAACCAAGTGCAGCCCGATCGGATGGCCGGTCGATCGGATGGCAATCTGATCGGACGGCAATCCGATCGGACGGCAATCCGTCCCGACGGTCTGATCGTCTTGACACTTGATTATATTGTTTGAAGTTTGTTCGAGACGTTTTGACAACGTTTTAAGCAACATAAACCCCATCTTGTCCCAAGTAACCCGATCGAACAGGAATCACCCAAGTCCGGTTAGTTAACTGTTCGAGACGGTGGTTCGTGCTTAACCCGAAATCGGTTGTCTCTTTGATAGAAACCAGATCTTGAACCAACACATCACTAAGGAGAAGTAGAAGATCAGAACGAGCTCCGGGTCTATTGGTTTTGAGTGCATTGAGTGTAAAAGAGCTGAAAGAAAGTTGGAAAACCTTCTCTCAATCCTTCTAACCATGAATATGTGTAGATCTATGCGAAGACATTGATTATTCATGTGGAAATCCTTCAGATCTAAGTTGTTCTTGGTGGAATGAAGCCAAACCTTAAAGTTCATAAGAACTCCATGATGACATCACCCTAGAACACCTCAATCTGGTGATTTCACGGTTAAAAGTTAAGATTCAAAGGTGAGAAAGATGAAGAAGTGCGTGTAGATCATAGAAGTACAAGATTTAGGTTGGAAACTTACAAGAATCGCGAGAAATCAAGAGAAAAGAAAGCTTGAGTGCGGCTGGTTCGAGTGAGGAGCTGTCACATCACAAATGATGTGACAGAGGGGTATTTATAGGGTTTCCCAAAAAGGAAAGTGTCATGGGGTCGGATGGGACATCGATCGGATGGCTGTCCGATCGGATGGCAGTCCGATCGGATGGCCACTCGGTCGGGTGTCCAGCGTGTTGAGTTTCGTCGTTTTGATTCGCGGACTGAGCGTTGCGATGCGATTCGAGTGAGCGATGTGATAGTGTTACCCACTAGTTACACAAATAACTTAACTACTATATCTAACATACAATCACTATAAATAACTTGCGTTTAGCGTTTGCGATTTGATTGCGATGTGATAGAATTGCGATTGCGATTAACACCTCAACATAAACGTAACATGCACAAGTAACACATAAATGACACACACACGTAAAACAATATCCAGAACACATAATTTGAGTTGCGATTGCGATGACGATGAGTTGATTAGCGATTAATATGCGATTAAACCTCAATTATTAATAGATACTCCACATAATACAACTAAAGCAAATAAAATGAAGATTGATCACAAGTCAAAGAAGTCAAACAATAGTTGAGCAAGGAGTGACAGATCGCAATTAGCAATCTTTTCTTCTTTTGACTTCAATCTTGACTATGACTTTGACTTTCGGAAAAGCGGGTTGTTACACTCAGCCCCGGGTGGCCTAGAACACAATAAAAATCACAAAAAGTAGATACCTAAATTGTTATGCAACACCGATTCCATACCTATAATCATGACTTATGCGATAAAGGAGTTGGTGCACATCCAATGTTTTCATTTACCATGCGATGATTCGGCGTGAATCAAAAGATGAATACCTAATTACTCATAAAAAACGAGTAACAGATACTATATACACACAAAAGAAAATTTTGTGATGTCACGACACCAAACTCTTCTATCTAGGTCTACGGTCGAGTATTAACTTTTACACGTGTAGTCTCGATAATAGTATAGAAAGTTAAGTGAGTATCCGTCAAATATTAATAAATTAAAAGTACAACTAATAAAGGTTTTGATTTTAAAAACAACCAAAAATAATATCAGATAATAAGAAATTGTCTAAACCGCTTTTTTGGAAATTTATTTACTGAACTGAATTTTCCTTTTTGTTGTGAAACAACGACCTACTAGCCTAATAGCAAACAATAAGAGAAAGAGATGTAGGGAGGAGACTGATATTTCATTGATAGATATCTAATACAAGAGATACAATGGGAAGTATATATAGGAGAAGAAAACTTGGAGAAGAAGCTAATCTATTTTTGGTGTTGATAACCATAATATTAATAATATATTTATAACACTCCCCCTTGGTTATCAACTTGATACGCTTGGAGATGCTGCCTTGTTAAAAACCTTGTCAGGAAAACCCAGTGGGACAAAACATTAGCTAAGGGAAAAAGAGTGCAGCGCGTATCGTCTCCCCCTGATACTTCTGGATCATGTACGTTGCCTCATTAAAAACCTTACTAAGAAAACCCAATGGGATAAAACTTAGTGAAGGAAAAAAGAGTGCAACTTGTATAATACTCCCCCTCATTTGAACATGTGTTCTTTAAGTGACTAGTGCCCATTTTTCTTGAAAGTTGCTCAAAGTTTTTGTAGCCAATGATTTGCCGCTTGATCCCTTAATGTGCAATTCTTTATGTTCGCAATGTTGTATATCTTCATATGAGCCTTCTAGTGCCTCTTCTTTTACATAAATATCATAAGATCCACAACTGTGATTTGTTACATTACCTGCATTTACAAAACTAACCAAACTTGTTTTGATAGGTTAGTAAAATATAAATTCATATCTTACATACCTTTAGATGTATTGAAATAGATGTTTTCCCATTTCAATATTTCGTCGTTTAACACATGCTATATCAAATCGATAAATTCAATAAAGATATATAAAATCATGAATAGATAGCAAGAAATACTAATGCACAATTGCACTTAAAGATGGTACCTCTAGACCAAAATTTTCAATTTCTTTCATATGAAGCTATAACAGCCATTTTATATATCAAGTAATTGGACAACCTTTAACGTAGTTAAAGGATAAACTTTGTCTATGGTAAAACGCGTCAACCTCTAATAGATATAGTTTGATTGATTACACATATACTCGAACTGCAGGTCGAGCAATAATTACAATGTGTCAAGGTCATTAAAAAATTCTCCCTCTAAAAGCTCGACAGTTTCTCTCGATGGTGCCTAGACATCATCACTGTAAACTGCGATTATAGTGAACTTTTAGGAGAGGACTTTTGATAAAGATGGATGATATTATCAAACTCATATTGCTCTTTATCAAAATATCTCATGAGTTGTACAACACTCAATCCAACTATTTTATCCATACTATCTTTTTAAGTTTATAAAGATACATTCATGAGGTTTTGAAATCAATGTTTCAGGCATTTACAATCATTCACTTACTTCTTTCCACTTTGAAAAAAACAATGTATGTCCATACACTCTTTAGGAGTTCTGTTACATAAACCTCCTTATTGATTTCTATATCATATGCAAGGATGTCTTGAACACTTGCTTCATTTGTATAATACATATTGTACCATGCTTATACACTGTACATTGAGATACCATAATCACCAAGTACAAGTATTCTATGTATGTTTATTAGTGCACAAGAATTACATCCATAAAATGTTTCCACTTAACATTATAAGCACTTAAATGCTTTAAAAACTCATCAGGAGTTCCAATTATATCCAACATGTAAAATAATCATAACCTGTTCAAATCCGAATATGTATAAATGATCACATTGTTCTCAAGAACTTACTTTACATGACTTACATAATTTAATCCTTCAGGACTTTCATGTAAACTTTCAGTATCAAGTGATACATAACATCCATAAGACGCATATCAATTCTCTCTTTATATTACCAGACTAATAAAATATTGGAAAATCCATGCATCCACCACTGGAGAATATGTCTCCTCATAATCAATCATAGGTCTTTGCGAAAATTATTGTGCCACCAATTTTTCTTTATATCACTCAATTTGATTTTCACATAATTCGCATAAAAGACACATTTGTATCCAACATATTTTACAACTTTAGTTGTATGGACTGTTGGTCCAGAAACTTTCCCTGTTATTAGAGAATTCAACTCTGCCTTATTTGTGTCTTTCCATTTTGGCCAATCATTTATATGTTTTCATTCATAGGCAGATCTTAAATCTTGATCCTCGTCACTTCATCATTTCAAGCGCTATATTATATACAAAAGTATAACGACGTCGATTTTATTTCGATTCCATACATATCTTAGACATGATACAATTTATCGAGATCTCTTTATTTTCAGGTACCTGGGGTTTTTCTTAAACCACCATGTCTACTGTCTCTTCAGGGGATCTTATTACTATAACCTCGACTTGACCATCTTAATTATTTGCTCCAATTTTCGAGGAATTTTATTATTGGAATCAACTAATCTACCAAGCTTTAGGCGTGCAATAGACTCATTACAAAAATGTGGTTGTCCTCTTGGGACACAAATATGACTGGAGCATAAGCAGTTGATTATGTGACTTATTTAGTCACTCTATTTAGGTCAGTAAATTTGTCTGGTAATTTGTTCTTTAATATTGGTAAATGAATTATCCTTTGAACTTTTGGTTCACCGTTTATAGTCTGAGGATCAAGATGACATGATAATTCATTCCACTTTTCATTTTCCAACTGCTTGTTATCTCCCCCTAATGTTGGGAACATTCATTCACTAAAGTGAAAAACAATGAGCCATAAACAAATTTCTCTCTAATGGCTTTAAGTATTCAATAATAGACGATTATTTATACCCAATATATTCTCAAACTTTTTAGAAGTCTCATCTTTGTGCGGTGTGGTGGATGAGTTTCAATATATGTCACACAACCAAAATCTTTAATGAGACATCTGTGGTTCCTGACTAAAAACCAACTATATGGGGAGAACTTTAACTTATTGGCTTGATGTGAATTAATGGTACTATATGTAAAATTACATGTACCTAAATAAACTTTTGCTCCTCCCTTGATCATTGGCTTTGTAATCAATAGTAGACGTTTAGTGATCATCTCAACAATAACACTTATTCCAATGATCGTTAATAACTTGGGAATCAAATTCATTATTACCAAATAAATATACTAATCTGGATTAATATGCTTGCTATCACATTAGCTAAGCCACAATCACACAAACTTCAGGTTGTGGATTTGATAACCATTTAGACGATGCATCGATTTGAAACACTAAATGGTATCATGTTAGGATATGCATATCTTTTAATCACTTCCAGAATATTTAGGGTTACACACCCTCCTTTATTTGGTAAATATATAAATTCTCTTTATAGCAAACATTACATACTAATTATCAGCTTGAAGAATCTAGCAGTTCTTCATTATGTTTCACATCATCATTGACTCAGTGTGGTTTAACTGGTCATGCCAACTAATTAAATAATTATGATCCATAAACTTCTAGTTTATGATCATCTATGTACAAGTTGCACTTATGCCAATACATGATGTAATATACAAGAGAACAATGTCATATCATTTCAAACTATCATGTTATCACTTTCATGCTTCTCACATTTTATTTTCATGTAACTACTCCCTTAATTTGCCACTTCTTGTGGTCAATATCATTATTAACATTATTGATTCTCATGGTCGATCTCATCGTCATAATATTCTCTCCATGATCGTTACCTTTACACCATACAATATAAAATCACATTCGCTTCAGAGAATGTAGTTGAACAAGCTTTATAGCTTTTATTCATTACTCGGTCACACGAGTGTAAAATCATTTCAAACTTTTTATACTCTCTAATGATACTGCTACTTCAGGAGCATATCTTAAGTGTGACAAATGAGAGTTACTTTATCCGTTTTTTCCTCATAATTAATCTTCTCACCACATAAGATATGTTGAGAAGTAATTACATAATCGAGTCATGTTTGATTTATTGGTCTAAATTCTTACGACCATATATAGATTAGTAATGAGATTTTGGGAGAATCAGGTTCCATGTCATGCATATTTATACCCTTTCATGAGAGTGATAACAAACCGCAACTTTGGTTTAGTTGTTCTATATAACAAATAATAATATACATAATGCAAGGTACAAAGTCAAATCATACAATACATGATACTATAACATGCTATTATATAAAATAAGTTAGAAAAACCTTGTGACATAAGATGTTCTTTTTCATCAGTTACAAGTAAATATATATATTTTATGTATTAATATTCTTATTATTACGGTACAAGCATATCTTACGAATATATATTTTCTTTATGTAAAACTGTAGGTAAACAATCTATTTTCTAAATTTCATGAAAACACTGCTAAAAGCTTATAATCCATATTTGTTTGAATTGAATATTTTGATTTGCTAAATATAACAAATCATAGAATGAAAACCAAATTGGTTAATTTAAACAACTCCACGTTTAATAATGTTATTGCCGATCACAAATTAGATCAATGCAACTATCCAACAATTTGTGTGGGCTTTTGAATGTAGGCAAACCACTGATTCAATAGCAACCATCCAACAAGTAAAAATTCATATACAATACTTGAATAATTATTAATCAACGTAATAAATAAAAGGGAAAGAGGTAAATATCACTTTTATCATGAAAAATATAACTTTTATCATGGAAATTTCAAGTTGCAACAAATATAACGACTAAGGTGATAGAACAATTATGAAAACTAAAAGCGAATGCACAATCTCATAGCATTAGAAATATCCAATAACATACCATCATAAAAAAACAAACATTATTCATTATTATAATGTACTAAAAAATGTTTTGTTGTAGTAATAAGTTTGCAACGAAAATCATTAGACATGTTTTAAATCCAATGAAAGTTATTAATTTATCAATGATTATATAATATGTTAACGATATAAGATATAATAAGAATGCATATATTTGTTTAAAGGACATAAACTAAAGAAACAAACCAAGTTTCCAAATATTTTAACATGATTCTTTTTTTTTTTGAACGGTATTTTAACAAGATTCTAAAAATCAAAGTTTTGATATAGAAATTAATTTGTTAAGATTTATAAATCTTTTATAACTTTTATTATCTAAAGTAGTTAATTTATTTCAAATCTGGAATATATAAGCGAAGCTTTCTCATAACCCACTTATATTAATAAACATAAAATTGCAGAGCTATCTATATATGTGGTAACATATCCTGGGCTATCAAAAAAATTAAGAATTGCCTTTAGGTCACAGCAAACCCGATTATCAATTAATATAGTTTAAATATTTTAAAGGTCAAATTGTTACCTTGGTTTCATAATTGAAGGGACGTTTCAAAATACTTGATGTAAATAACATTAAAATTGATAAGGTTGGAGTTTGCTGTGAACTAGAGTCCCAATGGCCATATTTATATATAAACATAATTAATAAATAAAATAAAATAAAACAAATCACATGGAACACTTTTGAGAATAGGCCATTTGGAAAACCTTTTAACCTCAAGTATGGATTTCAGTGTATTAGGTGTAGAAAGCCGATGGTATTACCTTAGAGAGTAGGTAGGTTTGTGGAGTGGTGCTGGCCTTTAAAGACAAGAAACCAGTCTACACGTGTATGGATAAAGGAAGACCAAATGATGAATATGAAACCTTGAATCGCCAGCAACTCGTGCTGATAACGTGTTGTGAAACAACGACCTACTAGCCTAATAGCAAACAATAAGAGAAAGAGATGTAGGGAGGAGACTGATATTTCATTGATAGATATCTAATACAAGAGATACAATGGGAAGTATATATAGGAGAAGAAAACTTGGAGAAGAAGCTAATCTATTTTTGGTGTTGATAACCATAATATTAATAATATATTTATAACACTTTTGATTTTTTTCTTTTTCTTTTTATTTTTTGAACGGAAAGACAAAAAGTGAAAATAAACAAATTAGTAGTAGTGAACAAGATGGCTTTTGTGACTACTTTGAGCGAAAGAATGTGAAGAGGAAACACGGACCACACGAGGAGTGGGAGTAGCCATGGCTCACCCTATGCTCAACCCGTGCCAACCTACATTCTTCTGACCATTGCCAGTAGTCTAGATGTGTTGTCTCCAATAAAAGTCAAAGGGTCCAATGAGATCAATCCAACTCGATCTCCCTTTCTTCGACTCCACCAAGTCAATGTTTTGCGATTCATATATTATTTTTTTTTTAACGGCAATTCATATATTATTGATGAATGTTTCACAACCTTAATTTAGGGTGGAGGGTATCATTCAATCGCTTTAGGGTGTTAAGAGTTACTATCTAGCCAATAATATAATGTCATGTGAAGTCCCCATTTTGCATTCAATCACTGGCAATGATTCAAACACTATTAGGGTGTTTGAGTTATATATTTTTTAATTATTCATAAATCAACCCCACTCAAACAATCGGTGACTATACATCGAAAAAGGGACTCACCGAACACCGAAAAGGGGCGGCGGTCATTCACCGCTCGGTTGAATCATATCCCCGAAGGGGTCCCCGACATCACTCCGACCACCCTAAGATGAAGACTAAGGTGTAAAATACATTTGGGATTAAAACATATGATAAAATAAACAAGAATGAATAAGAGGGATAATGTTCTAGCCATATATTAAGGAGTAATAACAAATCTTTCTAAACTTTAGGCAAAAATATTATTAGTACCTTTCTTACAAACGGTCGAAGATAATATAAATAACTCGACTAGCAAGAGGTCAAATACGGAAAATATGGGAAAGGATCCACTAAAAAGTGGATTTTGCCTAGGTAGCCTAAGAAGTATTGTAATGATGACATGTGACACTCCTAACAAGTAGGAATGAATGACATTTTGGTCCTTATAAATATGAGTGAAAATGACATGTGGCATCCATTTTGTTTTTTAAAAATACAAAAAAAAAATCTAGTACAAAAAAATCTAGCACAAAAATCTAGGACAAAAAATATAGCACAAAAAATGTAATACAAAAAAATATAGCACGAAAAAATTCAGCAAAAAAATATAGTATAAAAACATCCAGCACAAAAAATTGGGAAAAAAAATTTAAGACAAAAAATTCAACACAAAAAAATTAGCACAAAAATATAGTACAAAAATACAGCACAAAAAAATGTTATATAACATAGAAATACAACACGTTTTAGTGGGTTTTTTTAGTCTTCATATTTTATATAGCAATATGGTACTCAAATTAAAGATAAAAAGACGCTCAATTTAACGGTGAAATTTTTATGAAAAAATAATGTCGTATAAAAAAGTTATGAACGTCTAAAAAATGAGGGTGAAATATGCATGCGCCTTGCATATGTGGAGAGAGAAACTCCATAAATAGGATTTTCCCAAGATACCCTTGCACTCCTACTTTCTCCTACACTTTCATCTTAGAGCATTCACATCCAACCCACTAAAATATGTGACTGGAGTTTTTATAATATAAAAAGTATAAAAAGTGATTGTGGGTGAAGGAGAGAGAAAATGTTACTGTACATCTGTATATTTAGGGGACACTGTTCACTCCCTATAATTGTTTAATATATTTTGAAAGTGGTTGTGAGTGGAGGAGTTAGAAAAGGTAATGATAAAGGTATAAAAATATTATTTAATTAAAAAGGAGAGAAAATATAGTGTTTTTAGTGTAATTTAGGGTGAAAATATAGTGGAGTGGATTTGAAAAATGAAAGGTTAAGATTCCTTCTCATCCTACTTAGACAAAATAAACTTTTTATTTGATCTTACCCCCATATAAATATGCTAAAGTCTCCTATAAGAGGAACTAGGATTTTAGCCGCCGCGTGTTGCGGCGTCGACGCACGATAAGTCAAAATGTACTCTATCTCGAAACAAACTTTACGTCGAAATATAGTTAGCGTAGACTAACTGAAAACGCACGCATTTTGGTAGTCTAAAGTTGTTTAAACTTGATATATAGTTTACATATCTAAATTAATATTACTCTAGTTATATCTGTTTATTGGTACATTTTACTTTGAGTGTTTGTTTAAATAATTTGATAATCAATTGCAGGACTCCTTGTTTTCCAATCTATTTTAAGAAAAATTAAGGGTAACAAATGTCAAATAAGTTCTTTGTTTTTCTAATGTCCAACAAAACGGCTTTAACTTCCATTCTGCCAAACCTACTATTTAGGTGTTTTGCATATTTTATAATGACCAACTCATCGATGGCGTTCCCCTGAAATAATTAAAAGTGAAGAGACCACCATCAATATTCAATCGGACTGAGACTAAAATCCAAGGCAAAAAACATTAAGGTTCTCCCTCAGTCTAGAACATCAACCAACACCCAAAATGGCCATTTCAAGAAACTGCTACGGTTTTATAAAGCTCCTGCGACGTCGCATTGTTCCGGATGTCAAACTCATTGAATTCGAACATCTAATTTGTCGTTGTATGCCTTCCCTTTTGCCGGAGAATCAATGTACATTTACACATATCTTCGTTGTTGTTAGAATACAACTACCTCTAGGATGTGGAATTTGTTCGTTGTATGCCTTCCCTTCCTTTTCATCGTTGAATTCGAACATCAAATTCGTCATGGTCAATACCGAGTCTCTCTCTCTCTTTCCCACCACCGCCGCAATCGCTCTCTCGTCCCTTGCTTCGTCTTCGTCAAAAGCGAATACCACAATCGCCACAACAGCCTTATTTACGGTCTTTAAGAAGCACCACTGTATGAGCAATGGGCCAATGGTTTAACAGAAGGTAGTTACATTACATAGTTAGATCAGCAGTATGTTTTTGTATTTCTTCCTCTTAGAGCATAGGGTTTTAAGTTTATAACCCAAAGTGATTTTATTCTTCCTGGGGTGTGAAAGCACGCCGCATAATAAGAATGCGTGGACCATTGAATGTAGCAGGGACCAAACAAATAAACAAAGAAAAGATTAGGGTCAAAACATAAAAGGCAAGTACATGAAGGGAACAAAATGGAAATGGCACCGACTTTTCTGATTAAGATAGACGAGTTAGCCATATTAAGTGCATATGTTCTGTCCTCACCCCTAAGTTGGCGGCTACCATTGACGTAAATCGTTGCATTAAACTTATCGAAGGTTGTGGACGCAGGCTCCCTCGTCACTTCAAATGTGGAAGTATGTCTCTAACATTCTCTTTTATCACATGTTAAATACATATTCAACTGCTCGAATTATATGTGTTTATTTTGTAATTGTGTTTAAGTTTTGATTTCGGGTTTCACAGGTCTTACCATACCGTAAGCAAAAAAAATATGATCAATCATAAGAGAGGAGATCTATGGAGTATCATGATCTCATATTGAAGCATGTTTGCGTCCGGGGAAAGAGGTGGATTAACGATTATGTGTTAATATTATTATTAAAATGTTTGAGTTTAGAAACTTGAATTATTTGTTCACGGTCATAAGTTCATTGGTTCTGTATTAAAGATTCGTACAATCGGTTGTGTGAAGCAAGTTTTAACAAACTAATTATATAACATGTGCCCTGTAATATAAGTATGAATGGAATGCGAGCACACATTACCATCACCAAAACAAAAGACAGACCAATACGCAATTGCAATAGGGTTAAAATTGTCATTTCAAAGTATTTGAGGTGTCTTTGTCTTATTGTGAAAAGTGTGAGGTCGGTGGAGTAAATCCACCGACTTTGTACTTTAAGATAGATAGAAATGTATATTAAAATAAATTGACGATTAATTTGACGAACTAAATCATTTACTTACTCAATATACTTAAAAAATGTATACTGATTTGCAACATAGATTTTTTTCCATATTCGATGTGTTGCACATATAATTGATTTGCAACATAATTAATAATGGGTCGAATGTTGCTTACACGGTTAAGGAGAGTAGGAAGTGGTTAACAAGCGATGCCTTGGTTAATGGTACTTGTGATTTTAATTGGTGTAAATGGATCCCAAATAAATGCAATATGTTTATATGGAGGGCTAGTATGGATAGGATTCTGACAAAAAGTGCAGGAGGAACATAGTTCATGGGGATAGTATGCGCGTTTTTTTGTGGTGAGACCGAAGAGACTACGGATCACATTTTTACGGCGTGTCCATTGGCGGATGGAGTTTGGAATGGAATCGCTACATGGTGCAATTTACCTCCTATTTTTGCCTTCTTTACTTCGGATTTGCTTCACATAATTAGCTATATGGGGTCTCGACGAAGAAGAAGGCGATTCTTTATGGTATCTTTGTGTTGGAGAATTTGGAAAGCTAGGAACGACAAGGTTTTCTCTAGTGTTGATACTCATGCTATTCAGATTGTCACCAATGTTAAATCATTGGGGTACCTTTGGTTTAGGAGTAGACATAAGGAAGGTATGATAAAATGGAAGGATTGGTCTAATTTTTCTTTTCATTTGATGTAATTCTTGTTGTGATGGTTTATCTCTAGCTTGGAGTTGCCGTCTTGTTTTTGTGGTTAATGAAGTTTGCATTTAAAAAAAACATATAATTAATTTGGCTGTGAAAGACGGTCTCCGCTGTCATTATTGATGATTTCAAACAAGATTTAAAAATATGTTACGTGAAGTTTTTAAATATAGAAGTTTTGTAAAGATACCGGTTCCCTTTATTTAGATGCGAATTGGGACATGCTTATTAGGAAGAATTTAACTTTTAAAATGTTTGGAAATGCTCTACAACAAAAACAAACTTTAAAACCTTTTCATAATCGTCTTGCATCGTGTGCTTGAGATATACCGTTTCCGGATGAGGGTTGGGAATGTATTGAATATCTCACTGATTTTCTTGAAGTTTTCAAAAACTAAACTCCAAGATTATCAGGGGTTTATTATCCAATAAATTTGGATGTAGTTCACGAATTATACTTAATGGCTTACAAGATAGGATGGTATGAATTTAAAGTAGTTTGTTTAAGGAAATGATACTGCCCGGTTTAACTCTTGTCACAACTTTAACCCGTCCTTGAATTTTAGGGATGTTGACACTATAATTGATGAGATAAATTCCAAAAAAAAAAAAAAACGTATTGGAACTCTTTCTGTCCCTCCCCTACACACGTGTTACAAATGTTACAAGAAATGCGATACTAAATTGGATCTTTCGGTTTCTTCAGTTTTCCTCGGTTCGACGCGTATACGTGTCGTATTTTGACGAACATTCGCATATATTGTCAGTTTATGAAGTATACATTCAACATGCATCGTTTCGGTGACGTTCGTTTGCGTATGATTATCGTATTATATGATTACGTACAGTTTTGTTTGAAATCCACTTGTATTGTATAGTGTCGTGATATATGTATACGCGTGTTGAAATATCATTAGTTGCGTATTTTGACATATTTTTGTGTATTTTGACGTATTTTAGCGTATTTTAGAGTATTTTGACGTATTTGAGCGTATTTTGACATATTTTAGCTTATTTTAACGTATTTTTAGCATATTTTGGCGTATTTTAACGTATATGGGCGTATTTTAGCGTATTTTAATGTATTTTATCGTAATTTGATGTATTTTACCATATTGTAACGTATTTTAGCGTATTTTGAAGTGTTTTAGCGTATTTTTGCATATTTTAACACTTTTTAGCGTATTTTAACTTATTTTAGCGTATTTTATATTATTTTAGCGTAGTTTAACGTATCTTAGCGTATTTTAGCATATTTTGACGTATTTTTGCGTATTTTAGCGTATTTTAACAGTTTTTAGCGTATTCTACGTATTTTAGCTTATTTTGACATATTTTAGCGTATTTTAGAGTATTTTAGCGTATTTTTACATATTTTAACGTATTTTAGCATATTTTAGTGCATTGTATTGATTCATTTTTATATTTAAAGAAAACTTTATTTGTATAATTTATTCATTTTTATAATACAATGCATTATACAATGCACAGTGTATAATGTATTCCATTTGTTTATTGATAAGACAATGCATTATATTGATTAATTTATAATTTTAAAGAATAATAACTTATTTGTAAAATACGGTAGAGTACGTAAAAATACGTCAAATGGGCGAGACCCACAACCACGGCCCTGCTGAACATCTGGAGGGTTACGTGTATGCCAGGAGACTTATTCCTAATGAGTTTAGACTAGTGCAAGAGCTGACAGATCAAGACATAGAGCCCCATATAATGTGGAAGGCCGTAACCGAAAAGAACCCTGAAAACAAATGTGTTCCGAAGGACATACAGAACGCTCGCCAAAAGATCAGGGCCACAAAGTTCGAGAAAAAACGACTCCCATGTAGAGGCTGGAACAAATCCTCTAGGAAAAAAAGATGACCTATTACATACAAGCAGAACCTTCCACCAATGTTGTTCAGAATATATTTTCTGTCACGACAAGTCCTTTGAAATGTGGAGGGCATTCCCGCATGTGCTTTTGGTCGACGCTACCTACAAAACTAACATGTACAATCTTCCATTTTTGCAAGTTGTGGGTATGACGTCGACAAACCAAACCTTCTGTGTTGTGCATGCATTTCTTTCAAATGTCTGGGTCATGGAGAGGGTCAGGTCCATGCTGCATGAGTGCATAGATTCGCGTGTAATTCTAACGGACAGGGACCGGGCACAGATAAACTTGTGTAGAAAAATATTCCCTGCCGCACACAGATATCTCTGCAGGTTCCACATCTTGCAAAATATTGTGAAGCACTACAAGAATTCGTTTACTCAACCATATTGGGAGGACTTTGTTCGTCAGTGGAAAACAGTGTGTGATTCCGCTACCGAGGAGTTATACGATTATAACCTCGTCAACCTTCAGAGACACCTTCTCAATCAACAATGTAAACGTACGTTTTCTCTTAAGTTAATACATTCATTTAAATAGATATATAATTTGAATATATTTATTTTTTCAGATGTTTTTTATTACCTCTGGGATAATTGGTTAAACACCTCCCGCCATTTGTTCGTATCTGCATGAACCAATCAAACCCTGTCATTCTACCAAACTACAACAAACAGAGCTGAAGGCGCACATGCTGCATTAACGAAACAACTCACTACACCGAAATACAGTCTGGAAACGCTGGTGAAAAAGGTGGACACCTTGGTACTAAAGCAATATACGCAAATAAAGAAATGCTTGGAAGAAAGCCACCCCAAGCGAATGAACAGCCACCTTGAGATTCCTTTGCTTCGCAACCTACTTTGTAAAGTTTCCATCCATGCTCTTAACCTATTAGAAAACGAGCTAACACGGAGACTAACCACGTTGTGTTCATTCGGATCAACATGTGGCTGCCAGCTCTACACGAGTTGCGGGTTGTTATGTACCTGTCGTCTAGAGAGATTGCAGAATACAGGTACTTATAGACTTATAAAAAATGTTTTGTTGTATTAATTTAATATGCTTGTTTAATGCTCTTTTTTGTTTTGCAGAATGCGCTATTCAACTCGAAGATATAGAGATTTTCTGGAGAAAACTTGACCTGAATCATCAACTTTTGATGATGAAGAGGTTGATGTAGAAAAAGAATTAGAATATGTGAAACACAAATTGTCTACCCAACCTCCGCAAGTGAAGAAAAGCATCATATCGAAGATCAAGGCGGTGACAAACCCATTTATGAGCGACAAAAAACCGCCTGTCGTACAAGAAAACACTCGCGGGTGGCCAACGTCCAAGGTCCAACAACAAAGAAAAGAACAATATGCTAGAGATAGCTCAGTTGGGCCTTTCGAAAAGCAAAGTAGGTGTGACCCTCCTCGACACAGCTCTTATGTACCGTCGCAAGATTCCTTAATACCGTCTACGTCTGCAATGTCTCTAAAGTCTCAAAGGTCGTTACTGCGACACAGTCGTTCAACGACTTCATGGAAAAAAGAGCCTTGCGAGGACCATCGCTTTCCGTTAATCACTGATAATGGAACGCTTGAATATGTGCTCAGATTAAAAAATCAAATTCCAAAAGTGTCACACCCCGATATTTTAACCACAAACCGATTGGCCCGGTGGGGAGTATCGTGACGTAGTTGATATCATCATAGTCAAATATACACAGTTTATAGCACAGCAGAAGGCTTGGTAGAAATTACTATTATAAACCGAAAGTTTCAAAGTACGAATAAAAGAATATACAGACGGTTGTAAAGAAAGGATCCGCAGGCGGATCTAAATATAACACAAAACATGTTCAACAGACATAAGGCATTACGGACTTGCAAGATCCTCTACATAACGCCCAGAAGCTCCCAACCTAGTACGTGTAGTACCTGTCACTTAGTCTTTTGAAAATACGTCAGTTTTCACTGGTAAATACAATTAACCGACTCTTTTGAAAACATTTGTAAAAATTGGTTTAGATGCACAAGGCACAAAATTCTTTTATAACTTGGGACAATTATATTATAATCTTGTATACAGATTTACATGTTTGTCATACATTTAGGGCCCGGGATAAAAGCTGAGACATGATTAACCGACACACCACTGGTATAAACTCACAAGGAGTTATCCCCAACTTTGTGGGTATACCTTTTTACATACGCAACTGTTAGGTGTATGCCTACACCCCGTGCTTAAGTCGTGGCCATTTGCAATTAAATGAGCCGAGGATATCCAGGACACGGTCGCATTAACCCCCAATGTTTATGTTATCAAACAATACAGATTAAAACGGGTTATGCGGATTTGTTAGTCACAATCCGACCAAGTGATCCCATACCCGACCAAGCGGTAATAATTTACCGTATCCCAAGCCCGTATAAGGGAAAATAAGTTAAAAGTATTTACCTGAGTTTCTAAATGCAAGATCTATCTACTCAGCCGTATAATGCAAGTATTTACCCGAGTTTCTAAATGCAAGATCTATCTATGAAGGTTTTATTAACCTATTAGATTACTAACGTGTCTTATTTAAGTCATAGACTTAGACCGGTTAGTTTAAAGGACTATTTACGGTACGAAACGCTAGATTAAGCGATGACGGGATTGGAATGTAATTTAGACCCGACAAGTATGGAAATTTGTATTATATGGGTAAACTAAATACATTCTGGATTTTGAAGTTAAAATGATAAGGTCTAACCCGTTTCGGCTAATTTATGCAAACTAGTTACATAAACCGCACCGAACGCGTATAAGCATAAACGGATAACCGGATGAGTCATATACAAGTTCCGTAAGTTATTATGCTTAAAATATGTTATGATATCAGTAGGATATCAACAAATTTGCCCAAGAGATTTTAAAACCGAATTAAGCCTCATAAGAGCATTTTGGTCATTTTATGATTTATAAAAGGGGTTTACATGCAAACTGAGGTTCTGGTCATAAACCTTCTGTAAAAAATATTTATTTTATGTTATATTAATAGTAGGATATCATATATATGTGTGGTTTACAATATATGTCCAAACTATGTCCCGAAAGGGCATTTTGGTCATTTCACACATAGTTTTATGGACTTATTTGGGATTCTGAGTTCATTAAATATACCTACTGTAAAAATATTAAAAATGGTTTCTAAAATCAGTAGGTAACAAGTCTTGAGTGTTAAGTATGGTTTAGAACCATACTATGCACCTTAATGTCGTAAAAATCGATAAATGACAATTATTTGGATGTTTATGAAATTCTGAGGTTATGACCAGCTTTGAATAGTCAAAATAATTTATTGATCCTATCATATCAGTAACAAAAAGTTCTTGCATGTTAATCTTATTCAAAACTCCATTTATGTGTGAAAAGGGCATAATCGTCATTTATTAATATAATATGAAAACTCATGCATGACTCAGTAAGTAATCTGATTTGAAATCCCAATTAGTCCTAAATATGATATCATAACAGTGGTTAATGAATTTTTATGTCAAAATTATGTTCAAACTTAATTTGCATGCAAAAGGGTAATTTAGTCCTCATAAAAGCATGTTTTGCGATTTATTATATAATTTCAGTTGGTGACCAGATTATAAATATCAAAATATGTTAAATAATATTATTAATCAGAATTTAACTCATTTGCATGTTTGTTTATGTTAGAAATCTCATTTTTGACAAAAGGGCATTTTAGTCAACATTAAGCATAATTACGGAATCAAGTAAATAAACTCAGATTGCTAGGTGACCATGTAATATAACCTCAGAGGGTAATACTACTACATAATATGGTCACAAAGGAATCTTAATGCATAAAGAAACTAAGCTAATTCGGGTCAGAACTGAAAGTCAAAGCAAAAGTTAAGCTTTTGCGACTTTCGGTTGCGAACCGATCCTAAACTTTAGAATTGTTGGGTTGAACATGCTTAGACATGTTCTAATAATGTTTACCAAGTTATTAAAGTGATAAAACATATTTTATAACCTCTACATTATCAAATTTGAATTTATTTAAAAACTGACCCGTTTGACTTTTTATGTTAATTACTTTGACCCGACAATTAACTAAGTAAACGTGGTAATTAGGAGGTGCCCTTTTGAGGGAATAACACCTACCTAACTACGATCGTGTAGCCATATTCGCCTCGAACTATGGCTGGACCATTTAGGTTTAAACCGAATGTCAAAACCGAATTACGGTAACTTTAACTTTCGGCTTTTAAATATATAAAAAAACCGAACTAAGGAGGCTAAGGACACTTACAAAGGGTCCTAGCTTGAAACTTGAACTAAGGAGAGCTTCCTTTTGATCAGGAACCTCAGAGAAACCAAGCAAGGAAGGAGAGATTGAAAATTTGAAATGAGCAAGTTGCAAATGAGGGTAAGGGACCTATTTATAGCAAAAAAGGAGGTCTTATGTTGCAACCAGGTGTCCAGGGGTGTTGTAAGAGCTTAACAAGTGTCCATATACGTGTTCCAAAACAGCTAACCGCCGCTGGTATCGAGTTATGTGTGTAGAAGATGACAAACCTGCAGCTGTCCAAAACTACTACCCAGATACAGTGTTTATGGACCGTAAGCATATACCTCATACGGTCCATAACCGCTTTTGAATTGTTTCACCCAGATACAGTCCTTACGGACCGTAAGCCTGAACCTTTTACGGTCCATATGTGATTGGTCAGAGAACTAAATTTTTAAACTTTACATATTTAGCCCCATAACTTTTATATTCAATATTAATTATTCCCGAGAGCATGGTTTAACATTATAAAGCCCCAGGTTTGATAAAAGGTCACTCAGAGGCATAAATTAGCATGTTGATACTTTTAGTCCCTCTGCATACACCTTTTCATTGTTTGACATCTTTAACCCTTCAAAGTCAACTTATTACCCGTCTAGGGTTTATGACACGTGTCTTCTTACTATTGGGTATGATTTTGCGTGGTGTTACATCCTCACCCCCTTAAAAGAAATCTCAATCTCGAGATTTGCTGAAATAAATAAGGGTACTTCTATCACATAGTGGATTCAACTTCCCACGTATATTCTGGGCCTCTACGGGTATCCCATTTTACTTTCACAATTGGCACGTGTTTTCTTTGATGCTTTTTAACCTGTCGATCCTCGATCGATATAGGTTTCTCGACAAACCTCAGGCTTTCATCTATCTGCACGTCTTTATGAGACATTGTTAGCGATTCATTAGCTAGACATTTCTTTAAGTTGTAGATGTGGAACACGTTGTGAATTCCACTAAGCTCTTCAGGCAAGTTTAGCTTATAGGCCACACTCCCGACACATTCGATGATCTCGAATGGTCTGATGTATCTTGGACTTAGTTTACCCTTTTTACCAACTCGCATCACTCCTTTCCAGGGAGACACCTTGAGTAACACTTTATCTCCTATCTAGAATTTTAGCGGTTTGCGCCTTTTATCTGCGTAGCTCTTTTGCCTATCTCTAGCAGCTTTTAGACGATCACGGATCTGTACAATCTTGTCCGTCGTCTCAAGGACTATCTCAGGTCCTAATAGCTGGGTTTCTCCAACTTCCGCCCAACAAACGGGCGTTCTGCATTTTCTTCCATATAAGGCCTCAAAAGGCACAGCTTGAATGCTCGAATGGTAACTGTTGTTGTAGGAGAATTCAATCAAAGGAAGATGATCATCCCAACTTCCACCCAAATCAATGACACATGCCCGAAGCATGTCTTCTAGTGTTTGAATTGTACGCTCACTTTGCCCATCCGTCTGAGGATGATAAGCTGTACTGAAATTCAAACGAGTGCCTAAGGATTGTTGGAAACTTTTCCAAAAATGAGAAGTGTATCTTGTATCCCTATCGGATATAATAGATACTGGCACTCCATGGAGAGATACAATCTCGTCCACATATAATTGGGCTAGTTTATCCGAGCTACGAGTCTCCTTGATGGGCAAGAGATGAGCTGACTTAGTCAGTCTGTCAACTATGACCCATATTGTATCATTTCCATGTATTGTCTTAGGTAACTTGGTGATAAAATCCATGGTTACCATTTCCCATTTCCATGTGGGAAGTTCTGGTTGTTGCAGCAATCCTGACGACTTTTGATGTTCGGCTTTAACCTGTGAGCACGTCAAACATTTAGCTACGTGTGTGGCTATGGATTTCTTCAAACCCATCCAGCAATAGTTTACCTTCAAATATTGATACATTTTATCACTCCCCGGGTGAGCTGAATATTTGGAATTATGAGCTTCTTAAAGGATTATATCTCTAAGTCCTCCAATAATTGGAACTCAGATTCGAGCATTCAATCTCAGGATTCCAACATTCCCAGGTGACAAATGATCAAAAGTTGCACATAATCTTTCTTCTTGAAGATTATCTTCCATTACAGCTTCTTTCTGTGCTGTCAACAACTTCTCGTTTAGACCGTTCTTTAGTTCAATACTCTTAGCATTGATCCGTATAGGTTTGACTCTTTCTTTCCTGCTCAGAGCATCAGCGACTACATTCGCTTTGCCAGGATGGTAGCGAATTTCACAATCGCAATCGTTCAATGTTTCCATCCAACGGCGTTGCCTCATGTTGAGATCCTTCTGGTTAAACAAGTGTTGGAGACTTTTGTAATCAGAGTATATCACACATTTAGTTCCATACAGGTAATGCTTCCATAGCTTAAGTGCAAATACAATGGCACCCAATTCCAAGTCATGGGTGGTGTAATTCTTTTCATGTACCTTTAGTTGTCGTGATACGTAGGCAATCACCTTGCCTCTTTACATAAGCACACATCCCATGCCTGTGTGCGAAGCATCACAATAGACAACGAACTCTTCTATCCCTTCATGTAATGTCAATACAGGATCATTGCTCAACTTCTGCTTGAGCATCTCGAAAGACTCTTGTTTTTTGGGACCCCAGTCAAATTTCACATTCTTGCGGGTCAAAGTAGTTAGAGGTGCATCTATCCTTGAAAAGTTTTCAATGAATCTCCTGTAATATCCTACCAACCCTAAGAAGCTGCGAATTTCAGTAGGGGTCTTAGGTATTTCCCAATTCATAATTGCTTCTATCTTAGCAAGGAACTGGACTTCGCGAAGCCAGAATTCGCATTTGGAAAATTTTGCGTAAAGCTTTTCTTGTTGCGGAAGTTTGAGAATGCATCGGAGATGTTTCTTGTGATCGGCTTGACTCTTAGAATAAATAAGTATATCATCGATGAAGACAATGACAAAGTTATCCAGATACGGCTTGTAGACTCGATTCATGAGGTCCATGAATGCTGCAGGTGCGTTAGTGAGCCCGAATGTCATCACTAGGAACTCATAGTGCCCATATCTCGTTCTGAATGCAGTTTTGTATACGTCTTCAGTTCTGACCTTCAGTTGATGATACCCCGACTTTAGATTGATCTTTGAGAAGAAACTTGCCCCGTGTAGCTGATCAAATAGATCGTCGATCCTGGGTAATGGATAGTGATTTTTGATTGTTACTTTGTTTAGCTCGCGATAATCAATGCACAACCGCATTGAACCATCTTTCTTCTTTACAAACAAAATGGGTGCTCCCCAAGGTGACGAGCTAGGCTGAATAAAACCCTTTTCTAAAAGTTCATCTAACTGAGTTATCAGTTCCTTCATTTCGGTCGGTGCTAAGCGGTAAGGAGCTCATGCGACTGGTGCTGCTCCTGGTATAATATCAATTCTAAACTCCACTTGTCTCTCGGGAGGTAAACCAGGTAATTCATCAGGAAAGACATCTGGGTATTCTGAAATAACTGGGATGTCTTCTATCTTGGGCTTTGGCTCGTCTACCGTCACCTGTGCCATGTAAATGACACAGCCGTTCTTCAAACATTTGGATGCCTTAAGCATAGACACTTGATCAGGCAATCCATAGTGCGTATCTCCTTGTATAGTAATTGAATCACCAGAAGGGGTTTTGATGATAACTTGTTTCTTATCACAGGCAATCTGGGCTTGGTTAAATGACAACCAATCCATGCCTATAACTATATCAAACCCCGCCAATTTCATTGGCAACAAGTACAACGGAAAATAATGGTTCCTAATGGATATGAAACATCCATCTAGAATTGTTGAAGCAGTTTCTAAGGTACCATCAGCTAGTTCTACCTCATATTTTATGTTTAGAGTTTTAATAGGCAGATTCAACAGTTTACTAAATTTAATGTCTACAAAGGACTTATCTGCACCAGAATCAAATAAAACTCTAGCATATACATCATTTATGAGGAAAGTACCTGTTATAACGTTGTCATCCAACACCGCTTCCCTGGCGTTCATTTGAAACACTCTCGCATTTGTCTTTTTAGCCTCTTCGGGCTTCTTTGCGTTTTTCGGGCAGTTGGTCTTGATGTGCCCTTTTTCATTACAACCGTAACAGGTTGCATTTTTCAGATCCTTACATTCCAACGTTTTTTGACCCTTCTTCTTACAGATTCCACAGGGTTTAGCCTGTGGATCTATAGTGCATTTCCCGAAGTGGTTCCGTTTACAGTTCTTGCACAAGGGCTTTTCACCCGACTGATTTGAGCTTTTCTTAAACCCAGAGTTACCCTTCTTTTTCTTATCGGAACGTTGCGAGTTATCTTCTTCTCTCTTTCTCTTCCCTTCATCTGTAGTCTTTACAGACTTATTTCTAACAATATCCAGTGTCAGGGATAGAGACAGATCCACTGCTGACCTATAAGTGGCAGGCTTTGAAGTCTTCACATGTCCTTTCACCTCGGGAGCCAAACCACCAATGAAGCGTGTTATACGCTTTGGTTCTGGAGTTACTAAATAAGGTACCAATCTAGACATGGAGTTGAAGCTAGTAACATAAGCTCGACAATCTAAGTTCTTCATAACCAGAGTTAAGAAGTCAGTTTCAACTTTTTCCACTTCGTGTTGCGGGCAGAAAGTTTCTTTCATTAGTTCTACAAATTTATTCCACGACAGATTGTAAAGTGGAATTTTCCCCGAGGCCTGTATTAGTGCCCTCCACCAAACTAGGGCATCACCCTTAAAAGACTGAGACACAAACTTTACAACATCCACCCTGGTACACCCACTAATGTCAACAACTGTCTCCATCTCGTCAAGCCACTTCATACAATCGATGGCTCCTTTTTCACCAGTGAAGTCTCTTGGTTTGCAAGAGACAAAGTACTTATAGGAACAAGCTTTGGAACGTGGTTCCTGGTCAAACACTATCTACTTGGATAGTTGACTGTTTTGATTTGACGAATGTTGAGATTCGTCCTTTTTAGATGTATACGTTTTGGTAGAGGGCTTAGAATGAGCCACTGAATGAGTCTTGGTGCGAGTAGCACTCGAATATCTGAATACTCTGCCAACAAATTTAGTTACAGCTGTGTCTATCATAGCTTGCAAATCGGCACCCGTTACGTTCAATCTAGTATCATTATTCCTTTCAGTAGGGTGACTATGAGCTTCATCCGAGCCAGCCATGACGAAGCTTGAATGCTATATATCAAATGACAACAACTTGTTTAGTGGTCTTATATTGAATCATCATATTCGGTGATTCACTAATCATGGTATAAATAGGCCATATTGGTTTACATGTTTAATCAGTTTTGAAGAATATTTAATTAAACTTTTTATTATGGTTAGTCTAGGTTATAAAAACCATTATGAGCATTAGAGTGGCACAAAAGGCCTTGTCACAAGGACGATTTTAAATTATAGGCCATGATCTTATGGGATTAAGGCATTAAGGTTTGAACATAGTTCATCACTTCTTTGACAGAGAGTGTCATAGACTACTACTGTCGTTATAAAAATGGTATAGTTTGGCCCGAAAGGCAGAACAATAACATCACCAGTGGATGCTTTAATATACTCATCATATTTGATGATATCAGCCATGATTTATTGATCATTTAGGCTATAGAAAGAATTTTGGAAGAATTTAAGTATTAAGATGACTAGTGTGATTTTCTCGAACCACATTTGTCAGGAGTGCTAACATGTTCTTAGATGTTAACAAGGATTTAGCATCTTAAGAGGGTTTACCATCATAGCCATGTCTATATAGACATATCGGCTAGGTTATACCATTAAGGCAGTCCTTTGGAATTTATTGGCAGATCAACTATAAATTGAAATGATAGTTTAAACAATGATATAATGCCTATATACGTATAATAACAATTGTAATTTCCAAAAGAAAATTTCTCATTAAAGTACTAAGAATTTCATAAACTGCCCTAAACGGGTCTTTAAATAAATAAACTTGTCCACGCAGGGACTAAATGAAAAACAAGTCCTCGCAGGGACTGATACTTAAAAGAAATGTCCACGCAGGGACTTAATTGAAATGAAAATTACAAAACAAAAGTAGGGGTCTTCAATGATCCTTCTTCCCCTTTATGAAGTTTGCAAGACCCTTAAGGAATTTATGGGTCTTTCTTTCCCGTTCTTCCACCCTATGTTCAACTTCTTCCAAACTTTGTAAGATTTCTTGTGGTTGTGGTTGTTGAGGTGGAGGTTGTGGTTGTTGCTGGTGTTGATGTTGTGGGTGTTGATACCCATAAGCAGGGTACCCAGTTGGGTACGCGGGTGGAAAAAGGTGGGGGATAGAGGGCGTTATAATTAACTGCCTCGACGTATGGGTCGTAGGCAACTTGTTGGTAGTTATAACCCGTAGGAGCTTGTGGCTCAAACGGGTTGTACCCAGTTGTATCTGGGTAAGCAAGAATTGGGTTTTCAAAACCCAATGGAGGTGGTGGTGGAGCAAAAGTGGCCGGTGAAGGATCAATTTCTGGCACAGTGTTTGAAGGCCCACCCATTTGTGGATCTTCAAAAATGGGAGGGTAGTTGATGTGTGTAAAATGCAACATATAAATTACATCAAATGAGGCATAAAACTAACCCTTTTTTAGTACTAATGTTGGAAAAACTGTGCTTTTGTCTTCCTTTTGTATTTTCAGGGTTAAATGAGAGCAAATAAACAAAAGAAGCAAAGATACAGCTAAATCTAACACAAATACAAGAAAAGAAATAAACGTGGCATGCCCGACCCCTCAACAGCATCTCCCCAAGGAAAAACAAGAGATCAGAAGGCTGAACATGCCCCGTGCCCAGCGACACAGGGCCGTGCCCAAGTATCTGCAGAAAAGACAAAGTTGTAGAAGCTTCTATTTCCCAACACGGGGCTTGGCCAGCTCCACACGGCCGTGGTCAACGCTAAGATTCGCAGAATCCAAACAAATCTTGATAGTACAGATATGCTTCTGCACACGGGGCCGTGCCCAGCGGACACGAGGGCGTGGTCAACTAATACAAATAAACTGCATTTAATGAAGAAAGAGAAGATGGGTGGACACGGGGCCGTGCCCAGCGGGCACGGGGCGGGCTTCTGTGCATGCTATAAATAGAGGTGCTTGGTTCACTTCAAAGGCATCCCTTGACAAACCACCTCTCTCACACTTCACCCACACCCCACCACCATCACAACCCACATCCACCACCATCATCCATCATAGAGTGTGTGTAGTAGTCTCGGGATCCAAAATTGATAGTAAGAGTTCTTGACAATCAAAGGCCATGTTTGCCTAAGTCTCTTACATCACTTGGTGAAGACAAGCATTTAGTGTAATACTTTTTATTTTTAATTTTTTCGCACTTTTTATTTGGTTTTGTATTAATGACTTTAATAACTAGTTTCTTATGTTGAAGGTGAAACTTCCTTATCATTTGTCCATGGTGTCTTAGCGTTATTTTACTATCTATATAAAATAAAAGATTTACACCATTCATATCTCCACGGTCTATATGGAGATATGTTGGCTACCTTGTCGGGGGTTAAGGGAATGGTTTGGTAAGGTTCTTGCCTTGTTCAGTGTATAGATCCTGCAAGGACCTAGGTCAAGCTTACTAGGACCTCCTTCAATACCCACTGGTATTGGATGGCGGGGGTGCGAATGGCTTGATCCCCTCATATGTAAACTACTATTAATACATTAACCCGGCTACTTAGGATTGTATCCCTGCTGACTCAAACCACTTAGCCGAGGGTAACGTCACCTTCAAAAGAGGGACCTACCACATTACACATTAATAACTTAATTAATTATCTTCCAATAATCCAACTCTTTAGGATTGTATCCTTGCTGACTCAAACTACTGGGTTGAGGGTAACATCACCTTCAAAAGAGGGGCCTACTACTATAACTAAGATAATCTCTTAAAAAGTGCAAAAGTGCGAAAATAATCAAAGGTTACACTAAAGGTGAGTCGGATCCAAGTGATTCATCTTGTCTATATGTTTTTATGTTTATTTTTATTTTCAGCATTTTTAGTTTTTATTTTCATGTTTAAAACTTTTTTCTAAATTTTTGATTTGATTAGACGTTGAGGATAAACCGGTACTAAAAGCTCTTGTGTCCTTGGACGACCTCGGTATCTTACCAACGTTATACTACGCTCACGATGGGTGCACTTGCCCATATGTGTGTTTTGTGTTAGTAAAATATCGTGTTTTATAAATTTAAAACTTGACTAAAGTGTTGAAAAGGGCTAAAATATACATAAAAACATATTCACACCGACACACATCAGTAGTTGCTTTAAGTTTGTGGGGTTCTGATGAGCATACCCCCTCGCACGGACATTCGTGCGTTTCTCCTTCGCCTTGATGGTTCTGGTGGTGGCGGAAGTTGTTCTTGAGCTGGCGGCGGTGGTGGTGTGACTGCTTGAAAGTACGGATCCTTAAAGGGAGTCCGTTGTGGTGGTGGCGAGTCGTGGTGAGAGGGAGTGTATGCAAACTTCCACTGCCCAAACCACTTTGAATAATTATCTAGGGAGATCCCGCAAAAGAAGAACTGCTAGAAATACAAATGGAATGCGTGGGCGTCCCTAATGGTGGCATCTCTGGATCTGGATCCTCGTCCATATCCATGTCTTCTAGGAAATGGTCTTCTGGGCCCAGCAGGTTATGACCCGCCGGTACATTGATATAGTCGTTAGTGTCATAGTGACCCTGAGAGTAAGAGTGGTGAGAAGAATGGTGGGAGGGGTGATGGGAATGGTGCGAGTGCACCGACTGTTGCGAATGGTGTGAGCCTTGAGGCTCGTCTGGCTGCTGCGGACAAAATGAATGGTGATAGGAGGGTGAGGTGCTAAGTGAGACAGAACGTCTCGCAGGTTCAAGGGAGTGTCTCCAATCATCATATGGGTCTGAGCTAAACGATGCAGAGGGAGTACGCCGATGTGAAGGCCCTGCTTCGCTATGCCTTTCTCCCGTCATAGGTGCCTTTCCTCTTCCTCGCATTCTTGGCGGCATTTTCAGTATGTGGACCTATAAAAAATGAGGAAACAAACCAAAATATATAAACCAAATAAGATTAAGATTAATCCTAGGTCATTTCCCTAGACCCGGAAGTCTAAGGAATGTGCTACTGTGTCATTGAGATTAAACACAAAAGGCTAGTATTTAATTCACTCAATGTTGGCTCTGATACCAACCTGTCACACCCTGATATTTTAACCACAAACCGATGGGCCCGGTGGAGAGTATCGTGACGTAGTTGATATCATCATAGTCAAATATACACAGTTTATAGCACATCAGAAGGCTTGGTAGAAATTACTATTACAAACCGAAAGTTTCAAAGTACGAATAAAAGAATACACAGACGGTTGTAAAGAAACGATCCATAGGCGGATCTAAATATAATACAAAACATGTTCAACAGACATAAGGCATTACGGACTTGCAAGATCCTTTACTTAACACCCAGAAGCTCCCAGCCTAGTACGTGTAGTACCTATCACTTAGTCTTTTGAAAATACGTCAGTTTTCATTGGTAAATACAATTAACCGACTCTTTTGAAAACATTTATAAAAATTGGTTTAGATGCACAAGGCACAAAATTCTTTTAAAACTTGGGACAATTATATTATAATCTTGTATACACATTTACATGTTTGTCATACATTTAGGGCCCGGGATAGAAGCCGACACATGATTAACCAACACACCACTAATGTAAACTCACAAGGAGTTATCCCCAACATTGTGGGTATACCTTTTTACATACGCAACTGTCAGGTGTATGTCTACACCCCATGCTTAAGTCGTGGCCATTTGCAATTAAATGAGCTGAGGATATCCAGGACACGGCCGCATTAACCCCCAATGTTTATGTTATCAAACAATACAGATTAAAATGGGTTATGCGGATTTGTTAGTCACAATCCGACCAAGTGATCCCATACCCGACCAAGCGGTAATAATTTACCGTATCCCAAGCCCGTATAAGGGAAAATAAGTTAAAAGTATTTACCTGAGTTTCTAAATGCAAGATCTATCTACTCAGCCGTATATTGTAATTAGAATTGTGAAGGTAGCTTTTTCCGGGGCTTCCTAATCTGGAACGAAGGTTTTATTAACCTATTAGATTACTAACGGGTCTTATTTAAGTCATAGACTTAGACCGGTTAGTTTAAAGGACGATTTACGGTACGAAACGCTAGATTAAGCGATGACCGGATTGGAATGTAATTTAGACCCGACAAGTATGGAAACTTGTATTATATGGGTAAACTAAATACATTCTAGATTTTGAAGTTAAAATGATAAGGTCTAACCCGTTTCGGCTAATTTATGCAAACTAGTTACATAAACAACACCGAACGCGTATAAGCATAAACGGGTAACCGGATGAGTCATATACAAGTTCCATAAGTTATTATGCTTAAAATATGTTATGATATCAGTAGGATATCAACAAATATGCCCAAGAGATTTTAAAACCGAATTAAGCCTCATAAGGGTATTTTGGTCATTTTATGATTTATAAAAGGGGTTTACATGCAAACTGAGGTTCTGGTCACAAACCTTCTGTAAAAAATATTTATTTTATGTTATATTAACAGTAGGATATCATATGTATGTGTGGTTTACCATTTATGGCCAAACTATGCCCCGAAGGGCATTTTGGTCATTTCACACATAGTTTTAAGGACTTGTTTGGGATTCTGTGTTCATGACTTATACCTACTGTAAAAATATTAAAAATGGTTTATAAAATCAGTAGGTAATAAGTCTTGAGTGCTAAGTATGGTTTAGAACCATACTATGCACCTTAATGTCGTAAAAATCGATAAATGACAATTATTTCGATTTTTATGAAATTCTGAGGTTATGACCAGCTTTGAATGGTCAAAATAATTTATTTGTCCTATCATATCAGTAACAAAAAGTTCTTGCATGTTAATCTTATTTAAAACTCCATTTATGTGTGAAAAGGGCATAATCGTCATTTATTAATATAATACGAAAACTCATGCATGACTCAGTAAGTAATCTGATTTGAAATCCCAATTAGTCCTAAATATGATGTCATAACAGTGGTTAATGAATTTTTACATCAAAATTATGTTTAAACTTAATTTGCATGCAAAAGGGTAATTTAGTCCTCATAAAAGCATGTTTTGCGATTTATTATATAATTTCAGTTGGTGTACAGATTATAAATGTCAAAATATGTTAAATAATATTACTAATCGGAATTTAACTCATTTGCATGTTTGTTTATGTTAGAAATCTCATTTTTTGACAAAAAGGGCATTTTAGTCAACATTAAGCATAATTACGGAATCAAGTAAATAAACTCAGATTGCTAGGTGACCATGTAATATAACCTCAGAGGGTTATACTACTACATAATATGGTCACAAAGGAAGCTTAATGCATAAAAAAAGTAAGCTAATTCGGGTCAGAACTTAAAGTCAAAGCAAAAGTTAAGCTTTTGCGACTTTCGGTTGCGAACCGAATGTAAACTTTAGAATTGTCGGGTTGAACATGCTTAGTCGTGTTCTAATAATGTTTACCAAGTTATTAAAGCGATAAAACATATTTTATAACCTCTACATTATCAGATTTGAATTTATTTAAAAACTGACCCGTTTGACTTTTTATGTTAATTACTTTGACCCGACAATTAATTAAGTAAACGTGGTAATTAGGAGGTGCCCATATTCGACTCGAACAATGGCTGGACCGTTTTGGTCTAAACCGAATGTCAAAACCGAATTACGGTAACTTTAACTTTCGGCTTTTAATTGTATAAAAAACCAAACTAAGGAGGCTAAGGACACTTACAAAGGGTCCTAGCTTGAAACTTGAACTAAGGAGAGCTTCCTTTTGATCAGGAACCTCAGAGAAACCAAGCAAGGAAGGAGAGATTGAAAATTTGAAATGAGCAAGTTGCAAATGAGGGTGAGGGACATATTTATAGTGCAAAAAGAGGTCTTATGTTGCAACCAGGTGTCCAGGGGTGTTGTAAGAGCTTAACAAGTGTCCATATACGTGTTCCAAAACAGCTAACAGCCGCTGGTATCGAGTTATGTGTGTAGAAGATGACAAACCTGCAGCTGTCCAAAACTACTGCCCAGATACAGTGTTTACGGACCGTAAGCATATACCTCATATGGTCCGTAACCGCTTTTGAATTGTTTCGCCTAGATCCAGTCCTTACGGACCGTAAGCCTGAACCTTTTACCGTCCGTATGCGATTGGTCAGAGAACTAAATTTTTAAACTTTACTTATTTGGCCCCTTAACTTTTATATTCAATATTAATTATTCCCGAGAGCATGCATTAACATTATAAAGCCCCGGGTTTGATAAAAGGTCACTCAGAGGCATAAATTAGCATGTTGACACTTTTAGTCCCTCCGCATACATCTTTTCATTGTTTGACATCTTTAACCATTCAAAGTCAACTTATTACCCGTCTAGGGTTTATGACACGAGTCTTCTTACTATTGAGTATGGTTTTTCATGGTGTTACAAAAAGTGTTTCACCCCTACATTTCAAGTATAAAAGTTGTCAAATCGGATGGACATTGTGGGTTTCAGACGGCGGTTGTGGGTTTAGGGTTGGAACAAGACTACTTAGGGTTTATTCGGAACCAACTAGTTGAAAAGCTGACGGGTGCGAACAAAGATATGTGGAGGTACATCTTAGAGAGTGATTTACCGAGGGACTACAACGCGCAACTGGAGAGAATAAATTTTACCGGGGTTGGAAGAGCACCCATGGAGCATTGGATGGAGATGCCTCAGGTAGGATTCCTTCTTGCCCATAGGTATGGTGTGATTGTTAACATATTAGACATCAGAGGTTGTTCGACTGTATTCCCCTTCTATCATCCAGAGCGCGAACGTGTCCCCCATCAGGTCGTTTCACTGGTATATGTTAATGATGGTCATTTCATCCACGTCAAACTTGAAGGGGACTATCCAAAGCCGTCACCGAACTATCTCTGGAGAAGACACATGGGCGAAGAAGCAACACTTTGGACGGAAAACTACACGGGACGGATAGCGTGGTATGAAATGATAAAGAAGCCTAACATTGACAGGGCAATGAATTATAGTTAAAGAAAAATTTATTTGTATAGTTTATTCCATTTGTTTATTGACAACACAGTGCATTGTATAGATTCATTTGTATATTTAATGAAAATTTTATTTGTATAATATATTCCATTTGTTTATTGACAACACAGTGCATTGTATTGATTCATTTGTATAGTTAAAGAAAAATTTATTTGTATAGTTTATTTCATTTGTTTATTGACAACATAGTACATTGTATTGATTTATTTGTATATGTAAAGAAAAAATTATTTGTATAATTTATTCCATTTGTTTATTGACAACACAGTGTATTGTATTAATTAATTTGTGATTTTAAAGAATGATTTATTTGTATAATGTATTCCATTTGTTCATTGACAAGACAATGCATTGTATTGATTAATTTGTAATTTTAAAGAATAATAATTTTATTGACAACACAATGTATTGTATTGATTAATTTGTAATTTTAAAGAATAGTTTATTTGTATAATGTATTCTATTTGTTTATTGACAAGACAATGCATTATATTGATTAATTTGTAATTTTAAAGAATAGTTTATTTGTATAATGTATTCCATTTGTGATTTTAAAGAATAATAATTTATTTGTAAAATACGCTAGAATACATAAAAATACGTTAAAATATGCTAAAATATGTCAGAATACGCTAAAATACGTTAGAATACGCTAAAAACTGTTAAAATACACTAAAAATACGTCAAAATACGTCAAAATATGCTAAAATACGCTAAGATACATTAAACTATGCTCAAATACTCTAAAATACGCTAAAAAGCGTTAAAATACGCTAAAATATGTTAAAATACGCTAAAATACATCAAAATACGCTAAAATACGTTACAATACGCTAAAGTATGTCAAATTACAATAAAATACGCTAAAATACCCCCAGATACGTTAAATACTCCAAAATACGTTAAAATACGCTAAAAATATGTTAAAGTAAGCTAAAATACGTCAAAATACGCTCAAATACGTCAAAATACTCTAAAATACGCTAAAATACGTTAAAATACGCAAAATTACGTCAAAATACACAACTAATGATATTTCAACACGCGTATACATATAACACGACACTATACAATACAAGTGGATTTCAAACAAAACTGTACGTAATCATATAATACGATAATCACACGCAACCGAACATCACTGAAACGACGCATGTTGAAGGTATACTTCATAAATGACAAATTACGCGAAAGTTCGTCAAAATATGACACATATACGAGTCGAATCGAGGAAAATTGAAGAAACCGAATGATCCAATTTAGTTATCACATTTCTTGTAATATTTGTGACACGTGTGTAGGAGAGGGACAGAAAGTGTTCCGATACGTTTTTTTTTAATTTGTCTCATCAGTTATAGTTTCAACATCCCTTAAAATTCAAGGACGGGTTAAAGTTGTGACAAGAGTTAAACCGGGCGGTATCATTTCCTTAAACAACCTACTTTAAACTCATACCCTCCTATCATGTAAGCCACTAAGTATAATTCAGGAATTACATCCATATTTATTGGATAATAAACCCTCGATAATCTTGGAGTTTAGTTTTTGAAAACCTCAAGAAAATCAGTGAGATATTCAATACATTCTCAACCCGCATCCGGAAACGGTATATCTCAAGCACACGATGCAAGACAAATATGAAAAGGTTTTAAAGTTTGTTTTTGTTGTAGAGCATTTTCAAACACTTTAAAAGTTGAATTCTTCCTAATAGGCATGTCCGAATTCGTATCTAAATAAATGGCACCGGTATCTTCCTAATGAACAAGGTTTTAGAAATATGTTACGTGATCATTCGGTTTCTTCAATTTTGAATTCTTTTGATTGTGTAATTACACAAATACCCTTATTCATTTAATTAAATAGATAAAATTAACCAAATAATTACCATCATACCATTCTTTTAAAATCTCAAGATGATAAAGATCAAGGGTCCATATAAGTTCACACAATTCACTCTTGGGAGAGTGTTCACTATAGAACCCTACCCTATATATATATATATATATATATATATATATGGTAGAGTTCTAGAGTGAACACTAGGGTATTTGTGAACTGAGTGAACATCCTGACCATTGATTTACATCATCAAATCATAAAATACTAGTGTATTTTCATCATCAAATCATGGCCATTAATTTACAATTGTGTATTGATAATCAAGGGTTAAGATTAGTTCACTAGTGTTCACAATCATGGGGTTGTTCACTAATTAACCTAACCCTATCTATCCTACCCGATAAAGTTCATACCTAGGGGACACATGGCATCCATCTAGGGCCTCTATTTTCTATTTTCCCACCAAAAATCACAAGAAATCCCTTTGGTGTATTCGATTTGGACTATCCACTTGACTAAAAGCGGTCAAAAATTATTATCATATATAAACTTATAACCCGGCTCCTTTCATTCTTTACCTCACAATCTCACCGCGCCGATTAGGGTTTATCTCTTTCTCTTCCTAGGGTTTCTATCTTCCATCACACGACTCTATCTTGTCCATCCTTATATCGCCTCATGAAACATCTTCATTGTTATGGGTGGTTTTCTAAACATATATCCTGGATTATATTCTGACTATGTTACTTTTGATTGTGATCAGGATATTGGTAACATCCTGATGCAGTATCCAGGTAATGACTAATTATCCACGTGCAGATTAGTGAAGCTTGCTTATAACGGTCAAGAGGACTGTTTCTCCTGAAGAGTCGGACTAGATGGTTGAGAAGGGAACGTTGAAGCCGCAAAGAAGGGGTCTCCAACGTTCTAAAGGGAATATTCGGAGCATCCCCCTTTTTTAGGATAGTTTTTTATTTCCTTTTTCTATATAAAGGAATGTACGGATCATAGGAACACACAACTTTTTCACGCACACTTCTGCTCTCTCTACTAGCTACAATCACTCACAAACACTTACACTTAAACTTGTGCTCGAATCTCATTGTAACACATAGTTGATCCGCATCATATCTTGCACTGTATCCTGAAGTTTGAAGCAATAAGAAGAACTAGGCAGCTGCGATTGTCAGCTCCCGAGGTTTTATGCCGGCGATCTAGATTGATCAATGGCTTTCCTCGTATATCTCGTGTCACCCTTTATTTTTTAGCTCATTGTTTGATTGTTGGTATAGCTCGATATGCTGAGCTATATCCTGAAAACTGTTTTCGTAAACAACATACTCAGAATATTTTCAACTCACATTGTTAGCACTCTACCTCACTTAACTACTTTGATCACTTAATTGCTTTGGTAATTTTTGACCAAAACAATTTGGCGCCCACCGTGGGGCGAGTGGTACTATTTCTACTAAAAGCTTTCGTAAAATCATTACTTGCTGTTCTGTTTTCAAAACTTTTTTCTACACTATTTTCAATGGCCTCAAATTCAAACATAAGCTCTTCCACCGTGTCCGCTACAACCTCTGCAACAATCGGTTCGGTGCTTCCACCACCTCCAAGGATGCAACCCTCTTCACAGCCTCATGCACCTCTAAGAAGGACTGAAACTCATGTTGCTCGGGATATTATCCCCACTCAGAATGTTCAAAGATCTGCTGTCTCGGGGGGAACTCCTATTTTGGCTTCAAATGATGAAATTCTAACTTTGTTTGGTAGTATACAGGATTAGATGAAGCAACAGCAGGAGACCAACCAAATGCTGATAAGAGAGATACAGCTCTTGAAATCCAGCTCAAGCAGGCCTGCTGAGGATACCGTCACTCCCTTGTAGCCCAGAGCTTTGAACTTCAGTTCAGCAGTATATACTGAGGACCACAGGGGAATATTGTGCCTAGTCATTCCCAGAGTCATACTCCTGAGATACCCATTTCGGTTAGGGTGTCAACTGTGAGAAGTTCAGGATATGCTCTAGGATATGGCCAGAATCCTCAGGCTGGTAATGTGTCTAATAATACTAATACTCTTGCTACTAATGGTATTGGATCTTTGCAGGATGCAGATATGACATCAGCTTTCTCTAGGGAGCTTCAGAAGTTGAAGGATATGATATCCAGTGTACCTGGGGTGGTCCAGCCAATTCCAGAAGTGTCCCAGGATAGCCACAGGATATCCCGGTTTGCACATCCTATTTGTGATGCTGAAATCCCGAAAAGATTTCAAACCCCCAACATGAAGCTCTATGACGGAACCACGGATCCTGAAGAGCATATTGCTCAGTATAGGGAAAGGATGGAAATTAACCATATCCCTCCGGATCTCAAGGAAGCATGCCTATGCAAGGGTTTTGGCTCTACTCTAACAGGATCAGCCCTAAAATGGCTCCTAAACTTCCACCTAATTCAATTACATCATTTGCTCACTTAGTCAATTTATTTAACAGTCAGTTTTCTTGTAGTCGAAGTTTTGAGAAACTAACCTGTGATCTCTATAAGATAACTCAAGGGCCTCAGGAATCCTGAAAGGGATTATGTGAACAAGTTCAACAGGGAATCTCTGGATATCCCACATCTTGATGTTGCAACAGCTGTGTAGGCATTCAAAATGGGGTTACAAAAAGATTCCCAATTTTACCAAGATCTTGTAATGAATCCTTGCAGGAATCTGGATGAAGCTCGAAACAGGGCATTGAGATATATTCGACTGGAAGATGATAAAAAGATGCAAGAGAGGATGAATTCATCCTCAACTTATGAATCAACTAACAGGAAGTCAGAATCCTCATACAAACCATATCGCTCTAAGCCATATGGTAGGAATGACAGCAAGAAAGTGAATGCTGTCGAAGAAGAGGATCCTGAGGAATATCCTGAATTGTCAGAATATTGTCAAAGCGAGGTGGCCTAGGAAAAACCAACAAAAAGCTGATTGGAAGGATAAATCCAAGTGGTGTGCCTTGCATGAGGATTTTGGGCATGTTACGGAAGATTTCATAGCCCTGAGGAAGGAAATAAGATATCTGCTAAGCAAAGGATATCTGAAGGATCTTCTGGGAAGAAAGAAAAATAAGGGTCAGGATACTAAGAAGGATCCTGAACGAGCAAAATCACCTCCTGCAAATGCCAAGATAATTAACTTTATTTCAGGAGGATCCGACATCTGTGGAACCTCTTATTCTGCAGCAAAAAGACAAGCAAATGAGGCTAAGGCAGAACGGGGAGACAAGCCAACCAGGATGATAACCCTCACAACTGATAAAGTGATCACGTTCGACAGTGATGACAGGGATGCTGTCCAGGGTCCCCATCACGATGGTTTGGTAATAACTCTGTATGTTGCTAATCACTTTGTGCGCAGGATACTGATGGATAATGCCAGCTCCGTCAACATTATTCAGCTAGAAACACTGAAAAGGATGAATGTTTCCCCGATGGACATCACTTCAAAATCCACTGTACTTGTTGGGTTCAGTGGAGAGGCCAAGAATACTGTGGGAGAAATAAAGCTGCCGGTATATGTTGAGGGTGTCAACTCAATGCAACGCTTCTGTGTCATGGACTCCTTATCCTGCTACAATATTATATTAGTAGGCCATGGATCCATGATATGAAAGCTGTGCCATCAACCTATCATCAGTGTATCAAGATCCCTACCCCTTGGGGGGTTGTCAAGGTGGAAAGTGATCAACAGGAGGCAAAGGAATGTTACTCTTCCTCGATGAAATCTTCAACAAAGCCCAAAGTAGGATAGCAATTAAAGATACGAGCCCAGGATATCACGGAGGCTTCAGAGCAGGATGTTAAGAAAATTATCTTGGATCAGGATAATCCAGATATCTCGGTGCTCGTAGGAACCAATATCCCTCAGGATATTGAAAATCAATTAAATAACTTTTTGAAATGCAGGATGTCAACATTCGCATGGAAGCATGAGGATATGACAGGTATTTCTAAGGATATTATAACTCACAAGCTTGGAATCGACAGGTCTTTCAAGCCTGTTCAGCAAAAGAGAAGGAAGTTTGCTCCTGAACGAAATGCAATTATTCAGGAAGAGGTTGAAAGATTATTAAAGTCCAGGATGATTAGGGAAGTTAAATTTCCCAAATAGCTAGCAAATATCGTCGTAGTTCAAATGAAGAACGAGCAATGGAGAGTTTGTGTAGACTACACAGACTTGAACAAAGCATGTCCTAAAGACCCATTCCCTCTGCCTCATATAGACTCGATGGTGGACGCCACTACTGGTCATGAAATGTTAACCTTCATGGATGCATCCTCAGGATTCCAGCAGATACAAATGGAACCTTCGGACCAGGAGGATACTGCTTTTATGACACCAACATGTATTTATTGTTATACTGTTATGCCTTTTGGTCTGAAAAATGCAGGTGCAACATATCAAAGATTGGTGAACATGATGTTTAAAGACAAACTGGGGGACACCATGGAGGTGTACATTGATGATATGGTGGTAAAATCCAAGAAGGCTGAGGATCATCTCCGAGATATTGAAGAAGCGTTTGATATCCTGGACCAATACAATATGAAATTAAATCCTGCTAAATGCCATTTTGGAGTGGGGGTAGGAAACTTTTTGGGATAGATGGTGACTAAAAGGGGGATAGAAGAAAGCCCGGAACAAATCAAAGCTATCCTGGATATCAAGTTACCTTCCAACATGAAAGATGTATAGAGATTAACAGGGCGAGTAGCAGCATTAAACAGGTTTATATCGAGATCCTCGGAGAAATGCAAGGAATTCTACGATATCCTGAAAAAGAATAAAAAATTCGAATGGAGAGAGAAGCATGAAGCAGCCTTGCAGGAATTGAAGCAATATCTTTCAATTGCACCTCTATTGATGAAGCCAGAGGATGGTGAACCATTATCCCTGCATCTTGCAGTATCAGGGAATGCAGTAAGTGATGTTCTGGTAAAGGATCACGAAGGTCAGCAATATCCTGTCTATTATGTTAGTAAAAGTTTATTAGATGCTGAAACTAGATATTCTCATTTAGAAAAAATGATATTGGCCCTAGTTATGGCATCAACTAAGCTTAGACATTATTTTGAGACAAATAGGATTCATGTTAAAACTAATTATCCTGTTAAAAATGTGCTTAGGAAACCTGAGATGTCGGGTAGAATCGCTAAGTAGTCAGTAAAATTAAGTGCCTATGATCTAGTACATGACCCTAGAAATGCTATAAAGTCTCATGCTCTAGCAGACTTTGTGGCTAATTTCAGTAGTGATATTCCAAATGAAGTAGACCTAGAAGTACAACAACTAGGAGAAAACTTAGAATCCTAGACATTATATACTGATGGTGCATCTAATGTGAGAGGTGTAGGATTGGGTATACTACTAAAATGGCCACAGGGGGACATATTACCCCAGGCTATTAGATGTGAATTTCCTGCCACTAATAATGAAACAGAATATGAAGCTTTAATTGCAGGATTATAGTTGGCCAGGAGTATGAATATTAAAAGTTTGCAACTATATGTTGATTCCTTGTTAATTGCTAACCATTTTAATGGATCCTATGCAGTCAAAGGTGAAAGGTTAATCGAGTATCTTGAAATTCTAAAAAAATTAGCAGGATATTTCGATGTATTCACACTTGAACAGGTACCAAGAGAAGATAATGCTGAAGCAGATGCCTTGGAAAACTTAGGATCATCAGTCAGAATACCAAAAGGAACTCAGATATCAATACTTCATATCCTATATCCTGCAGTGGGTCTCTTCAAATCTCAGGATAAGGAAGTAGCAAGTATCCATGATCCTGATGATGAGTATCCTGAGGAGGATCCTAAGTCATGGATGACCCCAATCATGAAATACCTCATAGAAGGACACATCCCAAAGGATGAGAATCCTAAGGCTTTTAGGATGAAGGTATCTCGATTTACTATTATAAATAATGTTCTATATAAGAAATCTCTTGCAGGACCATACCTGAGGTGCTTGGAGGATCCCGAAACTAAGGAAGTGCTTAAGGATATACACGAAGGGGATTGTGGCAACCATACTGGGGGTAGGTCGTTATTCTCAAAGGTGTTAGAACAGGATACAATTGGCCAACGATGAGGAAAGATGCTGCAGAGTATGCTCGAAGATGTGATGCGTGTCAAAGGCACAACAATATACTGCATCAACCTGCTGAACCACTATATCCTATTGCTTCCCCTTGGCCATTCATGAAATGGGGTTTGGACATAGTGGGAAAGTTGCCAAAAGCTCCAGGAGGAAAAGTTTTTATGCTGGCAATGACAGATTGTTTCTCCAAATGGGTTGAAGCTGAGGTATTTGTTCAAGTCAGAGACCAAGAAGTAGTATCCTTCATAAAAAGGAATATCCTAACTAGGTTTGGGATACCAGCCGAGATAATTTATGACAATTACTCTCAGTTTATCAGTAAGAGGACTACCGACTTTTGCAAGAGTTGGGGAATCAAAATGATCACATCCACACCGGTACATCCTCAAGCAAATGGACAAGCAGAATCCTCGAACAAGATAATTGTCAACAATTTGAAGAAAATACTAGGAGCTAAGAAAGGAAGATGGGCAGAAGAGTTACCCTTTGTTTTATGGGCTGATAGGAAAACAGTAAAGAGTGCAACTGGGCAAACTCCACTTTCCTTAGTGTTTGGAGCTGAAGCGGTGATCCCGACAGAAATGGTGATACCAACAGCAAGATCCAATCTCCAGGATCATGAGAAGAATCCTGAAGCTCTATGCCAAGAATTGGATACTGTCGATGAGACTAGGGATGCGACAAAATTAAGAATGGCAGCATATCAACAGAGGATATCCAGAGCATACAACAAAAACCTAAGGACGAGAAGGTTTCAAGTTGGAGATTGGGTATTAAGGAAACCTTTTCAGAATACAACTAATCCTGCCGATGGAAAGTTAGCTCCAAAATGGGAAGGACCATATGAGATTGAATCAGAATCCGGGAAAGGAGCATACAGACTTAAGAATATGGAGGGGGATATATTGCCAAGATCCTGGAATGCTATACACCTCAAAGCCTATTTCAAGTGAATTTAGAATTGAATTTCTAACTCAGGATGGTATGAATTCTATCCCTTTTAAATATAATTTTATTTTATTCTTTTTGAACCCAATACTGACTTAAGCATCGGAGGGGTGTTAGCCAACCTAGCACCCACCTTAGTTCAAGGTTGTTTTGCAGAATATGCTTTGAGATATAGCTCCAGGATATACACTCAGGATAATTCGAAAGATTAGAGGATTGGCCCCCTCTCTCACGACTAAGGGATTCTAATCCCTTCAAAGGTTTAAAGGTATTCACCTTTCTCTCGAATTGGGTTTAAACACCCCGCCTGGAGCGCAAGTTATCCAGGGATAGTTCAAGATAGCGGGACCAGTCCTTGTAAAAGTGGCTGACAATTTCGTTATTATTGGCTATATCCTGGTTCCTAAAGATATATGAGGATTGATCACCCTCTCTCACGAAAGGGTATTTTCATACTCTCTAAGGTTTAAAGGTTTTCACTTTTCTAAGTCTTGGAGTTTATACACTCTCGCCTATAGCGCACGAAAATTTGGAATATCCCCAGTATGCTTAGGGTTTATCCCCAGAACATTGAGGATCTATCTCCAGAATATATTTAGGGTTTATCCCCTATAATACTAAAGTTATGTACAAGTGTAAAATCAGTTGTGATTGATGCACAAAAGTTCCTAAGCGTTTAAAAACGATGTATACAGGGGACATTCCTCTCAAGGCATTGTGAAAAGCTTAAAGGATCAAGTTTAGGCTTGGTTCACTAAGTTTCTCAGACTGGGGACATTTTCGATGGAAAGGATGCAAGAGGATTGAAGTCTAAGGATTGAGATGTATTCTATTTCTGGTATGATCTCTCCTTTTTATTCTTTAAAAGCCTTATTCAAATTATCTAAGTTTTTGAAACCGTGTTTGACGAAAGTCTTGATGGAATATTTATGAGTATCCTGACCAGGATATACTCTCAAGATATTTGGTTAGAATATTTGGAATATTGTACTAAGACTAAAAATAGAAAGTACATTCAAATCAAACAACACATAACAAGCTTTGCAAAATAAGAATAAATAACAATAAATAAGGCCAAAAAATGTTAGTTTATTATTAACATTGCCAAAGGTTGTGTTTCTGGCTTCATCTCAAACCGAGATCCATCCACCAAAAACACAATTAGTCTTAACCATATTTACTTAACAATTGAAGGCTTCGTCTTGAAACTCAAGATCCCTCTACCCTCAATTGTTAAACTGTTCAAAATAAAGCATACTAATTGATGACCAAGGGCTTCGTCCTAAAACTTAGGATCCCTCCACCTTTGGTCATCATATTGTCTAAGTGTAGGAAATTAAATAGTTTAACAGACAAGGAAATTAAATTGTTCGACAACTACTACAACCATCAGAATTAAAAAGTGGGCTCCGGCTTAGGCATGAATATCCATCATCGCCCACTTCGCTGCTTTCAAGGAGCAGCACCTTCTTCAACCGCAATATCTCCTCCAGCACCCGCACCAGCATCACCATCAGGATTCTTCTCAGCATCACCACCGGCATCAGCTGCCTCCTCTGCCACCTTGGAAGGCTCTTCACCAGTAGGCTTCGTAGGATATTCAACGGGATTACCTCTGAGATCCTTTAATTTCGCCTCCCACACGTTGACATTCCAGGAGGGGCATTCAAAGCCCGTGGCTTTGGCCCCATAGGCCATCTTTAACCTGGCTTGAAGAAGGGAAATTACAACGGATCCTTTGAGGCCTTCCCGGTAAGTGTTCATATCCTGCTGGTATTGAAGATGGGCGTCGTCTAGCTTGGCTTGAGCATCTTGGTTAGCCTTGTTGATAGCAGCTTGATGCTCCTGGGTCATCGCCTTGAATTTATCTTCGTAATGCTGGGATTTGGCGGCGGCAATCATTCCTTGATCGATGATAGTGACTTCGGCCTTCTTTAGCTTGACCTCCAGCATTTTGTTGAGCCCACAAGCTTCCTCGTATAAGTGCATGAGACGCTCGAGTCCCTGCAATCAGGAATACATGAATCAACATATATAGGCTGTTCAGGATAGTAGTTCAACATATATGTGCAGGATACCAGATGGAAGTTTTTACCTAGTTGAGGAATGAAGTCATGAACCCGCTGGCTTCATTGAATCCGTGGTTCTCGAAAGGAAAGGTCTCAGAGGTAGCAGGAGAGTCCATTTCCTTCCTCTTTCGGGCACTTGAAGCACGTGTCTTGGTAGCTGGAGGAGGCTTCGGGGTGGTAACAGCTTTCAAACCGGTGGGCTTGGATGACGTGGTTGCTTTAGGGCTTGGCTCTTTCTTCACCTGGATAGGAGCATAATAGCTGTCTAACTCATCGAGATCAAAGACTCCTGGAACTTTGGCTGGTGCTACATAAAAGGGAGAAATACTTAACTTTTGAATATTTATAAATTATAATTTGTTTCATATATACGAGTGTACTTACCAGACATGTCGGAACTAGATCTTTGGCTTGAACTTGCAAAGGATAGAGAAAAAGTTCTTTCACTCACCGGGAGACGGTACATATCCTTGATCCTCTGCTCTGATTCTGCACTCGGAGGGGCTAGTTCTTTGAAGTTTGTTGCACAAGAAATGAAGATATCAGTTTAGGATATAGTTTCAGGATATATTTGGTGATATTCCTAAAACCCTAAATCCTACCAGAAGTCAACCACTTCACCGGCAGGTCAAAACCCTTAGCGATGGAATCCCTTTTTACAAAAAAAGAACTTTCTTTGCCACTTATCCTCATTCTTTGTAGCCTTGAGGATAATGGGATTTTTGGAAGTTGAAAAAAAGAAGAAAACGGCTGTTGCTGTGAGAACGAAGACGATATGCGACAGGAAGATCCTCGATGCAGAGATCAGGAATGTGACGAGACTTGATCTGGTCCAAGGTAACTAGCACACGCCAGACCATGGGCATGGTCTGGGCATAACTAAGGCCGGTGAGTTCAAAGAAACGGGAAATGAAAGCCGGAAATGGATACCGGAGCCCTATGGAAAAAGGGTAAGCCTGAAAGCACACCCACTCGTCGAAAGATACATCTGATCGGACCTCTCGGTCGAACGGACGAATGATCGTGTCAGCAGGGAAAGCACCGGAGGCTCGTAGGGCGGCAATATCGGCATTATCGAACGAGCAAACTTCTTTTTCAGGTTCTTTGAGAAGATTCTGGTCTTCGAAAGTCGGGATCGAGTCAGTAGTGTGTGATCTTGTTCGACTAGCCATAAGGAACAATGAGGTATTACGGAGAAAAAAAAAAGAAGAAGAAGAGAGAAAATACCTGAGAATTCTGAGGACGATGGTTGATTATCAAAGAGGAAATGAGAAGATATAGGGGCGAGATAGATATCCATCGAGTATAAATCGCATTGGAAGTTGCACGCTGTCACTTCAACTTAATTGCCTCGATCCAAGAGATAAGATTTAAAATATATTCGTTTGAATTTAGGATTCTAACAGATATATTTTGGGGACAATTGTTATGGGTGGTTTTCTGAACATATATCCTGGATTATATTCTGACTCTGTTACTTTTGATTGTGATCAGGATACCGGATCAGGATATTGGTAACATCCTGATGCAGTATCCTGGTAATGACTAATTATCCACGTGCAGATTAGTGAGGCTTGCTTATAATGGTCAAGAGGAATGTTTCTCCTAAAGACTCGGACTAGATAGTTGAGAAGGGAATGTTGAAGCCGCAAAGAAGGGGTCTCCAACGTTCTAAAGGGAATATTCGGAGCATCCCCCGTTTTTAGGATAGTTTGCTATTTCCTTTTTCTATAAAAGGAATGTACGGATCATAGGAACACACAACTTTTTCACGCACACTTCTGCTCTCTCTACTAGCTACAATCACTCACAAACACTTACACTTAAACTTGTGCTCGAATCTCATTGTAACACATAGTTGATCCGCATCATATCCTGCACTGTATCCTGAAGTTTGAAGCAATAAGAAGAACTAGGCAGCTGCGAATGTCAGCTCCCGAGGTTTTATGCCGGCAATCTAGATTGATCAAGGGCTTTCCTCGTATATCTCGTGTCACCCTTTATTTTTTAGCTCATTGTTTGATTGTTGGTATAACTCGATATCCTGAGCTATATCCTGAAAACTGTTTTCGTAAACAACATACTCAAAATATTTTCAACACACATTGTTTGCACACTACCTCACTTAACTAATTTGATCACCTAATTGCTTCGGTAATTTTTGACCAAAACATTCATCATCAAGGTTGTTTTCCGATTTCTTTATGTTAATCATCATGATTTACTAATTCTATTTATTTGTTTGTTTTTTGTTTTGCATTCGTTCTTAATCTAGGGTTTCTCCATCTTCAATCTTAAATCTTTTCTGATAATTAAATGTATTTATCATCAAGGTACGAATCCTCTCTATATCTATTTACATTCTTTATTATTGATTATATTTAATTTTCTTTTGTATTCTTTGGATTTCAATAGATGTAATTAGGGCAATCTTTCTCTTCTACTTTGCAGCCATTCATGACGAAAGCACCATAGGTATGTTATTATCACCTATGTTAATTAAGAATCGTTGTTTTCTTTCTCTTATTTTCTTTTTTTCTTTCTTTTTTGTGATTTCACGGCCAATCTAATCCATCTCAGATGTACTGCGTTTAAGTTGATTTTCGTTACTTTCTCCTGTTTCATGTTCGTGATAATTGATTTTTCCTGTTAATGTTGTTTTTGAGCTTAGGGATTTGATATTGTGATTGATCATCGGATTATGATTGGTGTGTTTGTAATTTCTTGTTAGGCTAGATAAATTTGTGTAATTTAGAAGTGTTTGGTTGTTTTTAGATTTCACTATGTTGTCAAATCTTGGCTACACCTTTCTATTGTTTTGTTTGAAGATTGGTTGAATATCATATGTGTTCTTGGAGTTTAATGGTTTGATCCTTGATGTTTGACAATTGAATTTGGATCATGATAATGGTTCGGTACTATCCATCTGTTTGTTACAAAATTATTATAGTTAATTTTTATATCCTTATTTAGATGATAGATAATGACTTGATTTTAAATTCAAAATTCGATTTGGAAGATAATATGTAAGTCAACGATTTGGAGTTAATAACACTAATTGGATTGCCTCTTTTGATGGGTTCAATGTACCTAAACATGTTAGTGATCTAAAATTTGAAATTCATATATAACTTTTATTTAAATTCTTGCAGAATATTATAGTAATTTTAAATTTAAATTCTGTTCGACTTATTTTCTCTTTATTATAACCAATTTTGGATTGAAAGTTTTGTTAGGGATAGAATTTCTAAGCATATGGATCACGGATCCTCAAGTGCAGCCAGGATCACGGATCCTCAGTTCAATTTGAATTAAGGATCCTCAGAAGACGTTGCAGGATTAAGGATCCATGATCCTCATTATTATTATAATACTAACGATTGTTTCCATCCTTTTTGACTTGTTTTGCAGGAGTATTCTAATAGGACTTGATCTAACCGAGATTCTAGGGGAATATGCTTCATTATTCTGCACGTGCATAAGCTCTTCGACCGTTATGGTGATCGTGGGGGACTTGCACCTTTTTTGGATTGTTAGTTAGCTTAGCTAGTTTCTATTTTTAATGGGGATGACAAGCTTGATTAGATTATTATTAGCAACACACACTACTCTCGAGAACTCTCTACAAGTTGTTGGCGGATAAACACTTTTTGCACACTAGTGATCCTTGTACCAAGCTTGTTATCATCCCGATTTGTAAACATTGTTTGTTTAATATACTTGGTGATCGGTAGTTTCCATCACCCGAGGTTTTTTATGCTGGAGATCATACATTGATCAAGGGCTTTTTCCTCATACAAATCTTTGGGTTCACTATTCATTTCATTCATACATAGTTCACATACTTGATCATTCAACCAAGCATCACACCTCACAAAATCGGATTTGGTTACATTATCTTTGTGTGATTTTTTACCAAAACAGTTTGGCGCCCACCGTGGGGCAATTGGTGCTTCAATTCTTAGAAATTTTGCTCATTTCATTCATTTCTCTTCACTGTCTTCAACTACATGGCTTCTCAAGCGAAGAACACTTCAAGTTACATGCCGAAGATCACCTCTTCACAGGGCATTCCACCTTTGCCTCCTGCACCTTCTGGATCCCATAAGAACGCTGAGAATGCTGCGAAGAAACAAATCCCCGTCTTCTCAAAACCAACTACTGCTGCTTCTTCTGGTCCTACTAACAATGATCTTTATTCTTTGATTTTGCAGATGAAGGATTACATGCAGCAGCAGGACAGAACTAATGACAGGATCCTTCGAGAGATTGATGAAATCAAGAAATTGGAGAGATCAGCGGAGGATCACTCTCCATTGATGCCTAGATCACTGAATTTTGATTCTCCAGCCATAACCACCCAGCACTCCACAACATTAGGCGTTCAATACCAGGGTGGATCATCGAGTATACGTTATGGATCATCGACAATAACACAGGCTCAAGGATCCAACTTTCAGCCTTCAGGATCCTCTCTTCAGCCTCAAGAATCCTCATTTCAGCATCAAGGATCCTTCTTTAGTTCTGGAGGATATATGGGAACGCAGACGGTTCAGGGATCCTCATCTCAGGGTCAAGGATCCTCCTCTCAGGGTCAAGGATCCTCCTCTCAGTTTCAAGGATCCTTATCTCAGGTTCACAGATCCATGGATTATCCTCCAAGACCCCCAGCTTCGGTGTATCAAGGATCCAACATCTTTCAGGATCAAGGACCCTTAAGGAGTGTACAACCCAGAAGTTCAGAGATTCATTTGGGAGACTTCATACCCATACAAACTATTGCTTCGTCTGGTCCCTCAATCATGCCAGAATCACATCAATATGGATTCACATCAGGAATTCCACCCTTGAATCCATCAGGAAGTAACACTTTAAATACTACTTATAATACTAACCATGGCTTTGTGCAGGATACATGAATCAACCAAGCTATGGCTAGAGAGTTACAAAAGCTCAAGGATATGATATCCAGTGTTCCAGGAGTGGTTAAACCCATTCAAGAAATTCCAGATGGAAGTCACAGGATATCTCAATTTGCACCATGTGATGCAGAGATACCAAAGAGGTTTCGAAGACCGAACATTAAGTTATATGATGGCTCAACTGATCCGGAAGAGCATGTGGCTCAATACTGGGAGAGAATGGAGATCAACCCCATTCCTGAAAGGTTGAAAGAAGCATGTCTATGCAAGGGTTTCGGATCCACACTGACAGGATCAGCTCTTAAATAGCTGCTAAGTCTTCCCCCTTACTCTATTACTTCATTTGCTAACTTAGTTAATTTGTTTAATAGTCAATTCTCATGTAGTAAGAGATTTGAACGATTAACTAGTGATCTATATAGGGTCACACAAGGTCAAAATGAATCACTTAGGGATTATATAACCAAATTCAGTAGGGAATCCTTAGAAGTTCCTAACTTGGATATAGCTACACCTGTAGAAGCTTTCAAAATGGGTTAACTTAAGGATTCACAGTTCTATGATGATCTTGTCATGACCCCTTGCAGGAATCTTGATGAAGTAAGAACCAGGGCCCTTAGATTCATCCGATTAGAGGATGATAAAAGGATCCAAGAAAGGCTGTCAGGATCCTCAAAGCAGGAAAAGCAAGGATCCTATTTCAGGAACAACAAATCCAAATCGTATAACAAGGCTGATAATCAAAATGTGCATTCTGTGGAGCAAGAAGAGGATGATGAAGATTATCCACCCATTTCTGAATATTGATTTGCTGTTGATAATAATGAACTAATCCTTGCAATGCAGGATCTAGGTGAAAAAGCAAGATGGCCCAGAAAGAATGATAAGCCAGCTGCCACAAAAGACAAATCCAAATGGTGTGCCTATCATGAAGATTTCGGTCATCTCACTAATGAATGCATAGCACTCAGGAAAGAGATTGGTTATTTATTAAGCAAAGGGCATTTGAAGAAACTATTTGGAAGAAAGAAGTCAAGGATCCAGGATCCTGAAAAGGTTCCAGAAAGAGCTCTTGCTCCTCCTGCTGATGCACAAATTATCAACTTCATATCTGGAGGATCAGACATATGTGGCACTTCCTTTTCAGGAGTCAAGAGGCATGCCAAAGAGACAAAGATGGATAATGGGGACAGACCCATTAGAACCTCAATCCTTACACAGGAGAAAGTTATATCCTTTGATGAGGATGATTGTGTTGATATTCAGGATCCTCATCACGATGGTCTTGTTATTACTTTGTTTATATCTAACCATTTTGTTCGCAGGATTCTCATAGATGGAGGAAGCTCAGTGAACATCATTCAACTTGATGTCCTCAAAAAGATGAACATCCCTGAATCAGAAATTATCCCAAGATCTTCAGTTCTAGTGGGACATTAAACTTCCCATTTACATTGAGGGAGTTAATTCTTTTAAAAAAAATGTGTTATATGTTAGGGGAGGATTTTCCAATCCTAAGGATCACGGATCCTCAAGTGCTGCCAGGATCATGGATCCTCAATTCTGTTTGAATTAAGGATCCTCAGCAGGTGTTGCAGGATCAGGATTCAGGATCCTTATTGTTATCCTTATACTAACAATTGTCTACCTTGTACATAGGCTTGTTTTGCAGGAGCAAGGGCATGGACCAAGTCTCACCGAAATTCCTGGAGCATATTCCCTCAATATTCCACACGTGCTTGGCTCTTATGGACGTTATGGAGGTCGTGGGGAGCTTGCACAAATTGCAGATAGTTAGTTGTTTAGTTATTTCAAATTTAAAATGGGGATAACAAGCTTGAGATAGAACACTTAGCTAATTTTGGCATACACACACTCTCGCAACAGCTCTCAATCAACTCTCGAACACTACTTGGCGATTTCTTACGTTTTTTGCACATTGCACACTAGTGATCCTTGTAACAAGCTTGTTATCATCCGGAGTTGTAAACTTCTTTTGTTTAATCTTAGTTGGTGATCGGTAGTTTCCATCACCCGAGGTTTTTTGTGCCGGAGATCAACTCTTGATCAAGGGCTTTTTCCTCATATAAATCCTTGTGTCACTTGTTCATTATATTTCTGAGTTATCCTTAACATTGTTCATTGATTCAAGCATCATTCCTCACAACAAAGATTTGGTTACATTATCTTAGCCTGATATTTGACCAAAACAGTTTGGCGCCCACCGTGGGGCAATGGGTGCTTCATTCCTAAGAAACTCTTGTTTTTGTGATCATTTCGGTTCATTACAACCAAGCAGATGGCTTCTTCAGCAAAGATCACTTCAAGTTCAATGCCGACAATGAGTTCTTCACAGGGCGTTCCACCTTTGCCTCCACCACCTTCTGGATCCCGGAAGAATGCTGAAAATGCTGCAAAGAGACAAAGCCCCATTTTTCCAAAACCACCAACTTCTTCTGTTTCTTCTAATCCTACTACTAGTGATCTTTTTACTTTGATTTTGCAGATGAGGGATCACATACAAGAGCAGGACAAAACCAACGAAAGGATCCTCCGGGAGATCGGTGACATCAAGAAACAGAAGAGATCAGGGGAGGATCACTCTCCTCTGATACCAAGGTCACTGGATTTCGACACTCCAGCTATAACTGCCCAGCAATCTGCAGCCTTAGACATCCAGTTCCAAACTGAACCATTGGGAAGGCGTTATGGAGCAACAACTGTGAGTTAGGCTTTTGGTTCTCACTTCCAGCCTCAAGGATCCTGTTTTCAGCCTTCGGGATCCTCTTTTCAGCATCAGGGATCCTTCGTCAGCTTAAGAGGATATTTGGGAATTCAGACAGTACAAGGATCCTCTCAGGTTCAAGGATCCTCTAGGGTCTAAGGATCCTCCATGGTTCAAGGATCCTCTCAGGTTCAAGGATCCTCATTTCAAGTTCAAGGATCCTCTCAACCTCAGGGATCCTTTCAAGTTCAAGGATCCTCTCAGCCTCAAGGATCCTCCCAGCTTCAGGGATCCAACATCTTTTAGGATCAAGGATTCTTGAGAAGTGTACAACCCCCAAGCACAGATGTTCATCAAGGAGACTTCATTCCAATGCAGACCATTGCCTCTTCTGGTCCTTCAATCATACCAGAATCCCGTCAATATGGATTCACATCTGCAATTCCTAACTTGAATCCTCTGGGAGGTAACACTTTCAACAATTCTTATAACACTAACCATGGCTCTATGCAGGATACAGGTATTAATCAAGCTATGGCTAGGGAGTTACAGAAGCTTAAGGATATGATATCCAGCGTTCCAGGAGTGGTTAAACCCATTCCTTAAATTGCAGATGGGAGCCATTGGATATCTCGTTTTGCACCACCTATTTGTGATGCTAAGATACCCAAAAGGTTTCAAATACCAACTATGAAGCTATATGATGGTTCAACGGATCCAGAGGAGCATGTAGCTCAATACATGGAGAGGATGGAGATCAATCCAATTCCTGAGAGGTTAAAGGAAGCATGTCTATGCAAGGGTTTCGGATCCACACTTACCGGATCCGCTCTTAAATGGCTGCTAAGTCTTCCCCCTTACTCTATTACTTCATTTGCTAATCTAGTTAACCTATTTAATAGTCAATTCTCGTGTAGCAGAAAATTTGAACGATTAACTAGTGATTTATATAGGGTAACACAAGGTCAAAATGAATCACTTAGAGATTATATCACTAAGTTTAGTAAAGAATCCTTAGACATTCCTAATCTGGATATAGCTACGGCTGTAGAAGCCTTTAAAATGGGTTTGCTTAGGGATTCATTATTATGTGATGATCTTGTTATGACCCCATGCAGGAATCTTGATGAAGTAAGAACCAGGGCCCTTAGATTTATCCTATTAGAGGATGATAAAAGGATCCAGGAGAGATTGGCAGGATCCTCAAAACATGAAAAGCAAGGATCCTACTTCAAGAATAACAAGTTTAAGTCCTACAACAAGTCTGACAACTAGAATGTGCATGCAGTAGAGCAGGAAGAGGATGATGAGGATTATCCTCCCATTTCTGAATACTGTTTTTCTGTTGATAACAATGAACTAATTCTTGCAATGCAGAATCTAGGTGAGAAAGCAAGATGGCCAAGGAAAAGTGATAAACCAGCCGCAACAAAAGACAAGTCCAAATGGTGTGCATATCATGAGGATTTCGGACATCTCACAGAAGAGTGTATTGCACTTAGAAAAGAAATTGGTTACTTGTTAAGCAAGGGGCATTTGAAGGAGATTTTGGGACGAAAGAAGTCAAGGATCCAGGATCCTGAAAGGATCCCAAAAAAGGCTCCTGCTCCTCCAGCAGACGCACACGTTATAAACTTCATATCCGGTGGATCAGACATTTGTGGAACTTCCTTTTCAGCAGCCAAAATACATGCCAAGGAAACCAAGATGGATAATGGAGACAGACCCATCCGGACCTCCACTGTTACCAAGGATAAAATTATAACTTTTGATGAGGATGATCGTGTCAATGTTCAGGATCCTCATCATGATGGTCTTGTTATTACTCTGTTTATTTCTAACCATTTTGTTCGCAGGATCCTGATAGATGGAGAAAGCTCAGTAAACATCATTCAGCTTGATGTCCTCAAGAAAATGAACATCCCTGAATCAGATATTGTCCCAAGATCCTCAGTTCTTGTGGGATTCAGCGGAGAGACCAAGAATACATTGGGGGACATCAAACTCCCCATCTATATTGAAGGACTTCATTCTTATAAAAAATTTTGTGTTATTGATTGCTTGTCTTGTTGTAATGTTATCATTCGCAGGCCATGGATACATGACATGAAGGCAGCCCCATCTACCTATCATCAATGTGTAAAGCTTCCTAGTCCGTGGGGAGTGGTGAAAATTGAGAGTGATCAACAAGAAGCTAAGAATTGCTACACGTCATCAATGAAGCCAGCTTCAAGACCAAAGGAGCAATAGCAATTAAAGCATCCTTCAAGAGATGTCTTGGAGGCAAGAGAACAGGATGTGAAAGAAATCCTTATGGATCCTCATGATCCTGAATCCATAGTCTTCATAGGATCAGGGATCCTCAGCAACATTGAACAGGATCTAGTATCCTTCCTTAAGAGGAGGAAAACTACCTTTTCCTGGAAGCATGAGGACATGACAGGTATATCTAAAGATATAATTACTCATAAGCTTGGCATTGACAGGTCATTCAAGCTTATACATCAGAAGAGGAGGAAGTTTTCACCTGAAAGGAATGCTATTATCCAGGAAGAGGTAGATAAACTACTTCAGGCAGGTATGATAAGAGAGGTTAAGTATCCAAGGTGGTTAGCCAATGTGGTTGTTGTTCAAAAGAAAAATGGAAAGTGGAGGGTATGTGTCGATTTTACAGATTTAAACAAGGCATGTCCCAAGGATCCTTTCCCATTACCCCACATTGACTCCATGGTGGATGCTACCGCGGGTCATGAGTTGTTGACTTTTATGGATGCTTCATCTGGATTTCAACAAATTCAGATGGAACCATCTGATCAAGAGGATACAGCCTTTATGACCCCAACTGGTATATATTGTTATATTGCTATGCCATTTGGACTAAGGAATGCAAGTGCTACTTATCAAAGGCTAGTCAATATGATGTTCAAAGAACAAATTGGACACACTATGGAGGTCTATATAGATGACATGGTGGTTAAGTCCAAGAAAGCTGAGGATCACCTTAGAGACCTGGAGGAAGCATTCAATATCCTTGATAAATTTAATATGAAACTAAATCCTTCCAAGTGTCACTTTGGTGTTAAAGCAGGTAAATTCCTAGGCTATATGGTGACAAAAAGAGGCATTGAAGCAAGTCCAGAGCAAATTAAGGCTATTGTAAATATCAAATCTCCTGCCAATGCCAAGGATGTGCAAAGGTTAACAGGCAGGATCGCAGCCTTGAACAGGTTCATATCCAAATCCTTAGAAAAATGCAAGGAATTCTATGACATTTTGAGGAAGAACAAGAAATTTGAGTGGACTGAAAAGCATGAAAATGCTCTCAAAGCTCTTAAGGATTACCTATCCTCAGCCCCTGCCTTGATGAAACCAGAAAAAAGGGATATATTATCCTTGTATTTGGCGGTATCCTCTAAAGCAGTAAGTGCGGTCCTTGTTAAGGATCACGAAGGTACACAACATCCTATCTATTATGTAAGTAAGAGTTTGCTTGATGCTGAATCCAGGTATTCACATTTAGAAAAACGTATCCTTGCACTAATTATGGCATCTACTAAATTAAGACATTATTTTGAAACTCATGCCATTATTGTTAAGACTAATTTTCCAATTAAGAATGTTCTCAGGAAACCTAAAATGTCAGGAAGGATGGCTAACTGGGCAGTGAAACTTAGTGCTTATGATATAAGATATGAACCAAGGACTGCCATCAAATCCCAAGCCTTAACTGACTTTGTGGCAGATTTTAGTAGTGACTTGCAAAAGGAAACTGAGTTAGAAGTCCAACAGCTAGAAGAAAATAAGGATCCTTTGATACTCTTCACTGATGTAGCCTCCAATGTCAAAGGAACAGGACTTGGAATACTACTAAAATCGCCACAGGGGGATATAATACCCTACTCCATAGCTTGTGAGTTTCAAACTACTAATAATGAGGCTGAATATGAAGCCTTGATAGCTGGTTTGCAAATTGCCAAGCATATGAGGATCAGGTATATTGAGGTACATGTAGATTCTTTGTTAATTACTAATCACTTTAATGGATCCTATGCTGTTAAAGGTGAAAAGCTAATCAAATATTTAGAGATAGTCAAAGAATTGGCACTCTCCTTTATTTCCTTTAGTTTGACACAGGTACCCAAAGAAGAGAATGCAAAGGCTGATGCATTGGCCAATCTAGGATCATCCTTGAAGATTCCAGAGGATATCAAGATCCCTATTATCCATATCCTAACCCCTGCTATTGAGGATCATATAGCTATGGAGATAGGAGAGGATTCTGCAATCATCCCTAGTGATGATACACAATCTCATTCTGGATCATGGATCCTTCCAATCAAAAGATATATCCAACATGGAGAGATTCCTACAGGAGAAAACCCCAGGGCTTTCAAAATTAAGGTATCTCAGTTTACAATATTGAATAACGTATTATATAAACGATCTCTTGCAGGACCATATCTAAGATGCATTGAGGATCCTGAAATCCAAGAAGTCCTAAAGGATTTTCATGAAGGAGATTGTGGAAACCACACTGGGGGCAGGGCATTATTCTCAAGGATCCTGAGGACAGGATACTATTGGCCTACTATGGAGAAGGATGCTGTGGAATATGCCAAGAAGTGTGATCCTTGTCAGAGGCATAGTAATATCCTTCATCAACCAGCAGAGCTTTTGCATCCTATATCCTCTTCTTGGCCATTTATGAGATGGGTAATGGATATAGTTGGTAAACTTCCCAAGGCACCTAGTGGAAAAGTGTTCATGCTTGCTATGACTGATTACTTCTCCAAGTGGATAGTGGCTGAAGCCTTTGCTCAAATCAGAGAAAAAGAAGTGACATCCTTTATCAAAAGAAATATTATTACTAGATTTGGTATCCCTTCTGAAAATTATTTGTGATAATAGATCCCAATTTATTGGGAATAGAACTACTAACTTTTGTGATAGCTGGGGGATTAAGATGATAACATCAACACCAGTCCCCCCACAAGCTAATGGTCAGGCAGAATCATCCAACAAGATCATCATCAACAATTTGAAGAAGAAGCTTGGATCCAAGAAAGGAAAGTGGGCAGAAGAACTACCTTATGTATTATGGGCTGATAGGACAACTCCCAAGAATGCTACCGGCCAAACTCCATTCTCTTTGGTATTTGGAGCAGAATCAGTGATCCCTACAGAGATGGTGGTTCCTACTGCAAGAACAAGCATTCGTGATCCTGAAGAAAATGCTGAAAACTTGGTTCAAGACTTGGATACTATAGAAGAACTCATGGATTTGGCATGGATAAGGATGACCAGTTATCAACAAAGGATGGCTGGAGCCTACAACAAAAATGTCAGGATCAGGAAATTCCAAGTTGGTGATATGGTATTAAGGAAAGCATTTCAGAACACCACCAATCCTGCTAATGGGAAGTTAGCACCAATGTGGGAAGGCCCCTATTTGATTGAAGCTGAGGCAGGAAAGGGGGTATATCGATTGCTAACAATGGAAGGTGATTTGCTACCAAGAGCTTGGAATGCTGTCCACTTGAAGAAATACTTCATGTAATAAGGATCCGTGATCCTTAGCTAACAAGTATCCTCGAAGGATCCTTACAGGATAGAAGATCCTCATTTTGGTAATGATCTAATCTCAAACTATTTCATTCTTTAATTATCCTATATACAAGGATAAGGATCCTGGATCCTGGATCCTTTATCCTCCTTTCACTTGATTCTGAGTTTTGCAGAAGGTTTGGATATCCTTAACAAAGGAATTGAGTATCCACAGAAGTATCCAGTTATTTGGGCTTGACCCCAGTTATTTGGGCTTGGCCCCAGTTGTTTGGGCTTGTCCCCAGTTTTTGGGCCTGTCCCCAGTATCGCCAGTAGCGCACGATGATCCTGGTACAGTTCATGGCAATGGGACCAGTACTCGCTTTAGGGGATGACAATTTCATTGTACTGGCTGTATCCGGGATCCTATGTATAATGGTAGACGTACCATACATCTGTTCCTAAGGTTTCTAACTTTTTCAGGTTAGCTAAGGTTTTGGCATTTTCATGTCACTAAGTTTGGATAGTCGCCAGTGAGGGCCATACTCCAGTTTACACAAGATCCTTTGGGCTTGTCCCCAGTTATCCTTTGGTCTTGTCCCCAGTTATTCTTTGGGCTTGTCCCCAGTTATCCTTTGGGCTAGTCCCCAGTATATTGGGCTTGTCCCCAGAATTGTTGGGCTTGTCCCCAGTTACTAACTTTTCTCTTATATTGGCTTAGTCCCAAGTTATATTCTGTTTCAGGCTTTCGAAGTTAAACAGCTAAGGATCCCTGATCCTTACCTTCTACTAAGGTTTGTGTTTTGGTTATCCTGATTATAGATGTTAAAGGTTAAGATCCTAACTTGGATTCTCAAGTATGATCCTAAAACACTTTGATTTTATTCTTTATTTATATAAGTGACCCTTACCCTTTGACAACAGAACTAATGATCCTTAAGTTACATAACTTTTCTGAACTTGTCGACTATAGGATATTTGATCCTTGATCATATCCTAAAACTTTTAAACATGATTTACTAAACCTTTGTTCTTTATTCACAAATTCAAACAAAGTACACAACAACAGTTGAAAAATAAAGAATTCATAAGGATAACAACACGAGAAGTAGCCAAAAAGTTAAAATTTTATTTATTCACAAAGGTTAAACCCTTTTAAGGTTGTCAAAATTGCCAACCCAAATTTCTACCAGCAATACGTGGCCCGTCCACTTGGGTTGGCAAAGGGTGTCCATTGTTAACGGGTCTTGAAAGTGCAGGAAACAAAAGACGGCAGGATAACAAGTGGTTTCATCCCCCAAACAGAGGATCCCTCCACCACCTATTATCCTACCTATTGTTCAAAGGATCCATAATCCTCAACCCTAATAGCTATTGTTTAGTTATTACAGACCAACAATTGTTCATAAAAAACACCATAACCAAAAAACCACTACCAAATCCTAAAAAATGGGTTCTAGCCACGTCTAGAAATATCCATCATCGCCCATTTCAGCAGCTCACACCTTGGCTGCATCACCACCAGCATCATCACCACCAGCCTGATCCTTTCCACTGCCACTTGCCTCAATCGCCAAGACCTCAGTAGCCTCCTCCTCTTCATCCTCTAGCTCAGCCAGCTTCGCCTTCCATCCCTCCTTGTCCCAAGTGGTCCTGTCGAAGTCAGGATCCTCAGCCTCCTGGGCCATTTGCAGCTTGATCTTATACATGGCGATGGCAACAGAGACTTTAGCATCCCCCAACAGTTCACTCTTCTCATGATCAACATTTATCTGGGCCATGAGCACCTGCTTCTTCGCCAGATTGAGGTCCTTTTCGAGAGAGGAAATGGTTTGATCCTTGGCAAGGAAGATCTTTTGGAACTCCAAATGCTTCTGATCAGCTTCTTCGTTATAAGCATCAAACAACATTTCGATCTCGGCGAATTTCTGCAAAAAGAAAAGGAAGGGTTCAGGATCCGTTATCCTTAAGCAGGCAGGATCATCAGTCAGAGTCAGTGATCCTTACCTCAGCAAAGTATTCTTGAAATTGGTGACGGATGAGGGGCAGGCCTTCAAGATTTTCAGCCTCAGAGGCCTTCCTCTTCTTTCCCCCCTTGGAGGTAACAGGCTTGGGGACTATGGCACTCGGGCTAGCAGCAGTTTTCTTTCTTCCGGAGCGAGGAGCCACAATGCTAAGATCACTAACACTGATGCGGGTGGCTGACTTTGAGGATTTTCCAGCGCCTGTCAATTCAAAATAACATATAAGTGTTCTTGTTTTATTTTCATTTAAACATTTAATTACATACAAACATGGATACTTACTTGACATTGTGACTGAGCCTGAGGATACTTCCTGAGAATCCTTGGTGATTGCTTCGAATGATCTTGTTTCAGGATCAAGATTCCAGAAGGCGTCGATCCTCTCTTTTGTTGCAGGTGATGGAATGAGATGAGAGACAGAGATAGCTACAAAATAACAAGAAAAGATCAGTTATCCTTACAGGAATAAGGTTATCCTATGATCCTTCTATAAGGATCCTCTATCCTACCGTGGATGGCCCATTTTCTGGGGAGATCCTTCCCATCCGGGATAGAATCCCTCCTGACAAAGAAGAAACGCTTCTTCCAGTTGGTGTCATTCTTGGTGGTTTTCAGGATGGGATGAGGTTCACCGGGTTTATGTTTGAATAAAAAGCGGTGTGAACCATGGCTCACAAGGTTGTACAGTTCGGCAAGTTCAGACATTCCTAACTCTATATCCTCCTGCTCAATGATCCTCTCAAAGGTATACAAAACCCTCCACATCATAGGCATTGCCTGGATATAGGATATGCCAGTAAGGGAGAAGAAAGATTAGGTAAAAGCAGGAAAAGGATAGGAGTATCCTATCAGAAATGGGGTGACTGGAAAGGCAACCCAAGTTTCAGAAACAAAATCACTCAGGACGGTAGGGTCAAAAGGCTTGATAACAGTGTTCGCCGGAAAGCAACGACGAATCCGGTCTATCTCCGGATCAGTAAAGCAGCAACGTTCCTTTGGAGAATCTTTGATGATTCCCTGGCTCTTTAGGGGACTATCCTTTTGGTGATCCTTAGCCGGTGAAGATCTTAACATCATCTTGGTCATGGGTGATGGTGAAGAAAGAAGGAACAGAGCAAGAAGATGATGAGAGAAAGGAGAGAGAAGTACCTGTTTGATCTTCGAATGAGGATTTAAAGGGTGAAACGCACGAATTTAAATTCTTCCGGATCCTTATCTCTAACATGAATTTATAATGATAATTTTGCATGGATGTCGCTTCAAGTGACGTAGGATCTGCAACGGATAGTTCGATCCTAACGGCTATATATCCGTTAGTTTATTGCGGATAAGATCAAGAAAATATAACTCGCTAATTTACACTTTACTCCTTATATTTTGGGGGCAATTGTTAGGGGAGGATTTTCCAATCCTAAGGATCACGGATCCTCAAGTGCTGCTAGGATCATGGATCCTCAATTCTGTTTGAATTAAGGATCCTCAGCAGGTGTTGCAGGATCAGGATTCAAGATCCTTATTGTTATCCTTATACTAACAATTGTCTACCTTGTACGTAAGCTTGTTTTGCAGGAGCAAGGGCATGGACCAAGTCTCACCGAAATTCCTGGAGCATATTCCCTCAATATTCCACACGTGCTTGGCTCTTATGGACGTTATGGAGGTCGTGGGGAGCTTGCACAAATTGCGGATAGTTAGTTGTTTAGTTATTTCTAATTTAAAATGGGGATAACAAGCTTGAGATAGAACACTTAGCTAATTTTGGCATACACACACTCTCGCAACAGCTCTCAATCAACTCTCGAATACTACTTGGCGATTTCATACGTTTTTTGCACATTGCACACTAGTGATCCTTGTAACAAGCTTGTTATCATCCCGAGTTGTAAACTTCTCTTGTTTAATATTAGTTGGTGATCGGTAGTTTCCATCACCCGAGGTTTTTTTTGCCGGAGATCAACTCTTGATCAAGGGCTTTTTCCTCGTATAAATCCTTGTGTCACTTGTTCATTATATTTCCGAGTTATCCTTAACATTGTTCATTGATTCAAGCATCATTCCTCACAACAAAGATTTGGTTACATTATCTTCGCCTGATTTTTGACCAAAACATTATAGATTGCTTATCCTGTTGCAATGTTATCCTTGGCAGGCCATGGATACATGACATGAACGCAGTTCCATCTACATATCATCAATGTGTCAAACTCCCTACTCCATGGGGTGTGGTGAAGATAGAAAGTAATCAACAGGAAGCTAAAAAGTGTTACACTTCATCAATGAAACCAGCCTCAAGACCTAGGGAGCAATATCAATTAAAGTATCCTCCTAGAGATGTCCTGGAGGCAAGAGAGCAAGATGTCAAAGATATCCTGATGGATCCTCAGGATCCTGAATCCAAAGTTTTTATAGGATCCGGGATCCTCAACAATATTGAACAGGATCTAGTATCCTTTCTAAAGAGAAGAAAAGCTACCTTTGTCTGGAAGCATGAGGACATGACAAGTATTTCTAAAGATATTATTACTCATAAACTTGGCATTGACAGGTCATTCAAACCCATACATCAAAAAAGGAGAAAGTTTACACCTGAGAGGGATGCCATCATCCAGGAGGAGGTATATAAACTGCTCAGAGCAGGTATGATTAGAGAGGTTAAATATCCAAGATGGTTAGCCAATGTGGTTGTTGTTCAAAAGAAAAATGGAAAGTGGAGGGTATGTGTCGATTTCACTGATTTAAACAAGGCATGTCCCAATGATCCTTTCCCATTGCCCCACATTGACTCCATAGTGGATGCTACCGCGGGTCATGAGTTGTTGACTTTCATGGATGCTTCATCTGGATTTCAACAAATTCAGATGGAACCATCTGATCAGGAGGATACAACCTTTATGACCCCTACTGGTATCTATTGTTATAATGCTGTGCCATTTGGACTAAGAAATGCATGTGCTACCTACCAAAGGCTAGTTAATATGATGTTTAAAGAACAAATTGGACACACAATGAAAGTCTATATTGATGACATGGTGGTTAAGTCCAAGAAAGTTGAGGATCACCTTAGAGATTTGGAGGAAGCATTTGATATCCTTGATAAATACAATATGATATTGAATCCTTCCAAGTGCCACTTTGGTGTAAACGCTGGCAAGTTTCTAGGGTATATGGTAACAAAAAGAGGCATAGAGGCAAGTCCAGAGCAAATCAAGTCGATTGTGAATATCAAGTCTCTTGCAAATGCCAAGGATGTGCAAAGATTGACAGGAAGGATCGCAGCCTTGAACAGGTTCATCTCAAAATCGTCAGAGAAATGCAAGGAATTCTATGACATTCTGAGAAAGAACAAGAAATTTAAGTGGACTGAAAAGCATGAGAATGCTCTCAAGGCCCTTAAGGATTACCTATCCTCAGCCCCAGCATTAATGAAACCAGAAAAAAGGGGTTATATTATCCTTATATTTGGCAGTCTCTTCTAAGTCAGTAAGTGCAGTCCATGTTAAGGATCATGAAGGTACACAACATCCTGTATATTACGTAAGTAAAAGTTTGCTTGATGCTGAATCCAGGTATTCTCATTTAGAAAAACTTATCCTTGCTTTAATTATGGAATCTACCAAACTACTCCATTATTTTGAAACATATGCTATTATTGTTAAAAGTAACTTTTCCATTAAGAATGTTCTCAGGAAACCTGAAATGTCAGGAAGGATGGCAAAATGGGCAGTCAAGCTTAGTGCTTATGATTTTAGATATGAACCAAGAACTGCCATTATATCGCAGGCCTTGGTTGACTTTGTGGCTGATTTCAGTAGTGATCTACAAAGGGAAGCTGAATTGGAAGTTCAACAGCTTGAAGAGACTAAGGATCCTTGGATACTCTTCACAGATGGAGCCTCTAATGTCAAAGGAACTGGACTAGGCATACTACTAAAATCGCCACAGGGGGACATAATACCCCACTCAATTGCTTGTATCTTGAGTTTGACACAGGTACCCAGGGAAGAAAATGCAGAAGTTGATGCTTTAGCCAACCTTGGATCATCATCGAAGATTCCAAAGGATATTAAAATTCCCATCATCCACATCCTGGCTCCTGCTATTGAGGATCATACAGCTATGGAGATAGTGGAGGATTCTGCAGTCATACCTAGTGATGGGGCACAATCACATCCAGGATCCTGGATCCTTCCAATCCTAAGATATATACAACATGGAGAGATCCCTACCGGATAAAATCCTAGAGCTTTCAAAGTGAAGGTATCTCAATTCACAATAGTAAATAACATGTTATATAAACGATCTCTTGCAGGTCCATATCTAAGGTGCATCGAGGATCCTGAAATCCAAGAAGTTCTTAAGGATTTTCATGAAGGAGATTGTGGAAACCACACTGGGGGCAGAACACTGTTTTCAAGGATCCTTAGGACAAGATACTATTGGCCTACTATGAAGAAGGATGATGTGGATTATGCAAAGAAGTGTGATGCTTGTCAAAGACATAGTAATATCCTTCATCAGCCTGCAGAGCTCCTGCATCCTATATCCTCCTCTTGGCCATTCATGAGATAGGGAATGGATATAGTTGGCAAACTTCCCAAAGCACCAGGAGGAAAAGTGTTTATGCTTGCCATGACTGATTACTTTTCTAAATGGATAGAAGCTGAAGCATTTGCACAAGTCAGAGAAAAGGAAGTTATATCCTTTATTAAAAGAAACATTATTACCAGATTTGGTATTCCTTCTGAAATTGTTTGTGATAATGGATCCCAATTTAAAATGATAACATCAACACTAGTCCATCCACAAGCTAATGGTCAAGCAGAATCATCCAACAAGATCATCATCAACAACTTGAAGTTTATAACTTGTGCGTCTGCTGGAAGAGCAGGAGCCCTCTCCGGGATCCTTTCAGGATCCTGGATCCTTGACTTCTTTCGTCCCAAAAGCTCCTTCAAATGCCCCTTGCTTAACAAGTAACCAATTTCCTTTCTAAGTACAATACACTCTTCAGTGATATGCCCGAAATCCTCATGATATGCACACCACTTGGACTTATCCTTTGTAGCAGCTGGTTAATCACTTTTCCTTGGCCACCTAGCTTTCTCACCTAGATTCTGCATTGCAAGAATTAGTTCATTGTTATCAACAGAAAAACAGTATTCAGAAATGGGAGGATAATCCTCATCATCCTCTTACTGTTCCACTGCATGCACGTTCTGGTTATCAGATTTGTTGTAGGACTTTGATTTGTTGTTCCTGAAGTAGGATCCTTGCTTTTCCTGTTTTGAGGATCCTGTCATTCTTTCCTGGATCCTTTTATCATCCTCTAATCGGATGAATCTAAGGGCCCTGGTTCTTACTTCATCAAGATTCCTGCAAGGGGTCATGACAAGATCATCATAGAATAATGAATCCCTAAGCAATCCCATTTTAAAGGCTTCTACAGCCGTAGCAATATCCAGGTTAGGAATGTCTAAGGATTCTTTACTAAACTTAGTGATGTAATCTCTAAGTGATTCATTTTGACCTTGTGTTACCCTATAAAGATCACTAGTTAAACGTTCAAATTTTCTACTACAAGAGAATTGACTATTAAATAGATTAACTAGATTAGCAAATGAAGTAATAGAGTAAGGGGGAGACTTAGCAACCATTTAAGAGCAGATCCTGTGAGTGTGGATCCAAATCCCTTGCATAGACATGCTTCTTTTAACCTCTCAGGAATTGGATTGATCTCCATCCTCTCCCTGTATGCTACATGTTCCTCTGGATCCGTTGAACCATCATATAGCTTCATAGATGGTATTTGGAACCTCTTGGGTATCTCAGCATCACAAATAGGTGGTGCAAAGCGAGATATCCTATGGCTACCATCTGCAATTTTAGGAATGGGTTTAACCACTCCTGGTACGCTGGATATCATATCCTTAAGCTTCTGTAACTCCCTAGCCATGGCTTGATTGATACCTGTATCCTGCATGGAGCCATGGTTAGTGTTATATGAATTATTAAAAGTGTTACCTCCCATGGGATTCGAGTTTGGAATTGCCGATGTGAATCCATATTGACGGGATTCTGGTATGATTGAAGGACCAGAGGAAGCAATGGTCTGCATTGGTATGAAGTCTCCTTGATGAACATCCGAACTTGGAGGCTGCATACTTCTCAAGAATCCTTGATCCTGAAAGATGTTGGATCCTTGAACCTGAGAGGATCCTTGAACCTGAAAGGATCCTTGGGGCTGAGAGGATCCTTGAACCTGAAAGGATCCTGGAACCATAGAGAATCCTTGGACCTGGGAGAATCCTTGAACCTGGGAGGATCCTTGGACCTGGGAGGATCCTTGGACTGTGTGCATTCCCAAATATCCTCCTAAGCTGATGAAGGATCCCTGATGCTGAAAAGAGGATCCCGATGGCTGAGAACAAGATCCTTGAGGCTGGAAATGAGAGCCAAATGCCTGACTCATAGTTGTTGTTCCATAACGCCTTTCTGATGGACCACTTTGATACTGGATGCCCGGAACTGCCGATTGTAGGGTAGTTACAACTGGAGTGTCAAAATTCAATGACCTTGGTATCAGAGGAGAGTGATCCTCCACTGATTTCTTCTGTCTCTTGATATCACCAATCTCCTGGAGAATCCTTTCATTGGTTTTGTCCTACTCTTGCATGCGATCTCTCATCTGCAAAATCAGAGTAAAAAGATCATTAGTAGTAGGATTAGAGGAAACAGAAGAAGTTGGTGGTTTTGGAAAAATGGGGGTTTGTCTCTTCGTAGCATTTTCAGCATTCTTCTGGGATCCAGAAGGTGGTGGAGGCAAAGGTGGAATGCCTTGTGAAGAACTGATTGCCGGCATTGAACGTGAAGTGTTCTTCGCTAAGGAAGCCATCTGCTTGGTTGCAACGAACCGAAATAACCACAAAAATATGAATCTTCTCAGGAATGAAGCACCAATTGCCCCACGGTGGGCGCCAAACTGTTTTGGTCAAAAATCAAGCAAAGATAATGCAACCAAATCTTTTGTTGTGAGGTGTGATGCTTGAATCAATGAACAATATTAAGGATTACTCAGAAATGTAATGAACAAGTGACACAATGATTTATACGAGGAAAAAGCCCTTGATCAAGAGTTGATCTCCAGCACAAAAAACCTCGGGTGATGGAAACTACTGATCACCAATTCAGATTAAACAGAAAATGTATTACAACTTTGGATGATAACGAGCTAGTTACAAGGATCACTAGAGTGTAATGTGCAAAAAAGTGAGTAATCGCCGAGCAAACTGTCGAGAGTTGATGAGAGCAGTTACGAGTGTGTGTGTTTAGCCAAAAATAGCCAAGTGTTCTAATCTAGCTCGCTATCCCCTTATAAATTTGGAAAATATCTAAGCTAACTAACTATCCGCATTTTGTGCAAGTCTTCCACGACCTCCATAACGTCCATATTGGTCAAGCACATGCGGAATAAAAAGGGAATATGCTCCAGAAATATCGCCAAGACCAAGTCCAAGCACGTACTCCTGCAAAACAATTTCATATTCAAAGCAGACAATCGTTAGTGTAAGGATTACTATGATGATCCTGGATCCTGATCCTACAATACTCTCTGAGGATCACTAACTCAAACAGAATTGGGGATCCCTAAGCCCGACAGTAATTGAGGATCACTGATCTTTGGAAAATCCTCCCCTAACAGTTCTAACTCCAGCTTGTTATCCCCTTTTAAAAATAGAAATAACTTAAATAACTAACTATCCGCTAAATGTGCAAGCTCCCCACGACTTCTAAAATGGTCACCAAGCCATGCACGTGCGGAATATTGAGGGCATATTCCCCAAGAATATCGGTAAGACCAATTCCAATGCGTATACTCCTGCAAAACAAGCTTAAACATAGTGAAGGCAACCGTTAGTATAAGGATAACAATGAGGATCCTGGTCCTGCAACGTCTCTTGAGGATCCTTAATTCAAACAGAATTGAGGATCCATGATCCTGGCAGTACTTGAGGATCCGTGATCCTTAGGTTTAGAAATCTATCCCTCGCAATTGCCCCAAAAATATGAGGAGTAAAATGTAAATTAACGAGTCATATTTTTTGATCTTATCTGCAACTGACTAACGGATACATAGCCGTTAGAATCGAACTAGCCGTTGCTGATCATACGTCAGCGACATGACATCCTGCAGAACCATCATTATAAATTTGAGATTAGAGATAAGGATCGATAGGCATTTAAATTCTTGTGTTACTCCCTTTAAATCCTCATCCCAAGACCGATCAGGTATTTCTCTTCTCTTTCTCTCTTCATCTTCTTTTCCGTTTCGTAAAAATCCTAAAATTACAATGAAGCTACGATCCTCCCCCGCCAAGGATCACCAGAAAGATAGCCCTCTAAAAAGCCAAGGGATTATCAAAAATCTTCCAAAGGAACTCTGCAGCTTCACCGACCCGGAGATTGACCGGATTCGCCACTGTTTTCCGGCGGATACCGTCTTCAAGCCATTTGACCCTACTGCCAAAAGCGACTTCGTCTCTGAGAATTGGGTTGCTTTTCCGGCCACCCCATTCCTGATAGGATTCTCCTATCCTTTCCCTGTCTTCACTGAATCCTTCTTTTCTCTCACCGGCATGTGCTACATTCAGGCTATGCTGATAATATGGAGAGTATTGTACACTTTAGAGAACATCATTGAGCGAGAAGGCATAGAGTTGGAAATGTCGGAACTGGCCGAGTTGTATAACCTTGTGAGCCATGGTTCACACCGTTTCTTATTCAAACACAAACCCGGTGATGCACACCCAATCCTTAAGATCACAAAAAATGATACCAACTAGAAAAGGCGTTTCTTCTTCGTTAGGAGGGATTCTATCCCGGATGGGAAGGATCTCCCTAGAAAGTGGACCACCCATGGTAGGATATAGGATCCTTATAGAAGGATTATAGGATAACCCTGTTTCTGTTGAGGATAACTGACCCTTTTCTGTTTTGCAGCTATCTCTGTCTCTCATATCATTCAGTCACCTGCAACCAAAGAAAGGATCGCTGCTTTTTGGAGCCTTGATCCTGCAGTTAGATCATTCCAGGCAAACACAAAGGATTCACAAGAAGTATCCTCCAGTTCAGTCACAATGTCAAGTAAGTGCTTAAATTTATGTATGAGTAAATAGATATAGATTAAGGATACTTATCTGTTATTTGTCCTTTGTAGGTGCTGGAAAGTCCTCGAAATCAGCCACTCGCTTCAGCGTCAGTGATCTTAGTACTGTCGCTCCCCGGTCCGGAAAGAAGAAATCTGCTGCTAGCCCAAGCGTTCCAGTTCCTAAGCCTGTCATCTCCAAGGGCAAGGGAGGAAAGAAGAGGAAGTCCACCGAAGTTGATAACCTTGAAGCCCTGCCCCTCATCCGTCATCTGTTTGAAGAATACTTTGCTGATGTAAGGATCCTTGATCCTTAATTCTATCTTGCCCATTTAAGGATAACGGATCCTGAATTGACCCCTTCTTTCTTTGCAGAAATTTGCTGAGATCCAGTTGCTCTTTGATACGTTTGTTGAAGAGGCTGAGCTGAAGGAGCTGGACTTCCAGAAGATCTTCCTAGCTAAGGATCAAACCATCTCCAACCTCGAGAAAGAGTTTAACTTGGCAAAAAAGCAGTTGGTCATGGCCCATATCACTGCTGATCAAGAGAGGAATGAGGTGATGGAGGATGGTAAACTCTCTGCCTCCATTGCTATGTACAAGACCAAACTGCAGATGGCCCAGGAAGCTGAGGATCCTGGCTTTGACAGGACCAATTGGGACCAGGAGGGCTGGAAGGCTAGGCTGGCTGAGCTGGATGATGAAGAGGAGGCTACAAAGGTCTTGATGCTTGAGGCACGTGGCAGCGGGGCTAAGGATCAGGCTGGTGATGCTGGGGCTGGAGATGATGGTGATGGTGATGCAGCGAAGGTGTGAGCTGCAGAAATGGGCGATGATGGATTTATCTAGACGCGGCCGGAGCCCATTTTTTTATGGTTTGGTAGTTGTTTTTGTTTGATGGTGTTTTTCTTGAACAATGCTGGTCTGTACTTAAAAAATAGTTTTTAGGGTTGAGGATCATGGATCCTTGGACAATAGGTAGGATAATGGGTGGCGGATGGATCCTCTGTTTGGGGGATGAAACCACTTGTTATCCTGCCGCCTTTATTTCCTGCACTTAGACCTTGTTAACATGGACACCCTTTGCCAACCCAAGTGGACGAGCCACGTTTTGCTGGTAGAAACTTGGGTTGGCAATTTTGACAACCTTAAAAGGGTTTAACTTATTGCTAAATAAATAAAAGTTTAATCTTTTGGCTTATCATGTGTTGTTATTTCTGTGAATACTTTACTTTTCAATTGTTATGATATACTTTGTTTGAATTCATAAGTTAAGAATAAAAGTATAATAGATTATGTTAAAAAGTTTAGGATATGATCAAGGATCACATATCCTGTAATCGATAAATTCAAAAAAAAAAAAAAGTGGTGTAACTTAAGGATCATGTTTCCTGTTGTCAAAGAATAAGGGTCACTTAGATAATTAAAGAATAAAATCAAAGTGATAAAGGATCATACCTGAGAATCCAATTTAGGATCCTAAATCTTTAATATTTACCATCAGGATAACCAAAAGACAAACCTTAATAAAAGGTTAGGATCAAGGATCCTTATCCGTTTAGCTTTAAAAACCTGAAATGGAACATAACTTGGGACTAAGCCAATATAAGAGAAGAGTTAGCAACTAGGGACAAGCCCAACAATTCTGGGGACAAGCCCAATATACTGGGGACAAGCCCAAAAAACTGGGGACAAGCCCAAAAATCTGGGGATAAGCCCAAAGGATCTTGTGTAAACTGGAGTATGGCCCTCACTGGCGACTATCCAAACTTAGTGACATGAAAATGCCAAAACCTTACCTAACGTGAAAACGTTAGAAACCTTAGGAATGGATGTATGGTACGTCTACCATTATACGTAGGATCCTGAATACAGCCAGTACAATGAAATTTCCAGCCCCTAAAGCGGGTACTGGTCCCGTTGCCATGAACTGCACCAGGATCATCGTGCGCTGCTGGCGATACTGGGGACATGCCCAAAAAACTGGGGACTAGCCCAAATAACTGGGGGCAAGCCCAAATAACTGGAGACTTCTGTGGATACTCAATCCTTTGTTAAGGATATATAAACCTTCTGCAAAACTCAGAACTAAGTGAAAGAAGGATAAAGGATGCAGGATCCTTCTCCTTGTATATAAGATAATTAAAAAATTAAATAGATTGGAATTAGATCATTACCAGAATGAGGATCATCTATCCTCTAAGGATCCTTCGTGGACGTCGGTCACGAATATTGCTAAGGATCCTGGATCCTTATTACATGAAGTATCTCTTTAAGTGGACAACATTACAAGCTCTTGGTAGCAAATCACCTTCCATTGGCAGCAATCGATATGCCCCCTTTCCTGCCTCAGCTTCAATAAGGTAGGGACCTTCCCACTTTGGTGCTAACTTGCCATCTGCAGGATTGGTGGTATTCTGAAATGCTTTCCTCAATACCATGTCACCAACTTGGAATTTCCTGATCCTAAGATTCTTATTGTAGGCTCCAGCAATCCTTTGTTGATAACTAGCCATTCTTATCCTTGCCAAATCCCTGAGTTCTTCTATGGTATCCAAGTCTTGAACCAAGTTTTCAGCATTTTCTTCAGGATCACGGATGCTTGTTCTTGCAGTAGGAACCACCATCTCTGTAGGGATCACTGACTCTGCTCCAAATACCAAAGAAAATGGAGTTTGGCCAGTAGCATTCTTGGGAGTTGTCCTATCAGCCCATAACACATAGGGTAGTTCTTCTGCCCATTTTCCTTTCTTGGATCCAAGCTTTTTCTTCAAGTTGTTGATGATGATTTTGTTGGATGATTCTGCTTGACCATTAGCTTGTGGGTGTGCTGGTGTTGACGTTATCATCTTAATCCCCCAGCTGTCACAAAAGTTAGTAGTTCTACTCCCAATAAATTTGGATCCATTATCACAAAAAAATTTCAGAAGGGATACCAAATCTAGTAATTATATTTCTTTTAATAAAGGATATCACTTCTTTTTCTCTGACTTGAGCAAAGGCTCCAGCCTCTATCCACTTAGAGAAGTAATCAGTCATAGCAAGCATGAACACCTTTCTTCCTGGTGCTTTGGGAAGTTTACCAACTATATCCATTCCCCATCTCATGAATGGCCAAGAAGAGGATATAGGATGCAGGAGCTCTGCTGGCTGATGAAGGATATTACTATGTCTCTGACAAGGATCACACTTCTTGGCATAATCCACAGCATCCTTCTTCATTGTTGGCCAATAGTATCCTGTCCTAAGGATCCTTGAGAACAATGCCATGCCCCCAGTGTGGTTTCCACAATCTCCTTCATGAAAATCTTTCAGGACTTCTTGAATTTTAGGATCCTCTATGCACCTTAGATATGGACCTGCAAGAGATCGTTTATATAAGATGTTATTTAATATTGTAAATTGAGATACCTTGATTTTGAAAGCCCTGGGGTTTTCTCCTATAGGAATCTCTCCATATTGTATATATCTCATGATTGGAAGGATCCACGATCCTGAATTAGACTGTGCACCATCATTAGGAACCATTGCAGAATCCTCTTCTATCTCCATAGTTATGTGATCCTCAATAGTAGGAGCCAAAATATGGATGATAGGGATCTTGATATCCTCTGGAATTTTCAATGATGATCCTAGATTGGCCAATGCATCAGCTTCTGCATTCTCTTCCCTAGGTACCTGTGTCAAACTAAAAGAAACAAAAGAGAGTGCCAATTCCTTGACTATCTCTAGATATTTGATTAGTCGTTCACCTTTAACAGCATAAGATCCATTAAAGTGATTTGTAATTAGCAATGAATCCACATGTACCTCAAGATACCTGATCCTCATATGCTTGGCAATTTGCAAACCAGCTATCAAGGCTTCATATTCAGCCTCATTATTAGTAGTTTGAAACTCACAAGCTATTGAGTGGGGTATTATGTCCCCCTGTGGCAATTTTAGTAGTTTTCCAAGTCCTGTTCCTTTGACATTAGAGGCTCCATCAGTGAAGAGTATCCAAGGATCCTGAGTCTCTTCTAGCTGCTGAACTTCTAACTCAGCTTCCCTTTGCAAGTCACTACTAAAATCTGCCACAAAGTCAGCTAAGGCTTGGGATTTGATGGCAGTCCTTGGTTCATATCTTATATCGTAAGCACTAAGCTTCACTGCCCATTTAGCCATCCTTCCTGACATTTCAGGTTTCCTGAGAACATTCTTAATTGGAAAATTAGTCTTAACAATAATGGCATGAGTTTCAAAATAATGTCTCAATTTAGTGGATGCCATAATCAAAGCAAGGATAAGTTTTTCTAAATGTGAATACCTGGATTCAGCATCAAACAAACTCTTATTTACATAATAAACAGGATGTTGTGTACCTTTGTGATCCTTAACAAGGACCGTACTTACTGCTTTAGAGGATACCGCTAGATATAAGGATAATATATCCCCTTTTTCTGGTTTCATCAAGGCAGGAGCTGAGGATAGGTAATCCTTAAGGGCTTTGAGCACATTTTCATGCTTTTCAATCCACTCGAATTTCTTGTTCTTTCTCAAAATGTCATAGAATTCCTTGCACTTTTCTGATGACTTTGATATGAACCTATTCAAGGCTGCGATCCTCCCTGTCAACCTTTGCACATCCTTGGCATTGGCAGGAGATTTGATATTCACAATAGCCTTAATTTGCTCTGGATTTGCTTCTATGCCTCTTTTTGTTACCATATAGCCTAGAAATTTGCCTGCTTTTACACCAAAGTGACACTTTGAAGGATTCAACTTCATATTGAATTTCTCAAGGATATTGAATGCTTCCTCAAGGACTCTAAGGTGATCCTCAGCTCTCTTGGACTTAAACACCATGTCGTCTATATAGACTTCCATAGTGTGTCCTATTTGTTCCTTAAACATCATATTGACTAGCCTTTGATAAGTAGCACCTGCATTCCTTAGTCCAAATGGCATAGCAATATAACAATATATACTAGTTGGGGTCATAAAGGCTGTATCCTCTTGGTCAGATGGTTCCATCTGAATTTGTTGAAATCCAGATGAAGCATCCATAAAAGTCAACAACTCATGACCCGCGGTAACATCCACCATGGAGTCAATGTGGGGTAATGGGAAAGGATCCTTGGGATATGCCTTGTTTAAGTCAGTGAAATCGACACATACCCTCCACTTTCCATTTTTCTTTTGAATAACAACCACATTAGCTAACCATCTAGGATACTTAACCTCTCTAATCATACATGCTCGGAGTAATTTGTCTACATCCTCCTGGATAATAGCATTCCTCTCAGGTGCAAACTTCCTCCTCTTCTAATGGATGGGCTTGAATGACATGTCAATGCCAAGTTTATGAGTAATTATATCTTTAGAGATACCTGTCATGTCTTCATGCTTCCAGGAAAAGGTAGTTTGTCTCCTCTTAAGGAAGGATACCAAATCCTGTTCAATGTTGCTGAGGATCCCTGATCCTATGAAGATTTTTGATTCAGGATCATGAGGATCCATAAGGATATCTTTCACATCCTGTTATCTTGCCTCCAAGACGTCTCTTGGAGGATACTTTAGTTGCTATTGCTCCCTTGGTCTTGAGGCTGGCTTCATTGATGAGGTGTAGCAATTCTTTGCTTCTTGTTGGTCACTCTCAATCGTTATCACCCCCCATGGACTAGGAAGCTTCACACATTGATTATATGTAGATGCAACTGCCTTCATGTCATGTATCCATGGCCTGCCAAGGATAAGATTGCAACAGGATAAGCAATCTATAACACAAAATTTTTGATAAGAATGAAGTCCTTCAATGTAGAATGGAAGTTTAATGTCCCCCAATGTATTCTTGGTTTCTCTGCTAAATCCCACAAGAACTGAGGATCTTGGGATAATATCCGATTCAGGGATGTTCATCTTCTTGAGGACATCAAGCTGAATGATGTTTACTGAGCTTCCTCCATCTATTAGGATCTTGCGAACAAAATGGTTAGAAATGAACAAAGTAATAACAAGACCATCATGATGAGGATCCTGAACGTCAACACGATCATCCTCATCAAAAGTTATAACTTTTTCCTGTGTAACAGTAGAGGTTCGGATGGGTCTATCCCCATTATCCATCTTGGTCTCCTTGGCATGTCTTTTGGCTGCTGAAAAGGAAGTACCACAAATGTCTGATCCACCAGATATGAAGTTTATAACTTGTGCATCTGCCAGAGGAGTAGGAGCTCTTTCTGGAACCTTTTCAGGATCCTGGATCCTTGACTTTTTTCTTCCCAAAAGATCCTTCAAGTGCCCCTTGCTTAACAAGTAACCGGTTTCTTTTCTAAGTGCAATACATTCTTCAGTGAGATGTCCAGAATCCTCATGATATGCACCCCATTTGGACTTGTCTTTTGTTGCGGCTGGTTTATCACTTTTTCTAGGCCACCTTGCTTTCTCACCTAGATTCTGCATCACAAGAATTAGTTCATTGTTATCAACAGAAAAATAGTATTCAGAAATGGGAGGATAATCCTCATCATCCTCTTCCTGTTCTACTGCATGCACGCTTTGGTTGTCAGTCTTGTTGTAAGACTTGGACTTGTTGTTCCTGAAGTAGGATCCTTGTTTTTCCTGCTTCGAGGATCTTGCCAGTCTTTCCCGGATCTTTTTATTATCCTCCAGTCGGATGAATCTAAGGGCCCTGGTTCTTACTTCATCGAGATTCCTGCATGGGGTCATGACAAGATCATCATAGAACAATGAATCCCTAAGCAAACCCATTTTAAAGGCTTCCACAGCCGTAGCTATATCCATATTAGGAATATCTAAGGATTCTTTACTGAACTTAGTGATATAATCTCTAAGTGATTCATTTTGACCTTGTGTTACCCTATATAGATCACTAGTTAAACGTTCAAATTTTCTACTACATGAGAATTGGCTATTAAACAGATTAACTAGATTAGCAAATGAAGTAATAGAGTAAGGGGGAAGACTTAGCAGCCATTTAAGAGCTGATCCTGTGAGCGTGGATCCAAAACCCTTGCATAGGCATGCTTCTTTTAACCTCTCAGGAATTGGATTGATCTCCATCCTTTCTCTGTACTGAGCCACATGCTCCTCTGGATCCGTTGAACCATCATACAACTTCATGGTTGGTATTTGGAACCTCTTTGGAATTTCTGCATCACAGATGGATGGTGCAAAGCGAGATGTCCTGTGGTTTCCATCTACAATTTCAGGAATGGGCTTAACCACTCTTGGAACGCTGGATATCATATCCTTCAGCTTCTGTAATTTCTTAGCCATAGCTTGAATGATACCTGTATCCTGCATAAAGCCATTGTTAGTAGTATCAGAATTATTCAAAGTGTTACCTCCCGGAGGATTCAAGTTTGGAATTCCAGATGTGAATCCATATTGACGGGATTCTGGTATGACTGAAGGACCAGAAGAAGCAATTGTCTGCATTGGAATGAAGTCTCCTTGGTGAACATCTGAACTTCCTGGTTGCACACTTCTTAAGAATCCCTGATCCTGAAAGATGTTGGATCCTTGATGTGCTGTGATTGGGGGCCTTGGAGGATACTCCATGGATCCGTAAACCTGAGGTGAGGATCTCTGAACCTGAGAAGAGGATCCTTGAACCTGGAAGGGTCCCTGATCCTGAAATGAGGATCCTTGACTCTGAGAGGATCCTTAGACCTGACTGGGGGATCCTTGAACCTGGAAGGATCCTTGATGCTGGAAGAAGGATCCTGAAGGTTGAAAGTAGGATCCTAAAGCTTGAATCATTGCCGATGATCTAGAGCGCATTCCTGTTGATCCACCCCGGTATTGGATATCTGGAGCTGCTGATTGCTGGGCAGTTATAGCTGGAGTGTCGAAATCCAGTGATCTAGGTATCAGAGGAGAGTGATCCTCCACTAATTTCTTCTGTTTCTTGATGTCAACAATCTCCCGGAGGATCCTTTCATTGGTTTTATCCTGCTCTTGTATGTGATCCCTCATCTGCAAAATCAAAGTAAAAAGATCACTGTTAGTAGGGTTAGAAGAAACAGTAGATGTTGGTGGTTTTGAGAAAATGGGGCTTTGTCTCTTTGCAGCATTTTCAGCATTCTTCTGGGATCCAAAAGGTGGTGGAGGCAAAGGTGGAACGCCCTGTGAAGAAGTGACTGCCGGCATGGAACTTGAAGTGTTCTTTGCTGAAGAAGCCATATGGTTGAAGATAGTGAACCGAAATGAACACAATGAGCAAAATTTTTCAGAAATGAAGCACCAATGGCCCCACGGTGGGAGCCAAACTGTTTTGGTCAAAAATCAGGCTAGGATAATGCAACCATATCTTTTGTTGTGAGGATGATGCATGAATCAATGAACAAATGTATGAACAAACTTGCAAATCAAATGAACAAGTGACACAAGGATTTATACGAGGAAAAAGCCCTTGATCAAGAGTTGATCTCCGGCATAAAAAACCTCGGGTGATGGAAACTACCGATCACCAACTATAATTAAACAAATGCTCTTTACAACTCGGGATGATAACAAGCTTATTACAAGGATCACTAGAGTGCAATGTATGTGGAATCGCCAGTGAACTGTTGAGAGCTGTTTCGAGTGTGTGTGTTTGCTAACTTAGCCAATTGTTCTAACTCCAGCTTGTTATCCCCTTTTAAAAATAGAAATAACTTAAATAACTAACTATCCGCTAAATGTGCAAGCTCCCCACGACTTCTAAAACGGTCACCAAGCCATGCACGTGCGGAATATTGAGGGCATATTCCCCAAGAATATCGGTAAGACCAATTCCAATGCGTATACTCCTGCAAAACAAGCTTAAACATAGTGAAGGCAACCATTAGTATAAGGATAACAATGAGGATCCTGGTCCTGCAACGTCTCCTGAGGATCCTTAATTCAAACAGAATTGACGATCCGTGATCCTGGCAGTACTTGAGGATCCGTGATCCTTAGGTTTAGAAAATCTATCCCTAACAGGTCATACAAGCCATGCATGTGCAGAATAATGGAGCATATTCTCCTGGAATCTCGGCAAGACCAAGTCCCACTCGTATATTCATGCAAAACGAATTCAAACATAATGGAAACAATTGTTAGTATAAGGATCATAATGAGGATCCTGGATCCTTAGTTATGCAACGTCTTCTGAGGATCCTTAATTCAAAACTGAACTGAGGGTCTGTGATCCTGACTGCACTTGAGGATCCATGATCCTTAGGTTTAGAAAATCCATCCCTAACAGATCAAGGGCCTTCTCCTCGTATAAATCCCTGTGTTCAACATTCATTTCATACACTCATTGTTCGTACATTTGATTATTTAGCTAAGCATCACACCTCACAAAATCAGATTTGGTTGCATTATCCTTGTGTGATTTTTGACCAAAACAGTTTGGCGCCCACCGTGGGGCAATTGGTGCTTCATTTCTGAGAAATTTCATTCATTTCTCTTCATTATCTTCAACTACATGGCTTCTCAAGCGAAAAACACTTTAAGTTCCATGCCGACGATCACCTCTTCACAGGGCATTCCACCTTTGCCTCCTACACCTTCTGGATCCCAGAAGAATGCTGAGAATGCTGCGAAGAAATAAACCCCGTTTTCTCAAAACCAACTACTGCTGCTTCTTCTGGTCCTACTAACAATGATCTTTATTCTTTGATTTTGCAGATGAAGGATCACATGCAGCAGCAGGACAGAACTAATGACAGGATCCTTCGAGAAATTGATGAAATCAAGAAATTGAAGAGATCAGCGGAGGATCACTCTCCATTGATGCCTAGATCACTGAATTTTGATTCTCGTGTCATAACTGCCCAGCACTCCACAGCATCAGGCGTTTAATACCAGGATGGATCATCGAGTATACGCTATGGATCATCGGCAATGACACAAGCTCAAGGATCCTACTTCCAGCCTTCATGATCCTCTCTTCAGCCTCAAGGATCCTCCTTCCAGCATCAAGGATCCTTCTCTAGTTCAGGAGGATACATGGGCATGTAGACCACCCTGGGATCCTACTCTCAGTATCCAAGATCCTCATCTCAGGGTCAAGGATCCTCCTCTCAGGTTCAAGGATCCTCCTCTCAGGTTCAAGGATCCTCATCTCAGGCTCACGGATCCATGGATTACCATCCAAGACCCCCCAGCTTCGGTGTATCAAGGATCCAACATCTTTCAGGATTAAGGATCCTTAAGGAGTGTACAACCCAGAAGTTCAGAAATTCACTTGGGAGACTTCATCCCTATGCAAACTATTGCTTCGTCTGGTCCCTCAATCATGCCAGAATTACATCAATATGGATTCACATCAGGAATTCCACCCTTGAATCCATCAGGAGGTAACACTTTAAATACTTCCCATAATGCTAACCATGGCTTTGCGCAGGATATAGGAATCAATCAAGCCATGGCTAGGGAATTACAAAAGCTCAAGGATATGATATCCAGTGTTCCAGGAGTGGTTAAGCCCATTCCTGAGATTCCAGATGGAAGTCACAGGATATCTCGTTTCGCGCCACCTATTTGTGATGCAGAGATACCAAATAGGTTTCAAACACCAAACATGAAGCTCTACGATGGTACAACTGATCCGGAAGAGCATGTAGCTCAATACAGGGAGAGAATGGAAATCAACCCCATTCCTGAAAGGTTGAAGGAAGCATGTCTATGCAAGGGTTTCGGATCCACACTTACAGGATCAGCTCTTAAATGGCTGCTAAGTCTTCCCCCTTATTCTATTACTTCATTTGCTAACTTAGTTAATTTGTTTAATAGCCAATTCTCATGCAGTAGGAGATTTGAAAGATTAACTAGTGATCTATATAGGGCAACACAAGGTCAAAATGAATCACTTAGAGATTATATCACTAAATTCAGTAGAGAATCCTTTGAAATTCCTAATTTGGATATTGATGCAGCTGTAGAAGCTTTCAAAATGGGTTTACTTAAGGATTCATGGTTCTATGATGATCTTGTCATGACCCCTTGCAGGAACCTTGATTAAGTAAGAACCAGGGCCCTTAGATTCATCCGATTAGAGGATGATAAAAGGATCCAAGAAAGACTGTCGGGATCCTCAAAGCAGGAAAAGCAAGGATCCTATTTCAGGAACAACAAATCTAAATCATACAACAAGTTTGATAATCAAAACATGCACGCAGTGGAGCAAGAAGAGGATGATGAAGATTATCCACCCATTTCTGAATATTGCTTTGCTGTTGATAACAATGAACTAATCCTTGTAATGCATAATCTAGGTGAAAAAGCAAGATGGCCCATAAAGAATGATAAGCCAGCTGCCACAAAAGACAAATCCAAATGGTGTGCCTATCATGAATATTTCGGTCATCTCACTGATGAATGCATAGCACTCAGGAAAGAGATTGGTTATTTGTTAAGCAAAGGGCATTTGAAGGAGCTGTTTGGAAGGAAAAAGTCAAGGATCCAGGATCCTGAAAAGGTTCCAGAAAGAGCTCCTGCTCCTCCTGATGATGCACAAATTATCAACTTCATATCTAGTGGATCAGACATATGTGGCACTTCCTTTTCAGCAGCCAAGAGGCATGCTAAAGAAACGAAGATGGATAATGGGGACATACCCATTCGAACTTCAATCCTTACACAGGAGAAAGTTATATCCTTTGATAAAGATGATCGTGTGGATATTCAGGATCCTCATCATGATGGTCTTATTATTACATTGTTTATTTCTAATCATTTTGTTAGCATGATTCTGATAGATATAGGAAGCTCAGTGAACATTATTCAACTTGATGTCCTCAAAAAGATGAACATCCCTGAATCAGAAATTATCCCAAGATCATCAGTTCTTGTGGGATTCAGTGGAGAAACCAAGAACACATTGGGGGACATTAAACTTCCCATTTACATAGAGGGAGTTAATTCCTTTCAAAAAATTTGTGTTATAGATTGCTTATCATGTTGCAATGTTATCCTTGGCAGGCAATGGATACATGACATGAAAGCAGTTCCATCTACGTATCATCAATGTGTCAAACTCCCCACTCCATGGGGTGTGGTGAAGATAGAAAGTGACCAACAAGAAGCTAAAAATTGTTACACTTCATCAATGAAGCCCGCTTCAAGACCCAGGGAGCAATGGCAATTAAAGTATCCTCCAAGAGATGTCCTGGAGGCAAGAGAACAAGATTGTTAGGGCATGGATTTTATGCTAAGGATCATCTATCCTGAGACTGGGTATGGATCACGGATCCTTAATGGATTATGCAGGGAGTCTGAGGATCCAGAGTCTGAGGATCCAGGATCCTTAACATTACTTATGATTTCTAACAATTGTCACGTTTTTAATGTTTATATGCAGGTAATGGATGTTGTGGACTAATTCTCAGCTAGAATCTCGGGAATATTCCTTCAAGATGCCGCACATGTGCTATTTTCACGATGGTCATGGGGAAAAACGTGGACTACCTTAATTTTCGGTTATTTTGTTATTTCTGAGATTTAAGGGGTTGATCAAGTGTTTTAGGCCAGTTATCACTTTCATAAACACACACTACGAATCAGAGAACACCTTCATACACACACACACTCGCATACATTCGCAAATCAGAAGCTTTCATAACACACATAGCATTCAATCATTATACCACACTTGATCAACATCCAAAGATGTAATCTTTTTCGTTCAATATAGTTGATAGTGATAGTTTTCACTATCCAAGGTTTTTATGCCAGCGATCTGCTAGCGATCAAGGGCTTTTCCTCGTAAAAAAACCTTGTGTTCATCATTCATTTCGTTCATTTATTGTTCACGCATTTATTCAACTAACCAAGCATCTAACCTCACAAAAATCAGATTTGGTTACATTATCCTTGTGTGATTTTTGACCAAAACAGTTTGGCGCCCACCGTGGGGCAATTGGTGCTTCATTTCTGAGAAATTTCATTCATTTCTCCTCATTACCTTCAACCACATGGCTTCTCAGGGAAAAACTACTTCAAGTTCCATGTCGGCGGTTACCTCATCACAGGGCATTCCACCGTTGCATCATCTTACCCCTACATTCCAAAAGAATGCTGAGAATGCTCCGAAGAAGACAACCCCCGTTTTCACAAAATCAATTGTTGTTTCTTCCTCTACACCTACTAACAATGATCTTTATACTTTGATTTTGCAGATGAGAGGATACATGCAACAGCAGGACGAAACTAATGGCAGGATCCTTCGCGAAATTGATGAAATCAAGAAATTGAGAAAATCAGCAGAGGATCACTTCACATTGATGCCCAGGTCATTGGATTTTGCTACTCCATCATCAACAATCCAGTTTCCCAAAGGATCCAGTGTCTAGATTCAAGGATTCTATATCCTTCGGCTAGGATCACTGGAGTCAGCGCAGTCTCAAGGATCCTACTTCCAGCTTCAAGGATCCTCTTTTCAGCCTCAAGGATCCTCCTTCCAACATTAAGGATCCTTCACTAGTTCAGGAGGATACATGGGGACGCAGACGGTTCAAGGATCCTACTCTCAACATCCAGGATCCTCATTTCAGGTTCAAGGATCCTCGTCTCAGGGTCAAGGATCCTCATCTCAGGTTCATGGATCCATGGATTATCCTCCAAGACCCCCAACTTCGGTGCCTCAAGGATCCAACATCTTTCAGGATCAGGGATCCTTAAGAAGTGCAGAACCCAGAAGTTCAGAGATTCATTTGGGAGACTTCATACCTATGCAAACTATTGCTTCATTTGGTCCCTCAATCCTACCAGAATCTCGCCAATATGGATTCATATCCGGAATTCCAAACCTGAATCCTTCAGGAGGTAACACTTTGAATAATTCTTATAATGCTAACCATGGCTTTGTGCAGGATACAGGTATCAACCAAGCTATGGCCAGAGAGTTACAAAAGCTCAAGGATATGATATCCAGCGTTCCAGGAGTGGTTAAGCCCCTTCCTGAAATTCCAGATGGGAGTCACAAGATATCTCGTTTTGCACCACCTATTTGTGATGCAGAAATACCGAAGAGGTTTCAAATACCAACCATGAAGCTATATGATGGCTCAACAGACCCAGAAGAGCATATAGCTCAATACAGAGAAAGGATGGAGATCAATCCCATACCTGAGAGGTTAAAAGAAGCATGTCTATGCAAGGGTTTTGGATCCACACTGAGAGGATCAGCTCTTAAATGGCTGCTAAGTCTTCCCCCTTACTCTATTACTTCATTTGCTAATCTAGTTAACCTATTTAATTTGAACGTTTAACTAGTGACCTATATAGGATCACCCAAGGACATAATGAATTATTAAGGGATTATATAACTAAATTTACTAGAGAATCCTTAGAAATCCCTAACTTAGATATTGCTACTGCTGTTGAAGCTTTTAAAATGGGTTTACTTAAGGATTCTCAGTTCTATGATGATCTTGTTATGACACCTTGCAGGAACCTAGATGAGGTAAGGAACAGGGCCCTTAGGTTCATCTGTTTAGAGGATGACAAAAGGATCTAGGACAGATTGTCAGGATCCTCAAAGCAAGACAAACAAGGATCCTATTTTGAGAATAACTGATCCAAGCAATGCTCCAAGCATGACAACCAGAATATGCATGATGTGGAACAACAGGGAGATGATGAGGATTATCCTCCTATTTCTAAATATTGTTTTTCTTCTGATAGTAGTTAAATAATCCTTGCTTTGCAGAATTTTGGTGACAAGTCCAGGTGGCCAAAAAAGAATGAGAAGTTCGCGGCTAGCAAGGATAAGTCAAAATGGTGTGCTTATCATGAGGATTTATGTCATCTCATAGATGAGTGCACAACATTAAGGAAGCAGATAGGTTATCTTTTGAGCAAAGGATACTTGAAGGAATTGCTTGGAAGGAAAAAGTCAAGGATCCAGGATTCTGAGAAAGTTCCTGAAAAAGCTCCTCCTCCACCAGCTGATGCTCAAATCATCCATTTCATCTCCAGAGGTTCTCAGCAGCTAAGAGACATGCAAAGGAAACAAAGATGGAGAATGGGGACAGATCTGTTCAAACTTCCATTCTTACCCAGGAAAAAGTCATATCCTTTGATGGAGATGACCGTGTGGACATATAGGATCCTCATCATGACGGTTTGGTTATTACAATATTTATATCTAACCATTTTGTTCGCAGGATTCTCATTGATGGGAGAAGCTCAGTGAACATAATCCAGTTGGATGTCCTCAAAAGAATGAACATCCTTGAATCTGATATTGTCCCAAGATCATCTATCCTTGTGGGATTCAGTGGAGAGACAAAGATTACATTGAGGGACATCAAACTTCCTATTTATATAGAGGGAGTGAATTCTGTTCAAAAATTCTATGTTATTGATTGCTTACCTTGTTGTAGTGTTATCTTTGGCAGGCCATGGATACACGATATGAAGGCAGTCCCCCTCAACATATCATCAATGTGTCAAGCTCCCAACTCTATGGGATGTGGTGAAGATAGAGAGTGATCAGCCGGAGGCAAAGAACTGTTACACTTCTTTAATGAAATCAACCTCTAAGGAGCAAGACGTCATGGAGGCAAGAGAGCAAGACGTCAAGGATATTCTGTTGAACCCAGAGGATCCTGAATCCAAAATTTTTATAGGATTCGGGATCCTAGAAAACATAGAGCAGGATTTAATATCCTTCTTGAAAAGAAGAAAGTCTACCTTTTCTTGGAAACATGAAGCTGCACTCAAGCTAAAGCAGTAAGTGTGATCCTTGTTAAGGATCATGAAGGCTCTCAAACCACTAATAATGAGGCAGAGTATGAAGCCTTGATAGCGGGTTTGCAATTAGCTAAGAATTTGAGGATTAGGTATCTTCAAGTATATGTAGATTCTCTGTTAATTACTAACCATTATAATGGTTCTTATGCTGTCAAATGTGAAAAGCTAATCATGTACTTAGAAATAGTCAAGAAATTGGCAGATTCTTTTGCTTTTTTCAGTTTAACACGGGTATCCAGGGAAGAAAATGCAGAAGTTGAAACTTTAGCCAACCTTGGATCATCACTGAAGATTCCAGGGGATATTAAAATTCCCATTATCCACATCTTAGCTCCTTCTATTGAGGATCACACAACTATGGAAATAGTGTAGGATTCAACAATCATACCTAGTGATGGTGCACAGTCAAGTTCAGGATCCTGGATCCTTCCGATCCTGAGATATATACAACATGGAGAGATTCCTACTGGAGAAAATCCTAGAGCTTTCAAAGTCAAGGTATCTCAATTTACAATATTAAATAAAATGTTATATAAACGATCTCTTGCAGGTCCGTATCTAAGGTGCATTGAGGATCCATAAATTCTAGAAGTCTTAAAGGATTTTTGCGAAGGAGACTGTGGAAATCACACTAGGGGCAGAGCACTATTTTCAAGGATCCTTAGAACAGGATACTATTGGCCCACAATGAAGAAGTATGATGTGGAATACACAAGGAAATGTGATGCTTGTCAAAGACACAGTAATATCCTACACCAACCAGCATAACATCTGCATGCTGTATCCTTTTCTTGGCCATTCATGAGATGGGGAATGGATATAGTAATCAAGCTTCCCAAGGCACCAGGAGGGAAAGTATTTATGCTAGTCATGACAAACTACTTCTCTAAATGGATTGAAGCTGAAGCTTTTGCACAAGTCAGAGAAAAGGAAGTTATATCCTTCATTAAACGAAACATTATTACTAGATTTGGAATACCTTCTGAAATTGTTTGTGATAATGGATCCCAATTTATTGGGAGTAGAACTACTAACTTTTGTGACAGATGGTCAGATATCAACAAAGAATGGTTGGAGCATACAACAAGAATGTCAGGTTCTGAAGATTTCAAGTTGGTGATTTTGTTCTAAGGAAAGCATTCCAGAACACTACGAATTCGGCTGATGGCAAATTAGCATCAAAATGGAAGATCCCTACTTAATTGAAGCTGAAGCAGGAAAGGGGGCATATCATTTGTTAACAATGGATGGTGACCTCTTACCAAGAGCTTGGAACGCTGTTCATCTAAAGGAGTACTTTATGTAAGAAGGATCAGGGATCCTCAACGATGCCAGTACTCTGATTAAGGATCTTCAAAGGATATATGATTCTATCTTTAGTAACACATTACTTTCATTTTCATTCATTTTATTCTTCTTTCTTATCATAAGTCAAAGATGTTAAACATTTAACATCTATTTTCATAAAGTTTAAGCTTTTGCAGAGTTGTTATCATTTTACAGAAGATCAAAGTGGGTGGCCAACTCCCCAAAGTTTATGGGCTTGTCCCCAGTTTGTTGGGCTTGTCCCCAGTTTGTTGGGCTTGTCCCCAGTTTATTTGGGCTTGTCCCCAGTTTGTTGGGCTTGTCCCCAGTTATTTGGGCTTGTCCCCAGTTTTTGGGCCTGTCACCAGTTTCGCCAGTAGCGCACGATGATCCTGGTGCAGTTCAAGGCAATGGGACCAGTACCCGCTTTAGGGGCTGACAATTTCATTGTTCAGGCTGTATTCAGGATCCTACGTATAATGGTAGACGTACCATACATCCGTTCCTAAGGTTTCTAACGTTTTCACGTTAGCTAAGGTTTTGGCATTTTCATGTCGCTCACGTTTGGATAGTCGCCAGTTTGGGCCATACTCCCGTTTACACCCGTTTATTTGGGCTTGTCCCCAGTTATTTGGGCTTGTCCCCAGTTTATTTAGGCTTGTCCCCAATTTGTTGGGCTTGTCCCTAGTTTATTTGGTCTTGTCCCCAGTTTGTTGGGCTTGTCCCCAGTTTATTTGGGCTTGTCCCCAGTTATTATGGGTTCATTCCTAATTATTTGGCTTGGTCCCAAGTTTGTTTTTCTTACAGGATCTTGGAGCTCTAAAGTTATACAAGTTCTGACAATAAGGATCCTGGATCCTCGAAACTTTACTTTTCACAGTTTGTTTATTCGGTATTAATTTACAAGGATATACAATCCTAACTTGGATTCTCTAGTATGTTATTCTAACTTTTTCTAAGCTGCAAGTTGTCTCTTATCCTTTTTGGTTAAAGATCATTGATCCACGTTTGTCCGAACACTTCAAGTTTTCTGTTAAAAGTTTAAAATTATTATCAGATTTCCAATAACTTTCCAGTTGTTTGGTGATGATATCTTTGAAAATAGAATGCATAAATGAAACATAAAGAGGAAAGACACAACAACATATGTAGCTAAAAAAGGTTTAATGTTATTACCCATTCATTATGTATCAAAGTCATCTGGCCTGGATTTCACCAGCAAAACCATGGACTATCCATCCAGGCCGGACAAGGCTATCTAACACTTAAAGTGTCTATGCAGAAATTAAAGTGCAGGAAGTTTAATAGCGAACGGTGTAGAAGGATTCATTCTCCACAAACAGAAGGATCTTCTGATCTGTAAAGGCACTTGAGGAGTTATCTCTAACTCTATATTTTGCAATGATGATTACAGTAGGTCTTACCAGTGACGACAAGCAATGTAACGACTAGTTACCAGCAGCAACGGCTAGTCCGCTTCTAACGGAAATATGACAGCTGTGAATCCTTATCACAACTGCCCTATTGGGGGCAATTGTTAGGGCATGGATTTTATGCTAAGGATCATCTATCCTGAGACTGGGCATGGATCACGGATACTTAATGGATTATGCAGGGAGTCTGAGGATCCAGAGTCTGAGGATCCAGGATCCTTAACATTATTTATGATTTCTAACAATTGTCACGTTTTTATTGTTTATATGCAGGTAATGGACGTTGTGGACTAATTCTCAGCTAGAATCTCGGGAATATTCCTTCAAGATGCCGCACATGTGCTATTTTCACGATGGTCATGGGGAAAAAACGTCGACTACCTTAATTTTCGGTTATTTTGTTATTTCTGAGATTTAAGGGGTTGATCAAGTGTTTTAGGCCAGTTATCACTTTCATAAACACACACTACGAATTAGAGAACACCTTCATACACACACACACTAGCATACATTCGCAAATTGGAAGCTTTCACAACACATATAGCATTTAATCATTGTACCACACTTGATCAACATCCAAAGTTGTAATCTTTTTCGTTCAATATAGTTGATAGTGATAGTTTTCACTATCCGAGGTTTTTATGCCAGCGATCTGCTAGCGATCAAGGGCTTTTCCTCGTAAAAAATCCTTGTGTTCATCATTCATTTCGTTCATTTATTGTTCACACATTTATTCAACTAACCAAGTATCTAACCTCACAAAAATCATATTTGGTTACATTATCCTTGTGTGATTTTTGACCAAAACAAAGATGTGAAAGATATACTGATGGATCCTCAGGATCCTCAATCCAAGGTTTTCATAGGATCGGGGATCCTCAATGACATTGAACAGGATCTAGTATCCTTCCTAAAGAGAAGAAAAGCTACCTTTTCCTGGAAGCATGAGGACATGACATGTATTTCTAAAGATATTATTACTCATAAACTTATCATGAGGACCTGAGAGGAAAATGCCATCATCCAGGAGGAGGTACATAAACTGCTCAAAGCAGGTATGATTAGAGAGGTTAAGTATCCAAGATGGTTAGCCAATGTGGTTGTTGTTCAAAAGAAAAATGGAAAGTGGAGGGTATGTGTCGATTTCACTGATTTAAACAAGGCATGTCCCAAGAATCCTTTCCCATTACCCACATTGACTCCATGGTGGATGCTACCTCGGGTCATGAGTTGTTGACTTTCATGGATGCTTCATCTGGATTCCAACAAATTCAGATGGAACCATCTGATCAAGAGGATACAGCCTTTATGACCCCTACCGGTATCTATTGTTATAATGATATGCCCTTTGGACTAAGAAATGCAGGTGCTACATACCAAAGGCTAGTTAATATGATATTTAAAGAACAAATTGGACACACAATGTAAGTCTATATTGATGACATGGTGGTTAAGTCCAAGAAAGCTGAGCATGTTAGAGATTTGAAGGAAGCATTTGATATCCTTGATAAATACAATATGCAATTGAATCCTTCCAAGTGCCACTTTGGTGTAAAGGCTAGCAAGTTTCTAGGCTATATGGTGACAAAAAGAGGTATAGAGGCAAGTCCAGAGCAAATCAAGGCGATTGTGAATATTAAGTCTCCTGCCAATGCCAAGGATGTGCAAAGATTGACAGGAAGGATTGCAGCCTTGAACAGGTTCATCTCAAAGTCATCAGAGAAATGCAAGGAATTCTATGACATTCTGAGAAAGAACAAGAAATTTGAGTGGACTGAAAAGCATGAGAATGCTCTCAAGGCCCTTAAGGATTACCTATCCTCAGCCCCAACATTAATGAAACCAGAAAAAAGGGATATATTATCCTTATATTTGGCAGTCTCCTCTAAGGGATCATAAAGGTACACAACATCCTATATATTATGTAAGTAAAAGTTTGCTTGATGCTGAATCCAGGTATTCTCATTTAGAAAAAACTTATCCTTGCTTTAATTATGGCATCTACTAAACTTCGCCATTATTTTGAAACTCATGCTATTATTGTTAAAACTAACTTTCCAATCAAGAATGTTCTCAGGAAACCTGAAATGTCAGGAAGAATGGCAAAATGGGCAGTCAAGCTTAGTGCTTATGATATCAGATATGAACCAAGAACTGCCATTAAATCTCAGGCCTTGGCTGACTTTGTGGATTATTTCAGTAGTGATCTACAAAGGGAAGCTGAATTGGAAGTTCAACAGCTTGAAGAGACGAAGGATCCTTGGATACTCTTCACAGATGGAGCCTCTAATGTCAAAGGAACTGGACTAGGCATACTACTAAAATCGCCACAGGGGGACATAATACCCCACTCAATTGCTTGTGAGTTTCAAACTACTAACAATGAGGCTGAATATGAAGCCTTAATAGCTGGTCTGAAAATTGCCAAGCATATGAGGATCAGGTATCTTGAGGTACATGTAGATTCTTTATTAATCACTAACCACTTTAATGGTTCTTATGCTGTTAAAGGTGAAAGACTAATCAAATATCTAGAGATAGTCAAGAAATTAGCAGACTCTTTTGCTTATTTTAGTTTGACACAGGTACCCAGGGAAGAAAATGCAGAAGCTGATGCATTAGCCAACCTTGGATCATCAACGAAGATTCCGGAGGATATTAAAATTCCCATCATCCACATCTTGGCTCCTGCTATTGAGGATTACACAGCTATGGAAGTAGTGAAGGATTCTACAATTATACCTAGTGATGATGAACAATCAAGTTCAGGATCCTGGATCCTTCCAATCATGAGATATATACAACATGGAGAGATTCCTACAGGAGAAAATCCTAGAGCTTTCAAAGTCCAGGTATCTCAGTTTACAATACTAAATAACATGTTATATAAACGATCTCTTGCAGGTCCATATCTAAGGTGCATCAAGGATCCAGAAATCCAAGAAGTTCTTAAGGATTTTCATGAAGGAGATTGTGGAAACCACTCTGGTGGCAGAGCACTGTTCTCAAGGATCCTTAGGACAGGATACTATTGGCCTGCTATGAAGAAGGATGTTGTGGATTATGCCAAGAAATGTGATGCTTGTCAAAGACATAGCAATATCCTTCATCAACCAGTAGAGCTCCTACATCTTATATCCTCTTCTTGGCCATTCATGAGACGGGGAATGGATATAGTTGGCAAACTTCCCAAAGCACCAAGAGGAAAAGTATTTATGCTTGCTATGACTGACTACTTTTCCAAATGGATAGAAGCTAAAGCCTTTGCACAAGTCAGAGAAAAGGAAGTTATATCCTTTATTAAAAGAAACATTATTACCAGATTTGGTATTCCTTCTGAAATTGTTTGTAATAATGGATCCCAATTTATTGGGAGTAGAACTACTACCTTTTGTGATAGTTGGGAGATTAAGATGATAACATCAACGCCAGTCCACCCACAAGCTAATGGTCAAGCTGAATCATCCAACAAGATCATCATCAATAACTTGAAGAAGAAGCTTGGATCCAAGAAAGGAAATGGGCAGAAAAGCTACCTTATGTGTTATGGGCTGATAGAACAACTCCCAAGAATGCTACTGGTCAGACTCCATTCTCCTTAGTGTTTGGAGCTGAATCAGTGATCCCTACAGAGATGGTAGTCCTGAAGGATTGATTCGTGACCCAAATGAGTCGTTCAGAAGAGCTCGTATCTATACGAAAGGTGGAAACAGACGTATAGACATAGAAACAGCTTGATTCACACTTTAAACGTCTTGTATATTGATATTACACTGTTTACAATCAGTAGACAAACCGGCAGCACCTCGGTATCACTTTCTAATTTCGTTACAAATGACAAACATGAACCACCTATATATAGGAAAGTAATTCCGCATGAAACTAAATAACACATCTCAAACGAAATTATGCAAACTAATTTCGTACGGAATTATGTTTGAACTTTCATGCGAAATTATAAAATGTTTCATGTATGCATCTTTGTTTTCACGTATGTTGCAATGATGATGTCATCATTGCATATAATGACATCATGCTTGATCAGATCCGCAACGCAACCAAGACTCGATATAAGACGAAGTCGACAGATGAATGCACCAACAGACTCCCCCTCAGATGTTGACGAGTCTTAAGTGTCGAGTCTTCAACGTCTTCAGTCTTTATCAGTCTGAACGTGTAAGCATCCTCAAACTTGATCTCTTTCTTCTCTTTCTTCCAGAATCTCAACCTAGCTCTTGGCTCTTTCCACAGGTGTCTTCAGACTCCCCATTTCGTTATGCTGGGATCGCAGTCTGGCTTGTTGAAATCACATAGTTCTCAGGTATCGGAACCTGGCACTCTATCTTCAGGTTCAAGATCGAAACCTGGCTACATCTGCACATTCTTAACCCAGAAGTAAATTTCACAAATTTAACATTTGACAAATTTATCCATACAGACTCTCTCTCAAATTAAACCATAATGATTTATCAATGATAAATTCTGATGAACCATTTGCAAAAATTAATCTTTTTTCTTTTCAAAACACATTCTCCCAAACCATTTGTTCATCATGTCTAGCACTTGGAATTTTGAAATTCAGTTCTCCAATATCAGTTGTCGAAAATATTTTTGGATTTTTCAAAAATTATGCTAAAACACACTAAAATCTTTTTGAATTTTTTTATATAACAGAAATGAAATGCATTAAAGAAATATTTACATACAATATTTTTGTGAGTTTTGTGTAAGAGGATCATATCAGTTCTTGACAAGTCACAAGTACCGTTGAGCTTAGTTACACATTAAGAATTAAACAATTCACTTAGATTGCCGATATACTGATCCACTTAAATTTTAACACAAATTTCATCTGATTCAGGATATGAGTTAGGTGTATTAAGGACTTAAACTTATTCATGTGTCCCACCTCTTGAATATACTCCCGTATCCAGATCCCAATATTCAGTCTTACAGGTGAGTATACCACAGATGATATCTGTAAGGGAATAAATTATAATCGAAATCGTGAGAGCTCAGGTCAGAACTTCCGTTCAGCAGAGAGATGACGGTGCTATATTTTATTGTTACCGCAGATGATATCTTTGGTGGGTCCCCTTTAGAGGATCTTTTGTTACAACAGCATTGATTAGCAATTTTATTGTCTCATCATTTATGCTGAGGGCGGCGCTATATTTCAAGTAAGCGGAAAGTATTCTCCGGGGACTAGGCCATTGCTTCCGCAAAATCAGAAGTCCCGGGATAATACTCCAGATATCACTGAGCATAAAGACCTAGTATCTCAGAAAGAGGGACCTTTCAAACGAGATTTCAGGGGTTACCTATATATCCAAGTAGTGTTCCCCACGAATTAAGCAAGTTTGAATTTAAATTTATATCCCGAAAAAGCTTACTAAATGTGTAAAAACCTATCGGCATATCATCAGTGAGACCGTTTAACGCTACTTAAACATTACATTTCTTTAGCATACTGTGACTGTCTACTGATGTACTATCATTTCCTCTTCTTTGACACTAAAACTCATTTTTGATTTTTATCATGTTTTTGTCTTTTTCAAATTTTCTAATGTTTTTGGATTTTCAGAAATTTCTACTCCCCCTAAAATGAAAACACATTTCAGGAAATTTGAAAACAAACTGTACACTAAATGTGACAACTGATATCGAATCGCTTCAAATCGCCATCCACTTGGCATAAACAATCAGAACTCCCCCTTTTCACAAAACTATTTTCTCATTATGATTTCAAAACACTTAAGTTTGTTTTAACCAAAATGATTTTTCCGGAAAATAAGTTTTGTTGGAGTTACTACTTGTAAGTTAGGGGTTCATCACATTGTTTTCTTCAAACATTTGTAGAAAATCAAGTACAATTTAATGTCCCTGATTTACCACTTGGAAGTCGAAATTACTTCAACCAATTTATCAACCACTTGAAAAATATAACAGTTTAACCTGTATTTTTACCAACGGTACCACTTGTAAAATTTTTAACCAAGAAAGATGCCGATTCCTGCTCCACACTTACAAACCTGGGAGCTCCGGCAAGTCAGATTTTTAAGGGAAAAGAATTTCCGCCCAAGTCTGACCAACCTTGGGTGATTTTAACTCTTGTTCAGTAGGGTTATAAGTTGCCTTCTTTGTAGCATAAAAATCTTTAACCCCTTTGGCCTTTCCCTCGACCATTTTTCCAAAAAATTTCTTAACATTTCCATTGAATGCTTTCTCAACATCAAATTCTTCATTCATAGAATAGAATTGATTTGAGATCTCAACCTTACCAATTTTCTGCTTAAACCTTTTATCCTTCAATGATGGAAAATTATCATCATTCACTGAAGGCACTGATTTTTCTTCTTTCATCTCAACTTGTGGCTCCACTGATTTTGTGGAATCAGATTCATCGCCGACTTTCTCAGAAAATTTCTTAACAACCCATATTTGGTTGTCTTTGGCTTTCTTTTTGTAAAAAATTTTCATTGAACACTCACCAACTTCATAAGTTGAATTTTCAAAAATTTTGAATTTCTCTGTTGGTGGTTCATTTTTCTCAACAACTTTTCCTTTAAGTTTTTTCAGAAACTCCCTGTTTTGTCTTTGTATTCATCGAACAATTCCAAGCAATGTGACCAGCTTCATTGCATTTAAAACAAGTTCGAGTATCTTTTCTGTTAAAAACTCCAGTTCCTATTCTTTTCTTCTCAGCAAGAAACTCCTGGTTTGATTGTTTCCAGAAAGGTTTCTTCTGTTCGTCCTCAGCACTTCCTCCTGAAACAAATTTTGTGTTTGTTTTAGAAATTTTATCATTTTTATAATTTTCAGGTGGAATAAAACCTAAACCTTTCTTTTTGTAATTACCATTATGGTTTGGTTTCTTTTGAAACCCAGAACCAGAATTGTAACATTTTTTCTTGTTTAATCGTTGTTGAACTCTTGAAGTGTATTTTTTAGGTTTTTCAATAAGATTTAAATCTTTTATTTCAGAAATATTAATTTCTGTCATTTTGAAAACCTTTTTAATCATTTCTAATCTAACACTTCTTATTGGAAATTCTTTATCAGAATATAATTTGTCAGAATCATTCAAAGTGTATGCGACTTCAAATGTTTCCTCATTCAAATTAGATTTTGATAACAAAAACTCTTTACTGTAAGCCCTTTTAACCGACGACTTTGGACTGTTGACCGACGAACTTGAACCTCCAGACCCAGACTTTGACTCAGACTCCTCATCTGTATCCAACACCTGATCGACCACCTTTTTTATTAACTCGGACTCATGATCAGTGTCAGATGATGTAAAAACCACGTCAATGTTTTCTGGTAATTCATCGGTTATATCAGACTTTAGTTTTATATTGACTGCCTTTTGAACTTGCTCCTCATTTGGTTTTCTGGGAGAATAACCTTCCCAGATCGGAGGCGGACACTTGTTATAACTAACACTCTGTTTCTTACCAGTATCCTTCTTCTTTGACTTCTCATCATCTTTAAATGCTTCAAAACCTGCAACAGTAGGATAGATTCGATCAATGAGATAATCAGAACTAGAATAACTCTGTAATAAACGTCTAATTCTCTCATTCTCAATCTTTTCATTTTCCAACTCCTGCTGCAACTTTGGACATTCCACAATGTAATGATTTATCGCCTTCTGCTTTGTCATCATCACAGCATTCATCATGGTCAACGCATCTTCTCTTTCTGAGTTAGTCTTTTGTAGACCAGTGACTGTTCTGTTTAGCACATCATACGATTCTTTCACGTAATTGAGATTAACAACAATTGCTCTTTCATCTTTTCTTGCTCGCTCAATTTTTCATCTTTAGCTGCACATTCTTTGCAAGTCTCCAAACACTTTTGGCATGGTTTAATGACTTCCACAATCTTTTCAACTTCTATGATCTTTTCAACTTCAACAACTTTCTCAGCTTCAGTCACCTTTTCTGCTCCAGCCACCTGCTCAGTCTCAACAATCTTCTCAGCAAAACTTTTAACTTCATCATTTTGAGCAACACTTTCAGACTTCATTTGCTTTTGTTCTTTTGCAGCTCGTCTCTCTTTCAGCTTTTCTAAGCGATCTGCAAAATAAAAATGAAAACTTTAGGAGATAAATGAGTTTTTGCAACATTAATATGTCTTTCTTCTTCATCATCACCACTGTCATCAGTTGGTGATTGATCAAACTTAATTGATTTATCGGAACTATCATATGAAGAACTAGAATCAGATGGTGTTTGATCAAAAACAGTTTCTCTTTCTGAACTTTCATCTGAACTTTGTGAGCTTTCATCAGATGAAACAGACTTTTCTTCTTCATTCTTCACATCTTGTTGATTACTTGGATTATTCATCCTCGCAATCTTTTGCTGTTCAAGATCTTGACCCTCAATCTTTTCAATAAATTGAGAAATCGTCAAATCATCATATACTCTGGTGTTCTTTAAGATTATCAAGTAAGTACCCCACTCCCTTTGAGGTAAAGCATCAGCTAGTTTGTCGACCCATTCCTCTCGATCGTTGGTTATGCTTAACATCGACATGGATCGCACTAAGTGGCAGTATCTTTCGATCAACTTCTTTGTGTCTTCCCCGGGCAAACTGGTGAATAAATCAAATTCTTTTTTGAGCAATGCCTTTTTGCTTTTAATCATATTTTTACTTCCTTCAAATTTGATTTTAAGAGCATCCCAAATCGATTTTGAAGTTTTATCATGTTGAAGCAAAACAAAGATGTCTTCTTTAATGGCTTGCTGAAGCAGACTGATCATCATTTTTTCAGCTCTATACATGTCGCGTTCTTTGTCATTGAATTCCGAGATTTCTTTTATAACTTGCAGATCTGTACGTGGTAGAACATACTTCTTCAAAATACACTCCCATGATCTTAGATGATTAGCTTGAACCCAGTTTTCAAATCGATCTTTCCAACCGTAATACTCTTCAATGCTCATTAGCTTTGGGGGCTTTTGCGTAGTTCCAGTCTCATTTTCCATGTTCATATTTTGAGTAATGATTGTTGGACTAGTCGGGGATGTAGCAAATGCGTTGTAAAACTCTTCACTCATGATTCGATATTGAAGAATTTATCAAACAAGCTTTCAAACGAACTGGTTCACCTCGTAAAACACCTGTATCACCTGTAGACAAACAAACAAACAAAACACAATCAATTTAAAGACTTATCAATTAACAGAATAAGACTGGTACTCGAACTGGTGAATATTCTGTGCAGACTGAAGGTTGACACAGTGTGCGGACTGCTATAACCCGGATCAAATTCAAACGACCTTTTCCAATGACCTAGCTAAACCACACGACCTTGAACGAGTTTGAATTCAAACTGACTGAACCACCTCTTGTGAACTGGGATCAAATTCAAACCGTGTGAAACAGAGTTTCACTTTGACAATACTTGGATCTAGAAATTCACATGACAAACTGATATCATATACTTTGCAATTAATGAATCACATAAACTTATCACAATTTCAATTTAAAACATCACATGATCACATTTATTTGATTTGGCCGAGAGACAAGAATCACATGCACCTGACAACTTATTAATTCTAATTGGACCTTCACTTAAAAGTATCCGACAACCTTTTAAATGTAATGTATTTTGAAATTTGATTGGGCCGCAACTATTAGTGGATTGTTGTATCACGTGAACTACTCACTTATATCAAGACTCGATTTATGATCTAGTGAGTTGGTGCTTTTAATGACCGACAAACATAAATTTCTTTTCTTATCCTATTGGGCCGATTGAGTTAAAGAACTACAATATCACATGAATTACTACAAAGTCACATGCAATCTGATTTCACAATTAATGATTCAACACTCAAAACACTCAATGTCCGACAAGTTTTATCAATCCAAGCAACCTGAACTTCAATTTACGAGACTCGAAATCATAATATCACATGAATTGGACCTTTCACACGAAATAAACTATTTCAAACAGGATTAATAATTCCGTGCGGAATTATCCAAACAGAATAATGTTTTCAAACGGATTTAGTAATTCCGTGCGGAATTACTGTGACTTTTCAAACGAAATTAAGATTTTTCAAACGGAATTAGCTTATTTCATGCGGAATTAAACTGACGTCACGCGATTTCGAACATAAAAACCCAGATTTCTCTCAAACGGCTAGGAATTTGGATCTGAAACTTGGTAGGGTTGTAGATTAGGTGTTTTCGCACAACATATCAAAAACTCATCCGATTTGGACCATAGAAACCCGTTCAATTTTGAAAAGAATGTGTAGAAGTCAGAAATTGTGATGAAAACAGGTTGTTTTGGTATGAACTCCTCGTCTTGAGCTCTGATACCACTTGAAGGATCGATTCATGACCCAAATGAGTCGTTCAGAAGAGCTCGTATCTATACGAAAGGCGGAAACAGACGTATAGACATAGAAACAGCTTGATTCACACTTTAAACGTCTTGTATATTGATATTACACTGTTTACAATCAGTAGACAAACCGGCAGCACCTCGGTATCACTTTCTAATTTCGTTACAAATGACAAACATGAACCACCTATATATAGGAAAGTAATTCCGCATGAAACTAAATAACACATCTCAAACGAAATTATGCAAACTAATTCCGTACGGAATTATGTTTGAACTTTCATGCGAAGTTATAAAATGTTTCATGTATGCATCTTTGTTTTCACGTTTGTTGCAATGATGATGTCATCCTTATGATGTCATCATTGCATATAATGACATCATGCTTGATCAGATCCGCAACGCAACCAAGACTCGATATAAGACGAAGTCGACAGATGAATGCACCAACAAGTCCCTACTGCAAGAACAAGCATCCGTGATCCTGAAGGAAATGCTGAAAACTTGGTTCAAGACTTGGATACCATAGAAGAACTCAGGGATTTGGCAAGGATAAGATTGGCTAGTTATCAACAAAGGATGGCTGGAGCTTATAACAAGAATGGCAGGATCAGAGAGTTTCAAGTTGGTGACATGGTGTTGAGGAAAGCATTCCAAAATACCACAAATCCTGCTGATGGCAAGCTAGCACCAAAGTGGGAAGGCCCCTATCTTATTGAAGCTGAGGCAGGAAAGGGGGCATACCGCTTATTAACAATGGAAGGTGATCTATTACCAAGAGCTTGGAATGTTGCCCATCTAAAGAGATACTTCATGTAAGAAGGATCCTTAGTCATCCTCATATCTGGTATACATAAAGGATCCTTAGAGGATATATGATCCTTATTCTGGTATTGATTTGATTCTAATTTATCTAATCCTTTAATTTATTTGATTACAAGGAGAAGGATCCAGGATCCTTTATCCTTTTTCACTAAGTTATGAGTTTTGCAGAAGTGGGTGCATCTTTGACAAAGGATCAAGTATCCACAGAAGTCTCCTAAGTTTTATGGGCTTGTCCCCAGTTTTATGGGTTTATCCGTAGTTTTTGGGCTTGTCCCCAGTTTAAGGTATCTATTACCTCCTACGAATCAGGTTCTTACACCTTCACCAGTAGCACACGATTATCCTGGTGCAGTTAAAGGCAATGGGACCAGTACCCGCTTTAGGGGCTGACAATTTCATTGTACTGGTTGTATTTGGGATCCTAAGTATAATGGTAGACTTACCATACATCCGTTCCTAAGGTTTCTAACGTTTTCACGTTAGCTAAGGTTTTGGCATCTTCATGTCACTAAGTTTGGATAGTCGCCAGTATGGGCTATACTCCAGTTTACACAAGATCCTTTGGGCTTGTCCCCAGTTTATTGGTCTTGTCCCCAGATTGTTGGGCTTGTCCCCAGATACTAACTCTTTCTTTTATAGATTGGCTTAGTCCTAAGTTATGTCTTATTTCAGGATTCCAAAGCTAAACAGTTAAGGATCCTGGATCCTAACTTTCTACAAGGGTTTTTCTTATAATTGTTACAATTGTATGCATTAAGGATATAGGATCCTAACTTGGATTCTCTGGTATGATCCCTAGTTACTCTAACTTTATTCTTGGTTTATCAATATTACCCTTATTCTTTGACAACAGGATATATGATCCTAAAATTATCTCACTTTTTAAACTTTTCGATTATAGGATATTTGATCCTTGATCATATCCTAAACTTTTGACTTAAAGCTGATTTTATACTTCCACGAATAACTTGTAAGTTCAAAACATTGTACAATAACAATTGAAAGGTAAATATACACTAAATGAACAACACCAAGATAGCCAAAGTTAAAGGTTATATTTATTTATCAAAGTTAAACCCTTTAAAGTTTGTCAAAATTACCTACCCCGAGCATCTACCAGCAATACGTGGCCCGTCCGCTGGGATAGGTAAAGGGTGTCCATATTAACAAGTCTTAAAGTGCAGGAAGGTAAAGACGACAGGATAATAGTGGCTTCATCCCCCAAACAGAGGATCCCTCCACCAACTATCATCCTACCTATTGTTCCAAGGATCACTGATCCTTAACCCTAATAGCTATTGTTTAGTTATTACAGACCATAATTGTTCAACATCAAAACACCATCAAATAAAAACCACAAAACCATAAAAAAGGGGCTCCAGCCGCGTCTAGATATATCTATCATCGCCCATTACTGCAGCCTAAACCTTCGATGCATCCTCACCACCTTTACAAGATGCCTCCTCCAGAGGATCCTTAACCCCACTGCTACCGGCTTCGAGTGCCAAGACCTCCTCAACTTCATCCTCATCATCCAGCTCAACTAACCTCTGCTTCCAAGCCTCCTGGTCCCATGCAGACCTGTCAAAGGCAGGATCCTCAGCCTCCTTAGCCATTTGCAGCTTAATCTTCAGCATGGGAATAGTGGCAGAAAGCTTAGCCCCTTTCATGACCTCTGCCTTCTCCTGCTAGCCGGTAATCTGAGCCAGGACCAGTTCCTTCTGCAGCAGGTTCACCTCTTTTTCATGGGAAGAGATCTTCTTGTCTTTAGAAAGGAATATCTGCTGGAAGTCCAAGTTTTTCTGCTCAGCTTCTGCCAGATGTTGATCAAGGAGCATTTGGATCTCGGCAAATTTCTGCATAAAGAAAGTTAACAATCAGGATCCCATATCCTCATAAAGGAAAGTTCAGACTTAAGGATACAGGATCCTTACCTCAGAGACGTATTCCTCAAACTGATGTTAAATGAGAGGGAGGCCCTTAGTGGGCTCAGCAGTCTTTCTCTTTTTGGCACCCTTGCCCCTTGTGCTCATGCTCTTAGGATTCGGGATGCTTGGGCTTGCAGCCAGCTCCTTTTTGAGAGACCTTGAGGAGGCATATTCATTAAGATCACTTACGCTGAACCTGGAAGTAGACTTTGAGGATTTTCCAGCACCTACAAATACAAAACATAGATAAGTATTCATCATACCTTATATTCATTTAAACATTTATTTACACATAGATATGAATACTTACTTGACATTGTGTAGGAACCGGAGGAGATTTCTTGAGAATCCTTTGTTTTGGCTTGAAATGTTCTTATAGCAGGATCAAGCATCCAGAAAGCAGCAATCCTTTCTTTTGTAACAGGAGATTCTTGAATGTGAGAGAGTGAGATGGCTGCACAACAGAAACAAAAAGAAGGATCAGTTATCCTTAGCAGAAAAGAAGTATCCTACTATGGTCCTGGTCTGAGGATCCCATATCCAACCCTGGGTGATCCACTTTTTGGGGAGGTGATTCCCATTCGGGATTGAGTCCCTCCTTACAAAGAAGAACTGGTTTCTCCAGTTGGAATCATTTTTGGTGGTTTTCAGAATTGGATGAGCCTAACCAGGTTTGTGCTTGAAAAGAAAACAATGAGAACCATGGCTGACAAGATTTTACAACTGACTCAATTCAGACATCCCTATTTCAATACCCTCCTGCTCAATGATGTTTTCAAGTGTGTAGAGGACTATCCACATCATCGGCATGGCTTGTATATAGCACATACCGGTAAGTGTAAAGAACCCCTGTGTTAAGGCAGGGAAGGGTTAAGTGAATCCTATCAAAAAAGGGGTTGCCGGGAAAGTGATCCAGGCATCAGAGACGCAGTCACTCTTCATCGAAGAGTCGAATGATCTGAAGATGGTTCCTTCCGGAAAGCAATGACGTATCCGATCAAACTCGGGATCGGTGAAGCGACAAAGTTCCAGTGAAGGATTTTTAGTTATGCCCTGGCTCTTCAGGGGGCTCTCCTTCTTAGGATCCTTAGTAGGGGAGGATCGGAGATTCATCATGGCCATGGGATTTGAAGAAGCAGAGAATCGGAAGAAGAAAATTTAGAGAGAAGGAAAGAGAGATACCTGTTGAGGTCTTCGAATGAAGATTTAAAGGGAGAAAGTCTCGAATTTAAATGCAAAATGTCATTCCTATCTCTATACTATTTATAATCATTGTTTGTTGCAGGGATGGCCCTCGCTGACATCAACCTCGCAACGGCTATATCTCCAAGTAACGGCTAGTCTGATTTTTCGTTCAAACATGACTACCTAATTGGATATCAACTAGTCATGTTTGGGGGAAATTGTTAGGGATAGAATTTTATAGCCTATGGAGCACAGATCCTCAAGAGTAGCATGGATCACGGATCCTCGGTTCAGTTTGAATTAAGGATCCTCAGGAGACGCTGCGGGAATAAGGATCCAGAAATCTCATTATTATTCTAACTTAACAATTGTTTCCATCACCTTTTGGCTTGTTTTGCAGGTATGTTTCAAATAAGCCTTATTCCACGCGAGATACCAGGGGAATATGCTCTATATTTTCAACATGTGCACGAGCTAGTAACCGTTAGTGGTGATCGTGGGTGATGGGCTGATTTTTTGGATAGTTAGTTAGGATATTTTTAGCTAAGATTAAAGGGGTATTGAGCTTATTTTTAGAAACAATTTTGCACTCTGGTTTACGTACAACACTTCTGCCACTCTCTTTCTCGAACACACACATACTAGAAATCATTGTATCAAGCTCAATACTTCCGAAGTTGTAAACTTGTTTATTCAATATACTTGATAGTGATAGTTTTCACTATCCGAGGTTTTTTGTGAGGGGTTTTTCCTCGCATAAATCCTTGTGTTCAACATTCATTTCATACACTCATTGTTCATACATTTGATTATTTAGCTAAGCATCACACCTCACAAAAACAGATTTGGTTGCATTATCCTTATGTGATTTTTGACCAAAACAGTCACCCAATTTTTTGGTATTTTAATTTTATACATTTCATTTTTCAATTCAAAATCATTATAATTGGTAAGTTTATGTTTCTATATCACACTGTTTATGCTAATTGATATTGTAAATAGAACTCGTGGAGTTCCATTTTTGCTCTGTTGGAATAGTAAGATGTTTAGTGGTCTTACAAACGGTTACTGAGGAACTACAGTCATGATATGATATGACAAAATTGCCTTAGTTTTATCTTTTTAAGAAATGTGAGTCTCATACTTTCATTGTACAACATTTCTATTTTATTTGTGGCATGTAAATGATAATAAGAATGCAAATGATGGGTTTTTCCTAATTTTCTTTGTCATGTCATATCGTAATGCCATTAATTTTGCTGGACTTCAAGATTTTATATGGAAAAAACTGACTCAATAGAAAATTGTTTATGCAAGAATAGTATTCTACACAAAGCATACGAGGGTGTAGGTGGTACAATTATTTTTCATACCGGTTGAAAGAAAATGTACATGCATCTTTAAGATATTTGGTTTAATCCGTAACACTTTAAACAAGAGATTAAAGATGTTGGCTTCAACAAGAACCAAATCCAAATGTTTCTTACATCCGCTTTTAAATCACATGCTGCAAATTGAATTGTAATTTACCAAAGTCATACTCTTATTAATACTTTGTAGTATTTAATTTTCTGATCAATTTTTAATATTTTTTTTGATATATATGTTTTATACCAGGTTTAGAGTTATTGGATGATGTAATTTCATTAAAGCCGAATATATTTCAGCTGGTGGTGAGTGTGTTATAATTAGTCTACAAAAAATGCTAATTTGTTGGTTTTAAAAGGTCAAGAAGCAAAAGTAGTAGATTAGAAGTGTCCATCACGATATTTCTCATAAGGAAAAACTTTGTTTGATCATCTGTTAAATTGTATACCATCTATGGTTTGTGCATTGATTTTTTGTTTAAAACGTTATGTCTTCGATATCATTGAGTTAAAAACAAGTTGGGTGCATCATTGATTTTTGACATAGACGTATATATTCTTCTTCTTTTTTTTTTTTTTTTTTTTTTTGATGTTTGAGTATGTTGATGAACAACTTTAATGTTAGGTGGTGATTAAAAAATTACAAATAAACTTTAAATGTTGTATACTAAGTAGTATTTTATAATTTTAAATTAATTTAAGTGTATTTTTTATTTCGCAACGTATTATTTATTCAAAACCGTGAAGTTCGCGGGAATTAGCACTAGTGTATGTGTGTATATATATATATAGACACACGCCCTATGTCCCCGAGACAAACCCCGTGTCTCGGCTGTAATAACTGCAGAACCGGGTCGGGTTAAAATGGTCACTTTCAAACACACTTCTCGCTTGCGCATGGATCGTTTCTCTCCTAGACTCGTGAGTTCCTGGACCACCGCATGCTTTCCCCATGTCTCCTATTTGGTTACAATTTCCAAGAAGAAACGAGGACTACTGCCATAGAAGGCTTAATGTCTTGTTAAGGTGCCGGGAAGAAACGTCAAGGATGTATGCAATGAGACTATTGAGGCTCTCGGACAAATGGGGGGGTACATGGAGTTGGTCCCACCCCAACTAAGACGATTCTTAGAGATTGATGAAAGGGCCACCGATGAACGCACATGTGAATTTTATGCTTCCTTCTACTTTTCAAATGAAAATACTCAAATGCACAAGAAAGAAATGTGCAACTCAAAAGTGGGAACAATTTTTTTGAAAGATGTGAATTATTCGCGAATGTCTAGAGATCTTGCAAACGTTGTCTTAGCCGGATCCGCGCTAGAGAGCCCCCTCGCACAATAGATCCCAATTTAAACCCCTCAATGAGAAACCCCTATCACCCAGACTCGAACTTGAGACCTGAAGGGGAAAACTCACCCAGGGCCCACCATAGGTGGAACTTAAATACCCATGGCCTCCACTTGAGCACAAGTGATGGTTAAACTTCAGTAGAAAAGTTTGAGATAGCCTTAGGTTTGTACTCCTATAACGAGGTGTCTCTAGGAGACTATTCTAGCTCCTTGACCGATTCCCTGATGAGCCTAACAGAGGAAGACCTGGTCAAATCAGGATGCAATTTTGGGCTCAAATAGCCTTTGGAGAGAACGACCCGAGCAAGTCAGAAAGCACATTGATCCAAGACCCACTCCTCAGGTATATCCATCGTCTCCTCAGCCACTCCCTCACTTATAGAGGGAATTCAGGTGGTGTAGTTAATTTGAGGGAGCGATTCATCCTCTATTTTTGTGTGCACCAAATTCCCTTAAACCTAAGTTGCTTGCTCTGCCAACAAATTAATTTAAATGCCAAATAAGGTGAAACCACCCCCGTCTTTTTCAGTCCCATGATTTCCCACTTCTACAGTAACTATGAGGTAGTTATGCCTCAAGGGATAACTAGGGGACTAAAGTAACACCTCGCCGACCTAGCACACTGCCTATAGTTAGGGATTGTGACCTAGTTAGCTGATGGGTCATATAGGTTAAAGGACAGGTTTGGGAAAGTCTAGGATGGAGACCAACTAGTTGATTAGATGGAGGATGATACAACCCAATACCAGTAGCCACCTACTTTCCCCACATCCTACAGTTGTGACACCTGTGCCTCTGCAGCCATCAAACAAATACCAAATCAATGAAATATTGTGTTTCATACTTGGGATTTGTAAAAATATGTGTATCGTTTGCACATATCAACTCTTGTTCGATTTCGAGCTTTAAATCGCTTTCTGGAAGGTTATACGCTAACTGATGCGTAAATATAACCAGTTTAATGCAACAAACACTCCGGAACAGTGACATAGGCTTAACATACCTTAAATAACCTTTACATAACTTAGAAATAAGTTTTGGAGGGTTTGGTGTGGCGAAATCAAGTTTATTCGCTTACAGGGACTAATTTCGACAAAATACGAAAGTATGTCGATTCGTACTGTAACAAACATTCCGGAACTTGATCATAACTTAAATATGCCCTAAATATCCTTTACATAGCTTAGAAATAGGCTTTGAGGTGTTTGGTGCACAAAAATAAACTTTCTTGATCAATAGGGACTAAAAGCGTCAAAAAGTGCATAAGTTTGCATTTTCGCGCATATCTTACGTTCTGAATATATCCGGACATCCAAAAATTTATGTAATCATTAAAATATTTTATTTTATTGATTGGCTAAATAAAATTCCATTCGCCGCTTAATTTGGATCGTTTTTGCGTTCGTTACGACTTCCGTCGTAATTAACCGAATAACGCAACCGTACGACCAAACAAACCGACATCCGAGATGTTTTTGAGCATATTTTAAGTTCCCTATACTTTAACTTCATTTTAGAGCTTTGAAATGGGGTTAACGGGGCTTAAACGTGTCAAAAATGCATCAAAAACCAAGTTTTGGGACTACAGGGGCTAAAATTGTAAATCTGCCAAAGTTCTTAGGCCTGGGACGTAAGCCCAAGGCTTATTCTTACGCGGCCCGTGTAAACTTCCCAGATCAACAAACTGATTTTCTGCATTTAGCAGCTGGTTTCTTGCATTTGGACATGGTTTTATCAAGTCTAGGGGCTTGTTTTAGGTGCCATTGTATTCTAATACCTTGGGCCCAAGTGTAAGGTCTTGATTGAAGCTCGGTTTATGAGGAACGATCCTAACGGTTATGGGTTTTCTATAAATACCCAAACCCATTTCATTTGTTCCTCACAAAATCTGATTCTAATGCTCTAAGTTGGGGTTTAGCACTCCATACCTGAGCAATTTGAATCAAGATTTCCTTGCTTGGACCCTTTGTAAGTATTCTTTCATGCTTTTATGCGTTTTAAGCGTAAAAGTCAAACAGTGTTTGACTTTCTACTTTGACCAGTCTTTGGTCAACACGAAGTTCGTTTGAAATTCGCAATGTGAGCGTAATCACGATGGTTATAGTCCCGTGTGACTATACCTACTGATTACCACGTTATTTAGGCTTAGTGACGAGTCATAGTTTCGGTCAAAATACGCGTTTATGCGTATTTTGCAACCAAACTATTCTTGGGTATCAAAACCGTTTGTTTTGGTATCAAACTTGTTTTCAAACCTTGTTAAACATGTTTTAACATGTTTAACTCGTCACTTTTAGATTAGTGCTTGAATAGGGTCGTAAGATAAGCGGTCTAAACAACCGCTTAGACTTTCGAACTAGACCCGTTTGGTTGATCTTTAGGATCCGACCAAGCATATATTGTGACCATAGTTGTATAGGGAATAACCTTCCGAGGTTATACCTTATGGTCACTTCGTTTAAGTAGTTGTATGATAGGTAGTTTATATGTCGTAGGTAAATGACCAAAATGCCCTTTTTACGCATAAATTCATTTTAAGCATATGTAACCTAAATTTTTACATCTAAACTGATTAGGAAACATTATTAGACATGTTAAGGCATATAATACTTGTCATAGGACTAGTTAGGCGGTACGAACGCGTTTTACGCGAACGACGCGTTAAAGTAGCGTAAGCTGCCTAAACGGGTCGCAATGGGTCGTAAGCACTTAGGTTAGGTTTCGATTTAGTATGTAGGCTTTGTTAAACCATATTACATGAGTTCCCATACTCATTTGGTTTACGAAACCTCATTCTATCTGATCTTCCGATTTAGGTCCGGTTTATTAACATAGTTACCTATATTAGGTGCCGTTTGATTTCCTTGATCCCTCTAGCTTTGTTTGGTTGTTATTCAAGACTTCTAAGCATCCTCAAATGAGTACATAGTCCCTATTTTACCGTTTTTAAACCGTTTTGGGGTGATTCATTTGTACCAAATGTTTTCGAGTCTTTTAAACAAATGCTATGGTTTATATTACTATTTTATTTATGTGAACCGTTTGTAACTGTTTGATTTATGTGAACCGTTTGTAACTGTTTGATTAGGTGAATCGTTTGTAACTATTTGATTATGTGAACCGTTTGTAACTGTTTGATTATGTGAACCGTTTGTAACTGTTTGAACCGTTGGGTTAGGGAAGTGATTAGGTAACGGGGCGGGTGTAATGTGTTAAAAGCATGGTGGATACGCCGCTGGTACTTCCTATATATAAGTGCTTTTAACACATTATATATCGTTGCGTTATCTAGATTACTTGGGCAAGGTTATCAAAACGAGGTTATATTACAAGGTTTTTCTAACAATATAAACCATTCGAGTTTTATTTCAAAAACGATTTACAAATTTGGATTTTTATAAACAAATGTTTTGAGTTAAGACTCATGGCATCGAGGTTTTACAAATTATAATTTAATCTGCTTTGACTTGGTTATTTCAATTTTCAATATAAACATTTTACAAAACTTGGTTTTCTAAATATCAATCAACAAAGTTATTTGAGTTATTTCAAAATGTAAACGAGCCATGAATCCAACACTCACATAAAACCTATGTACTCGCCGGCATTTTTATGCTGACATATTTTCACATATGTTTCAGGTACCATAGTTGATGATGTTTGATGATGATATTGGTACATGCTCACATAGGAATGGTCGAGGCCTTAGTGACTTAATAACAATGAAAGACAAATTGTTTATGTTTTGTTTCTAGTTTCAATACAATGTAATACATTTAATTCAATAAAACAGAACTTCAATCCATGTGTTATAAAACAATGATTCTGTTACGACACTCCCCGACGTTTCCGCCACAATTTACGTGGTCGGGGTGTGACACCAGTCAGGGAGCAGCCCCATCTTATCAGACTCAGTACAAGCCTGATTTTCCAAATATGATGGACCTATGGGCTAGCATGCAGTAGTCTATCCTCCAAAACCAACAAAATTATATCATGGTGGAAAAAAATTAGCCATAGGGTAGATATAACTGAATCTAATGTTAACCTCATCTGAGAGGATGTGTCACATCTATATGGAAATGCTTTTTATGCTCCGTATGCAGCAGAGTTGGAGGAGGAGGCTGATGATGAGGATGACAAGTGACAGGTTGAGGTGGCTTCTTTACGGTTTCAGGTAATGGTAGTGACCTTTATTTGAGCATCGGCTGATCCATGCTCCAAGCATTTGAACAAATTTATTTTTCTGCATCTAGACTACTTTTATTTTTATTTTTATTTGCATTAGACAATTTATCTTTATGTTTGTTAACTTGGTATGTCCCAAACCATGGTAAATTTAGGTTGTTTGCTTGTTTAAATAAAGTGTTGTGTGGAATGTTTTGGAGTAGATTATAATTAATAGGTGACACATCAAAGGCGACTTTTGGACACCCACTTCCCGGTTTAGCTTTGACTTCCAACAAAAGGAAGTCTTGTTTTTTTTCCTCTTTACACTTTTTTATGTACGTTATCCTACAATATATAACTTTGGTTAAGAACATTGAGGAGGGAAACATGGGTTAGAATAAAAAGTTTGATTTTTTGCAAGTCTACTAGCCGAACTATTCACAAAACTCTCTTGGAACCGCTTTGTTACCTCAATTTTTTTATATTTATAAAAGGGCCCATAAACAAGCTGATGATGATGATGACGACGACTTTGAACAACAAGTTAAGCATCAAAAAACAGTCCAAAAAATTAGTTAATAAACCAGAGCCAATTAGGACGGAGCCTAGGCCTTCTGTTAAATATCACCATGAAACATTGATGCTAAGGTTTACACCTTCGGTTTTCATGGAAGGCATAAGAAAATTTACACCAACACAAGTTGCAAATGTGAAGAGCATACAATTTGGATATGTTCTAGATATGAATATTAATTACATATCAACACATTAGGATATTGGTTGTTAAGAAACTATGATGAGCAATTCAATGTACTAAACATAGGAAATCATAGAATCCAAATAACAACAGATTTACTACATGAAGTATTTGGAATTCTAAAGGGTCCTAGTCCAGTAATTGAAAAACAATAAGCCTAGGAAAGGTGTCGTGGTTGAAAAGAATGAATGGCCCGTAAATAGGATTACTCTTGGGATGGTTTCCTTGACCATGGAAAGACAAAGAGAAGGTGGGAGGTTGTTTAGGCTAAATTTCCTAGTCTATTCGAACACAATATTTGTGGAGATTACAAAATCCACAACTATAAATCAGAAGTTTTTGCTTGCAATTGACAAAGATGAAGATATAGCATAGCTAAATTGGTGCTCGTATCTAGTTGGGCCTCTTCGACGAACCAGGATGGGATGGATAAGGTTGGATTCACAATACGTAGGACCTATCGCCTTTCTCACAGTATGTTTTACTATATGTTTTAACGTAAAAAAACAATACATCATATTTTCTAACATAAAAGGTTTGATATAAAATGTAAATAGCTATTGTACACACATGATTACAACATAAGGCATCACCTATTCGATCATGACATTAAATTACCAGTTATACGATATATCACATCTGCCGTGATGGATGAAATAGAAGAGCATTTGTTCAATAATGGACCTATGACCGATATTAAAGATGGCAACGATGAACCTCTTATGTGAACGACGTCCTTTATTCTTTAAGTTGGTTGGGACACTAACTGTAGAAGGAGCATCGGGTGATGTTTGAGAATAACCAATTTGCTTAGAGTATCTATCAAACTTTGGATCAATAGGCTTAGTTATCTGAAGTTTATCAACTTTTTCCTTCATCTCTTTCATTTGGTCCCTAACTAAAATGAGCTGGTCAAAGTTTGTACTAAGATTACCAATGAGGTAGTCTCAAGTAAACATTATTTCGCGAACGATCTATTTAGGCTTTTGATGCTCGACCTTAGCATCCACTTTTATATCAAAATTTCCATTTAGTTCATTAGGAACGACATCTTTTGCCCATCTCTTCATGATATGCTAATTAGGGATTTGCTTGAGTTTGAATATCTTAAATACATAAAATATGTGCCGACATAGGAAACTGTGTTGTCTAAACCTCCTGTGACTACACGATCCAATTACATCTTCACCTTTCTTAAAAACCACCTAAAAACACAAATAATGTTATAATGCATGTTTGTATAATAATAACGCATATGAATTAATAATCACGCATGGTATATTTAATACCTATAGCAAGTCATTTCCGTAAGCTTTAAAATCTTTCATCGATATCTTAAGATAATCTTCATCAACTTTAGTCTCCATTGGCAAACAATACTCTAATGTCACATATATCTCTTCTTGTTGATTAAAAAAGAAAGTCCTGGTGTATATTTTACAAGCAACTTCTTCCAAAGTACATTTAGTCCACAGGTATGGAATCGTATGTCTAGAAACATGATCATTCTTCCGATGATTAAACCTTTGAACATCCATTGCGACATCAAAATGATTTAAAAACTCAACAAGAGTAAGTTGTGAATTAGCCACTTGACAGAAAAAGTGGTTCTCACTCTCTAATCTAGATGTGATATGCATGAGTGTAGACATGGGCTCATCACGATAGAAAGCAGGTATCCACATAGATCCCATCCCAAACATATTATCTATCAATTTGTTTTCAGTAAGACCAAACTCGATCACTACAAGTTTCTATTCTCTTTCGAATGTTTCTGGCTCAATCGAATCTATCCAGAAAATATCACACATACTTCTTTTGAATTCCTCATTGTTACACAGTTCATGACCAACCTGTAAAAAAATATGTGAATTCTTAAAAAATAACGCATGTGGTAACATTAATCACGCAAGTGAGGAGGAATGTATCAAATCACGTATGTTTGCAACTTTTTTCATGATGTGTCACATGCACAATCTATATCTGCTTTATTTAAAAACACTCTCGATCGCTTGTTTCATTGTTGGATCCTGATCTGTGACCACAACCTTTGGCTAGCGTCCAAACGAATCCAACAAGGACTGAAGAAGCCACTTATATGATTCGATGCTTTCAGAAGATAACAACCCATCTCCCAATGTTACATTTCGACAATGATTGTCGATGCCAGTAAAAGGTACAAAACAATCTTGTACCTATTATGATATATATATATATATATATATATATATATAAACCATAATTTACAAACAATATAAATGAACACATATACAAAAACTTACATGTTAGTTTTGAATGTTGTATCAAAAGATATAACAACTCCTAACTCCATGTAATTCCACTTGCAAAGACCATGATCCCAGAACAAGCCAGTTAACTAACGGTTTTCATCAACTGAAGTTCGAACGAATAATCAACCAATATTTTTTCTTGTTTGTCAATCTTTTAATAATCATATCTGCTTCATATTGTCCTATGTAGCTACTTATTATTCTTATGAAATTCTTGCAATCATCAACCGCAGCACAAACTTTTTTGAAACGACCTTATCTTTTCCTCATTATGTGAAACGATTTAACAGGGCCAAGATTTTAAGTACCCAACTACTATATCAACTATTCTTGTACTTCTGGCAAATTCCTATATGCAGGTAATTAATGAACATCTTCAGCACAAACAAGTGAATGATTGTGCCGTTCCACAAACTTTTTAACTAAGTATGATATGTGTGACACCTGTGCCTCTACGACCATCATACGAATACAAAACCAATGAAATCTTGTTTATAACACTTGGGATTTGTATAAATATGTGTATCATTTGCACATATCAATTCTTGTTCGATTTCGAGCTTTAAATCGCTTTCTGGAAGGTTATACGCGAACTGATGCGTAAATATAATCATTTTAATGCAAAAAAACACTCTGGAATAGTGACATTGGCTTAACATACCTTAAATAACCTTTACATAACTTAGAAATAAGTTTTGGAGGGTTTGGTGTGTCGAAAACAAGTTTATTCGATCGCAGGGACTATTTGTGTCAAACTGCGAAAGTATGCTGATTCATGTTGTAACGAACATTCCGGAACTTGATCATAAGCTAAACATACCTTAAATATCATTTACATTGCTTAAGAATAGGCTTTGAGGGGTTTGGTATGCGAAAATAAACTTATTTGATGAACAGGGACTAAAAGCGTCAAAAAGTGCATAAGTTTGCATTTACGCGCATATTTTACGTTCTGAACATATCCGGACATCCAAAAATTTTTGTAACCATTAAAATATTTTATATTAGTGATTGGAATGCAAAAATACCATTCGTCGTGAAATTTGGATCGTTTTTGCATCCGTTCGAGTTTTCGTCGTAATTAACCGATTAACACAACCGTACGACCAAACGAACCGACATCCGAGATAATTTCAAGCATTTTTCAAGTCCCCTATGCTTTAACATTCTTGTAGAGCCTTGAAAATGGGTTAACGGGGTTTAAACGCGTTGAAAATGGCTTAAACATGTTGCAGCCATTTTGTGAAAGTTTCTGTATCTGGGAGGTAGTGACGTCGTGCGACGGGGTACCCCCTTTGCCATGGCGCGACGCGACGGGTTCCTTTTGACAGAAAAATCCATTTTTAGCAACCAGCTTGAATTTGAGGGTCTTTTGTGCAACTTTCTCAATACTTTGGACTGGTTTCAAGCTTCCCATTGTATTCTAACCCATGTTCCACAAGTGTATGGTTAGGATTGAACCTTGAGTCTTGCAAAAACACTTGTTATGATCTTGTGAATCCAAGCTTACTATAAATAGAAGTGGGTTCTTTACTTCATTCCTCACAATTTGATCTCAATTTTGCTCTAAGTTGAAGCTCTCACTTGTGAAGCTTCATACCTGAGTATTTTGAGTTCAAATCTTCATTGCTTTGACCTTTTGTAAGCTTCTTTCATGCTTTTTATGTATTTCAAGCATGAAAGTCAAACAGTGTTTGACTTTCTACTTTGACCATGATTTGGTCAACACAAATTTCGCTTGAACTTTGCAACGTGAGCGTAATCACGATGGTTATAGCCCCTTGCGACTATACCTACTGATTACCACGTCGATTAGTCGAAGTGACGAGTCAAAGTTTCGGCCAAAATACATGTTTATGCGTATTTTGCATCGAAGCTATTTTCAGGTATCAAAACACTTTGTTTTGATATCAAACATTGTTTTCTAACTTAGTTAAACATGTTTTAACATGTTTAACTCGTCACTTTTAGTCTAGTGCTTGTATAGGGTCGTAAGTCAATCGGTCTTGACAACCGCATAGACTTTCGAACCCGACCCGTTTGGTCGATTGTTAGGATCCGACCAAGCAAATATTGTGACCATAGTTGTATAGGGAATAACCTTCCGAGGTTATATCTTATGGTCACTTAGTTTAATTAGTTGTATGACAGGTAGTTCATATACCTTAGGTAAATGACCAAAATGCCCTTTTCATGCATGATTTGATTTTAAGCATATGCAACTTAATTATTGTCACTTAAACTGATTATGCAACATATTTAAACATGTTAGGGCATATAATACTTGGCATAGGACTAGTTAGGCATCTCGAACTCGCATTCGCGAGAACGATACGTTAAAGTAGCGTAAGCTACCTTAATGGGTCGTAACGGGTCATGAGCACTTAGGATAGGTTCCGATTTAGAATGTAGGCTTTGTTAAACCATATCACATGAGTTCCAATACTCATTTGGTTTACGAGACCTCATCCTACCCGATCTTTTGATTTAGATACCGATTGTTTAATATAGTGATTCCATACTAGGTGCCACTTGATTACTTGATTTCTGAGCTTTGTTAGGACACTTAATCGAGGATACTTACAATCTCAAGTGAGTACATACTCCCCTCTTTTACGTTTTCAAATGTTTTGGGGTGATACATATGTGCCGATACACTATTTTCATGATTTGGACTATATGATTACACATGCATAGTACTTATCTTAAACGAATTGAACTATTGTCCATGACTTAAACACTGATTTACAAGTTCGTACGACTATTTGTCTATTCATATGTTTACTTACACATTCATTAAAAATGATCAAGCCGATTGGTAGTACGATATAGAGCTATAGGACTAGACACCCCATTCCTGTTGTATGGAATGTCAGAAACCAAATTTTAACCAAATAGAATTTGCCTTTGTGGTATTTCTATAGTCTCTAAAGTGTAGTTTGATGCACTAAGGTTTGAATGTATTACCAAATCGCGATATATGGTATATTTCGATATACTACCAACGTGATACTGTTTTGCTAAAGCATAGTTGATATGCTATTGTTTACTAAAGTATAATTTGATATACTACCAAACCACGATTTAGGTATGTTTTGACATACTACCAACGTGATATTGTTTACTAAGGTATAATTTGATATACTATCGACTCTGTTATTTCAAAAACTAATGTATATTTTAATATACTACCAAAGCATAGTTGATGTGCTATTTTCAAATCCAAAGCATAAGTTGATATGTTATTTACAAAACCAAAGTATAATGTATTATACCACCGATGTTTTTCATTCTTAAACCAAAGTATACTTGTGATGTACTACCAAATCTATTATTTCAAAACTAAATTATATTTGATATACTACTCATCCGTTTATCTCAAAACCAAATTATATTTTTGTATATACTATAAACATTTTACCAAAACGACGCATTTTAGAAACAAAAACTTTTACAAGGATTCATGGCTATTTTTGAAAACATAAAACCGTTTTTCTTGTGTTATCCAAAGCCATGAATCAAATTCCTAAATCCTATGTTACTCACAGACATTTTTATGTTGACGTACCTATTTTCACATATGTTTCAGGTGCTGCTATGTGATGATTGTTGATGCATGCTACACATAGGATGGACTTGTGCCTTAGCGACTTTAAAACTTAAGAGACAATTATTTGTATTTATCTAATTTGTAACAAAAATAATGAGTTCAATAATTGAATAAAACAAAACTTTTTAATCCATGGTTGTGAAACAATGATTCTGTTACGACACTCCTCGACGTTTCCGCCGCGATTTGTTGTTTTACGCGGTCGGGGTGTGACAGAAAAGTTGGTATCAGAGCCAATGGTTATAGGGAATTAGGTTATTAATAATGCTTTGACCTAGACTATAACCTTCCTAGGACCCTAACACAAGTTATCTTGTGTTTAGTCTTAAAAGAATACACTCGCCTACCTTTAGGTGGCAACCAAAACAAGAACACAAATTACGAATCCGTTTTTGAAAACCAATCATCTCTTCTTAAATGATTTATTATAAGGTTTTGAACCTTCAAAGTTTTCAAAATCTCATCAAAGTTTGGGTCTAAATAATCTGAACACGTGGAATCTGGAAGGGTGGATGCCTGTACCTCGAGTTTTCTGTCTAAGGCTAGAGTGTTCGTACAAATCCACATAATCAGACCAGTCACTCTTACCTGGGAACTCTTGGGGTGAGTGTCCACTTATAGGCTAAAGTATGTCTTCGTGATACATTAATATAACCCATTTACTTTGATTAGTCACAGTGTCATTTGTTTGTTTTAGGTAACGAACAAATGATCACAATCTTCATACTTTGTCGATATTCCTTTAAGCATTCAATTCTTACTATCCGATATCATCTCACTCGTTTCTTTTCATGTTTCTTTGCTCTTTTAGAATATGACTCATCGACGTGATGCACAACCTCAAACTAACACCGAACTCGCAGCTATTATCACACAGCAAATCGCTGATGTACTCCCGAACCTGATAACCCAAGTAAACCAAGAAAACAACAATAACAACAATGCCCCGTGTAACTATAAGACATTCAATTCAGCTAAGCCAGTCACATTTACTGGGTCTGAAGGGGCCTCTGGGCTCCTACAATGGTTTGAGAGTCTTGAAAGTACGTTTCGTCATGTACAATGCCCAAACGAACGAAAGGTTGAGTTTGCATCGAGCGTATTACAGAAAAGAGTACTTACATGGTGGAACGGTGTAATGAGGGATAGGGGTGCCGACGTGGCGTTGGCACAAACTTGGAAAGAGCTTCGAGCTCTAATGATGAAGGAGTTCTGTCCTCGTCATGAACTCAGGGCGTTGGAAAGGGAATTCGACGTTCTAAAGCAAGACAGTGGTGAACATCGAGCCTACACTGATCGTTATGAGGAACGGAGCCTGTTATATCCTACCATGGTTACGCCTTTGGATAAGGCGATCGAAAAGTACATTGATGGTCTCCCTGACCTAGTTCAGAATATCGTTACTGGTAGCAACCCTACTACTGTCAGACAGGACATTGAACTATCTGCTACCCTGACTGAATCCCAGATCAGGAAAGGTAAGCTTTTCCGAAATGGCGACCCGAAACCATCTGACGAGTCTACACAAGAAAAACCAAAGGATAAACAGAATGAGTCCCCCAAAAAGTCGAAGAAGCGTAAGGCTTGTGAGCAAGTACAACCTCGTACTAGGAAAAACTATGTTGGTACCGCACCTTTGTGCAACAAATGCAACCGTCATCTTCTGGAACAAACGCAGTGTCACAAATGTACCCACTGTGGGCGATTGGGACATTTGGTCAATACATGTCGTTATGCTAACCAAAACCAAGTTGTTGCAAATCCTGCTGCTGCTCAAGCACCATTTCCATTTGGATCGTGCTATAACTGTGGTGATCTTACTAACTATCGAAAGATTTTCCCAAGGCTTGTTAACGCAAATCCAGCACGTGGACAAGTGTTTAACATAAACGAGGCAAACGCAAATGACAATGCAGCAGTGAACAATTAGACTTTTGTATTTTCCTTGTTGTTATCTTTGACGCTTGAAACAATTCAGTTGATATATAAATAAATTTGTTGTTTCAAATTTTATCTTACAAAACTGATACAGTTATGTGTATGTGTGACATACCCCTACGATGCCGACACCAAGGAAGATGTTCCTTACAAAACAAACTACTCGTGTGATTCTTTCATTTTATGATTACTTGTGATCTCCGCGAAAATCCTATGTACTCGTTTCTTTTAAGAAACAAAGTACAAGGTACGAGTTACAAATTCTTAAACAATACTTGAAATACCATTTCAAATCCTTGATTTGATACCTAAAGGTACTTTCATGAATCCTTAATTGGATTCCTTGTGCGCTTTAATACGGATGTTACGATACGACAAAGACAAAGCCAAATCCTTATAAGATCTTCCTATCTTCATAGTTAGATTATTGGGGATGTTCTGAGTACCAATTGAAGTCCTTGATTGGATTTCTGGTGTACTTTAAATGCATTAATTCAAGTTAATGAACGAGCTAATAAATAAGTTAACGAAGATGCGATTATATGATTACGTGTTTATGTGTAACTCTAAAGCTCGTTGTCTAAGTCCTGGTAGAATCTTTCATATTTTCATATGTTAGATTCTCAGAAGGATACTCAAAGTACTATCTTAAATTCCTTAAGGGGCTTTTCTATTCAAATAGTAAGAACCTTAGATTCCAAAGTGCTATTTCAAAACGAATATTTGATTCAAAGTTAAAAAGATCCTTTAGTGGTCTATTTAAAGAGATCATACGACGGTCTAGTTAAGGAGATCATGTGTTGATGTAGTTAAAAAGATCGTTCGTTGATCTAGTTAAAAAGATCATTTGGTGGTCTAGTCAAGTCATTATATGTTTGTTCGATTGATTTTTCCCCTACGCATTATGAAATGAACTGTGCAGACTGTGCAAGGAATTACGTAACTATGGATGCATACATAATTATGGAATTCAGTGCACAGAAACCACAGCGAGTTTCATCATGTGTTAAGACCTATAGTTATAAGAATAACGAGACGGGAACAATGTAAAAAGGGCATGGTGGATGCTCCGCTGGTACTTCCTATATATAAGTGCTCCTTATTACATTACGAACGTAGCGTTATTTAAGTTACTAGAAGTCCTGGACCTTGACCAATGTTATTTTATCTTACAATCTCCGACTCCGATTTCGAGCACACACAAGTTTCCTATAATAGTCTTCATAGGAAACATTCTTCTATCCGTTGTTCGAAACTCCATGTTTTGTTACTACAAGGACATCACTTGGAAAAATAACAAATTCGCTAAAAATCCAAACGTGGCCCAGAGTTTTTACTTAGGGTACGAAGGATTCATTCGAAAGCGACACAATCACAGATGTCTTCTCGGGTTTCCTCTAAAATTAAATTTCGGGACGAAATTTCCTAAAGTAGGGGAGACTGTGACACCTGTGCCTCTACGACCATCATACGAATACAAAACCAATGAAATCTTGTGTTTCATACTTGGGATTTGTATAAATATGTGTATCATTTGCACATATCAATTCTTTTTCGATTTCGAGCTTTAAATCGCTTTCTTGAAGGTTATACGCGAACTGATGCGTAAATGTAATCAGTTTAATGCAACAAACACTATGGAATAGTGACATAGTCTTAACATACCTTAAATAACCTTTACATAACTTAGAAATTAGTTTTGGAGGGTTTGGTGTGTCGAAAACAAGTTTATTCAATCGTAGGAACTATTTGTGTCAAACTGCGAAAGTATGCCGATTCGTGCTGTAACGAACATTCCGGAACTTGATCATAAGCTAAACATACCTTAAATATCCTTTACATAGCATAAGAATAGGCTTTGAGGGGTTTGGTATGCGAAAATAAACTTATTTGATGAACAGGGACTAAAAGCGTCAAAAAGTGCATAAGTTTGCATTTACGCGCATATTTTACGTTCTGAACATATCCGGACATCCAAAAAAAATTTTAATCATTAAAATATTTTATTTTAGTGATTGGAATGCAAAAATACCATTCGTCGTGAAATTTGGATCGTTTTTGCATCCGTTCGAGTTTTCATCGTAATTAACCGAATAACGCAACCGTACGACCAAATGAACCGACATCCGAGATAATTTCAAGCATGTTTCAAGTCCCCTATGCTTTAACATCCTTGTAGAGCCTTGAAAATGGGTTAACGGGGTTTAAACGTGTCGAAAATGGCTTAAACATGCTGTAGGGACCATTCTTGCCATTTTGTGAAAGTTTCTGTATCTGGGAGGTAGTGGCGTCGCGCGACGGGGTACCCCCCCCCCCCCTTTTCCGTGGCGTGACGCGACGGGTGCCTTTTGACAGAAAAATCCATTTTCAGCAACCAGCTTGAATTTGAGGGTCTTTTGTGCAACTTTCTCAATACTTTGGACTGGTTTCAAGCTTCCCATTGTATTCTAAACCATGTTCCACAAGTGTATGGTTAGGATTGAACCTTGATTCTTGCAAAAACACTTGTCATGATCTTGTGAATCCAAGCTTACTATAAATAGAAGTGGGTTCTTCACTTCATTCCTCACAATTTGATCTCAATTTTGCTCTAAGTTGAAGCTCTCACTTGTGAAGCTTCATACATGAGTATTTTGAGTTCAAATCTTCATTGCTTGGACCTTTTGTAAGCTTCTTTCATGCTTTTAATGTATTTCAAGCATGAAAGTCAAACAGTGTTTGACTTTCTACTTTGACCATGATTTGGTCAACACAAAGTTCGTTTGAACTTTGCAACGTGAGCGTAATCACGATGGTTATAGCCCCTTGTGACTATACCTATTGATTACCACGTCGATTAGTCGAAGTGATGAGTCAAAGTTTTGGTCAAAATACGTGTTTATGCGTATTTTGCATCGAAGCTATTTTCAGGTATCAAAACACTTTGTTTTGATATCAAACATTGTTTTCTAACTTAGTTAAACATGTTTAACTCGTCACTTTTAGTCTAGTGCTTGTATAGGGTCGTAAGTCAAGCAGTCCTGACAACCGCTTAGACTTTCGAACCCGACCTGTTTGGTCGATCGTTAGGATCCGACCAAGCATATATTGTGACCATAGTTGTATAGGGAATAACCCTCCGAGGTTATACCTTATGGTCACTTAGTTTAATTAGTTGTATGATAGGTAGTTAATATGCCTTAGGTAAATGACCAAAATGCCCTTTTCATGCATAATTTGATTTTAAGCATATGCAACTTAATTTTTGTCACTTAAACTGATTATGCAACATATTTAAACATGTTAGGGCATATAATACTTGTCATAGGAATAGTTAGGCGTCTCGAACGCGCATTCGCGCGAACGACGCATTAAAGTAGCGTAAGCTACCTTATTGGGTCGTAACGGGTCATGAGCACTTAGGATAGGTTCCGATTTAGAATGTAGGCTTTGTTAAACCATATCACATGAGTTCCAATACTCATTTTGGTTTACGAGACCTCATCCTAACCGATCTTTCGATTTAGATAGCGATTGTTTAATATAGTGATTCCATACTAGGTGCCACTTGATTCCTTGATTTATGAGCTTTGTTAGGACACTTAATCGAGGATACTTACAATCTCAAGTGAGTACATACTCCCCTCTTTTACGTTTTCAAATGTTTTGGGGTGATACATATGTGCCGATACACTATTTTCATGATTTGGACTATATGATTACACATGCATAGTACTTATCTTAAACGAATTGAACTATTGTCCATGACTTAAACACTGATTTACAAGTTTGTACGACTATTTGTCTGTTCATTTTTTTACGTATACATTCATTAACAATGATCAAGCTGATTGGTAGTACGATATAGCGCCATAGGACTAGACACCCCATTCCTGTTGTATGGAATGTCAGAAACCAAATTTTAACCAAATAGAATGTGCCTTTGTGGTATTTCTATAGTCTCTAAAGTGTAGTTTGATGCACTAAGGTTTGAATGTATTACCAAATCGCGATATATGGTATATTTCGATATACTACCAACGTGATACTGTTTTGCTAAAGCATAGTTGATCTGCTATTGTTTACTAAAGTATAATTTGATATACTACCAAACCACGATTTAGGTATGTTTCGACATACTACCAACGTGATATTGTTTACTAAGGTAAAATTTGATATACTACCGACTCTGTTATTTCACAAACTAATGTATATTTTAATATACTACCAAAGCATAGTTGATGTGCTATTTTTAAATTCAAAGCATAAGTTGATATGTTATTTACAAAACCAAAGTATAATGTATTATACCACCGATGTTTTTCATTCTTTAACCAAAGTATACTTGTGATGTACTACCAAATCTATTATTTCAAAACTAAAGTATATTTGATATACTGCTCATTCGTTTACTCAAAACCAAAGTATATTTTTGTATATACTATAAACGTTTTACCAAAACGACGCATTTTAGAAACAAAAACTTTTACAAGGATTCATGGCTATTTTTGAAAACATAAAACCATTTTTCTTGTGTTATCCAAAGCCATGAATCAAATTCATAAATCCTATGTTACTCACAGGCATTTTTATGCTAACGTATATATTTTCACATATGTTTCAGGTGCTGCTATGTGATGATTGTTGATGCATGCTACACATAGGATGGACTTGTGCCTTAGCGACTTTAAAACTTGAGAGACAATTATTTGTATTTATCTGATTTGTAATAAAACAATGAGTTCAATAATTCAATAAAACAAAACTTTTTAATCTATGGTTGTGAAACAATGATTCTGTTACGACACTCCTCGACGTTTCCGCCGTGATTTGTTGTTTTACGCGGTCGGGGTGTGACAGAAAAGTTGGTATCAGAGCCAATGGTTATAGGGAATTAGGTTATTAATAATGCTTTGACCTAGACTATAACCTTCCTAGGACTCTAACATAAGTTATCTTGTGTTTAGTCTTAAAACAATACACTCGCGTACCTTTAGGTGGCAACCAAAACAAGAACACAAATTACGAATCCGTTTTTGAAAACCAATCATCTCTTCTTAAATGATTTACTATAAGATTTTGAACCTTCAAAGTTTTCAAAATCTCATCAAATTTTGGGTCTAAATAATGTGAACACGTGCAATCTGGAAGGGTGGATGCCTGTACCTCGAGTTTTCTGTCTAAGGCTAGAGTGTTCGTACAAATCAACATAATCGGACCAGTCACTCTTACATGGGAACTCTTGGGGTGAGTGTCCACTTATAGGCTAAAGCATGTCTTCGCGATACATTAGTATGACCCATTTACTTTGATTAGTCACAGTGCCATTTGTTTGTTTTAGGTAACGAACAAATGATCACAATCTTCATACTTTGTCGATATTCCTTTAAGCATTCAATTCTTACTATCCGATATCATCTCACTCGTTTCTTTTCATGTTTCTTTGCTCTTTTAGAATATGCCTCCTCGAGGTGATGCACAACCTCAAACTAACGCCGAACTCGCATCTATTATCATTCAGCAAATTGCTGCTGTATTCCCGAACCTGATAACCCAAGTAAACCAAGAAAACAACAATCACAACAATGCCCTGTGTAACTATAAGACGTTCAATTCAGCTAAGCCACTCACATTTACTGGGTCTGATGGTGCCACTGGGCTCCTACAATGGTTTGAGAGTCTCGAAAGTACGTTTCGTCATGTACAATGCCCAAACGAACGAAAGGTTGAGTTTGCATCGAGCGCATTCCAGAAAAGAGCACTTGCATGGTGGAACGGTGTAATGAGGGATAGGGGTGCCGACGTTGCATTGCCACAAACTTGTGAAGAGCTTCGAGCTCTAATGATGAAGGAGTTATGTCCTCGCAATGAACTCAGGGCGTTGGAAAGAGAATTCGACGATCTAAAGCAATACAGTGGTGAACATCGAGCCTACACTGATCGTTCTGAGGAACTGGGCTTGTTATGTCCTACCATGGTTACGCCTTTGGATAAGGCGATCGAAAAGTACATTGATGGTCTCCCTGACCTAGTTCAGGATATCGTTACTGGTAGCAACCCTACTACTGTCAGACAGGACATTGAACTATCTGCTACCCTGACTGAATCCCAGATCAGGAAAGGTAAGCTTTTCCGAAAAGGCGACCCGAAACCATCTGACGAGTCAACACAAGAAAAACCAAAGGATAAACAGAATGAGTCCTCCAAAAAGTCGAAGAAGCGTAAGGCTTCACAAAACTTCGCAGTAGTTGCTCAGAATAATCAGGTTGCATCAAACCAGCCAGTACAACCTCGTACTAGGAAAAACTATGTTGGTACCGCACCTTTGTGCAACAAATGCAACCATCATCATCTGGAACAAACGCAGTGTCACAAATGTACCCACTGTGGGCGATTGGGACATTTAGTCAATACATGTCGTTATGCTAACCAAAACCAAGTTGCTGCAAATCCTGCTGCTGCTCAAGCACCATTTCCACTGGATCGTGCTATAACTGTGGTGATCTTACTCACTATCGAAATAATTGCCCAAGGCTTGTTAACGCAAATCCAGCACGTGGACGAGTGTTTAACATAAACGAGGCAAACGCAAATAATCCACACTTTATTTGACGTGTACAATTTCTCTGCCAAGTCACGAAAAGCCCAAAACTATATTTGACGATACAAATATTTTTGCTACCTTTTTTTTTCTTAGCGACTCTTCCCAAATAATCCACACTTTACCCTAAGCCTACATTACAACTCAACTAAATAAAAGACCTCTTAATAGTTACTTGTTTCAACTAAGCGATTGAGGATTCGATCACTTGTCAAGCTTATGATATTTGTTTGGTTTGACTCGAATCGAGTGTCCAATTTAACATAATCATTGGCCGAATGTTGAGTGAAAAATCTTGTAAGGTGCGGGTCTTCAATTAAAATCCAAAATAAACGGTTGAAAGCAAGCAAAAGGATTCGAGATGCTCAATTCTTAGCCCACGGATTAAATCAAATTTGGGTGTGCATTAAAAACAATATTATAGAGTTTTGCTCAAGGACAAGCAAAGATTCAAGTGTGGAGATATTTGATATAAGCAAAAATGCACATGTTTTTAATATCAAAATACACCTACTTTTTTATTGGTTTTCTTAAGAATATATTTGAAATAGACTTATTTTGGGTTTTTTTTATTTTTACGATAAAACGAACCCAAATTGAACAAAGAAAGGAAAACCAGGCAAAAATCTGAAGAAAGTGCAAAAGAATTATCCAGACATAGCATGTGTCTCCTAGACACACCCCGTGTCTAAAGCTTCGAAGATTGCCAGCACCTTCTGAAGACCACTACTCAAAGCCAAAATCAAAAATACCCAGACACATCCTGTTCCCAGAAGGCACGCCCCGTGTCTGGGCACCATAAGACAAAAATGAGCTTCTAAAAGATTTGCAAAGATCCAGAGGGATCCACAAGAGCTGACCACTGTCGTGCCTCCCAGACATGCCCCGTTTCTAGGCAATTGTCTATTTCCATTAGTATTGGTGACAAGACACGACCGTGTCTCCCAGACACGCCCCGTGTCTGGGCTCCCCACAAGCTATAAATAGCCCCATTTGGCTACCATTTTCACTTGTTCAATCCTTTTCTCTTCTCCACAATACACATCTCTTCTACCTACTACCTTTAATCATTGTAATCATTAAGAAATACTTAAGAATCATTAGTTTAATCAAGCTTTTAATGGTTCAAGTTTGATGAAAACTATCTCCATGGCCATTCTTGGCTAAGTCTCTTGTGGGTGTCCGGGTGAAACTTAACCCCTTGATGGGGAGTTAACTAAAGTGAATCATGGATTAACAAGGTGTGTGTGTGTGTGTTAATAACTTTAGGTAAGAAGGAGTTTATTGAAAGTTAATGAAATATTAATGTCGCGATTAACTTGGGTCGTTAGTCTTTCGACGTAACCCTTAAAATCTACCAACAATCTTGTGTCACCGTTAACTTCGGACGTTCATGTTTTCTATGTATATGTAGAGTCAAAATATGTTGATGCTTCAAAAGAAGGTTAAAGGTTTGGGAATGAGACTTTGAGATGGTAAGCTCTTGCCAAAGCGTGGCGATAAGATCAAAGCGCTGAGGACTTGGTGTTTATAAAAGTAACTACCTTTGGGAAATTGATGCCTCAACAAAGGAACCATGGTCTCAAGTAATTTAAACCTCTTAAACTGTTTTCTTAACTACTACTAAATCATAACGGTATATATTTTCCTTGCTGATTGAGCGGTAGCATTATGGTATGATCCGACCTTGAGTGGCGTTTCCTTGCTGATTCAAAGCGATATGGTCGATTGTGCGAGGGTCCCTAAAAAAGAACTACACAACTTTACGCATTAAGACACACGGTTCCTCGTGTGACAATCGAGCCATTGTTATCCATAGTAAAGTTTAGTTAACAAAGCATCAAACATCTTTTTCTTATCATTTATTATAAACGTTTTTATATATCTATTTATTTTATTTTTGAACCATTTTTAATCCTTTACTTTTGGTTTTACTAGACATTGATGAAGACTTAGTAGTAAAAGTCGTTGTATCCTTGAACGATATTGATATCTTATCATCACTATATTACAACACCGATGGGTGCACTTTCCCAACGTGAAGTATAGTGTGATAGTATTTTATCGTGTTTTTATAAATTAGAACTTGAATCAGTGTATAAAATGGCGAAAAATATACCACTTTTATATAAACAGCCGCTCACGTCACGATGCATATAACACAAGTATTAAAAATAAATACAACTCGTTTTACTAATTCATATCTCATGTCTATAACACGGTTTTATGTACCAAGAAGAAGAATTGATGGATTCTAAACTCCTAATTTTATTTATTTTTCAAAAAAGTAAAAATCACATAGTGTACATTTCAGTAAATAGGTTTAATGTGTCTTATACATGTGACTAGGGGTGCAAACGAGCCTAGTGGCTCGCGGGCTACTCGAGATCGGCTCGAGAAAAAGCTCGAAACGAGCCGAGCCTTATCCAGCCAGAGCCGAGCTTGAGCCTCAAATAAAGCCCGTTTGTTTATCGAGCCCGAGCTCGAGCCTCGCATGTGAAGCTCGTTAGGCTCGTCGAGCATTATCAAGCCTTAGTGTAAACGAGCCGAGTCGAGCCGAGTTTATTTAAACTTGTAGACAAACCGACCTTGAACCTAAAAATAAGCTTATTTAGTAAACGAGCCCGAGCTTCACTTATCGAACTCGTGAGCCTAAAAAGTCTATTATTTATACAAATTTTATTTAATATATTAATCAATAGATAATAAACGAGCCGAGCTCGAGCTTGAGAAAATACAAACGAGCTCGAGCTTTGAAAACAAAACTCGAACCGAGCCGAGCTCGCATAAATTAATCGAGCCCGAGCTCTCATAAATTAATCGGGCTCGGCTCAGCTCGTTTACACCCCTACATGTGACCTATTGTCGGGTCAACCACTACACATGGTCTAATGTAAGATTTATAGGTGATGATGACCTCAATTGCCCCACAAGTTTTTAAATGTTAATGAGTTTATGAACTGAATTAACATAGAATAATTTTTTTTAAGGGTTCAATCAAATCTTAATGAATTAAGCTTGAAAAGGTGTTTATGACCCATCCATAACACAAGACTGTTGAATTGGTACATTTAGGCAGTCCAACAAGAGGAGAACTCAGAACTCACAAACATGCTTGTGACATAATATATGCATCTAAAAGACCAGCTTTTCAACCGAAAAAAGTTCAATATCAGAAACAAAAACAATTGCGCTTCCTAAATCCGTGTTGCTGTCAAAGCCAGTCCAAAACGCACACAAAACACATAGAGGAATAGAAAAGAAGATAGCACCAGAAAGTATGTTTATCCGGAAAGAGTGTAGTGTCCTAATCAAAGATGTACTGGTTTTGAATCAGAACTTTCATCAACTCAGGTAACCTTGTTAATCCTAGTGTTCTTACACATACTCCACAAATCTAGTACCCTATTAAAGGGCATCTTTTTGTAACTTCACCTTTATTTAGTATGTGTAGGGTTTTCTAGACTGCACCATCACCTACTAATTAATAGCTCTATTATAAAGTGTTGACCTTTTATGTGTCAAACCGGCCAAACTATGTATTATTTTTACACCCCCCTCATCTCACAAGGGGGTATAATCAGGATGAGGGGGGGTGCGTATAGAATCAGCCTTTATTTAGCCTTTAATGGTTCAGATCTCTTACTGGTTCAGTACCTAATGGTTTAGACCATTTGTTTTTCGTGAACAGATGTCTGAATGGTTCAGACATTTGCCTCTGAATTGTTAAGGATTATACTGAATCTGAATGGTTAACACATCTAATCTGAATTGTTCAGACATTTGTCTCTGAACAGATAAGCATTATACTGGCTCTTAATGATTCAGACCTCTTACTCGTTCAGCACTTAACCATTCAGATTGTGTTAAATGTACTCCCTCCCACGATTTTTCTTGGTCGTAAACCCTTTCAAGCTATCAAATCATTTATATTTCCACGTTTCACAGTAAAAAACCACAAAAATCGGGTTAATTTGGTACTTAGGCGTAAAATATTTTCAAAAAGAGTCCTCTTATTATGATGTTTTCGGGGGACAAGGGTGTATGATGAAAAAAAATTCAAGGTGTTTTACGTATATATGGCCAATGCCTAGTTCTAATTAAAAGCTTATTTGAAAGTACAGCTTATGTATAACTAATTAATTCTATCTTTTTACTGGCACATCAAGTCTTTGGTTCAATAAATGTATGTTTAATACACCAAATGGTACTTAACTAATTAATTCTATCTTTTTACTGGCAAAGTTTATGACTTGAAGGTATAACAAACATCTTCTAATACTTTTAAAAATTCCTGCAAATAGCTGTGGTTATTTTACAGTTCATATAAACTCAACACGTAAACTAATCAAGGACAAATAATTTATGCACATCAAGTCTTTGGTTCAATAAATGTATGTTTAAATGTACGAAAGTTAACTCATCACATGCATTTACAAACCATAAATTAAATAAAACACCATACATAATAAATCACAACCCAACAGCCGCTGTTATGGTTAAACATTATTTTATCATAGTTTAATGAGATCGCCATGTAATTACATGTTCTTATAAGGATATCATCTTCATCACTGTCTTGGGAGTTTGATTTTCATATTTTGTGACCCAAACAGCTGGCTGCAAAGCTACCAGTTTTTTTATACTCCTGGGAAGTGAGAAGAGGCGAGTTAACTTTTTTGCATGAAAAGAAAATTATTCTCTTCCAATTACTGTTTGGACTTCTGTTTACAGTCCTTGGGATTTGCACTTATACATATACATGTATGTATACATATGGATGTATATATATTGGGGAGAATGGAGCTCCTTTGTAATTTTGTAGTTCTGTTGTAGTGTTTGGCTGGCCCGATTTGGGTTGGCTTGGTTTAATGAAGTTTACTTTTCAAAAAAAAAAATGGATGTATATATATGTGGATATGAGTCTATGACCCTAATTGAATGAAACCTAGACATACACATCCATCCATCCATACATGCATGCATGTGTGTATATGTGGATACATTGATACATTTGTACACTTATACAAGGTATTAAAAGATAAGCATGGAGATTATAGAAAAAATTCAAGAACTATAGATAGATCTCAAAACAAAAATAAAAATAAAAGATAAAGTAATATAATGGTAATGCACTTAAAAAGGTAATTATACATATTGGAAAAAGTAAGCACAAAAGGTTCTAGGGTTTCATTATCTTGTACTATTTAACAATTAACAATATTGTAATTGATTATCTTCTAGGTTTTGGTATTTACTTCATATTCTATATGAGACAGATATACAATCTCATGTGCCGTATACAAACAATATAAATCATAAAACAGAATATTAAATAACCTTTTCATGGTAAACCTAAGAGACACATATGACATAACATATGTATACAGTACTACAAATATTAATATTAATAATAAAATATATGAATGAATAAACATGCTTGGGGCAGAGAAAAGAGAGCCCTAGCAACCTCGAAACCGGCAAACAACCCGGGTAAAAGCAACCTCGAGTTCAAAAACCAATCAAAAAGTCATCTCAAATTTAAATCCGGTCTGGGAATTTTTTATATATTATTAAACAAGCACAAAGGCACCCAATGCAACCATACAAATGTAGCAGAATACAAGATTCACTGCTAAAGAGAAACTAGAAGAACAAAATGAACATACTTATTAATTAAATTAAGGTATAAAGTAATTTAAACGTAATTAAAAGTATCTATATCTTTGTAAGAAATTAAAAACATTTTCAAACCTTTATATCAGATTTTACATAGCAAACTAACCGCTCTTTGGAATATATATAGTATGTAACTAGCATAATATAAAAATAGAACTAAGCAATTATATTTCGTGTGGAGTATCTTTAATTATTAAAATAAACTGTACTTTATTGTAATTTATAGTTTTTTGTGGAATATTGTTTTTTATAAATTTTCTCACATGACTAAAGAATCTTGTAGTTCGTTTTAATAAACATAAATACGTATTTATAACCAATTTCTACAATGATAAAAAGAATTAATGAGCGACTGAAAATTCCAAGAGAAAATACATTAAATTACATCTCATAAAACATCCCAAACTCCTTAAATTTCCATACACTTCCATTGTACCTTTAACAGATCATATTTTAATGAGTATTCAAAACTTAAAAAACATTAATAGCTACTAAAAACCTCGATAAATGTACTATTAATGCCTTTTTTTGTTAGAATAACAAAAGTTCTTACCAATAATTAGGATTTCATGAGTTTTTTCTTCTCTTTTCAAGATCTTGGTGGTGGGAAGAATTGCGTACCCGCCATGAATGCACTAAAAGGAGTAGGGTATGTTGAAGATGGATCAATAAAACCAACCCCCGGATTAACACCGGTGGGTTCAGTCGCCGTAGCTGTCGTGCCGGAAGTTATAAGATTAAGCTGTCCACCACCGGATGAACTACCTTCTCCAGGGTGGTTGTATCGACCCTCCGGACCATGATCATATAGAATTCCCTTGAAAACATGACCACCAATGCTCACCGCCGTCTGATACGCCAATTGCTCCTCCGCCTCGTCCATCGCACTCACTCTAACGCACCGGAACACCGCCGGAGAACTCACTTCCGCTGGAAAGTTACCCACTTCTAACCCTATAAATAAATATAAGAGAAAACATAATTATAAGTCCGTCTCATAGACGACAAGAATTAAAAAGAAATTTGTCGTTAAAAAAATGTACGTCAATCTTTTTAGAACGATTACAATAGCATTAAAACGAAAGAGAAAAGAACTAGCAATCAACCAAAACAAGCTACTAAACTTAGAGAGTTATTACATAAGTAGGTCAAATATGGAGAGTAGCATGATCTATCATCTACACAGAGTAAAAACACACTCACTGTGTGCATTCATGTTTCACATATACTACATAGATGTTAGGGTTTATAGATACATAGACAACAGCCCAGAATTCAAAGTAAAAACTGGTCTTGAAACATGAAGCTAATCTAATCTAATCTATATCTATACACACATAAAGATCATTAGATTATCCCCATCAAATCATAAATCAAGATTGGTAAACAAAAACTAATAATTCCTTTCCAAACAAGGCCCAATAATTGAACCGAATATTTCGTTTACTTATTCAACAAAACTTTACCTGAAGAAGTGTTGTGATGTTGTGAAGCAGGCAAGATGACACCCATACCGCCACCACGGCTACCGGCGACGGCGACAGCCCGGTTATGATGGTGATCTTCTCGCAATCTTTTAGCGGCTTGACTATCACCACCGGTGGCTCTCATCACCAAACTCAACTGTTGGTTGCCTGAATTATGTTGAGCTAAAGACATGAGCTGCTGCTGCCGTTCCCGGCGTTTAGCTGCCGGTACCCATGTGCTTTTCACGTGGGTTTGACATTGAAGCCCACGGCTTTTGCAGCAAGTTCTACACCTCATATGTTGACAGTCTTTTTTCGCTTGGTTACCACAATCTTGACAATTCATTCCGCCGCTACTTCCACCGGTGATCCCACCGTACCCACCTTGCCTCATCCCTAGTATTTTACCACCATAATTCTGATCATTCTGCTGCCATAATTCAAAACCTTTGCCGTAGATCTCTTCGTTCTTGAATAGGTACAAACTGTATGGACTTATTATACCATCATCATGATCTTGATCTTGATGGTTTTGATGATGGTTTTGATGGTGGTTTTTGTGAACTTTACTAATTGCAATTCCGGGTTGTTCTAGTGAGAAAAAACCTGACATTCTTGTACACACCAGCTGCTTGCAAACCTATTTTCAAAGATCAAACACAAATCCATAGCAGAAAAAATAATAAAACAAAAATATATTAAAATTAAAAAAGGTTGTAAATTTATGTGGTAATGAAGAGTGTAGGGGTCGGATTGTGTCAACTACTCAAAGATCTAGGTTGGGGGGGTTAACATCTAAATCTTTTTGTAGATTTTTCTTTTATATTATTTTTTCTCCCTACTACTTGTTTGTGGGTATGAATGAAATATAGCGTGTTATGTGAGATATGTAATTATAGACTCTATGATCGCTTTTTGAAATTGTATTTTATTTTATGTATTTGTTTATTTACTTGAGCTAAATATTGTTGAAAGATTTCTCTTTTAAGAAAAAAATAGGATGTTTGTTAATATTCTATTTTAATACAATAGGTTAACCTAAAGACAATATTCCATAGCCAATGGTTTTTTTAACGATTAACTTCATGTATAAGGTTATCATAGTCTTTAAATTAGTTGGAAATCTCGTATTGTCTATTTTGATCAGATTATATTGTTTTCATCAGGCCCACGCTGACTTCAAATTTTAGCTTTTCTGGGCGTTCCCATAAAAACCAAACCCTCGGCTGCCACATGACAGTCTTTGTGTCACCACAAGAGCAGAACTCTCTGGCGTAACACACGGTGGGACGAAAACCTGGTTGGACTCGGGACCCGAACTGACAATATCACACAAGACCTGGTCTAAATACTTCATTGTCCATATCCACCCCAATATGACACAAATGAAATTGAACTTGAATCTTCGTTAGAAACCTAAGCCTTCTACCACTAGGCCACAAATAAGGGACTCCATACACAAAGTTGTTTTTTTTTTTTTTTTTTTTTTTTTGAACGGTCCATACACAATGTTTAATGTGCTAAATCAAAATTTCAGTTTTTTTATAGAAATTATCTATTTTTTGTCATAATTTATGTATAAAAACTTTATTACAATAAATACATTATTCTGAACTATAGAGACTGAATTTGTATATATAATTGAAAGGTGAGTTTATAATTAGCAGTTAGATTCTAGGTTAGGATTTATCATTTATGTTATGATGATGCTCCTGTTATAACTTATACAAGCCAAAAAAAGGTGACACTTTGATTATTATGACTAATTCATTCGAATTTTTCATATAAATTACTGGTTATTTAGATGTCTAAAATTGCACTAATTGTATCAGGTTTATTAAAATAAATTATACAAATTAGAGGTTATTAGAGTTTATTAAAATAAATTATACAAATTAAAGGTTAATAAATAAACTGAAAGTAATAATAAGGTTAATAAATAAACTGAAAACAATAGTGTTTACGTATAACAAACATTTTTAAGGGAAAATTTGGATCACTGACGGACCACTGGAGTATCATCGTGCCACCAGCAGAACCACCCGATCATATCCATCTCCACTAGGCAATAATGCCTATACACCAATTCAGGAGGAAACCCAATAAATCTAGGAAAAATCCTCTTTGTGGGAATCGAACCCATGACCTAATAGTCATAAGCCTTATCCCACCCCCAAGATACCACTAGGCTATAATGCCATAACTTTTACGTATAACAAACATAAATTAAGTATTTAGGTGTTTAAAATTGCACTAATTGTATTAGGTTTATTATAATAAATTATACAAATTAAAGGTTAACAAATAAACTGAAAATAATATTGTTTACGTATAACAAATCTTTCTATACTAATAAATGAAAATCTGTTTTAACACATGTCAATCTCTGGTGTTTTCTTATCTTATTTTTCAATTTTTTATTTTTTCCTATTAAACAATAAGTTAACAAATATAATTCAGATATGGATAATAACTTTTTTTATTAAACTTTGAATTAATAATCTCCTTATCTTATTTTTCAATTTCCTTTTCCTGTTAAATAATAGTTTAATTAAATATAATTCAGATAAAGATACTAATTTTTATAGTTTAATTAAATATAATTTAGATAAGGATAATAATTTTTTATCAAACTTTGAATTAATAATAATATATGTAATTTGTGTTCGCTCCTTCTCCATATGGAGATAGAAGGAGTTTTCTTTTTTTCCATTGTAGAACCTGGCAAATATATCAATTTTTATTCTCAATTTAATTAGATTTAGTTAAGTATTTTTTTAATACTATTATTAATTAATATTTAATAGGATACAAAATAAGAAAATAATATTAAATCACAAACTTTATGGATCTCTCTAATTTTTTTATTATTTCTTTTTTTCCACTTATTAATAATCATCTAATATTTCATTGGGTTCTGCCACATGTAATACGCACGTTTCCAACATATTAATAAATTAATAAAAATTTAAAATTTTAATATGTAAATAGTACATCAAATTTATCATCTAAATATATATCTTGACAACAATATGTGCTAATCGATTAGATAATATATATTTAATTTGTGCAATTCACGAGTTATTTTAAAGATATAACTATATTGCTTGTTATATTTTTTTCAACAGCTAATTTCTTTAATCCTCTGACGTATGTGGGACTTGAACTAAAGATCTTCAATTTTCTAACCTAGGTGTTTTTAAATGTTTTGTATTTGTCAATGGACTACCAACCCATTACTTATTATATAAAATTAAATTTATGCAACGGGGGTTCTAAACTAGGATAAATTAAACTAAAATGATAACATACTTTCAAATATACCCTCTGTATTTTTCGTCTTATAACCCTGCTCATAAATTACTTCGTCATTTTCTTCTAAAATTAAAATTATGTTTCTATAGAATGACTTTCCAAGTTAAGTTTAAAAAAAAAACATTTAAGATCTTACTTGGGTAAATTTTTACCTTTTATTTGTATGACATTTTGTTTTCAGTTAAACTTTCTGAATATTTCTTAAAAACGTTTTTTAAAACTATAGTTTTCTTTCCTTTTAAGAGTAAACTACAATTAAAACTATCCGTATCCTTTACCTTTTATTTGTGTGACATTTTGTTTTCAAATTAAACTTATGAATATTTCTTAGAAACGTTTTTTAAACTATAGTTTTGTTTCCCTTTAAGAGTAAACTACAATTTACTAGGGGTGTTCAAACCTATCCGTACCCGAAAATCCGATCTGATTTTCCGAATCTGAACTGTCTAAAAAATCGGATATAAAAACTTTCGGATATCCGAAATTTAGATAGTGATTTTAAAAATTTTCGGATATCCGAAATATCCAAAAAAATAATTTTAATTTTTTCAGATATCCAAAGTACCCGAAAATATCGGAAAAATATCTGAAATATCTGATATATCCGAAAATATATATTTGGGTATCCGAAATATCCGGTTCCGAATATTAAAAAATAATAAAAAATAAAACTTAAATAAAAAATTGGATATTCAGATATCCGATTCACTATCCGATCGGATATCCAAAATTTCAGATACAGATTCGGATAATGAAATCGTCTATCCGAAAATTTCGGATATCCACTTTTGAACACCCTTAAAATTTACCCTATTATGGTTTGGGCCATTTTGCAGAATTGCATCCTATCTTTCAGTTTTTGTTTTATGACTCCTCGTACCTGCATATTATCACACCCTGCTCTAAGTCATCAGTCAAACGTTTGTTTGACCGTCTTCTTCAGGGGTATAACGCATATCAGTAATGTCACCAGCTTCTTCATTAAAAAACCCTATTTAAAGCTAATTTTTTCTTCCTATGCTTCTACATCTTCATCATCGTTGTTCATCATCTATCTTCATCATCCAGCATCACATCATCCACCTTCTTCATCGTTAACTAGCAAAATTTAGAATAAAACATAAAGCGAACATAAAAACATTGAATCGCACACGTACGTTGCACCGTGTTAACTCTTAAAATTTAGAAAGACACTTAAAATGAAAATTTTGCGAATGATGAAAGCTATAGAGGACTAAAGTTGAAAGTAAAAATGTTGTGCAGTTAAATCGTTAAAGATAAAAAGTTATGGGTTTACAGTAAATACACAAAATTTGTGATATTAAATTGCAAAAAAAAGCTGTAAAGTATTAGGTTAAAGTAAAAAAAAGGTTATTGAATTTTAATAATTATAAGTTTCACCTGTTGCACGATAATAATCCCAATTTTAAAACTTCTCTCCAAAAATCCTAACTTGTAAAAGTTTGCCCCCCCCCCCCCCCCCATTAATCATTTTCAAGCATATAAGAATTTAGCATATTTAATAGATTCAAGTGCACCTGTAGATTTCTTAATTGATTTAAGTGCACCTATGTTAGAAAAAGAATCAATGGGGACCAAATTCTTACAAGTTGGGATCGTTTGAGAGAAGTTTTAAAGTTGAGATTATTACTAACTAATAGGTGAAACGTAGGATTATTAAAATCCAATAACAAAAAAAAACATTTAAAGAAATACTCTAATCATAAAATACATCATGATGTATAAAAAAACTTGCAAATCTAATACTAAAAAAGAAATACATCTTATCCAAGTGGCATTCTTTTATTTCATTTATTTTCATCTAATGCCATATGGCATTCTCTTATTTAATTCATTTATATATTAAATTAAAATACTATTTATGAATTAGATTATTCTCTAATATTATTAATATATAATATAATATTTCTAATGATATATAAATATAAATGATTGTTATACATTATCCTTATTTATCTTTCGTCAATTTCTTAAACTTTATTTTTTAAAGATTATATGGATTTTGTCTTTGTTTTCAATTTATTATTATAATATTTAAGTTATAAACATATATATAATCAAATGAGTATTTAAATTAAATTTAATATTAAATTAATACTATACTAATATATTTGATTAATCTCTAATATTATTAATTATTGATATATCTAATAATATATAAATATATATAATTGTTATACATTATCGTGATTTATCTTTGCGTCAATTTCTTAGACTTTATTTTTTAAAGATTACATGGATTTTGTCTTTGTTTTCGTTTTTTCATTAAATATTTAAATTAGAGTAAATTACGTTTTTGGCCCCTGTGGTTATATCACTTTTACTATATTAGCCCAAAATAAGAATTTTTAACATATTTGCCCCCATGGTCTCTATAACTAACCATTTTGACGCCTAAGTATAGAGATCATGGGGGCCAAAATGGTTAGTTATAGAGACCATGTGGGCCAAAATGGTTAGTTATAGAGACCATGAAGGCAAATATGTAAAAAATTCTTATTTTGGGCTAATATAGTAAAAGTGATATAACCATAGGGGCCAAAACCGTAATTTACTCTTTAAATTATAAAAAATAAATAATTAAATGAATATTTAAATTAAATTTTATATAATCCTTAACTTAGTATTTAGTAATAATTAGCAATAATTATCCGGTATATATTGGCCTCTTAATATGTATAATTTTTTTTTTTCAAAATTATTATATTTTTCTATAAATTTCAAAGAAAAAACTTTATTTTCTTGATTATGGGTGGTTTTAAGCATCTTTAACTTACACAAAATATTTTATTTATTAAACTCATGTAATACATAGGTCTGTAAACTAGTTAATATGATATAAACGATACTTTTAACGGAAGGTTTAATATTTGTATATTAAGTTTTCGTTGTATCCTTCTTTGTTTTACTTTTTACATTGATCATTTATCATTCCAAATTATTGTATCTAAACACACACACACACACATATATATATATATATATATATATATATATATATATATATATATATATATATATATGCATAAAAGTATATCAAAGAATAACTAGAAAAATAAATAAAAATATAAATTTAGCTAATTATTAAAATTTAGAATTGACACACGAATTTAGCATATATCTAAGGGGTATTGGATTTTAATAATCCCAAGTTTCACTAATTGGCCGGTAATAATCCCAACTTCAAAAATTGCCTACAACAGTCCCAACTTGTAAGATTTTGGACACCAATGATCCTTGTCTAACTGGGTTATAACCCAGTTAGTTTTTTGAAGTTTTGAGCGGCGGAGAAGGTCACTAGAGGTTGGAGATGACAAGTGGTGGTCTCCTTTGGTGGTTTCAGGGGTAAAGAAGGTCGTCGGAATAAGTTGCAGGTCACCGGAGTTGCGTAGATGGTGGAAATTTTAAACTTTTGAGAAGCGGAGAAGATTACAGGAGGTCGGAGATGATTGGTGGTGGTCTCGTTTGGTGGTTTCAGGGGTAAAACGGGTCGCCGGAATAAGTTGCAGGTCACCAGCCCAACAAGCTTATAACCCAGTTAGACAAGGATCATTGGTGGCCAAAATCTTACAAGTTGGGACTGTTGTAGGCAATTTTTGAAGTTGGGATTATTACCGGCCAATTAGTGAAACTTTGGATTATTAAAATCCAATACCCCTATATCTAAGGATGGACGGTGTGGGCTAGGGCCCTCATCCAACTTAGCTCCTTAATGCTCTCAACACCGCACGAGGGGCGCTAAAGATCATCACCATTGTTTGTCTTCTTTGACGAGAAGAACGACCGATCGGGGCCACGACCAGCCTCCATTTCCTTATATGTTTACCCACAAGCGGTTATTGTCCGTTGATGTTTGTGGATAGGTTCGTTAAAGTAGGTTACATTTTAAGATCGGCTGATATATGGGCCATTCAAAATAGGTTTATAAATAAAGTAACTAAGAGTAACTTGGACTTTTTCTGAACGGCTAAATTTTTTAATTCTCTGTCGTTTGTGAGACTTGAACCCAAGACCTTCCCCTTCCCAACTTAGATGTTTTAAAAATTTTACATTTGCCAATGGACCACCACCCCATTGGTGAAAGTAACTTGGACTAAATAATAGTTATGTTTTATTGTATTTTTGTTCTTTTTAAATTTTAATTATAAAATATAAAGAATGAACTAAGTTAAAAATTAAAATTAAAATTAAAATAAAATTAATGATAGAGGGAGTTTATTTCACACTATATAAGTTAACACTAAAAACTTCCACTTATATGGCGTGATAAAACTCCTAAGGGCGTGATAAAACTCCTAGGGGCTTTATCTCATACCATGTAGCCTAATTAGGCAATATATACGTGACTTGTCATTCAACTAAACACATATTTATAATGCGTTTACAACAAAGCTATAGTACAGAAATACATAATTGTAAAAAAAAAAAAAAAAAAACTTTAGGCCTCTCGAAAGTTAGTGGCAAGTTATACTACATTCATTGGTTAAACAATGAATGATCACATCAAATTATAGGTGATCGTGAGCTCAAAAATACATTTATTCCAAGTGATATCATATAGGTGCAAGAAAGAGGTGTTTGGGAGATTAATTACAATTTTAGTATCCAACACCTAAGTAGATTTGAGAGAGGTAATCCTCATCAATAGTAGGGAGAAAATGTAATGGTGATCACCATCAACACTAGGCTGTTCAAAAAGCTCGTGGGTCGAAACTTGCTCGGATTTAGCTCGAAAAAAGCTCGTTCGATGTGGCTTGGTTTGAAAGTGAGCCGAGCCGGCTCGGTTAGAAAGTAAGTCTAGCTCGGCTCAGCTCGTAACGAGCCGAATTGGCTCACATACCAGCACGGCTCGACTTAGCTAGGATTATTTTACTTTTAATATATATTATTTTTATATACATTATAATATATCACAAAAACTGATAATTATTTATATGTGATCCGGAATGTAATTTGATATCTATACCACATTTAAAGGTTGATTATCATGCTAATGAACTTAAATTTGTGAGTGCATAATGTCTATCACTTCCGTCAATCACGTGTCGTAGATTAATCAGATGAAACAAGACCGGTGCTGAACAACTAGATGATAAAGGTGTTAGTCCATTCGGACGGATGGACACAAAGTCTATCCGAACGAATGCACCATCTGTACATCCGGATAGTATAGTTTTAGTCCATCCGTCCGGATGGAGTCCATCCGTTAGGATGATGAGCCCGGATGAAGGCTGCCTATAAATAGGAGTGTAGGGTCTTGTCATTTGATAACTTTTGTGACTTGAGTGGGGTAACTCTGTCCGTTTGATTTCGTAGTTTTGTATTGTCACATTATCAATAGAAATCAACTTATAATTACGTCTTTGTGTTTAATCCACACACGTGATTGGATTCTGCACAACTCACCTGTTCGTACGCATTCAACGGTAAAGGAATCAATCCAGGATTCGAATCCACAAGTGGTATCAGAGCTGCTGATTGTTTGCTCCGACTGAAGACACGAAGATTGAAGCTTATTCATCATCATCAGAGCCGAATTCATCATCTTCTACTCATTTCTTTTTCTACTCATCTTCTACACATACTTTTTGAACTTAAATCTCAGATTTACAAAGATTTCACGGTTAAAATTCGCCAAATTTTGAATATGTTGTGTGAAAACCAGTTTTAATCAATCCTTCAAAGTTTCAGTTCAAAATTCTAACAAAAACAACCTCAAATCTTTGAAAAACATGATTGTTCTTGTTCAGGTGTATTCGAACGGATGCACTTAGTCCATCCGTCTGGATAGCCATCAAGTCCATCCGCCCGGATAGACTCATTTCTCATCCGGACGACAAAGTCCATCCGGACCAAAGCCCATCCGGATCATAGATAGTCAAATACTTTGTATTGTTTGTTTTACAAAGTTTGATCAAGTGTTTGATTGTGTGTTTGCCGGTAATCATGGCTGACGAAGTTTACAACGAGTTTTACAATGCATTCACTTCTGATTCATCTGAAACAACAACAACCGCACCGAAAACCGTTTCGAAAGCGATTACTGAGAATCTGAAACATGAAAATTTTTTAAGGAACTCACACTAAACCACTAAAACTTAATAACATTGAAGATTATAATTGGTGGAAAGAAAGGTTTATTAACTGGGTAAAAGCTTACGCACATGATTGTTGGTTTTATCTAGAATTTAGATATAAAAGACCGGTAAATGACAGAAATGAAGAAATTCCATTTACAAGTTTTAGTAAAGAAGATAAACAAACATTTTCTGATGAACAAAGAATGAGTGCTTTAATTCAACAGTTAATTAGAGATGATATCTCTGCATTACTGAATCATGATGGTTCATCGAAATATGTGTGGGAAGCATTACGTGTGAAAGCTGAGGGAGGAAAGAAAATCAAGAAAAATAAAATTTCATTACTAAAAAAGGAATTTGATTTGTTTGAATGTATGAAGGAGAGAATGTGAGATAAATGATTGAGAGATTTTGTCATTTAAAGATTGAACTTGAGAGGTTTGGAATTACGAAAACTTGGGAAGAAGTTTTTGACAAAGTGATTGAAGCGTTACCATGTGTTGATGATTGGCAGAATTTTGTCATGATTTTGAAAAATGATTCAAGATTTGATGATTTCACCCTAGATAATTTGATTGAGAGAATTGAGGGACATGAGCTGGAGTTAAAAAAAACAAAATAAAATCAGCAATTCAACTTACAAGCAGAATGTGAGCCTTTACTACAGAGGAAATTTACCTTCAACCAATCAATCGTCTAAGCCGGGTACAGCTTTTAGTGTTGAAATGTCAAAGGATTCACAGAAGAGTTCATCAAGCTATGACCCAGGTTATCATTCTTCTTCATCAGCATCAAACATAGCAAAACCTGATGAGATTCATTGTAACATTGCTTTAAAGTTGAAAAATTCTCCGACAATGAGTATCAATGCTGCCAAACAATAGATGAGTTTCTTAGCATCGATTCTGGAGTCATATGAGAGTTTGGTAGTGGGGAGAATCGGAAACCCTGAAATGACAAAAGAAGATTATGACCAGATAGACCCAGAGGAGATGGAACTTATAGATATCAGATGGTGTTTAGCGAGTGGCATTAGAGGAGCGCAACGGTTTATGGAGATCATAGGCAGGCAATGTCTAGAAGGTTCAAACACAAAGATGGGATTTGACAAGTCAAAGGTCACATGATTTCGGTGTAAGCAGAAAGGTCATTTCAAAAGAGAGTGTGTCAACCGGGAAGTAGTTGATCATGTCAATCCATTTCATGATAATTACTATAAGAAAGCCATTTATCATCAAAACAGTGACCAATCGTCAAAGCCGATTCAAAAGCAAATTGCTGAAGGGTCTTCTACAGGAAAGAAACAAGCTATGGTGACGATTCATGATAATGAAGGGTTCGACTGGAGCAAATATATACCAGAAGAAGAAAAGTTTGCAATGATGGCCGAAGTGAAAACGAAAGAGGAAGTTCTTAAAGAGAAAACATACAGAGAAAGACGGTTTGTAGATTACAGAATTGATAAGATGCAAAAAGAGTACGATGAAGCTAGGAGGTTTGGTAGACGGGACAAGAAAAAAGAATGCTACATCAATCACAAAGGAGATCCAGTTGTTGATTCAAGCAAAGTGGTTTACAAAGATGTACTTGGAGTCATTCATCTGTCCGGCGAATATTATTATAAGATAGAAGCAGATAAAGATTATCTCAAAAAGCTGGATAAGATAATCAGAGATGTAATGACAGTAAGTTTGAAGAAGAGACGGAGAGAGAATGAAGAACAGTGTTGAGAAGCTGGTGTATGAGTTGACGAAGACTTTAGAGGAAGGCAGTGATGAACAGAAGGATGAAGAGGTGAAGAAAGAAGAAGGAACTGGTGAAGAAAAACAGGAGATATTGATGAGAAGCTGGAGAAGCAGGTTAGTAAGGCTGTTGTTGAAGAACAGCAGGAAAAGTAAGAAGATCAGAAGCAGACGGCAGAAGAAGCCGAGGTGCCAACTATTGAGGTAACAACTAAACCTGAAATTTCTGAAGCATTAAATAAAACTGTTGAACAGTACAAGAAATGCATGGAAACGTGCAGTGCTTGTACTAAAAAAGATGAAAAATTCAGAACCAGAGACATAGAATTTACTAAAATTGAAACAGTTTTCAAATATAAATGTAAAGATATGTTTGAAAAAGAAAAAGGCTTTGATAGATAACGATGAAAAGCTGACACAAAAATGTAAAGTTTTGGAAAAATAAAATGAGTTTCTGAAACAAAAGTGTTCAACAATGATAGAACAATGTGCTTAAAAAGAAAATGCGGTTCGAGAAATGAAAAAGAAATATGATTAAATAAAATTGGCATATCATATTATAAAAGAATCATATGAGGCAGTGAAAAGCCAAATGAAACTTGTTCAATCTAGATTGTCATAGTGTTCTGAAACATCACAAACGCTTAAACAACAGTATGAAATAAAACAACAAGTTGTAAATTCATATATTGAAGAATTTGCCGAGCTTAAAGATAAAATGGCTGATTAAGAACAAGATAATAACAAGTTGCATAGCTATCACGCTTCATCATATATTCTTGAACGTATTTTCAACATAAAACCGGATGATAAAGATTCTGAGAAAAACAAGAAAGGAATCGGTTCAGAATATCATCAGGTTCCACCGCCGTTTGAGAATAAGTTCACATTATATGATGACGAGAAGGTGGAAAAAGCTTTCAACATGGTTGATCAATTGCCAGAAAATATTGACGTAACCTATTCCAAATCTGATGATACTGGTGATTCAGGGGTGGTAGGTAAGTTTGTTGAAAGTGTTTTGCAAAATGATTCTACCAACACAGATAAGTCTGAATCACATGATGAAAATGAGGAAAGTTTCCATAAAATTTATTTGAAAAATTCAAAATCTGAGAAAGTTGTGAATGATGATACAAAAGGATTGGTTTATACCATGATTGGTTCAGACAAATTATTCTTGGATGTTGAACTTCCAATTCAAAATGTGATTTCAGATAAAATCAACAAAGTTTTCAAATTGGTAGAAATTGAAACGTCTGAAATTGCAAACTTTGCCGGAAAAGCGAGCAAGAAAACTTGTTATAATAAACCTGGTTACAAAAAGAAGAACACGAAAGCAGGGTTGGGTTATAAAAGTCATAAAAACAAAAACAAACGATTTGAAAAGCCAAATTATCAGAAAAAGATGAACTTTGTTCATGGAACAAGTTCTGAGGAAGAGAAAGAACTCAAATTTAGAGGACAATTTAATGATGAGTTCTATGCTCAGAAGAAACAACAACAACAGGTTAAAGATGTTTCAAAGAGAACATGTTTTAAATGTAATCAAACTGGACATATTGGTCGCAAGTGTCCAAATCTTAAACCTGTTTGTGTTGAGAAAAAGAAGTCTGATGTTGTGAATCAGAAGTCAACCAAGTTTGAATCAAAACAAACTTGGAAGCCAAAAAGATCCAAGTTTGAATAAAAACAAACTTAGAAACCAGTGACACCCAGATTTCGAACAACACAAAGTTGGAAAACAACTGTTGAAATGACAAAAAACCAAACCAGTTTTGGAAACCAAAAGTAGTTGTATCAAAACAAAACATTCAAAATGATTCAAAATTTTATCGAAGGAATGTTTCAAAACGGAAAATCTGGGTGGTCAAGCAACAAAAGGTTTCTGTTGATGAAAAAATTAAAGAAAATGCTTTTGAGAAAAATGAACGAAATTTTCCAGTTCTACTTGGGAAAATATATGTTCAGCTACCTAAGTCAAAGCAGGCTTGGGTTGCTTTGTTCAAGTAATTGAATTGTTTGAATGTGCATGTGCTCCTGAAGACAGACGAATGTCAAATCGAGGAGAGGAGCAATTTGGCACAGGAGGCTGCAGGTCCCTGCAATTGAAAACAGGGAGTTTATATGTTTCTGTAGATAAATAAACCATAAATCAAAAACCCTAAAAATTTAAAAATTTAAAATCCAAAAATATGTTTTTATTTTGTCAAAAATTGAAAAACGAAAAAATACGTTTTTATATTTGTTAAAAATCAAAAATTTGAAAAATGTTGATTGAATATTCCGAAACCCTCACGAATGAACAAATATGATTATTTCACAAGTAATTAAATGGTTTTAACATTGTTAAAAATCAGTGTGTTGTAAATCAAGGGGTATTTTCTGCAAAACAGAGTATGTGACGCATAAAATGGATGGCGAGACGAAGCTATCTGCATCGGGTTGTCAAATTTTTTAAATATGTTTTGAATTTTAGGGGGAGTAAAAATTTTGAAAATACAAAAACATTTAAAAATTTGAAAATTGCCAAAAACAATAGAAAATGAAAAATAGTTTTGTGTAAAAAGAGGAAATGATAGTATATCAGTAGACAGTCACAACACGCTAAATAAATGGAAAGTCAAATGTGATAAACGGTCTCACTGATGATATGCCAGTAGGTTTTTACACATTTAGTAGATTGATTTCGAGATAAAAACCTAAATATCAATATACTTGCTTATCTCGTGGGGAACATCTCTCGGATATATGGGTAACCCCCGAAATCTCGTTTGAGAAGTTGCCTGATTCTGAGATACTAGGTTTTTATACTGTTTGATATGTGGGGTATTATACCTGGTCTTCTGATTTTGCGTCAGCAATGGCCTAGATCTCGTATAATACTTTACGCGCTTTAAAAAGCTTTCCTCTGCATAAAAATTGAGAAATATCGAAAGATATAAATCAAGTGCAGTTGTAAAGAAGATCCCTAAGTGGGACACACCTAAAGTTGAGCCTTCATCTCTTTGACTGAATGGTAGTTCATACCTGAGCTCTCAAGGTCTCACACTAACCCAAAGTACAGATATCAATATAGTATATGTACTTGTAAGACTGAATCTAGGGAATCTTGATACGGGAGTATATTCTGAGGTGGGACACGCGAATAAGTTAAGTTCTTAAAACACTAATCTCGTATCTCGAATCAGTTCAACTTTGTGTGAAAATTTAAGTGGATCAGTATACTGAAAATCTAAGTGAATCATTTAGAACTTAAAGTGTTTATAGCTCAATGGTGCTAGTGATTTGTCATAAACTGATATGATCCTCTGACACAACTCAAACAAAAATATTGGTTGTAAATATTTCTTTACTGCTTTATATTTCAGAAAAATCACAAAAAGATTTTTGGAGTGTTTTAGCATAAACTTTGAAAAATTCAAAAAGATTTTGATTCTACTTTATTTTCGTCAACCGGTCTGAAAACTGAGTTTCAAAATCTGAGTATGCTGAACATATTTCTGGAAAATAAACAAGTTCATTAATTTGAAACTTGATGTTTTAATTGAAAATTTAAAAAATAGTTTGTGAAATCTCCAAGGCCATTAATTTGGACTTGGATGATTATTTGTGAGGATTTTGGATACTTAAACTGTCAAATATATAGGTGTTTGATAGGGGGAGAGAGCCAAGTTATTCCTGGAAAATTACATACTGTTACATTTACATTTAGAGCCAGGTTACTGATTTTGAATATTTAAAGTTAAGGGCCAGGCAATCGTTCTTGGAAGATTTTAAATACTTTTAAAAATTGTTAAATTTGAGCCAGGTTTTCGATCTTAGAATATTTTAAGCCAGGTCATCAATTCTGGAAAACCAAAAATCTTTCATTGTTAGATGTAAAATCCAGATTTCTGTGAACAAACGATGTCCTGTGCAGTCACATATTTGAAATGCTCCAGCTTATCTATGATTAATTGTTTAGAGCTAGGTTTTTGAACATAAACTTGAATTGTCGAATATCTTACAAAGAATTTGAGATATGCAGGTATTAATTCAGATTACGATCCCGGTAGCTGAGGCTAAGGGGGAGTCTGAAGACGAGCTCAAAGCAAGGGGGAGCTTACATTCAGATTACGATCCTGGTAGCTGAGGCTAAGGGGGAGTCTGAAGACGAGCTCAAAGCAAGGGGGAGCTTGCATTAAAAAAGTCAGGTAGCTATCCAAGAGGAGGTTGTAGAGCCAGTTGACGATCCTAGTAGCTGAAAGCACAGAAGCTTAAAGTAAGGGGGTCTGAGTTGAACGATAGGGGGAGTAAATAGAGCTGTTAGAGTATAAGGAAGAGTCAGTGGTGCTGAGAATGTCAACACTTCTTTAAGACTCAGAGAGAGAGAGAGAAAACAGAAAGCTACGAGATTGACTGCAGTAATATCCAAGGGGGGGTCTGTGAGTGCATAATGTATATCACTTCCGTCAATCACGTATCGTAGCTTAATCAGATGAAACAAGACCGGTGCTGAACAACTAGATGATAAAGGTGTTAGTCCATTCGGAGGGATGGACACAAAGTCCATCCGAACGAATGCACCATCTGTACATCCGGATAGTATAGTTTTAGTCCATCCGTCCAGATGATGAGTCCGGATGGAGGCTGCCTATAAATAGGAGTGTAGGGTCTTGTCATTTGATAACTTTTGTGCCTTGAGTGGGGAAACTCTGTCCGTTTAATTTCATGGTTTTGTATTGTCACATTATCAATAGAAATTAACTTATAACTACGTCTTCGTGTTTGATCCACACACGTGATTGGATTCCGCACAACTCATGTGTTCGTACACATTCAACGGTAAAGGAATCGATCCAGGATTCGAATCCACAATATTGTATTTCATTGAAATTAAGAACGTGTTTTGTGTTTTTAAACTTGATTTTGGCTTGTAATGTATTAGGTTGAGCTTATTTTGGATATGTTCTTTTGAATTATTGAATAATATTTTAGATTACTGAATTTTGAGAGCCATGTATTAATTTTTCTTTTCAAAATCAAGCCAAACCAAGCCGAGCCGAGCCAGCTCGGTTTATAATCGAGCCGAGCCCGAGTTTTGCCTTAGCTTGGCTCGGTTTGGCTCGTGAACAGCCTTAATCAACACTTAGTGAGATGGTTTTTTATCATTGATAACCATTGGAGTATTATCATGCCACCAACGGAACCACTCGATCATATCTATCTCCACTAGGCTATAATGTTTATACACCAATTTAGAAGAAACCCTATAAATCTAGAGAAAACTCCTTTTGGGAATCGAACCTATAACCTAATAGTCCCACAGACTTATAACATCCTCAAAATGACACTAGAATATAATGTCATGGACTAGTGAGATGGTTGTAATAGTGAGAAGTTGAAGATATGGCTGGTACCTTTTTATTGAGATCTATTTATTGAGATCTTTAAGATGTGATCAACATTAATTAATCTAAAGAACTATAAATCTTTAGGCTACTCGGTATGGGAAGATGGTAGTCTTTGGAGGATGACCCTTCACCTCAGCGGCACGTCATAGTCCTTGGAGGATGCTCCTCCAAGAATGGAACCAAGGAAATGGGTGATGGCCCTATCCCACCTAGTAATTTTTTTTTAATTTTGGCAAATTAAATATGCAATATATATATATATATATATATATATATATATAACTAAAATTAATTTAAACTCTAAAATAAATATAAATTCCAACGTTACATTAAAAAACCAACCTAATCTTAAAAAAATTATAAAAACTACTAGTCTTCATCCGACATGTCGTCATTAGGTTCGTTTTGTGCATTGTTCCAAATGTACTCCACCAAGTCCGCTTGTAGGTTTTGATGTGTGTACTCGTTACGTAGAGAGAACCTGTTTAAATCTTGTTGTTCTGCAGTCACTGGAACAGAACTCCCGTTAGGAGTGTTTTCGTCGTAGTCACAAATCGTGCTACATTCGTCTTCGATGATCATGTTATGCAGCAAGATACAAGCATACATAATGTATCGCAACCTCTGTGGTGTAAAAGAACGTGCTAGATGTTCAATGATATGCTATTTTTTGTAGAACCCCAAAACACTGTAATATCTTTTCTCGCCCCCTCTTGAAACTGGGCAAATTTATTTCTTTTATCCTCTGTCGGGTGCGGAATAGTTTTAACGATTATAGAGTACGTTGGGTATATTGCATCCGCAAGGTAGTAACCGCGTCTGTATTCCACCCCCGAAACCGTAAAACTGGTGTCTGGACCTGTTCCTGCTATTACATCGTCAAATATCTGTGACCGGTAGATGATGTTAAGGTCGTTAAATGAACCCATAAGAGATCCTGTGACGCAACAGCCTCTAGTATTATAGTTGGATGACCATGATCGCCCTAAGTATATTGACCTTGCTAGGCAGTAGGGCAGTTCTGCCATGGCCAGTGCATGCAATCAATGCTTCCGAGCATTCCTGGAAAACATGTCTTACTTCGTGTGCATGATATAATTTTTGGGCGTGTTTTCCTTTGGTTTCCGCAGATATTTCTTGCAATATAACTTCACGATCCATTCGCAAAACATGTGCAAATATTCACGTGAAGTTCTTTCGGACATCCTTAAAAACTCGTCCAACGAATCGGGTGCCGTCCCGTATGCCAGTTGGCGAATGGCGGCCGTACATTTCTATAAAGAGGTGTACGGACCCTAGTGTGGTATCGAAGTTAACCCAATCATATAATTATTATAAAAAAATTTAACACTGATTATTTTTTAATATACAAGTATATAACACAATTTATATAATTATTCTTTAGTCACTTAATTACTTAACCCAATCTAAAATATTTTTATTAACCCAAGCCCAATATAAAGAAATTTGAACTAAATAAAATAACCCAAATGCATCCACCCATTTCAATTCAAAATCCCGCCCAAAAAAACTCCTAGCGACTTGACGCCACTGCTCACGATTGGACGACTTTTTTTGCCGGAAAAACCAAAATTCCAGCAAGACTGACCCATATTATGGGCTAAGATGGCATAGGACACCACTCAACACCATGCGGTCTTACATACTATTAATTAGTAAATTATGTGAGCATAAAGGTATTGTACCTATGCTTGGTGAGTTTTTTAAAAGTGAGACATTATATTTTATTATTATTTTTATTTCTACTATTATTTATATTCTAATTTCTTTGTTTTTATTTTATTACTTATTTAAATTATGTATTTAATTTTGTAATTTATCTTTATGCAATTTTATCCGTTTCCATACACGACGCAATGTGTGTGTTTGTTTCAATGTTTTTACGTCTATTTTTTCTCGTTTAAAAGGTTCGTCTCAACTTGTTGTTCCTAAATCGACTAAGTTATTCTTTTATACGTTTTACGATTTCTTTGCGTTAACACGTCGCAATGGACATGTGCGGTACAACGTTTTTACGTCTACATTTCGCTTGGTATTACCTTTTTCATTTTTTATTTATTTTGTTTTACAAGTTTTTCCGGTATTGTTAGTCGACGACGGTAGTATAACATTGGTGCAACTTCGCAGGATTTTACGCCTTCGCAACAACAAAAGGGACTTAGTACTAGTTCATCAAAGTCTGTAGCGCCCCAATAATGAATCACATAACTATAAAACTAGATATTTGAACTTGCTTTATTTATTATAAACATACGAAATAGACTTTCTAGATAGGGACAACTTTGTAGAATAGTAACCAAGTTTTAAAAGTGTTACAACGAGGTCACTCAAGTTTTAAAAGTGTTACAATTAGGTCACTCAACATTCATTTTTCATTTAAATTAACAGTTTTTTCATCCATTTCATAAGTAACCATTGTGATGTGGATTTTTATTTCTTTTTTCCCTTATATTTGGTGCTAACTTCGAGTGATGACATGGATTGTAACTTTTTTTTAATTTTTAATGTAATTAAAGTGTTTTTATTTTTAATAAATAAAATTTCATATAATAATAATCCAACCCCAACATCTCATGCTTCATTTTTTTCTTGACACATAGAAAAAAAGGACATGACTCGATTTGAATATTAAGTTGTCTAATTGGGACAAAAATTATACGAATAGCCTAATTAAAACATTTTTAAAATTTGTTTACTATTCTGTGACACAAGTATAAAAGAGAAGTATATAAAGGAAACAATAAAAACAAGTATTAAATAAAAATGAATCTAGAGGTAGTGGTCAAGAGGGTTTTCTTCTTATAAAGTAAATCAAGCTCAAATTTTAGGGTTAGGAGTAATTTAATATTGTAACCTTTGATGTTAAAAAAATAAAGAAAAAAAGGTCTCAACAAATATGGTGTGGTTATAAGCATCTATGTTTAATTATAGAGGTAGATAGTTCAAATCTTGTAAGGTAATTATCAATATAAGTAATTATCAATACCTAATAATAAGTAATTGATGATGTCACGTATTATAGTTTTGTGAACCCGATTGATATTCTTTCTCTCACTTCTCTTGTTTTATCACTTTGTATTCTATCTTTTATTTTTGTAAAGAGTTAAATGTCATTTTAGTCCTTGTGGTTTGGGCCATTTTGTTAGTTTAGTCCAAATGTTTCATTTTTCGCTTGTGGGTCCAAAAAGGTTTTATCGTTGCCATTTTAGTCCACTGGGTTAACTTTGTCCATTATTTCCGTTAACGTGAAGGGCAATTCGGTCATTTTAAATGGGCGAATTACCCTTCTAGTTAACAGAGTTACATATAAAGTGACTGAATTGCCCTTCTCGTTAACAGAAAAAATGGATGAAGTTAACCCAGTTAACTAAAATGGCAATGGTGAAACCTTTTTGAACCCACAGGCGAAAAATGAAACATTTGGACTAAACTAGCAAAATTACCCTAACCACATGGACTAAAATGACATTTAACTCTTTTGTAAATATGTCTCATTTCAAAATATCGTTTTATAATTTCTAACTTTTTATTACTAACTATTTATAATTTTATTTATTTAATTTGTGTAATACATGAGTTTACCCAATAGTTATAACAAAAATACATATTAAAAAGGATGGGCAATGAAACATAGTTATTATTAAATAGTAAGTTTTATTTTCAGCACTTATAGAGTAAATATATGCCTTTAATATATTTAGTTTTCACTTAACTTGTTTTTGTCTTAAATAACTTGTGTTCGTTAATAATTTAAGAAAAACGAAACAAAACTAACTACGTATATATGTTTAATTTTTTTCTCGACATTCTGGTTTAACGTTTGTTTAAAACAGAGTCGTATTCAAAATAAAGTATTTTTTGGTATTGTAAACTATAATAATTTCCTGTATTGTACCTGTCACACCCCGATATTTATAGCTCATCCCGGTGGGCCCGGGTGGGGAGTATTGTGACGTAATATTGGTATCATCATAGACACAAACATAGATAGCACAGGGGAAGTCTTGGATTTAAAATATTATTACAAACTCAAATGTCCAAATGTTCAAAATAATATACAGACGGTTTGTAATAAAGATCCACAGGCGGATCATAAAATGTACAAAAGTGAGATCAACAGACTACTAGGCTTTTTGCAAAGGAGTTGCAAATTCCTCACTTCCGGCATAATTACGTATCCTTACACCTGTAACTTAGTCTTTTCAAAATACGTCAGTTTACACTGGAAAATACAATCAACCGACTCATTTTGAAAACATTTTCAAAATCATTTTAAGTGCACAAGGCACATGATTTTATAAAATAACTTTGGACAGTTCAAAATGATCTTATATACAGTTTTACATGCCTGTCAATACATATGAGGCCCATTACTAAACACTGAGACATGACTAACCGACACGCCACTTAAACCCACAAGGGGTATCCCCACGTATTGGGTAAGAAAAACATTTTATAATAGCATTAGCATCTGTCAGGTGTATGCCTACACCCCGTGCTCAGTCATGGCCATTAGCAACTTAAATGAGTCAAGGATATCCAGGGCACGGTCACGTTAACCCCAATGTTTAAGTTACCAGGAAAAACAGATTAAAACGGGCCATGCAGATTTTGTAGTCACAATCCAACATATGATCACATACCCGACCAAGCGGTAATAATTTACCGTATCCCATGCCTGTACAGGGAAAAAAGGTTAAGAGTATTTACCTGGGCTAAAACTCGTCTTATAAATGCAAGAATTATAAATAGCTCAGCAGTTAATCAAATAACTAAGGTAGGTGGCAATTTACCGGAAGGCCCTAGTCTGGAATGATGGTATAAATGACCAATTAGAATGTCAACGGGTCTTATTCAAGCCATAGACTTGGACCGGTTAACTTAAAAGGTTGAAAACGGTACGATACGCTTGATTAAGCGGTGACCGGAATAGACTGTGGTTTAAACCCAACAAGTACTAAGACTTGTATAATATGAGTAAAAAATTTACATTCTGGAATTTGAACTAAAAATGATAAGGATTGGCCCGTTTCGTTAAACTTACGTAAACTAGTTACATAAGCTTAACCGTACGCGTATAAGCGATATCGGGTAACCGGATGAGTCATGAACAAGTTCTATATGCCAATATACTTTAAATAAGTTGTAACATCAGCAGGTTAGCAACTTATATGCCCATGAAGGTTTTAAAATTAAAATATGCCTCATAAAGGCATTTTAGTCATTATGCGACGTATTATAAGAACTTGCGTATAAACTGATATTATAAACATGATCATTCTGTAAAAATAGTTTATTTATGACATAATATAAATAAGTAATCAAACCTACGTGAGTTTTATGATTTAAGACCAAACTATGCACCGTGTGGGCATTTTGGTAATTATATACATAGTTTGAGAACTTATTTCAAAATCTGAGTTAAGATAATGTACCTACTACGAAAGCATCTTAAATATGTTATAATATCAGTCGGTATCAAGTTTTGATTGATAGTTATGGTTTAAAACCATACTATGCGCCAAAAGGGCGTTTCGGTCATTAAATAAAATAATATACGATCTTTAATCAAAACTCAGCTTATGATCAGTTTCGTAACATCAAAATATGTTAATTATACTAACATATCAGTAGGTAAATCATTTGCAAGTTCGTTGTTGATTAAAACCATGTTTATTGCAAAAAGGGCATTTTGGTCAAAGGTGGCAAAATATAGAAACTTGCATATAGACTCAGAATCTGATTATGATCATGTAATATAACCTCAGAGGGTTATGCTACATTAAAATACGATCATAATGCAACCTTAATTCAGTAGCTAACTAGAATCAAAAGTCAAAGTAGAAGTCAAACTGCTCGACTTTTAGTTGCGAACAAACCTTATAACTAGAATTGATGGGTTGAACATGTTCATACATGTTCTAAAATTAATTACCAACTTGTTTAAGTGTCAAAACATGATTTATAACAAGCATATGATCAGATTATAACATTTACGAAAACTGACCCGCTTGACTTTTTAAACAGTAAAACTTTGACCCGTCAATTGACCTAGTTAACGTGATTTTCAGGAGGTGCCCTTTTGAGGGATTAACACCTACTTAATTATGATCAGGTAGCCGTGTTCGAATCAAACAATGGCTGGACCATAATGGTCTAAACCGAAAGTCAAAGCAATTATCAAAATTGCTTGACTTTCGGCTTTTAAAACCTACAAAAGTAAAAAGCTCAGGAAAGGAACACTTACAAGTGATCCCTAAATGAACTTGAACTGATTTTGGATGCTCCTAAGGACTAGGAACTTCCAGAGAGGAGATAAAAGTGTTTTTAAGAATGGTGTAAGAAATATGTTGCAACAACACTTCTATTTATAGTATTGGAGCTTGAAGGAGGTGGTTCCATGTGTTAGCAGGAGTTTGAGGGTGAGGACAAGTGTCCTAGTATGTGGCATAGCAGTCTTAAAGTCCCATGTTTCGAGTTAGTGGTTTTGTGCACTTTTGTTTGGGCTCCAAGAAAAATTTTGTCGTTGTGCACTGTTTACGGACCGTAAAGGTCCTCCTTTGCAGTCCGTAGAGGATGGGCGACCAGAATAAAACAACCAGCTTTGCGGACTATATAGACATATTGTCTACGGTCTGCATACGACGAGCAGGGACCATAAATTTCACATGTTGTCACATTCAGTCCCTTCTCCTTCAAACTTTTATATATCATCATAATTGGTCCCTCTCATCCAATAATTGGCACACATGAGATTACGGACACGATCGTATAGCATCAAGCTTGCAATCCGTAAAGGGTCACTCAGAGGCATAGATTCAACATGTTGACACCTTTAGTCCCTCCACATTCATACTTTTCATAATTAGCAAAATTGGTCCCTCCCAACCAACATTAGGCATAATTGGGAATAGGGACACGTGTCAGTACATTACTCGACACGAATTTATGAGGTGTTACATCCTCACCCCCTTAAAAGAAATCTCGACCTTAAGATTTTATTCAAAAAGATGGGGGTACTTTTGTCGCATAGTGGACTCAACCTCCCATGTATATTCGGGGCCTCTACGGGCATCCCATTTAACCTTCACAATAGGTATATACTTTTGTCGGAGCTTCTTAACCTATCGATCCTCGATCAAAATTGGTTTCTCAACAAGCCTCAGTTTCATCGACTTGCACATCATGATGTGACATTGCTAGCGACTCATCGGCTAGATATTTCTTTAAATTACAGATGTGGAACACATTGTGAATTCCACTAAGATCTTCCGGCTGGTTTAGCTTATAAGCTACAGAACCGATGCATTCGATTATCTCGAATGGTTCAATGTATCTTGGGCTTAACTTGCCCTTCTTTCCAAAGCGCATCACACCTTTCCAGGGTGATACCTTCAGTAAAACCTTGTCCCCTACTTGGAACTTAAGAGGTTTGCGCCTCTTGTCAGCATAACTCTTTTGCCTATCTCTGGCAGCTTTGAGACGGTCACAGATTTGTATAATCTTATCTGTGGTCTCCAGGACAATCTCTGGTCCTGATAGTTGGGCTTCCCGAACTTCGGCCCAACAAACGGGTGTTCGACAATTTCTCCTATACAAGGCCTCAAAAGGAGCAGCCTTGATGCTCGTATGATAACTATTATTATAGGATAATTCAATTAGGGGGAAATGGTCATCCCAACTACCACCCAAGTCGATCACGCATGCCCTAAGCATGTCTTCCAAAGTTTGGATTGTACGCTCACTCTGTCCATCTGTCTGAGGATGGTAAGCCGTAATGAAATTTAATCTGGTGCCTAATGATTGCTGGAAACTTTTCCAAAAATGAGATGTGTATCTAGTATCTGTATCGAATACAATAGATACCGGCACGCCATGCAGGGACACAATCTCGTCCTCATATAACTTTGCCAACTTGTCGGAGCTATACGTCTCCTTTATGGGCAAAAAAATATGCTGACCTAGTCAGTCTATCCACGATGACCCAAATTGTGTTAATACCACATTTGGTCTTAGGTAACTTGGTAATCAAATCCACCGTTACCATATCCCACTTCCAAGTAGGAATTTCAAGCTGTTGTAGCAGTACTGACGGCTTTTGATGTTCAGCTTTAACTTGCGAACATGTCAGACATTTGCTACACAGGTGACAATGGATTTCTTCATACCCATCCACCAATAATTCCTTTTCAGAACTTGATACATCTTGTCACCTCCAGGGTGAACAGAGTATTTGGAACTATGCGCTTCCTGGAGGATTAGAACTCTAAGTCCTCCAAAGACTAGAACCCAGATTCGAGCATTAAATCTAAGAATTCCATCTTTCCGATGTGACAAATGATCAACAGTTCCACCAAATCCTTCACTAGGAAGGTTAGCCTTCAACAGGGCTTGGTTCTGCGTATCCAATAGCTTCTCATTCAAGCTGTTTCTGAGCTCAATGCTATTAGCATTAATCCTAATTGCTTTAACCCTTTCATTGCGACTAAGCGCATCAGCAACTACATTTGCTTTACCGGGATGATAGCGAATCTCGCAATCATAGTCATTAAGCGTTTCCATCCAGCGGCGTTGTCTCATATTCAAATCCTTCTGGTTGAACAGGTGTTGGAGACTCTGATGATCAGTGTATATAATACACTTCATTCCATACAAATAATATCTCCATAACTTAAGTGCGAATACAACGGCACCCAACTCCAAGTCGTGGGTGGTGTAATTCCTTTCATGCACCTTTAGTTGTCGTGATGCGTAGGCAATCACCTTGCCTCTCTGCATAAGTATAAAACCCATACTGGTGTGCGAAGCATCACAATAGACAACAAAGTCCTCAATACCCTCAGGTAGAGTTAGCACTGGAGCATTGCTCAACTTGTGCTTCAGAATCTTGAAGGATTCTTGTTGCTTTGGACCCCAGTTGAACTTAATATTCTTATGGGTCAAGGTAGTCAAAAGAGTGGCTATCCTCGAGAGGTTCTCAATGAACCTCCTATAATAACCGAGCAATCCTAAGAAGCTACGAATCTCAGAAGGTGTCTTTGGTGCTTCCAAGTTCATGATGGCTTCAATCTTGGCGGGAACCACCTGGATACCACGCTCACTAACCACGTGTCCAAGAAACTAGACTTCTCGAAGCCAGAACTCACACTTGGAGAACTTAGCATAAAGCTTCTCCAGCTGTAATAGCTCAAGGATACACCGAAGATGTTTCTCATGATCAGATTGATTACGAGAATAGATAGGTATGTCATCTATGAAGACGATGACAAACATATCTAGATACGGCTTGCAGACTCTATTCATGAGATCAATGAATGCTACAGGTGCATTAGTGAGCCCGAAAGGCATCATTAGAAACTCATAGTATCCGTATCTCGTCCTGAAGGTAGTCTTTGGAACATCTTCACTCCTGACCTCCAGCTGATGATAACCTAACCTCAATTTGATCTTAGAGAAGTAGCTAGCCACTTGTAGTTGGTCGGACAAGTCGTCGATCCTGGGCAGCGGATAACGATTTAACGATTCTTGATCGTTATCTTGTTAAGCTCACGGTAGTCAATGCACATCCTCATTGAACTGTCTTTCTTCTTGACAAACAAGATGGGAGCTCCCCAAGGTGATGAGCTAGGCTGAATGAAGCCTTTCTCCAAGAGCTCATCAAGTTGGGTTCTCAATTCTTTCATCTCTATTGGCGCCAACCGATAAGGAGCTCTAGCAACAGGTGCAGCTCCGTGTAGGATGTCGATCCTAAACTCCACTTGCCTCTTCGGAGGTAAACCGGGTAGTTCTTCAGGGAAGACATCAGGGTATTCAGCAATGTCAGAGATATCTTCTATCTTGGGCTTTGGTTCATCTACTGTCACCTGTGCCATGTAGATGACACATCCGCTCTTCAGACACTTGGATGCCTTGAGTAGAGACACCTTCTCAGGCAATCCATAGTGTATATCTCCTTGAATGGTGAGCATTTCACCAGAAGGGGTTTTAACCTCGATGAGTTTCTTATCGCAGACAATGCGGGCTTGGTTATGCGATAATCAATCCATGCCTAGAACTACATCGAAAAAGATTCCAGGATCCGGTAGGTTTGATGGAGTTTTAGTCCCGAAATAACCGGTTCGGTGGGATATTATTAATAAGAAAGGAGTAAAAGTAGAAACGACACCGAACAGGTTAATTTAAACTGGTTTCTATTCAATGATTTGAAGTTACATACCCGCGAAACCAATTGGACAACATCTCCCCTATGGGAACCAAAGCTTATCCAAATGAGAAACCCCTCATCCCTATATATAGGCATTGTCCACCCGTGATTACAAGTTCATGAGGATGGACTTTAATAGCGAATGAACCTTAGGGACGGATGGGCTTTTACTGACAGAACTGATGTCCATTTGCACGGATGGACTCCATCCGTACGAATGTACATTTTTATCACAAAACCTTGTTCGTATTCACACTATTCTATATAATATTCAACACACGCTCTATCTAGCCTATTCACATAGTGGTGGACATACGAAATATGCACCAACAAATTCCCCCTTGGCCATCACTGTCGAATCGTGTCTTTGGAAATCTAGAGCCATGTTATGAATATTCTGCAACTTCAACCAGGTATCTTGAAATCCTCGATTGATTCCCCCTTGATTGATGATCCGGGCTTGCATTATCTTCTTTATTCACAAATTCCCCCTAAAATAAATCTTCAGGTATTTGTTTGCACAGTTCACGACTCCTCCTCTGATTTCCAAAACTGCAATCTTCATGAATAATCACCAACTTGAAACTAATCAATGCAGCTTCTCTGTTTCGGCTTTAACCACATCCGCGTTCGGTTTTGATTTACCATTTCAGCCCCATCGATCGCACATTCCGCCTGATTGATCTTTTAATGTTCAAAAACCCAACCGATAATTGATAGAAACTTCGAACACTACACCAATAACCTTCAAGTTTATGAATACCCACGAAAATCTGAACTCCTATTTTCCGTAATCACCTTTAAGCACCTTCCTGAATGATAGATCCGTATAAACGGTAATCTCCACAATCAGCAAATCTTCATCGGATAACAAATCATCTGGTAACGCATTCAGATCTCATAAACATTCATCCATGATAAGATTCACATTCTTCCTCTTCAGCTACGATAACAGATATATAGTCTTCTCCGCTAGTTCCGGCAGCAACTTAACCAACAAACATCATCATTCCCCAGCGGTTAGTCCGAAAAAAAATTCATCTGCTCGAAGATTAACCATTCTGACACTTTAGACTATCACACGTCTGTGACATCTTATAAGTATCCACAATACAGATCATCTCTTGATGCTAATCCTACTGACCGGCTTGACGAAGACCCGGGACTCAAACCCTAAGACGTCAATCTGACCCAGACCTATAGATTCTGATATTCCAATGATCACGAATTCACGAATCCAGGCCTTATGCATCTCTAGACAATCCTGAAGTCGGAACCACCCGAATGCTGTTGCACTGTCATGAATTTCAAAAATGCTAGAATTTCAATATGAAATTTTTATTCCCCCTCATTTTTGAGAATTCTGACGTTTTATCACTGAACTCCCCCTCAACTTGACCAATCCAGTCCTCTTTTATCTCTGAAAAACTTGACTATACTAAGAATATGACAGTTTTTTCCCCAAACGTCAGTTTTTCATCATTGCGGATTTTTCGTAACGGCCCATTAGTAGTCAGATAACCCAGAGATAATCATTCTACACCAGTATCATGACTACCCCACTAATTTCCACAATCTGTGATCGCATCATCATATCTGTTCTTTGAAGCCCCGGACGATGTCTCCAAACAACCCAGCTTGATCGTTTAAAACTCGAAAAAAATTTCAATCACCAATTTTTTTCAGGAGACTCATCTCGTCATTGTGATAAAAAAAAATTCCATTTTTTAGGCATTTGCTCATTCGTGCGAATGGAGTAGGTCTATCCGTGCGAATGAACTAATTTGGAATGAATTGACAATAAGTCGATCCGTGCGAATGTACACATCCACATTCGTAAAATTTGATATATCCACATCCGTGCGTACCTGCACATCCTCTCGAAAATGTCTGACCATCTCACGAACATTTCCAATCACATTTTTCGATCCAAAATCTTTATTTCTGTGAATTTCATAATGACACTTCACATGATTGTGCGAAAATCAATCACGAACATTATTATATCTTCAATTTCAAATTCTATCCGTGAATTGACCTTCAATTTGATGTTTAATATGAAAACAAGAAAAAATTCCAAATTTCATCAGCGTTGGTGATTCAATCAACTGTTAGATCAATTGAATCTGTACCGTAGCTCTGATATCAATTGTGATTCAAGGATCTGGTAGGTTTGACGGAGTTTTGGTCCCGAGATAACCGGTTCAATTGGATATTATTGATAAGAAAGGAGTATAAGTAGAAACGACACCGAACAGGTTAATTTAAACTGGTTTATATTCAATGATTTGAAGTTACATACCCGCGAAACCAATTGGACAACATCTCCCCTCTGGGAACCAAAGCTTATCCAAATGAGAAACCCCTCATCCCTATATATAGGCATTGTCCATCCGCAATTACAAGTTCGTGCGGATGGACTTTAACAGCGAATGAACCTTACAGACGGATGGGATTTTACGGACGGATCTAATGTCCATTCGCACAGATGGACTCCATCCATATGGACGTACATTTTCATCACAAAACCTTGTCCGTTTTCACACTATTCTATACAATATTCAACATACGCTCTATCTAGCCTATTCGCACAGTGGCGGACATATGAAATATGCACCAACATCGAACCTTGCCAATTTCATTGGCAGAATAGAGATAGGAATAGAATGATTCTTAATAGATATGGAACATCCATCAAGAATGGAAGACATGGTTTCTATGGTTCCATCGGCAAGTTCTGCTGCATAAGTAATATTTAGAGTTCTTATGGGCAAGTTTAATAGTTTTCTAAACTTATGGTCTACGAAAGACTTATCAGCACTGATGTGTGTAAAATGCAACATATAAATTACATCAAATGAGGCATAAAACTAACCCTTTTTTAGTACTAATGTTGGAAAAAGTGTGCTTTTGTCTTCCTTTTGTATTTTCAGGACTAAATGAGCGTAAATGAACAAAAGATGCAAATATGCAGCAAAATCTAACATAATTACAAGAAAGGAACAAACGTGGCATGCCCGACCCCTCGACAACATCTTCCCAAGCAAAAACAAGCAAATAGAACTCTGAACACGCCCCATGCCCAGCGGACACGGGGGCGTGCTCAGGTGTCTGCAGAAAAGACAAAGCTATAGAAGCTTCTATTTCCCGACACGGGGGCGTGCCCAGCTCAACACGACCGTGGTCAATGCTAAGATTCGTAGAATCCAAGCAAATCTTGATAGTACAGATACGCTTCTGCACACGGGGCCATGCCCAGCGGACACGGGGGGCGTGTGGAGCTAATACAGACAAATTGCAATTAATGAAGAAAGAGAAAGTGGATGGACACGGCGCCGTGTCCGGGCTTCTGTGCAGGCTATAAATAGAGGTGTTTGGTTCACTTCAAAGGCATCCCTTGGCAAACCACCTCTCTCCCACTTCACCAACACTCCACCACCATCACAACACCCACATCCACCACCATCATCCATCATAGAGTGTGTGTAGTAGTCTCGGGATCCAAGATTGATAGTAAGAGTTCTTGACAATCAAAAGCCATGTTTGCCTAAGTCTCTAACATCACTTGGTGAAGACAAGCATTTAGTGTAATACTTTTGTTTTTTATTCTTTTCGCACTTTTTATTTGGTTTTATATTAATGACTTTAATAACTAGTTTCTTATGTTGAAGGTGAAACTTCCTTATCATTTGTCCGTGGTGTCTTGGCATTATTTTACTGTCTATATAAAATAAAAGATTTACACCATTCATATCTCTACGGTCTATATAGAGATATGTTGGCTACCTGGTCAGGGGTTAAGGGAATGGTTTGGTAAGCTTCTTGCCTTGTTCAGTTTATAGATCCTGCAAGGACCTGGGTCAAGCTTACTAGGACCTCCTTCAATACGCACTGGTATTGGATGGCGGGGTGCGAATGGCTTGATCCCCTCATATGCAAACTACTATTAATACATTAACCCGGCTACTTGGGATTGTATCCCTGCTGACTCAAACCACTTAGCCGAGGGTAACGTCACCTTCAAAAGAGGGGCCTACCACATTACGCATTAATAACTTAATTAATTATCTTCCAATATTCCAACCCTTTAGGATTGTATCATTGCTGACTCAAACTACTGGGTTGAGGGTAACGTCACCTTCAAAAGAGGGGCCTACTACTATAACTAAGATAATCTCTTAAAGTGCAAAAGTGCGGAAATCATCAAAGGTTACACTACAGGCGAGTCGGATCCAAGTGATTCATCTTGTCTATCTGTTTTTTTTTATTTTTTTTTTCAGCATTTTTAGTTTTTATTTTTCATGTTAAAACCTTTTTCTAAAATTTTGATTTGATTAGACGTTGAGGATAAACCGGTACTAAAAGCTCTTGTGTCCTTGGACGACCTCGGTATCTTACCAACGCTATACTACGCTCACGATGGGTGCACTTGCCCCTATGTGTGTTTGGTGTAAGTAAAATATCGTGTTTTATAAATTTAAAACTTGACTAAAGTGTTAAAAAGGGCTTAAAATATAACTAAAAATTATATAACACACCGCACACATCAGCACCCGAATCAAACAGAATTCTAGCAAAGAATTCATTGATAAGGAACGTACCCGTTATGACATTATTGTCATTGACGGCCTCACTAGCATTCATTTGAAAGGTCCTAGCATTTCCTTTCTTTGCCCCACCAGGCTTTGAAGTTCCTTCCTTGGCATCCTTTGGGCAGTTTGTCTTCATATGGCCCTTCTCGCCACAACTATAGCAGACAACATCCTTAAGATCCTTACAGTCTAAGGTCTTGTGCCTTGTCTTCCTGCATATCTCACAAGGCTTGGCCTGCTGATCAGAGCGACATTGTCCCCGATGCCTTTGGTTGTAGGTCTTGCAGACGGGTCTCTCATCAGACCCTTGCTGGTTCTTCTTCTTGAACCCAGACTTACCTTTCTTCTTAGACTTCTAGGAGGTGTCCTCCTCCCTCTTCCTCCTACCATCGGTCTCAGTTCAGACCGATTTTTGTCTTACCGCATCCAGGGTTAGGGACAGTGCTAGGTCCACAGCAGACCGGTAAGAGGTAGGCTTTGAAGCCTTTACCACACCCTTAATTTCTGGTGCTAGACAACCAATGAAACGCGCAACACGTTTGGACTCTGGAGTGATCAGGTTGGGTACTAACCTTAATAGAGAGTTGAAGTCGGTCACATATTTCCGACAGTCCAAGTTCCTCATAATAAGAGTCAGAAAATATGACTCTACTTTCTCTACCTCATATGGTGGGCAGTAAGTCTCCTTTATAAGGTCCACAAACTTGGACCATTTAAGGTTGTATAGGGATATCTTCCTCGTGGACTGAATCATGGCCTTCCACCATGTGAGGGCATCGCCCTTAAATGATTGTGAAACAAACTTCACAATATCCCTTTCAGCACAACCGCTGATGTCCACAACGGTCTCCATCTCATCTAGCCATCTCATGGCATCAATCGCCCCCTTCTCTCCGTTGAAGTGCCAAGGCTTACAAGAGACGAAATATTTGTATGTACAACCGTCCCTAGAATGTAACGCCCCGCATTTTGATGCTTCTTATTTTTAGCAAGTCTCGTCGTACTTCCTATCTATTGACTCTTGTACCCTCGTTGTATCCTACTTGCGTTCTACTGTGACTCGAGACGACTGATCATAATGAGAATGAAGCTATTTTAATCATAATTGTGTCAATCTATGTGCAAACTATTATTCTATGTGATACTTCTTAAATGAGAACGACATATTTATCCTAGATTCTTGACTCTTTGTTATGACTTGATACTTAATGCACGAGAAGCTAATTTAACGCGAACTTGAAACGCGTGTCTACTTGTTTACTAATGTTATATGTGGTTGATAAACTCTAAACTTACCCTCTCGCTAAAATACTTAAAATACTCCCACTAACTAGCGCAACAAAACACGTCTAACGAGCATCCTACACGCGAACGAGGAATTGGTTGCACAAGACAAGTTGTTCGAACGAAGCCAGCCGGCTTCGTACGAAGGCAGGCTGCTTTGAACAAAACCCCCTTGTTCGAACCCAGCTCCTCTATAAATAGAAACCTCACCATTTCATTCACTTGCTGATTTCATACCGAAACGCTGCTGAATTGCTGTCCGATTGTTTTCAAGTAAGATTTACCATTTTTACATGATTACACAAAGTTTTCCACTACGATTTTCCACATGATTCACCTCGATTTCATCCAAACTTTAGAGTTTTTACCTAAAAATTCATATTTTTCACTTAGACTCTATCTTTTTTTCATCTTCACTTCTCTGTTTTTCATCAAATCTTCATCTTTTTCATTAAATCTTCTCATTTTATCACTGATCTACACTTAATCGAGTGTATTGGGCCTAGCTTCGGCTTCCCAAGTTAAAAATATGTGGATTTCACACTCACCAAGTCTTAGATCTAGGTGAAAACTTTTAAAACCACTTTTAAACTTGATTTTCACACTAAAACAGACCTAAAACGTCATGTATTTCGTTCACTGGATAGTGGAACGAGGTGGTGTCGAAACCGTCTTGAATAGGACTCGAAGATACATCCGATTCAGGCGAAAACACAGCTCCGAATGCCAAGAATAGCCACGAATGCGAGCTGGATTGTTCTGTGCCAAGCCAGGCTTCGTACGAAGGCACGCCTTCATACGAAGACACCAACTTCGCACATACTAGCCTAACTCTCACCCGTGACTTGAATAAAGACCTCTCCCACTCTAAGTTTAATCAAGAACTTAAGGTTGGAGGGATGCACACTCGATTTTCCCGAAGATAGATGCGAAGGCACTCGATTTTGGAAAAACGGAAGCCACACCTATGCGAAGACCATCCTTTGTACGAAGGCACAGCTTCGTACGAAGCCTTCTGATTTCCCTCCGACACTTCAATTTCCCACCGTTTCAACACTTTGGAGGACTTACGCTTCTGTTCCCATACGCAGGCTGATCCGACGCTTCCTTCAATCCATATCCGTCTGTGTTTACTTGTTAGACACACACTGTGAGTATACTCGATCTCATTTTTCATTTCATACACTTTGGGTTCAACATGTACAATGTACAAAAACACGCGACACTTGAAACTAGTTTATAATCACACTCTATCCATGTTTAATCATGAAAACATGTGATGCTTGTTAGTCTATATGCTATGTGTACGTTGTAACTATATGCTCATTAACTTTGCTAGCCTACCTTGACAATTATAGCGCTATAGGATTTACGCACCGCCCTTGAGACTTGGGGGTATTGTTAAGTTTGATACTTTAACCTCCTCTTCGTTGCGACGATGTAGGAAAGGCACTTTGCGTTGGAAACTTGGGTTTGACATATAGTATACATTAGCTTAGCATGTTAGTAACCTGTATCATGTTATTCATGTTGGATATGAGTATTAAACTTTTGATCTATTTATGCTATGTACCAAACTTGTATACTCGCCAACATTTTGTTGATATTATTTTAATACATGTTGCAGGTTGATAGTCGAAGTGATCAAGAAATCAAGTTAGGAAGAACTTAGAAACTCATCTTAGAAATAAGCAATGTTTGATGATGTTTGATAAAATGTTTTGACTATGTTCGAATCTTTTATGACACTTTAGTATTTATGGAATTTGACTTAATTATATTGTCACATTTCGTGTTATGATGCTTTGAGCGATTTGTTCGTCTCATCCCGATGTTTCCACCATCGGTTGGGGTGTGACAGATTGGTATCAGAGCTATAACTATAGGGAATTAGGTCTAGTCTTGTAGAACAGGCCTAGTCTATAGTTTAAGTACCCAAGCAGACCCTTCGTACGAACCCACTACAAGGCTTCGTACGAACCCACTTGTGATCCTCTCGTTCGAACCTGCAGTATCCTACCTTTGAACGAACTCACATTATGCACCTTCATACGAACTCAGTAGCTTCGAACGAAGGCAAACTTTCCTAAGGTTGAAAAAACTATTTTGCTTTTCCTAAGGCTAACACAATACACACTTGAAGGCTTTGAAAATACTCTTATAACACAATCGAAACGACTCATCGAAATAGGGGTGATTCCCGCACTTGATGATGACTTTCACTCCGCTATACTTGTATTTTGCACGAAATTTAACCCCAAGTTAGGAGTGATATCCAAACCTTGAAGGGAAATTTCCTCTCATATTCTAGTGGCCTTATCTTTTAATAAGTACCAACCACACTAGGGTACGATGTTACCAAGTTAGAGGTGAAACTCGCATCTTGATAACTAGTCCCACTCCTCGATTTTCAATCTCACCAAGGTTTCAATTTCCCAATCGAATAAGGACGTGTAGTAACTGGAAGGACAAATATCGTTAGTCGTTTCTTGATGAGAGTATTTGTCTATTAGGCCAAAGCACGTTTCCTTAATCCGAAAAGGACATCGATTTACCTTGGAATAGTCTTATGTTACGCTCCGTGACAATCCATGTTTAACGTTAAATCCCTTTTATGCAATCTATAACAATAAATAATCTCTCATGAACAAACTAAATTTGTGATGCTTTTGTTATTCTATGTGATACGATGCAAAAACTTGTTATGCTATGTGAAACATATGTGATATGTGATACAATTTGAACATTTATGTGCTATGTGATGCATCCCGTGATACGAACCAATTTAACAAAGACATTATGATCAAGTCTCATCCAATCCTTGTTTTGAATCCTTAGATGTCATCAAGTCGACTTTCTAACCCTCACAAGAAGTCTAAGGCTAACTCTTAGAAGAAGATGATGTCTTTCATGGCCGATCAAATCGCACGTATCGTTCCCAAGATCGTCACTGAAATTCAAGGTTCCAACACTCCCCCTCCACTGTTGATTCGAAAGTGGTCCAACCCAAGCCTGTGAGCTTCAACTACAAACACTTCGTCTCCTGCAACCCTAAGCCTTTCACGGGCAACGATGGAGTGACTGCAATGCTGGAATGGTTCGATAGCATTAAAGTTACTTTCATCAACAGTGATTGCCCCGAACATCTCAAGACAAGGAGTGCTACAAGTGTTTTCCAAGGTAGAGAATTGGAATGGTGGACCAATGAGAGAAACATCCGCTCCAACATTGAAGCTTATGCTTTACCATGGGCCGAGGTTAGGGAATTGATGATGCTCGAATTATGTCCTCCTCACGAACAGCAAAAGCTTGAAGACGAGTTTTGGCACCTTAAACAAGTTGGTGATGACAATCTGGCCTATACCACCCGTTTCAAGCAACTCAGCATAAACGTGCAACATTTGGTTTCCACTCCTAAACGCATGATCATGAATTACATTCATGGGTTACCCTCTGGTATGAGTGACGCCATTGAAGCAGCACAGCTAGACACCATCGAAGAAGTTTACCGGCTAGCAACAAGCCTGAACAACAACCGTGTTCGTGATAAACATTTTGCCGTACCTAACTCCTCGAAACCAGCCAACTAAATCACCCAATAATCAAGTGGTAGCAAGGGTAAGAAACCGAAGTCTCAAAACCTTGGCAGCAATGCGATTGTACCTGCTGCAAATCCAAACCCTGCTTCCCCCGAGAACACCAAGAAGCCATATAATAGGGTTCATACCAAGCGCGATACTTGTCACTATCATCACCCTGCAGACTCAACCTATCGCCATTGCACTTCATGCACCCGTTACGGTCACACAGCCCATTACTGTTGCCATACCAACCAAATTCAGCAAGCTCCCCAAAACCCCAAACCAGTAAACAACGCGCGAGCCTGTTACAAATGTGGTGATACGACACACCTCCGTCCTCAATGCCCTCAACTGAATCAAGAGCAACCACCGCAGCAAGCCCCACGAGGACGAACATTCAACATTAACACCAAGCAAGCTCAGAACAACAATGAAGTCGTTAATGGTACGCTCCTTGTTAATAATCTTTATGCTTCAATACTGTTTGATACTAGGGCGGACAAAATCTTTGTGTTCGTTGAATTTGAATCTTTGTTAAACTATGCACGCTCTAAACTACCTAAGTCGTTCTCAGTCGAGATTGCCGATGGTAAGTCTGTCTTAGTCGATTCTATTCTTCGTGATTGTATTCTTACTCTTAACGAGAACATCTTCACTATCGACCTTATACCCATGCAACTGGGTGGTTTCGACGACATAATAGGCATGGATTGGGTACGTAAAAACCATGCTGAAATTGCTTGCCATGAGAAGTACGTTCGTTTACCTCTCTCGTCTGGTGATACTTTGCACGTCTATGGAGATCGACCTTCTAGAGGACTGAAATTGATGTCATGCACTCAAGCGAATAAATACTTACGTAAATAGTACTTTGCCTTTTTAGCCCACGTTGTGGAAGAAAAAGGCAAGGGAAAGAGCGTAAGTGATGTTCCAGTAGCGTGTGATTTCCCTGATGTCTTTCCTAAAGATCTTCCTGGTCATCCTCCATCTCGATCTGTTGATTTTTTTATTGACCTCGTACCTGGCGCAACTTCTATTGCCAAGGCTCCTTACCAACTTGCACCCTCTGAGATACAAGAGTCATCTAGTCAACTTCAAGAGCTCCTCAACAAAGGTTTTATACATCCAAGAGCTCCTCGACAATGGTTTTATACATCCAAGAAGAAGGGTTCGCATGTGCATCAACTACCGTGAACTTAACAAACTCACTGTCAAGAATCGTTATCCTCTCCCTCGCATCGATGATCTCTTTGATTAACTACAAGGCGCAACTTGCTTCTCTAAGATCGACCTTCGATCTGGTTATCATCAACTTCGTGTTCTCGAAGAAGACATTCCCAAAACCGCATTCGGCACTCGCTATGGACACTACGAGTTCGTGGTTATGCCTTTTGGCTTAACCAACGCACCCGCTGTGTTCATGGATCTAATGAATCGTGTTTGTAAACCTTATTTGGATCTTTTTGTAATCATTTTTATTGACGATATTCTCATTTATTCGAAAACTCAAGCTGATCATGAACATCATTTACGCCTCATACTAGAACTATTACGTGGTGAACGCTTATACGCAAAGTTTTCTAAGTGCGAATTCTGGATAAAAGAAGTACAATTCCCCGGACACGTCGTTAGCAAACAAGGAATCCATATTGACCCTTCCAAGATCAAAGCAGTTAAGAATTGGATCACACCTAAATCTTCATCCGAGGTTCGTTCCTTCTTAGGATTGGCGGGTTATTACCGTCGATTCATCTCGAACTTTTCAAAAATCGTTGTTCCTCTCACCTCGTTGACTCAAAAAGAGAAACCTTTTGCTTGGGGTTTTGAGTAAGAGGAATCTTTATAAACACTCAAGAATCTGCTTTGTAACGCTGAATGATGATTTCATTGTATATTGTGATGACTCGAACCGTGGTCTTGGTTGTGTTCTCATGCAGCGAGACAAGGTCATCGCTTATGCCTCTCGACAGCTCAAAATACATAAGAAAAACTACACTACCCACGATCTCAAGCTTGGTGCAGTTGTTTTTTGCGTTAAAGATTTGGCGACACTACCTATATGGTATCAAGTGTGTGGTTTTCACTGACCATAAGAGCCTACAACACATCTTTAACCAAAAAGAACTAAACATGCGTCAGCGACGCTGGGTGGAGTTGCTTAACGACTACGACTGCGAGATTCGCTATCTTCCTGGCAAAGTGAATGTTATGGCCGATGCTCTTAGTCGTAAGACTCATGTTAGTAACATTCGTTGTTTTCAAATCACGAGTGACCTTCATGCTTGTATTTGTGAAGCTCAATACTCGTCAGCCAACGAAGGTAATCTAATCATTGAAATACGATGTGCTTCTATAGACCAACTTGTGACAAAGTCTGATGGACTTCAATACTATCTCAATTGCATCTGGGTACCAGATCGCGACAATCTTCATGACCCCATCATGAATGAGGCTCACAAATCCCGATACTCAATTCATCCTGGTGGTGATAAGATGTACCATGACTTGCGCACGTCCTATTGGTGGCATGGCATGAAAAAGGACATCGCCGCTTACGTCTCAAAATGTCTCACTTGCTCGAAGGTCAAGGCCGAGCATCAGCGTCCTTCAGGTCTTCTCGAACAACCTGAAATCCCTGTTTGGAAATGGGATAGCATTGCTATGGACTTCATAACCAAACTTCCTTGTACACCTTCTGGTCACGATAGTATATCGGTAATCATCGACCGCTTGACCAAGTCAGCTCATTTCCTTCCTATTCGTAAAGATTTCAAAGTGGAGAAGCTTGCTCGAGTCTACACGGATGAAATCATATGTCGTCATGGTATACCCATTGACATCATCTCTGACCGCGATGGTCGATTCACTTCGCGCCTTTGGCAAACCTTTCAGTCCGCAATGGGTTCACACTTGAATCTTAGTACGGCCTTTCATCCTCAAACGGATGGACAGACGGAACGCACTATCCAAACCTTGGAGGATATGCTCCATTCTTGTGTCATCGACTTTGGTGGTAATTGGGATGTATATTTACTATTGATCGAGTTCTCGTACAACAACATCTACCATTCCAGTATTCAGATGGCTCCTTTCGAAGCTTTATACGGTCATAAGTGCCTATCTCCCATCAGTTGGCATGAGATTGGTGACAAGTAACTTACGGGCCCTGAACTCATCCAAGAGACGACGGATAAGATCCTTTAAATCCCCGACAACTTTCTCAAGGCTAGAAGCAGACAAAAGAGCTATGCCAACAAAAGGCGCAAGCCCTTGGAATTCAATGTGGGAGACCACGTTCTACTCAAAGTATCCCCATGGAAGGGAGTGATACGTTTTGGTAAAAAGGGAAAGCTCGCCCCTCGCTATGTGGCTCCTTTCAAGATACTCGAAAGGATTGGCAAGGTGGCTTACCGACTCGATTTACCTCAAGAACTTAGCAACGTACATCCGACGTTCCATGTCTCTAATCTTAGGAAGTGTTTAGCGGATGAGGGACTCCAAGTTCCCATCGACGACTTGCAAATAAACGAGACTCTTCATTTTGTGGAAAAACCGATCGAAATCATGGACCGAGGTACCAAGCAACTAAGGCGCAACAAAATTCCCATAGTCAAGGTTCGATGGGAAGGAAAGCGTGGTGCTGAGTTCACTTGGGAACTCGAGAAAGAGATGAAAACCAAGTATCCACAACTCTTCCTTCAGTCTTCCTCCTAGATTTCGAAGACGAAATCTCCTAAAGCAGGGGAGACTGTACCGCCCCGTATTTTGATGCTTCATATTTTTAGCAAGTCTCGTCATACTTCCTATTTATTAACTCTTGTACCCTCGTTGTATCCTACTTGCGTTCTACTATGACTCGAGACGACTGATCATAATGAGAATGAAGCTATTTTAATCATAATTGTGTTAATCTATTATGTGATACTTCTTAAATGAGAACGAAATAATTATCCTAGATTCTTGACTCTTTTTTATGCCTTGATACTTAATGCACGAGAAGCTAATTTAACGCGAACTTGAAACGCGTGTCTACTTGTTTACATATGTTATATGTGGTTGATAAACGCTAAACTTACCCTCTCGCTAAAATATTTAAAATACTCCCACTAACTAGCACAACAAAACACGTCTAACGAGCATCCTACACGTGAAACGAGGAATTGGTTGCACAAGACAGGCTGCTTCGAACGAAACCCCCTTGTTCGAACCCAGCTCCTCTATAAATAGAAACCTCACCTCGCCATTTCATTCACTTGCCGATTTCATACCGAAACGCTGCTGAATTGCTGTCCGATTGTTTTCAAGTAAGATTTACCATTTTTACATGATTACACAACGTTTTCCACTACGATTTTCCACATGATTCACCTTGATTTCATCCGAACTTTAGAGTTCTTACCTAAAACTTCATCTTTTTCACTCAGACTCTATCTTTTTTTCATCTTAACTTCTCTGTTTTTCATCAAATCTTCATCTTTTTCATTAAATCTTCTAATTTTATCACGGATCTACACTTAATCGAGTGTATTGGACCTAGCTTCGGCTTCCCAAGTTAGAAATCTGTGGATTTCACACTCACCAAGTGTTAGATCTAAGTGAAAACTTTTAAAACCGCTTTTAAACTTGATTTTCACACTAAAACGGACCTAAAACGACATGTATTTCATTCACTAGATAGTGAAACGAGGTGGTGTCTAAACCGTCTTGAATAGGACTCGAAGATACATCTGATTCAGGCGAAAACACAGCTCCGAACACCAAGAACAACCACGAATGCGAGCTGGACTGTTCTGTGCGAAGCCAGGCTTCGTACGAAGGCACACCTTCATACGAAGACACCGACTTCGCACATACCAGCCTAACTCTCACCCGTGACTTGAACAAAGACCTCTCTGACTCTAAGTTTAATCAGTAGCTTAAGGTTAGAGGGATGCACACTCGATTTTCCTGAAGACAGACACGAAGACACTCGATTTTGAAACAATGGAAGCCACACCTGTGCAAAGACCCCCCTTCGTACAAAGGTACGCCTTCATACGAAGGCATGGCTTCTTACAAAGCTTTCTGTTTTCCCTCCAACACTTCGATTTCCCACCGTTTCAGCACTTTGGAGGACTTACGCTTATGTTCCCATACGCAGGCTGATCCGCCGCTCCCTTCAATCGATATCCGTCTATGTTTACTTGTTAGACAAACACTGTGATTATACTCGATCCCATTTTTCATTTCATACACTTTGGGTGCAACATGTACAATGTACAAAAACACGCGACACTTGAAACTAGTTTATAATCACACTCTATCCACGTTTAATCATGAAAACATGTGATGCTTGTTAGTCTATATGCTATGTGTACGTTGTAACTATATCTCATTAACTTTGCTAGCCTACCTTGACAATTATAGTGCTATAGGATTTACGCACCGCCCTTGAGACTTAGGGGTATTGTTAAGTTTGATACTTTAACCTCCTCTTCGTTGCGACGATGTAGGAAAGGCACTTTCGTTGGAAACTTGGGTTTGACATATAGTATACATTAGCTTAGCATGTTAGTAACCTGTATCATGTTATTCATGTAGGATATGAGTATTAAAGTTTTGTTGATATTATTTTAATACATGTTGCAAGTTGATAGTCGAAGTGATCAAGAAATCAAGTTAGGAAGAACTTAGAAACTCATCTTAGAAATAAGCAATGTTTGATGATGTTTGATAAAATGTTTTGACTATGTTCCAATCTTTTATGACACTTTAGTATTTATGAAATTTGACTTAATTATATTGTTACATTTAGTGTTATGATGCTTTGAGCGATTTGTTCGTCTCATCCTGATGTTTCCGCCATCGGTTGTGGTGTGACAAGAAGAACGAGGTTTATCTTGAAGCACTAGCTTCTTAGGTTCACTCTTTGTAGTCGAAGAGTTATGTGAGCTCTCTCTGCGAGCTGATGAATGTGGTATGGATTGGGACTTGGAACGAGTATCACTCGATTCCCTATAATTGGTCATGAACGCATTCATGGCCTTGCCGACTTCAGCGGCAATCATAGCCTGGAGATCAACTCCATCGGCGTTGCGGTTTATATTCGCATTATTATTGTTGCGACAGCTGTTTGCTTCATACGAGTTTGGCATACTCGTAAGCTTGGTACTAAACACCAAAAATAATTAATTGCTCGTTGCAATATAATAATTTGTAATCAACGAGATGACTTAATATGCATTAGCCGTGGTATCATTAAACCATATAGGCTATAATGTTCGGATATATAAATCCATCACCTTTTTGGATCAACACAACGTCACAACTGCCAAGTTTTAACATTTCTAATGAATGTATAATAAAATAATCAAATATATGTTTAGCCTAGGTCACAAGGATATTCAATGGCATTGAAGTTAGGCCATAGTCCATTACTTATTAGATAGTGGATCATAAAGTCACAACTGGCATTGTCACAAGGACATTAATAGATAGCTCATAGGCTTGTCACAAAGGACATTAAAATATGGCACATATGCCTGTCACAAAGGACATTTAAAATATATATATAAGTCGCAATCTCATTTGATCAAGGGGATTTAAGGTTTGAACATAGTTCACCACCTTTGAACAGGGAGTCATTAGACCACAACGTCGTTGTCATAATAGACGATATAATATGGCCCGTAGGAAAATCAATTGACATCACAAAAGGATGTTAAAATTAATAATCATCACACTGATGCTATTAGTCATTTCATTGATCATATAGACTATGAGGCTTCGGCATAGCCCACCACCTTGGACAGGGAACCATAAAGGTCACAACTTTCATTATCACAAATGGACGATATAATATAGCCCGTAGGCAATCCGTCACTAAGGATGTTAAAATATAATCATCGCATTGATGATATTAGGCATGATCTAACTCGATCATATAGGCTATAAGGCTTGGATGTAGTCCATCACCTTGACGGCTAGTGTGGTTCCTCAAGTCACCCTGCCAGGAGTATTAGTGTTACTTGAATGTTAACATAGAATAATTGTCTTAATGGTTGAAATAATAAAAGCCATGGTCGCATTTGACCATAAAGGCTTTGAGGCTTGAATATAGTTCACCACCTCTGGATAGAAGGGATATTCTTCCTTAACTATCATGATAGAAGGGCTATTCATCCTTAACCATCATTTGTAATTGCCAAATAATATGGACATTGCCAATTGGCTGTCAAAACCGTTAAGAAGATCTTTTGGAATTATTGAGCAGATCGATAAAGTTCGAATTAAATTCGAGACGATCGCTTGAAAAGGATGTAATGAATACATATATAATAATAATTCCAAGATTTTCATTAAACTGATAGTAAATTACAACATTTGCCTTAAACATGACTTTGAAATAAATTAAACTACTTGTCCACGCAAGGACTAAAAAGATATGTCCACGTAGGGACTAAATGAAAGAAAACCTTCATTCTTCTTTCTTTCCCTTGATCAGCTTGGTAAGTTTCTTAAAGAACTTACTTGTTTTCTTCTCATTCTTCTCAGCTTGACGTTGAACCTGTTTCGCCTTTTCCAAGGCCTTGTTAATGGCCTCTAATTGTGGCGGTGGAAGTGGTTGTGGTTGAGGCACAACAGGATACGGGTATCCATAATTCGGATAACCTGTAGCTGGGTAAGCAGTAGGGAAAAAAGATGGATATAAAGCATTATGTACGACCGCTTGCATGTAAGGGTCGTACGAAGGTGCCTAGTAGTTAAAATCTACCGGTGTAGAAGGCTCAAAAGGATTGTATCCAGACGTAGCTGGATACGTAGGAATTAGCTTAACAAAACCCAATGGCAGTGGTGGTTGAGAAAACGTCACTGGCGTTGGATCAACCACAGGCGTAGTATTAGAGGGTCCACCCATTTGTGGGTCCTTAGGGATAGGTGCGTAAAATGGTGACAGTGGTGGTAGCGGGCTTGACCGCGATCCCATGCGCACAGACATAAACGCGCCACATTTTCTCCTTGGCGACTCTGTAAGTGGCTGCGGTTGTTCCACAGTTGGTGGTGGTTGTGTTTGTTCCACCGGTTCCATGTGTACATCCTCTTGTGGAGGTGGCGGAGGCAGCGTAGGAGAATGGTAAGAGGGTGTGTATTCGAACTTGAATTGGTTCTAATACTGGTCCCATTCATTAGGACCTTAATAAGGTGACCCCGCATAAGAAGCGAAACCACTTGAGATTTCGATGGGGTGCGTCGGTGACCCTGACGATGGCATTTCTGGATCTGGATCTTAGTCCGGCTCCATGTTTTGATCCAACTGGTTCTGAGCAGCTGGAGGGGTATTTATGTACTGGTTTGGGTCAAAAGACCCGTGAGAATGAGAATGGTGTGATGAATGATAGGAATGTGAACGGTGTGAGTGGTAAGAATGGTGATATGAAGGAGACGAGTCTAGTTAGACAAAATGTATCGCTGATGTGTATGAGTTTCCCCAATCTTGACAGGGATCCGAGTTAAAAGAGTGGGAGGGTAGTTGTCCAAACGGTCCCCCCCTCGTTGAACCTTTGCCTCATCCCATTCCATGATATCTTGGCGGCAATCTTATAGTTCCTGTCAAACATCAAAGAAAACAATATATATATATATATATATATATATATATAACTTAATAAGGATAAGAGTTAATCCTTGGTCGTTTCCTAGACTCAGAAAGTCTAAGGAATATGTTACTGTGTCATTTGAGATTAAACACAAAAGGCTAGTGTTTAATTCACTCAAACGTTAGCTCTGATACCAACCTGTCACACCCCGATATTTACAGCACATCCCGGTAGGCCCGGGTGGGGAGTATCGTGACGTAAGATTGGTATCATCATAGACACAAACACATATAGCACAGCGGAAGTCTTGGATTTAAAATATTTTTACAAACTCAAGTGTCCAAATGTTTAAAATAATATACAGACGGTTTGTAATAAAGATCCACAGGCAGATCGTAAAATGTACAAAAGTGAGATCAACAGACTACTAGACTTTATGCAAAGGGGTTGCAACTTCATCTTCTAGCATCAACGAGCAACTTCCGGCCTATTTATGTATCCTTGACTCATTTAAGTTGCTAATGGCCACGGCCGAGCACGTGGTGTAGGCATACACCTGACAGATGCTAATGCTATTATAAAATGTTTTTCTTATCCACTACGTGGGGATACCCCTTGTGGGTTTAAGTGGTGTGTCGGTTAATCATGTCTCGGTGTTTAGCAGTGGGCCCCATATTATTTATAAAATCATGTGCCTTGTGCACTTAAAATGATTTTGAAAATGTTTTCAAACTGAGCCGGTTGATTGTATTTACCAGTGTAAACCAATGTATTTTCAAAAGGCTAAGTTATAGGTGCAAGGATACGTAAATAGGCCGGAAGTTGCTTGGTAATGCTAGAAGAGAAATTTGCAACTCCTTTGCATAAAGCCTAGTAGTCTGTTGATCTCACTTTTGTACATTTTACGATCTGCCTGTGGATATTTATTACAAACCGTCTGTATATTATTTTGAACATTTGGACACTTTAGTTTGTAATAATACTTTAAATCCAAGACTTCCGTTGTCTATCTGTGTTTGTGTCTATGATGATACCAATCTTACATAACGATACTCCCCACCCGGGCCCACCGGAATGTGCTGTAAATATCGGGGTGTGACAGTATCGATGCTTTGACGAACTTAACAACTACTGAAATCAGTAGCAACGTCTATATCATAGGAACAATAGCGATATTTTGTTTTTTTGGTTTTCAATCAATGTAAAAAACGCATTGGCATTCTCTTGGGCATATCACGACTTGAATTTTTTTTAGTTATTGTCAAGGTGCCGATACCATAACAAACTAAATTGTTACCAGTCGAATTCCCATACCGCAAGTTGATGTGAATTCTATTTTTGTTTCACTTCTTATACAATAAATAATTTACGTCTTTAACAAGTTTATTTTTCTGTAAATTTGATTTTGGGTTAATTACACTTTTTGTCCTTTATGTTTGCCCTTTACCTTTTGAATACAAGAATCATCCTTTATGTATTAAAAACCTTGCACCATTTGTCCTTTGATACTAACCCAGTTAAATTCAAATGTTAAATGGGTCGTGTGAACTCCACGTGAGGACAAAACTACCACTTCACTTCTCTATCTCATCTCCCTATCGCCTATCCATTTTAACCCCTTACAATCCTCAGCCAACCCACATCACCACCCACAACCACCAAGCCACACCACTTGCCACCACCGCCACCAACTCATTGTCACACCCTCAAATTCCACGTGCGGGGTTTTACTGCGAGGCGTGTGGTAAACCAGGATCCAGTCACTAATATTGTTGAACCATTCATAAATAATTGAAAAAATATTTAAATACCTCATTGAACATGAATAGTAACAATGTTTTAACAGTTTCGAAATGAAAGTAATAAAAGTTTAAGTTTGACAGCGGAAGCAAAAGTATCAAAATCCAGACATTAAAAAACCAACAGTTATCTGAATATTGTAGGAAAAATAGTTTAAATAGATAAGAATGACACTCCAATGTGCATAAGATGCGGTGATCCATATATCATGCCTTAGTGACCTGTGGAAGAACATACTAAAGTGTGTCAACAGAAAATGTTGGTGAGTTCACAAGTTTAAAATCTTAAGTATAGTTTTTAGAAAATACATAATTCAGTTATATCAATAGGTAGCTAGCTTGTTTGCAAATTACTAAACAAGTGAACTGAAGCTGACTGTTTTGTTTTGGTGCCTTCTGCCGCGTTTATCACAAACGTGATACTCGAGTTAGGTCAATGTTTCACGACCGACTCCTATCACGGTGTGGGGTTTGTCAAACCCCAATAGTACTTCCAAATATTACCACGCCATCCTATATTAATGGTCTAATGTGTAAGGACTTTCATGATATTGTGTGTGTTTAGTGCATAAGTGATATAAAAGAAATACATTAACTAAGCAGTGTTTTTGTTTATCCCAGAAAACATATAAGTAAAGTAGTAGTGAAACTCACTGTTTGCGAAGAAATTCGAGAATGCAAAAGACAAAGAGTAATTGTCCGGTTAACCACTACCGATTACATGTAACGTATATGAGTGTATGTTCATTTTGGTTCTCAAAGCCCAAGTAATCCAAACAATGCCATTGTTTTAATGTTTTAGAAAAGACTTACATGTTTAACTAACTTAGAACAAGCTGACCTGACGACCCGTTGGTGACTAATTTAGTAACTTCATGTTAATTCATATTCACCCAAGCCAAGTAAAGTTGTAGTACACATCACATAATGTGTCTAATGACATTTATTTAATTTTTAACTCCTAAATACCCTTTACATAGTTAAATAGAGGCAAACTCGAGTGTTAACAAAAAGTTTCAACAATCATAGTATAACTTCAGTTTTTGAGTCAATTTGTGTATTTTATTACAAATATTAAACGATACAAAAAAAATTATGAATATTTTATGGGATATGCCAAATAGTCTGTGTGGGTTTGTGTAAATTTCTTAAGGTGTGAATGTTTATAGAAAATTAATGAAAAATATTACATTACATAAAGGTCAAAAGCGTCATTTTCTGGTAACAGTTTACCATTATATATATATATAAGGTGAGGTTCCTCTACAAAGTGTGTTTTGTCTAAAAAATGTAAAAAGTGATTATGGTCATTAGATTATGTAATTGATGGATGAGATTAAATGAGTGGCAAAATTGTAATATTTGTTTTAATTAAATTGATTTATTTATTGAATTAAGGGCATAAAAGTAAATTTAGTATGCCTTAAATTTAGGAATCACATGCAACTTCCCCCCATCTTTTTAAAACGTCAAAAACTTTTTATACATAATTTGTTTTTTTTAAAAATTATATCAAAATAATGAGCATTTTTTATCTTTAATATGAGTACCATATTGCTACATATCTAAAAAAAATTACGATTCAAGGAATTCAGACATTAGTGTGTTTTATATAGTGTCTATAGTGTGTTTTATATTGTGCATTTCAGACACTATTGTGTTTTATGAGTGAGGGATGTGTTTAATTGTGAAAACTAGTATAACACAATGTGAAGAAATCAGAAACTGATAAAACACAATGTCAAGAAATAATGAATGTGTTTTATGTTTCGAATATATGAGGGGAATGTTTAATTGTGAAAATTGATATAACACAGTGTGAACAAAACCGTAAGCTGATAAAACACAATGTTAAGAAATGATGAATTTGTTTTATGTTTCGAACTTCGGATGAATTAATCGTGGATACAAATGATGTAACTACCAATTTTGAGTAGTTAATAAACATAAATTTCCATAAAAATAGCATTTTATTGTTATGATATAAAATCTTCCATAAATTGTTATAATTATTCAATTACCTTAATACCCTTTAGTAAAATCACACTAGATGCCACATGTCACAAGGAGATTGCTTCCTACACTTTGCAAGAAAAGTAGACTTTGTAGCCAGCTCCATACATATAGGATTAGGTTCAATTGTGAACAACATCTTCATAGTGAATTGTGTAAACTAATAGGACCATTGGTTTCCTTTTTAGTTGTTAAGGGTAGAATTGTAATTATACAATAAATTAGTTTTAAATCTTTATTTTAATCATTGAATTTCAGTTACACTTTTAATTTTGGTAGTTTTCTTCAGTTGCATAATTATTCTCTCCATCTCTCTTAATTCAAAAAAAAATTATTTTCCATTTCTCTGTACGTTTATATCGTTCAGCAGCTCCTTGATAAAGGATAATTATATTCACACAAGACTAAGAAGTATTATTTTTTAATAAGTGAATTCATATGTTTGTGTTATTTATTCTTTTCTTAATTGCATATTCATGCAAGAATGGATTATTTACAGAACATTTGGTTACATATTTTTTAATTTTTAGATTAAATATTCAAAAAAAATTTATAATTGCATATCCATGATTATTCTTCATGTACTCATCATGAATCTTGTGTGATAATGTACACTTGTTCTGAACATAAGTGTGATAATGTACATATGTGTACATACGTGTTACGAATATGACTTGTTAATGTACATATATGTATATACGTGTTGAGACTGTTATGTACAATATGTACAATGCCGAACAATCATCTCAGATACTTGTTATACACATATCTACCATGTTGAACAACCATATTCTTAACTTCTCTTTTAGAAGTATGTATTATGAATGTACATATGTGCACATTACAAATCGGGCATGTACACTTAAAGAAGATGATTGGATGGAACAATATTTGTTAATGTACTTATATGTACATACGTTTTAAAATTGTGAATACGTATGATTACAATACATATATGTACATTCACTTCTACAGTGTTTTAATCATGTTTTAGATGGAACAATATATTATATAATGGTTATATTTTTTAAAATTAAAAATTAGTTAATTTGTGAGAGAGAAAAATGAGAGAGAATGTAATTAATTATTTAATTGGAGAGAGAAGTAGTTAACAATTTACCTTTATACCCCTTTCATTTATTTTTTACATATAAATTAATTACAAAACTGCCATTATTAAAATTTCCAAGATCTAAACAATTAATGGCTCAGATTAGTTCACACAGTTCACTTTCAACCTAATGTTCACTCTAGAACCATACCATATATATAGGGGTGAGATTTAGAGAAAACGGCTAAAAGTGTGAAAACGGTGAGAATGATTTTGGTGTTGACATGTGGCACTGGTGCTAACTTACACTAAGGGTAATATTGTAAAAAAGTCCATGCACATGCCACTCACATGTCAAAGACCATGCACATGCCACTCGCATGCATATTCTACCATCTTTTTTCAACTCTCATAAATTTTCTATACGTGAAATATTTTTTTAAATACACCTTAAAATTGAGTGTTTTATTATCTTTCTAACGAGTATACTATTACTATATTTTTTAAACTAAAAAAAACATGAACTGGGTGTTCAAATAAAAATGCCATAAAAACATCCAATTCAGAAAACGTCATGAAAAATACCCAGTTGAAAACGCGATAAAACACCCAGATCAGAAAAACTCCATAAAACTCAGTTGAAAACGCCATAAAAACACCCAATTCGGAAAAACGCTATATAAATACCCAGTTGAAAACGCCATAAAACACACAGTTTAGAAAACGCCATAAAAACAGGTTGAAAAACGCCACAAAAACACACACTTCAGAAAAACGCCATAAAACCCAGTTGAAAACGCCGTAAAAGACAAAGTTTAAAACGCCATAAAAACCAGTTCATTTTTTTCGAAAAATATATCAATAGTATACTCGTTGGAAAGATTAAAAAACGCTAAATTTTATGGTGTCATTTTTTTTGAAAAAATAATCGCGTATAAAATAGTTATTGGCGTTTAAATATGATCGGGGAAATGGCATATGATTAGCATATGCACCATTGTTTGGATCTTCCTATTTTACCCATCCTGGTAGTTCCAAGGCCCCTAGAATTTACAAAAATGCCACCGCATCAATCTCAGCCAAAAACCACCAAGATCTTGTGGCTGAGAATCGTTCTCACCGTTTTCACACTTTGAGGCGTTTTCTCCTGATCCTGTTTCTATGTGTGTGTGTTTGTGTTCTTCCAATTGATGTAAGGCCAACTGGAGCGTCTCATAAACTCTTAGGAGTACCTATTGTAAAAATTTCATGTCCTAATTCCCAAAACTAATCAAGTTATAGTCCTCGTAATGGACCCTATTTTGTGATCAGAAAACTCACCTTTACCCATCCACATTAAAAATTTGAAAAACATAGTTAGGATTCATAAAAAATCATGAAAATTTTTGTGGATCATATAAACATCAAGTACATGTTCCTAGACTCAAGAATGGATCTATTTGGCATCAGTATGCACAGGTTATGATCATAAAAATGTCAAGAAATTTTGCAGTAACGTTCTTACGAGGTCATGCGATGTCAAATCTACAAATTTAACAAAGTTTCCCCTTTCAGAAACCCTAAGCTTTCACTTAGCATACTAGTTATCTAACCGCATGTAATAGTTTCATACACTCTATTTAACATATAAAATTCAACTTCAATCATTCATAGTGTCTAACATGTAATCCTACAAGTTTCGACATCAACAAGTTTCCCTATTTAGTAAGTTATGAAGTATCGTGCACCTTAGGGTTTTCATCACCACATTGGTTCCTAACATCATTGTATACTTCTACTACCATGAAGCAATCATCAAACACAACCAAGTCATCCTACACACTAATATACAAAAATTCAACTCATTAAAGTTTCCTATTTTGGCAAGGTATGAACAATCAAGAATCCGGGTTTTCAATCCATGCAAAATCATTCACTATACTCATGTAAACATAGACAAACACTAGACATCAATTACTTTGTTTAAAAATTGAGTTTGGATCAACTAGGGTTTTTGACCAAATCACAAAAACTATCAAAAATGATCAAAATACTTACTTGTAAGCGTTATAGGGTATTGAAATCGATCAAGGGAAACACCAATTGCAAAATCAAAGCAAGAAATCAAGATGGAATGGTGATTTGTGGCACAAAATTTGTGATTAGGTGATGGGAGGGGCTGCCGTTCACAAGGGGTGGGTTATGGTTAGCTTTTGTGTATTATTGTTATTATTATTATTATTATTATTATTATCATTATTATTATTATTATTATTATTTTAACTAATTAAAACCAAAGGGTGGGCTTTCCTAATGGGGTATGGAGAATTTTTAATGGACTTTTAATTAAAACAAGCCCACTAGAACAAATTTTCCCCAAGATTACTAGCCCAAATTTATAAAAATAAAAACCCACTAGTGAGTTTATAAAAACATATTTATAAACGCTAGAACACATAAAAACACACATGCTTTCGCAATTACGAGAAACAATTAATAATTAATTCATGTAGTCAAATAACACATTGTTTCACACAATTATATTAATATTTTTATGTTCGAGATATTATTTCCATGTTTCACCAACGTTCGGGGTCAGACTCGTGTACAGTTCGGTAATTCAGTTAATTCACCGAATTACTGTTATGTGAGTGTTCGTGTACTGACTAACATACTTAATCAATACTAATCAAGTGTAATGCAATAATGAATATTTGTGTAAATCTTAAAGATAACGGAGTTAACCTGAAAATTCTCATTGTCACACCCATCATCGCCACCACTAGCTGATTACCCCCACCTTCCCTAAAGCAAACTATTACAAAATCTGGGAACTACATCCATCATCTACAAGTTTTTATCCCTAATTGGTTTTTCCCTAAAGCTTGTATTACTTCAAAATTACAAGCCACAAAGAAAACTATAGGGTCGTACAAGGTTATCGAGTGAAATAAACAAAGGGAGAACACATTAGACGATGGCGTTTGGGTATCGTAAGGAGTTTGACGACTCGAATCATAACCGCTTTACACAAATAAAAAATAGTCACACGTTTATGTATTTAGTTAAATTCATATCAAATTCAAAACTAAATGATACCTTAGTTGTAGTTTTCAACAAAACCTTCAATTTTACTAAATCATTTCACAAAACGTCACTTTAACACGAACCAGATGCGAGCTAGGGTTAAGGCTGACGGGAAGCAGTTAACAGGTCAATTTAGTAGAGTTTTCTTCGTCGGATGTCGATTTCATGGAGTTTCATGGATGTAACGCTCCGTATTTTGTACTTTCCTTAATTAGAATGATGTAGCCGTGTTTCTATTTTTGATAGCTTGTATTCGTATTTCGATTCCAACTTTGTAATCCGATACTTTGATCATAATGAAATTTATACTTTATACATACATGTTATACATACAATCAATCGTTTAAATGCATGTTTACTTGCAAACTGAAACTTTATATATGTGTAATTACTAACACTTACGTTCACGATACATGAATTATACTTACATACATTTTACATACTTAAAAACATGTTAAATTACCAAGTTCTTGCATAAAATGATAAGGGAATTAAAGTTCAGGGGCCATAGTGTAACAAAACAAACTTGGACAGATCATATGGGGCGCTGCGTCGTGCGACCCCCACCCCTCCTAGCCTTCGCATGATGCCACACGGTGCGATTTGCAGAAAGTTGCTTCCCTTGTGCTGGTTGTCCAATTTCCCTCACCTCCTTCTTCCCCAATCACCATACAACCTCATTTATTACTAAATGCTAAACCTTCATTATATAAGCAAGCCTCCATCTTCCAATTTTCACTTTCCCAACTCACTTACACTCTCAAAAATTCTCTCAATCAGTTGCAAACACAAGAAAAGGGCAGAAAACTCTAAGTCCTAAAGTGAGTTCAAACTCACCTTTCTTCATGATTTCTTCTTTTCTTCCACTTCAAAGCTTGGAAAACCTCTAGGAGTGTTTCCATTAGTTTACCATGTAACACCCCGGCCGGAGGCGGAAAAGCCAAAGGTGTCACGAAACTTGATAGAATGCATTTGAGCACATGGAGATTATGTTAAGTTGAAATATAATTTAAGTTTAGTTCAATAGATTACATTTACATCTGAAAAATATAAGAGTACATAAACAAATACATCATAAATTGTTTCACAAATGATAAATTTGGATTTAATCTAAGGCATATGTCTTGATCAATCCTATGTAAAATGTTCTTGCAAATCATGTCATCAAACATTGTCACCTGAAACATATGTTAGGGAAAATATTTGGGTCAACAAACGGTTGAGTGAATTCATAGGTTTTGTTTTGCAAAAATGTTAATATAGATAAAGTTTGAATAAAAGTGGTTGTCGATATGTCTTTATAGCAAAAGAGTAATATATGTAGTTACTTAATGGTACATTCAAACCTATGACGATACTCGAAAATATCATCCATCCTTCCTTGTATGTATGTAGTGGTTCCAAACAAAAACAACAAAATTGCAAAGTTGGATGTTTGGATGGGGTGTCAATCCTATAGCGCTATAATACAACCGATGGGCTTATGCAAGTTGATGAACGTAAACTTCTTAAAGCAAACAACAGAGTATTAAGCAAATGCAAAAACAATCGGGGGAACCACAAATAGCAAATAGTTTGTATCACATTGTAACATATGTATCATCCCAAAAATAATTGTAAAAAGGGACTATGAACTCACCTTGATCTCGGGTAAGTCCAAACAAGTATGCAAAGTGTGAGAGTTCTTGGAATTAAGATTCCACGTCACTCTAATTGATTGAACATGCAACAACATGGAATATGTATTAACAATAATGTTTAATTGGATAATTGGAAATCCTAAATCTATAGGATTTGGTAGTGTTTTGTTCAAGTGGTAATTATGTGGTTTGGATAACCTAACAAGAGGACTCGGAAAATGAATATGATGTAAAGGAATTACTTATGAAAAATATTAATTTAACATAAATAATAAAATTTCAAAGATATGTAATTGCTTTAATATAAACATTTGTAATAATAAATCAAATATAATTAATTAGTATAATTAAATAACGTAATTAATTATAATGATTATTGGTAAAATATTGTACAAGTGATATAATTAATTTATAAAAATTATAAATTAATTTAGATGGTAAAAATATATATTATTTGATAAATAATAAATATTTTGTTTAAAAGAATAAATATGATAATTATATGATTAATTATCAAAATAATTATATTAAATCTGAATAATTAAAAATTACATTTTTAATTATTGAACTTTAATATTACTGATTTAAAATAATTATTATGATCTTGAAATCATTTTAAATAAAATGAATTAAAATGATTTAATATCAATAAATAAGTTTATATAAGTTTAATTATCTAAATAATTAAATGTAATAAAAATTCAGATTCTAAATTTATATAAACTCAGAATAATGCCTCTTTTGTCATAAGAATAATTTTGGATCAAAATTATATAGTTATATAATTTAATTACATTAAATTAAACTATATAAATAAGTATAAATACTGATTTATTTATATAAATCTCAAATTTATATAAAAAGTGAGTAACAACATTATTTTTGTAAGGATCAGTATTTAAAATAATTAATCTGAAAATTTCAGATTTTAGTTCCTAAAAATCAATTTATTAGAAACTATTTAGTAATAAACTGTTTTAATATTGTAATAATTAGTTTTATAAATACTTTGACTAATATTATATTTTTAATAAAAGTATCAGTGTTTAGAGTATTTATGTTAAAATTTTTAGACTTTAACTAATTATTGTCGATTTATTATGAATATTTGAATAAAACTGTTTTTAAATAAAATAAATAAATAACTAAACATGCTACTGTTCATCATCTTCCCCAAAATAGTCAACAGAAGTCAAACATCGAAATTAACCGATCAAAACTGATTTATAACTAAATTAACTTTGGGGAAACATTTTACAAGCATAACCGAAATGGTTGATCAAATAATAACTAACCGGTAATGTGTGAAACGACGGAACGACCAAACTCCGGCGACTGTAACTGTTTCGGCAGTTGCAGGTTTGAATTTCCGACGTTTTCGAGCTGTTTAAGTGATTTTGAAGGGTGTGGGATGTTCGTGTGGATCTGAGGATCTTATATAGGTGTCCAATTCGATCACAGATCCGACAATTTTAGTGGGATTGATCCGGTTTGATTTTTTTTAATAAAAGTTCCGGTTGTAATCGTTTTGGAATGGAATAATGTCAGATTATTGGTTCAATGATTTGGCAAAGTGATTGGGGACCTCGTGGGAATGATTTCGGATAAATTAAACAAGTTCAAGTGGGGTTTGGATTGAAGTCCGACAACAACAGGTCTGGTGCGATCTGTTTTGAATTATTATATTTAATTGCCAAAGTGTTGTTAAATATAATACAAGTCCAAGAAATAACCGGATGAGGGCTTAGCCCGACCGGTCACGAGTTCGTTTGTTAAGCTGAATGTCGCGAGTTCGATTCCCCCCATGTGAACGGTTCGATTGATTTTAAAACCTTTTTATTCGATTAAATGAGAATTTACATTTTGGCCCCTGTGGTTCCACCTTTACATAATTAGTCCCTGTAATACCCGGTTAGTTAGACTAACTGGGTTAATATTTGGAGAGTATTTCTTTTATAAAAAGTTAACTCGGTTAGAAAGTTTAGTTAAAGTGAGTTTATAAAAGTCAGTTTTAGTCCCTGAAATGCAAGTTTGAGAAAATGGCTAATTAAACCCAAGATTTTTACAAAATAAAAATCTTTTTATTTCTTTTATAAAACAAGTTTCAAAAATTACCAAGTGAACCCTAAACTTGTAGTTTGAAATAATTACACTTTAACCCTCGTATTTATATAGTTTCAGAAATGACAATTTAGTCCCTAAACTTTGTACTTTCAAATAATGACGTTTTACTCCTCGAAATTAAAAAGTAATAATTTCAAGCAAGTTTCAAAGAATGTCAAATAGGTCCTTTATATTGTAGTTTCACAAAATGTCACAAAGGCCCTTATAATTTATGTAACCTTGTTTAATAGCATAAAACTCAACGAATTTTGCAATGGTTTCACGTGTTTGTATTGGTATAAGCATGTATAAGCACAAAGTAAGTATGTTCAAATAAGTTTCATTCCAAATACAGTATTTGTTACAATGCATGTCAAAACAAATACGAGTGTGAAAACCAGGGTGGTTACAGTCTCCCCTACTTTAGAAAATTTCGTCCCGAAATTTATTCGAAAGAGACCGTAGAATATAATTGTAATGATTAGAAAGATAATCAAATCATTGTTTGGTGCTGATAATTTTGAGGAATTTACGAGGATCATTGTATAAAAATTGTTTTGCATGGCACTATGTTATGCTGGATTTGTAATATAAATATTATGCAAACAAATGTGTGTATAAATAAGCAAATAATGGATAATCACATAACCACATAATATTTTTATAAGCCACCTTACTTAACAAGGCTTACTATGATTCTCATGCGTCGAACCTCGTAATTAAGTGTGCACCCAAAATTACGCGTTTCGTTGCATGGTCCACATAGCACTTCTAGTTAAGTGAGGAAAACAAATAAGATTGAGGTATTGTTTAAATCAAACAAGCATCAATATAACATAACATCAACTGAATCAAAACGTATTTCACATTAGCAATGATAGAATTGTTTGTTTGACAGTCTATTGAACAATTTACATTTGAAATAAGTCATGTAATGGATCAAATTCAGGATTATAAGGTGGTGGAAGTGGTAGAGGCAGTTGCATATGATCAGTTATTTGTATCAGCATGCTTTCCAACCATTGATTCCTTTCTGTCAACCATTTTATTTGTTGAGACAAATTTTGAACTTGATTGTTTAACCTAGTCACTTCGTCTCCCAATGAATCTGGAGGTAGATTCATTTGAGGCATCGTACTTGGGCCTGCCATATCAGTTGGTGGCAGTTGTTCTACTTCGTTCAACAGTGACTGGAAAGAATGTGGCAGTAATGGTGCTTGCAAAAAGGGTTCTGATGCTAACTGTTCTTGAGTCATCATGTTTTCATCAAACCAAGTTCCTTGCATCGTTGAATTCTCCTCGAAAAATAACGGTGGGAAACTTGGTAAGACGTTCGGTGTTAAAGGTTGGAATAAGTTAGTTGTAATATGTTCTTGTATGTATGGCAGCGGTGGTTGCATATCAAACCGATAAAAAGACGGTTGAGGAAACTGCAAAAATGATTGTTGTAAATTTTGTGGGAAGGTATTCTCTAAGATAACTGGAGCTCCCTCCGACTGTGATGATTGTGTTAGTGTACCAATATGAACAGGGGTTAGCCTCATGGTGTAAGGATTTACAATCCCAGGTGCCTTCGGTGGAGATAATCCCTGGATAATCTGATCACTTAAGACACCTAATGATTGTGTTATTTTTGTAATGTAAGACCCTCCCATGAGACTTCTCTGAGGATTTGATTGTTGACTAGAAAAATATTCAGCAAGCCCGTGGGAAATATTACAAGGAACTTGCTCAAAAATACTATACAAATAGAAAAGTTCGATTGTTCTAACCCTATGTTGATTATGTTTGCGCCCCGTGATAGTGTGGGCTAAAACACGGTGCATATATTGATAACAAGGGTCTATGAAGCTTGTAGAATTATTGTTGACACACCATTCTTTTAATGAATGGTATTGCCAATAATTTACCATATCCGCGGAGGAACAAGAGGTTGGTGCCTCCGTAAAAATGGGTTGTTTGACTTCTTCATCTGTATATATTCCCAGATAAACTGCGAATTCTGTTAATGACATAGTATGAAGTTGCCCACAATGTTGAAAATGAATGGATTCATTGGTAAGATTTTCATTATATTTGTAATAGAAAGTGGACAAGAACTCATACACCAGTTCATCGTATGATGGTTCTAGGATGTCGAAGAAACGGCGCCAGGGTGTATTAGGTTGTAGTGATCTTGCCAGCAAATTAGGTTGTAGTGATATTGCCAGCAAACCACTGAAATCAAACGTTCCTATATATTGCCAATCAATACCGCTAATAGTAAGAACTTCCTGATGCTTGAGTTTTTGATACCTCTCCCGGTTGCATAAATTAGCAAACTGAAGGAAGGGATGAATTTTTGCTACAGTTGAAGATTCAGCATATGCTGCTGGGAGATTTGCCATTGGGATATGGGGTTTTGTTGAACTAAGAAAAGTTTGGGTATGGGGTATTGAATTATATCAGAAATTGTAGTTCTTGTGTGGATTAGCTCGTGTAGTGAGTTTCTTATATAGATAAGGAGATTCGGGATTACACCATGTGATCGGTTAGAGCTTCCATGCTACGTTCTGCAGCTAGTTTGAAAATTTGAATCTGACAGGTATGGTCTCGAGAAAATTTTGAAACTTTGAAAAAGAGGGAATCGTATCGTAATAAATTGATAATAGTACAACGTAGATCGATAAAAACTTGGATTGTTCTGAAACGGAGAAAAGAAAAAAAAAAATCCTTTTGAATTAGGGTAACATGCCTTGAGCCGATAGGCGTACTGTACTCTCATCGGTAGTTCCCAGGTAGGCAAACGTGTGTCTCGTCATGGAGGCATTTTCTGAAAGAAAGATTAGAGTGATTTCATAATGGGGTAATGTAGTTTCATAAAATCAATGAGGATCAAAGAAGACACGTAACAAGATGGATATCATTTATTCCACGAATAAATGACATCAATGACAAGTCAAAGTAGTTGGGTTCTTATAACTTGGTGAAGTCATGCTTTAGCCTATAAGTGGATACTCATCCCAAGAATTCCCAGGTAAGCACAACTGGTCTCGCGTCTGATGAGATTTATACGAAGTGCTTGCCTAGACAGAAAACTCAGAATACAGGCATCCACCCTTCCAGATTGCACGAGTTCGTTATTAGAGCCCAAGACTTTGATGAGAATTTAAAAATCAGAAGAGGTTTTGAAAATAATCACCTAAGGATAGGTGATGAGCATTTGTAAAATCTAAAGATGAGATCTGTGGTGAAGAGGCATTGGTTACAAAAGATGAGAATAGGGATGAAGACAAGGCAAAGATAACGGAAGAGTTACTAATGGAAAGTGTCCTAGGTAAGTTATAGTCTAGGTCAAAAGTAATTTCTAATAACCTAAATCCCTATAACCATGGCTCTGATACCAATCTGTAACACCCCGGCCGGAGGCGGAAAAGCCAAAGGTGTCACGAAACTTGATAGAATGCATTTGAGCACATGGAGATTATGTTAAGTTGAAATATAATTTAAGTTTAGTTCAATAGATTGCATTCACATCTGAAAAATATAAGAGTACATAAACAAATACATCATAAATTGTTTCACAAATGATAAATTTGGATTTAATCTAAGGCATATGTCTTGATCAATCCTATGTAAAATGTTCTTGCAAATCCTGTCATCAAACATTGTCACCTGAAACATATGTTAGGGAAAATATTTGGGTCAACAAACGGTTGAGTGAATTCATAGGTTTTGTTATGCAAAAATGTTAATATAGATAAAGTTTGAATAAAAGTGGTTGTCGATATGTCTTTATAGCAAAAGAGTAATACATGTAGTTACTTAATGGTACATTCAAACCTATGACGATACTCGGAAATATCATCCATCCTTCCTTGTATGTATATAGTGGTTCCAAACAAAAACAACAAAATTGCAAAGTTGGAAGTTTGGATGGGGTGTCAATCCTATAGCGCTATAATACAACCGATGGGCTTATGCAAGTTGATGAACGTAAACTTCTTAAAGCAAACAACAGAGTATTAAGCAAATGCAAAAACAATCGGGGGAACCACAAATAGCAAATAGTTTGTATCACATTGTAACATATGTATCATCCCAAAAATAATTGTAAAAAGGGACTATGAACTCACCTTGATCTCGGGTAAGTCCAAACAAGTATGCAAAGTGTGAGAGTTCTTGGAATTAAGATTCCACGTCACTCTAATTGATTGAACATGCAACAATATGGAATATGTATTAACAATAATGTTTAATTGGATAATTGGAAATCCTAAATCTATAGGATTTGGTAGTGTTTTGTTTAAGTGGTAATTATGTGGTTTGGATAACCTAACAAGAGGACTCGGAAAATGAATATGATGTAAAGGAATTACTTATGAAAAATATTAATTTAACATATATAATAAAATTGCAAAGATATGTAATTGCTTTAATATAAACATTTGTAATAATAAATCAAATATAATTAATTAGTATAATTAAATAACGTAATTAATTATAATGATTATTGGTAAAATATTGTACAAGTGATATAATTAATTTATAAAAATTATAAATTAATTTAGATGGTAAAAATATATATTATTTGATAAATAATAAATATTTTGTTTAAAAGAATAAATATGATAATTATATGATTAATTATCAAAATAATTATATTAAATCTGAATGATTAAAAATTACAATTTTAATTATTGAACTTTAATATTACTGATTTAAAATAATTATTATGATCTTGAAATCATTTTAAATAAAATGAATTAAAATGATTTAATATCAATAAATAAGTTTATATAAGTTTAATTATCTAAATAATTAAATGTAATAAAAATTCAGATTCTAAATTTAAATAAACTCAGAATAATGCCTCTTTTGTCATAAGAATAATTTTGGATCAAAATTATATAGTTATATAATTTAATTACATTAAATTAAACTATATAAATAAGTATAAATACTGATTTATTTATATAAATCTCAAATTTATATAAAAAGTGAGTAACAACATTATTTTTGTAAGGATCAGTATTTAAAATAATTAATCTGAAAATTTCAGATTTTAATTCCTAAAAATCAATTTATTAGAAATTATTTAGTAATAAACTGTTTTATTATTGTAATAATTAGTTTTATAAATACTTTGACTAATATTATATTTTTAATAAAAGTATCAGTGTTTAGAGTATTTATGTTAAAATTTTTAGACTTTAACTAATTATTGTCGATTTATTATGAATATTTGAATAAAACTGTTTTTAAATAAAATAAATAAATAAATAACTAAACATGCTACTGTTCATCATCTTCCCCAAAATAGTCAACAGAAGTCAAACATCGAAATTAACCGATCAAAACTGATTTATAACTAAATTAACTTTGGGGAAACATTTTACAAGCATAACCGAAATGGTTGATCAAATAATAACTAACCGGTAATGTGTGAAACGACGGAACGACCAATCTCCGGTGACTGTAACTGTTCCGGCAATTGCAGGTTTGAATTTCCGACGTTTTCGAGCTGTTTAAGTGATTTTGAAGGGTGTGGGATGTTCGTGTGGATCTGAGGATCTTATATAGGTTTCCAATTCGATCACAGATCCGACAATTTTAGTAGGATTGATCCGGTTTGATTTTTTTAATAAAAGTTCCGGTTGTAATCGTTTTGGAATGGAATAATGTCAGATTATTGGTTCAATGATTTGGCAAAGTGATTGGGGACCTCATGGGAATGATTTCGGATAAATTAAACAAGTTCAAGTGGGGTTTGGATTGAAGTCCGACAACAACAGGTCTGGTGCGATCTGTTTTGAATTATTATATTTAATTGCCAAAGTGTTGTTAGATATAATACAAGTCCAAGAAATAATCGGATGAGGGCTTAGCCCGACCGGTCACGAGTTCGTTTGTAAAGCTGAATGTCGCGAGTTCGATTCCCCCCATGTGACCGGTTCGATTGATTTTAAAACCTTTTTATTCGATTAAATGAGAATTTACATTTTGGCCCCTGTGGTTCCACCTTTACATAATTAGTCCCTGTAATACCCGGTTAGTTAGACTGACTGGGTTAATATTTGGAGAGTATTTATTTTATAAAAAGTTAACCCGGTTAGAAAGTTTAGTTAAAGTGAGTTTATAAAAGTCAGTTTTAGTCCCTGAAATGCAAGTTTGAGAAAATGACTAATTAAACCCTGGATTTTTACAAAATAAAAATCTTTTTATTTCTTTTATAAAACAAGTTTCAAAAATTACCAAGTGAACCCTAAACTTGTAGTTTGAAATAATTGCACTTTAACCCTCGTATTTATATAGTTTCAAAAATGACAATTTAGTCCCTAAACTTTGTACTTTCAAATAATGACGTTTTAGTCCTCGAAATTAAAAAGTAATAATTTCAAGCAAGTTTCAAAGAATGTCAAATAGGTCCTTTAGATTGTAGTTTCACAAAATGTCACAAAGACCCTTATAATTTATGTAACCTTGTTTAATAGCATAAAACTCAACGAATTTTGCAATGGTTTCACGTGTTTGTATTGGTATAAGCATGTATAAGCACAAAGTAAGTATGTTCAAATAAGTTTCATTCCAAATACAGTATTTGTTACAATGCATGTCAAAACAAATACGAGTGTGAAAACCAGGGTGGTTACATACCATGGTAAACTAAGGTGGAACATCATCATTTTGAGGTTCAAACTTATGCCTAACTTGTTCCTAAACCCATCTATGGTTATGGGACTTGTTTAAGGATGATTCTTATGATTTTAGAGGTGCAAACACTCTCTAAACTTTCTGTTTTGCTAAAGGTTTTAGATGGCCTACAAGTGATGAAACCATCTAAGCTCACCATCTGCAATATGGTGAGACTTGTGTTTTGGTAAAGGTGCGAACCATGGAAGCCTTGGCTTTCCAAACTTGTTCCAACACCTCACTTGATGTTTTACTATATTATTCCAAGTAGGTTCCTAGACCTAAAGTAACACAACCCCGCCGCATTTCCAACATTTTCCATGATAGGTATGAAACACCCGGGTTGTTCTTACTTGGCTACTTGATGAACTAGGTAGTTATTTGTATTTTACTTTCCATTCATGACCAACCGGTTCATCAACTAAGTTGATGACTTTGTGCTTTGGTGAATCATACAATGAGGTTATTCATACCTCCATGCTTGACTTATATGACACTACATGATAATACATGATGGACCAACAATATAATCTATATACTATATAATATACAACCGAGTTCTTGATGATAACCGGATTATGGTTATATGTCATGAACATAGGTTAACTTACCCTTGTTTTAAGTTCCTCGTTTATGATTCTAATGGGTAAGTTTGGACCCATGAAATCACATAAAATCTTGGTGTCAAAACGAGTGCTTAAGACAAGATATACTTTTTTATACATAATTTTTATATAATTAAATCCCGAATCTGAATCCTTCACCAAATCCGAATACTCATGCACCTTCGTTTCCCCCATGTAGTGTAACTTCGGTGTTTCCATCCCAACAACTCGTCAACTCTCGGTTTAATCGAAAAGCTTCGCAAAACCGTGAGTATACATGAACCCTTTTTATTTTAGCACTTTTGGGTGCAATATGTGTAACTTATAAAAAACGCACACATACACTATTAAACATGCTTACAAACAAACAATCAAATATACATGCTTAATACAATATAGTAGAACTCATACATGATACTTGTTGCTTTATTCTTGTCATTAACTTCGTACGGGCCTCCATTAACATGTATAACACTATAGGATTAACGCATCGCCCGTAATCTTGAGGTCATGTTAAGTAAACAAAACGGTCTTATCATTGCTATGATAGGATTACGCTAGCGGGAATCTTTGGGTTGACAACTATAAATTGCATGATAGTATTGCCATGTTAGGTCTTAGTATCTGAATTTTGCCATGTGGATTCGTTTAAACGTTTATACTTATGCTAGTAATCTAACTTGTTTGCTTGCCAATACTTTTGTGTTGACATGTACTTAATAAGTATTGCCGGGAATTGATGATGATGATGATAATGAACGAAATCTAGTAGGATTGACTAGAAACCCACTTTTAATTTTAGTACTTATTGTATTTTATTATCATTGTTCAAGTGTTGTATCTATGCTTCCAAACATTGTACTTTGTTTTAGTATGAATGAAATCTGGTGTTAGAGAGGGTGAGAGAGGTGGGATAGATCGAAGTGGTGGTGGTGCTGATCTGCAGAGAAAGAGAGTGGGATGTGTAATTGTTTTAAAAAGTTTTAAAATGTTCTTTTTTATTAAATAATTTAAATTATTAGGTAAAAGGACTAAACTACCCTTATATAACCAGACTTAATTACCATGTTTGCATACCTCACACGAGGCTATGATCCCTTACTCGATGCCAACTTCTTTTATCTGACTGGTTTTACAAATAAAGGATTTTGATTGTAATTATTGAAGTTAAAGGATATCTACTGCAATCTGATACAAATATATTGGACGAAAAGTATAATTTACCCTATTCATAATATTCATTTAACTTAATTAAGTTACGTATTGCATATACTTTTTATTTCTTTTAAAAGAAACAACTGTGGATTGAAGAATTGATCTAATGTAACTTTAACAAAAGCTACCAAACAATAATGGAACTCTAGTGACTACGTTATATGTTTTATTCTCACCTCTATCCTTTTGGTTCCATGAAAGCCAACAAATTTACTTTTCTTTATAAGATTCTAGAATCACATAATTTTTCATAAGGTATAATTTATGATTATTTTACATTTTTCATGTGAGTACATTATTAGTAGCTTTAATGCAAGAAGACCTCTTTAACTTGAGCTTTTTAATGTTCATCTTGAATTATGTGTCAAATCATTGATTGCAATTTATTAAGGAAAAATACTTGACTATTTACATTTTAATACTCAAACAGAAAAACTAATATATTATTAGACTATAAGTAGTGGGGCGGTGTATACGGTCGGAATCCTCTATGGCGTCTCATAGCACCCGGCCACACCACTACGGCCGACGCTATGGGTGAAAAATCCCTCCTTCTCGCGAAATGCATAATGGTGTTGCCCATGAAGCCCCACTCACACACATATATACATACATATATACAAAGCCCTATACATATATAACCCCACTATACCCTCTTTGATATAAAGCCCCATAAAGTCACTCTCTTACGCATTTCGCCTCTTGTCGCATAACGCCTCACAAAGGGCTTTATGACTACACATGACCTTACACGTAAAATAACCACTTGTATATTTGCAACCAGTTATTTAATCATCTTTTTCCATAACATTATAGCCTAGTGTAGGGGGCAACTTTATAGGGGCCGGGAGGGGGCGCCCGACCCCGGATTTCTCGCTCAGTAGTGTCCGGTATGTAGTTTTTGTATAGAATTATTTAGGTATATACGTTTTCGACCCCTCGGTTCTATAATTTTTTAAGGTATATACGTTTTCGACCATCCGGTCGGAAATCTCAAGCAATGGCGGACCCAGAAATTATTTGCTAGGGGTGGGTGCGGATGAGGTTTTCAACCATATTTTCAAGAGGTGTGGTCGGGTTTTTGCCTAAAATATACACTAATTTTTTTTCAATGGGTGCGGCCGCCCACTCTGGCCAAAGGGTAGGTCCGCCTCTGATCTTAAGCTTCGTCACTGGCCTAGTGACATCTATGAGGTGGGATAAGACTTATGACTCTTAGGTCATGGATTCGATTCCCATAGGGGGTTTTTCCTAGATTTATTTGATTTTCTCCTAAATTGGTATATAGGCATTATTGTCTAGTGGAAATGGATATGATCGGGTGGTTTCGTTGGTAGCACAATGATACTCTAGTGATCCGTCAGTGATCCAAATTTGCCGTTTAAAAAGGTATTTAATCATCCATTTAACCTCTTGTTAACTGTTATTATATTTATCAAACTTTGTAAATAATAATGAATTATGCGATCTTTTTAGTTATGTAGTAAACATGTACACCTTGTATTCGACGATACAGCAAACAAACTAGTTTAATTTGTTCTTAAAAATATATTATAAGACCATATTATATATATATATATATATATATATATATACATATATATTAATTATCAAGTTTTGTTTTACAAATTTCTAAGACACAAATTTTATTATGCTTTGTAATTTCTTTTTATTTACTTTAAACCTTAAAATGTTTCATATTTTATAATTTAAAACTAACACTTTTTACTTTCAACTTTGTCCTTTAACTTTTTCATTTTTACGATTTTTTTTTTGTTTTACGTTTCGTTTTAAATTTTGCGAGTAAATATACCGCAATGTGCGTGTGTATTTCAACGTTTTTACGTCTAATTTTCCCGTTTAACGGCTCCGTCGCAACGAATGAGTCCTAGATCGACTTAGTTATTCATTTCTCTGTTTTATATTTCGGTATAATTTTTTCGTATTAACACGCCGCAACGGACATATGTGATTCAACGTTTTTACATCTGCTTTTCGTTTGGTGTTTATCATTTCTTTTTTTTTTTCTCTTATTTTACGGGCTTTTCGATATTGATGGTCACTGACTATGATATAAAATTAGTGCCACTTGATACGGTTTTACACCTCTTAGTCTCTTACCTCTCGTTGCAACACGGTTAATTCTAGTTCTAGTTCATATATAAGTAGCGTTGGAGTCGAGGAGATGGCGAATTGGATTGGTTGTAAGGCCGATTCCATTCCGTTTAAGTATTTAGGCTTGACGGTAGGTGCTAATATGAATCGTATAAACAATTGGAGGCCGGTGTACGATATCTTTGTAAAGCGTCTCTCTCTTTGGAAGGCTGCGTTGTTATCTATAGGAGGAAGGGTTACCTTGATTCGGTCGGTTCTCGAGAGTTTACCTACTTACTATATGTCCATTTACAAGGCTCCTGTGAAAGTCGTCAAGGATCTTGAAAGCATCATTACAAAGTTTTTATGGGGAGGCTCGAGCAATGTTAGGAAGACCCATTGGGTGGCTTGGGATAGGGTGTCTTTACCGAAGAAAGCAGGAGGTTTGGGGTTGTGTAAATTAAGAGATGTTAATCTGGCTTTGCTTAGTAAATGGGGATGGAGGTTTAAGATCGAAGTCGATAATTTATGGGTCAAAGTTGTTAAAGCTATTCATTTTGGCCGATCGGGGTGGGATTTTCTGCCATGTAATAAATATGTCGGGGGGGGGGGGGGTTTGGGTTAACATATGCAGCGCTATGAACAAGCCGGTTGTGGGTAATAAGTCCATTTGCAGATTTTTTAAAGGATAGGTCGCCTCGGGTACTGAAGTTCTTTTCTGGTTAGATCCCTGGATATCTGAGTCTCCTCTTAAAGATATTATTCCTTGTCTCTTTCGGCTTGAGGTGGTTAAGTGTTGTTCGGTGAGCATAGATTGGCTGGAGGGGGTTCGTGGCTGTGGAAACACGAGCCGGATTTGGCTGCTGAGGTTGCGGAGTTGGCTATTCTCTCGGGTATGCTGTCTTCGTTTTCTCTTAGTAGTGGTAGAGATAAATGGAAATGGTTGGGTGATTCAACGGGTCTCTTTTTGGTGAAATCGGTCAAGGAGTTACTCGTTCGTGACAGATGCGATCCAAATGTATATGTAAATGATTGGTGCAAATGGGTCCCTTTGAAGTGTAATATTTTCGTTTGGAGGATGGAACTGAACCGTATTCCGACGTATGGAGTTTTATACCATAGGGGAATTATTAACCAAACCGGATCATGCTCTCTTTGTGGCTGCGAATCAGAGTCAGTTGATCATCTCTTTATTTCGTGCCAACTTGCGGATCTTATATGGCAAAAGGTCAGTAGATGGTGTCACATCCCGATGATTTACGCGTTCTCTATTAAAGACTTGTTGGAAATTCACAGGTTTAGTAGGTTGGGCCTGGCAGGAAAAAAGATCTTACAGGGCATTATTATTATTGCTTGCTGGTGCATTTGGATGGCTAGAAATAAAGCGAATTTTTCAGGATCCCGGGTTTGTGCGGAAGATGTTTTTAGCGAAATAAGATCGCTGGGGTTCTTTTGGCTGAAAAATAGGTCGTCTTTTCGATCCATCGGGTGGAGTAATTGGTGTAAATTTGTAAATATGTAATCTCTGTTCTTTTTTCTTGTTTGTTGGTTGGTCCAGCTCGGTTTTCGGGTTCGGCTGTTTGTTAGTGAAAGTTTATTTTCAAAAAAAAAAAAAGCTAAAATACAGAAGCCGGTGACTGTTCCTATTTATCTTCACCAAAATAGTACAAATCAAGTCTCATAAAATATTCAATAGGTGAACTTCAAGTGGTGTAACGTCTTTGAAAGAACTAAAACGCAGAAAAAATAAATATTATTATTATAATGATAGAATATTACCCTACGTATACAAAAAAACAACTTTGGGGGAATAGTGTCACACAGCTGTGTGGCACTTCCCTATTGGACCATACCATATTTAATTTAATTTTATTCACAGTATAAAATTACGTTTTCGTCCTTCGTTTAAATTTATATTTTTACCCTCAGCTCAAAATAAAATTATAACTTTGCCCTTAGCTCAAAATTACGTTTTTGCCCTCGGGTCAAAAACTCTTTTTTTTATTTTGTTCCCAATTTAAAATTACGGTTTCGCCCTCCGTTTAAAAATACGTTTTTGCCCCCAGTTTAAAATAAAATGTTGTTTTTTCCTCTAGCTCAAAATTACAATTCTGCCCTCAGCTCAAAATTATGTTTTTGCCCACAGTTCAAAATAAAATTATGTTTTTCCCGGTAGCTCAAAATTATGATTTTGCTCTCAGTTTAAAATTATGATTTCGCCTCCAGTTCAAAATATAATTACGATTTTGCCCTCTGTACAGACATACATGTTATGAGAGAGAAATATTCGGCTTATTGCCCCGCAACGCGGGCGGGGCAAAAACTAGTTTATATATATTTTATAAAGATAGTAATAGTATATTGAATTGTTTAGATTTGCAGAGTGGGAAGTGTTTGGGTTTTAGGTTACACAGACCCTGCAAACGCCGCCACACTACTGCCACCTAAATTTAATACAACAAAACAAACAATATCTCCCAATATTTCCTCTACAGTCGTCTACCAGTTGCAATATATAATATCATTCAATCTAATCCGTCCCATTCTGATCAAACGCCTCCTGTGCTCTCCACGTGGCACGGCCCTCAGCTTTTTCTTGTTCACCGGGAAACACGCTATCATATTCTCTTTCTTGCCCGAACCCGGTGGTTCTGGCTCCTCTACCGTCAACCGGTCCAATCAGTCACTACATACATAATCTCCGAGTCAACGCCACGGCCCCGGTCGTCGTTCTGTTCTGTAACAGACTGGTGAACTAGGCGACACCTTCACATGCAGGAACAGTGTTTCATCCTTAACGTAATTCTTTTTTATTTCTTTTTTTTTTTTTGAAAATATAACTTCATTAAACAAACAAACCTTCGACCCAAACGGGCAAAAGGCCAATACAAGACAACCGTTCCCGACCCAAACAGGCAAGGAACCATTTACAACATATACATGGGATATTTACACCATTCCTTCCAACAAATATAATTACAAGATGATCTACTTTTTAGCCACCCAAAACCTCTCGATTTAATGTCTATCAAAATCTTTATATGGCTTCTCCTGATCTGATTGAACACCAAATCGTTTCTGGCCTTCCATATACACCAACATGATATAATAACCAAACCCCGTAATATCTTCTTTATCTATTTTTCTCCTTGATTAGAATTATGAATTTCCATCAAATCTTTGAATTCGAACGCGAATATCGGGGGTATTCGAACGCGAATATCCCATAATCTCTTTTTTGACTAAAGAAGGTTTAGTTGTCCATACTCCGTCAATCATAAGGCCAGGGATATAGTTTGAAGTCCGTCTGTTATTAATACACCCATGAAAAAAGGCCGAATTCTCGTCTCCCTCCACCTCCTATTTAATTCTAGCTCTTTGTTTGAGATCTTTATTTTTTAAGAATTCCAGATCCTTTAAATCCTTAATACATTCCGCTATGATCCATTCTTCCTCTTCAGATAATTCTCTAAATTCCGACTGCTCAACCATTTTTTCCAACTCTTCCATTATAACCTCCTCTTTCTCCCCTTCCTTAGCTAAAACCGCCTTTTTTCAAATTTTAATATCATCCCTAAACCTTTTAAATTTTTCTGATAAACGCGCATCCGCATTACCAGCTCCGGAGAACTTTTCCGACGCCTTCTTTATCACCACATCAAAATCTTCTCGATCCAACCAAGAGTTAAAAAATCTGAACGGCTTCAGCCCAAAGTTTTTATTTGAACAAGATAAAACGAGGGGACAGTGATCTGAGTGCACCCTAGGCAACGCCCTCAAACATGCCACCGGCCACTCAGAAAAAAAATCCTGACAAACCAAAACTCTATCGATCTTGCTATGTTTGTTGCCCTTATTATTATGGTACGTGAACTTCCTTCCTTTCATTTCGAATTCTCTCAACCCATTATCGCTAATAAAAATGTTAAAATTGGAAGCACACTTTTTGTTAAACTTAGAAGTCATCCTTTCTTCCAAACAACGAACTGCGTTAAAATCACCCAAAATAACCCACCGACCCGGCATACTACCTATTAAACCCCCAATGACATCCCACAGAGTTTTCTTATGAGTCACACTTTGAGGGGCATAAACATTAATAATATTTAAAGCTTTGTTGCTCCCCTTTATAACCCCCACCGATAAAAGGAAATTAGAATGTTTAAAAGAATCATGTACCTTGAATATAGAAGGATCCCATAAACTCACCACTCCCCCGGATCTCCCAGTAGCTGGCACGTGATCCATCTCAAATTTGCCCGAACCCCAAAATTTCTCAAAATCGATACCTGAAATATCATTAAATTGGATTTCTTGTAAAGCAATAAAATCAATCCCATTCTCTTTTCTAATATCTTTAACCCAACCCACTTTATTTTTACCCCCTCTCCCAACCCTCTAATATTAAGCGAAAGAAAATTCATTTAAAAACAATTTGGACCCCTTCATCCCTAATCGCTTCTCTGATCAAATGTTCGTGTTGATGTAAATCAACTCCCACAACACCCCCCAATGTAGCCGTAAGGTGTGTCTCTAGATTAATAATGTCATTCTCTTCGTTGGATTGCTCATTGACTTTATTTGCCGAATCTACGTTAAAATTCCCCTCTATCAACTCTTCGGTGTTTTTATTAGACCCTTTCTGTTCGCTTCCCACATATTCTTCCTCTCTAGAACAATTTGTATTACCTCTTCTTGCTTCTCGTCCGTTTCACTATCCGAATGGATTCCAATAATTTCATTTAGATCAAAAGGGTCATCTTGTCTACTTCTTTTCTTAGGCCTTGGAATATCACTTTTTTCCTCCACTAAAATTGTATTGCTTCTGGGTTTTTTAAAACTTCTCTTTTTGCCATTCCTGGTCCCACCATAATTCAAGTCCACTTTGAAACCCAAGTTAATGGATCCTATTTCGTGAAAACCCTCAGGCACTCCATTTACATCTCCTTTCTTGTCCTTTATCACTTTATTGAAAAAACTCTCTTCCATCCTAGGGAAAACCATCGCCGCCCCCTCCATTACTTGACCAATCTCTATCACTTCTTCGTCAATGTTCTCGACCACCCCACCATCATTACCACCTGACTTTTCAACAACCGCCTTTTCCACTTTCTCCGGTAAGGAGCCGTTATCGGCCACCATGAATGTGTCTGAATTGTTACCTCAGCCGTACTCCTCCCTTGGTTCCGACGACTTGCAGCAAGACGATCCAAGTTACCTCTCCACGTCATAATGTTACATTTGATTGGCACCCATTTGCTCCATTCGAAATTAGGAAGATGGCTATTACCCCTATCGGAAATTATCACCTTCTTCACCGAGTTCACCGAAAAACCGTTCTTTATATCTATGTTCCAAATCCAAGAGTCTATATCATTTGACAATCTCACCATGTTAATAGCTTCTTGACATTCCTGCCATTCCTTACGCTCAATATCAGACTCGGGTAATCTAGCCCAACTCCAATAAAAACCGTCGATTTCTTGATTCGTTCCTATTCTTTCCGATATCCTGCAAGATTTATTAGATTCTAGAACAAACAGATGAGGCCATCTTTCCATGAAAGGAAGATCACCCATCCAAGTATCTAACCAGAAACGAATATCCCTCCCGTTCCCCACTTTGCCCAAAATCACCCGATTTATACCTTTCCCATTTAATTTCAATTTGAATATCATTTTGGCAATATTGTACCAGCACCCCGAATACTTTCCGTTAAAAGGAAGGAAGCTCCTTTGATCGTTTTTCTTATGGCAAGCATCCACTACTTTCCTCCAAAGATTTTGACTTTCAACTCTATATCTCCATCCCCACTTAAAAAGCAACGCTTCATTAACTTCTTTTAATCTGTTTATACCCAACCCCCCTTTAATCTTTGGCCACGTAATCCAATCCCAAGCCACCCAATTCATATTATTTTTATCGTTCGAACCCGCCCAAAGAAATTTTCTCATCTTGGCTTCAAGACTCTTGATAACACAAGCAGGAGCTTTATATAACGAAAAGTAATAAATAGGCAGACTCTCCAAGACTGAGTTAATTAAAGTAAGCCGCCCCCTATAGACATAGTTTTTGCTTTCCAAACCGTTAGTCTCTTGTCAAAAATATCAATAACCGGATCCCAATTTCTTATTCTGTTCATATTGGCCCCCACCTTAATACCCAAATAGGACAACGGGATGTTATCAGTATTACACCCAGTCACACTAGCCATATCCTTTATGTCTTCGCTATCCACCCCCAACCCATATAAGTAAGATTTGTGAAGGTTTATTTTTAGACCCGAACATAAGTAAAAAATTCTAAGACATCTGGCCACATTCTTCACATTCCCACTATCCCAGTCCCCCAGAATAAGAGCATCGTCCGCATAAAAGAGATGAGAAATAACCGGACCGTTATTAGGAGTTTGTATGCCTTTAAAAATACCCTCAAGCCCTGCTTTGCAAAAAATGCTAGACAAGGCTTCCATGACCAAAAGGAACAAAAACGGAGATAAAGGGTCTCCCTGTCTGATCCCTTTGGAACAATTGAATTCAAAAGTAGGAGATCCGTTGACTAAAACTGCTGACCTAGCCTATGTTAAAACCCCTTCCACCCATTTACACCAAAGATCAGGAAAACCCATCTGACCTATGATATTCAGTAAAAATCCCCAACAAACGTTATCATAAGCCTTTTCAAAATCGATTTTTAAAAGAAAAACCTTTTTTTTTAGTTTTTTTAATCCAATAAATAATCTCGTTAACCATTAATGGACTGTCAAGAATATCCCTGCCTTTAAGAAACGTTGTTTGGTTTTCCGATATGACCGAACCTATGACCTTTTTGAGCCGATTGGCGAGAACCGTAGAAATCGTTTTACTAATCACCCTAATAAGGTTTATCGGGCGATAATCTTTCATCCCCACCGGATCCTTACTCTTCGAAATAAGCGTTATGAAAGAGGAGCTGCATCCTTTGTCGATACTTCCTTTTCTGTAAAATTCAGCCAACAAGTTATAAAAATCATTTTCAAGAACATTCCAATACCTTTTGATGAAATTGAAGTTAAACCCGTCTGGACCAGGGGCTTTGTCAGCCCCACACTCGAACACAACTCTCTTAATCTCCTCATTCTTAAAAGTATCTGTCAAAAAAGCCGCATCTTCCTCCGAAAGCCTCTTGATTCCATGGCAATAAAGATTTGGTATGTTGATATGTTTTTCCTTGAAAGCCGCTTTGAAGAATCCCATAATCTCTTTTTTGACTAAAGAAGGTTTAGTTGTCCATACTCCGTCAATCATAAGGCCAGGGATATAGTTTGAAGTCCGTCTGTTATTAATACACCCATGAAAAAAGGCCGAATTCTCGTCTCCCTCCACCTCCCATTTAATTCTAGCTCTTTGTTTGAGATCTTTATTTTTTAAGTCTTCCAGATCCTTTAAATCCTTTATACATTCCGCTCTGATCCATTCTTCCTCTTCAGATAATTCTCTAAATTCCGACTGCTCAACCATTTTTTCCAACTCTTCCTTTATAACCTCCTCTTTCTCCCATTCCTTAGCTAAAACCTCCTTTTTCCAAATTTTAATATCATCCCTAAACCTTTTAAATTTTTCTGATAATCGCGCATCCGCATTACCAGCTCCGGAGAACTTTTCCGACGCCTTCTTTATCACCACATCAAAATCTTCTCGATCCAACCAAGAGTTAAAAAATCTGAACGGCTTCAGCCCAAAGTTTTTATTTGAACAAGATAAAACGAGGGGACAGTGATCTGAGTGCACCCTAGGCAACGCCCTCAAACATGCCACCGGCCACTCAGAAAAAAAATCCTGACAAACCAAAACTCTATCGATCTTGCTATGTTTGTTGCCCTTATTATTATGGTACGTGAACTTCCTTCCTTTCATTTCGAATTCTCTCAACCCATTATCGCTAATAAAAATGTTAAAATTGGAAGCACACTTTTTGTTAAACTTAGAATTCATCCTTTCTTCCAAACAACGAACTGCGTTAAAATCACCCAAAATAACCCACCGACCCGGCATACTACCTATTAAACCCCCAATGACATCCCACAGAGTTTTCTTATGAGTCACACTTTGAGGGGCATAAACATTAATAATATTTAAAGCTTTGTTGCTCCCCTTTATAACCCCCACCGATAAAAGGAAATTAGAATGTTTAAAAGAATCATGTACCTTGAATATAGAAGGATCCCATAAACTCACCACTCCTCCGGATCTCCCAGTAGCTGGCACGTGATCCATCTCAAATTTGCCCGAACCCCAAAATTTCTCAAAATCGATACCTGAAATATCATTAAATTGGATTTCTTGTAAAGCAATAAAATCAATCCCATTCTCTTTTCTAATATCTTTAACCCAACCCACTTTATTTTTACCCCCTCCCAACCCTCTAATATTAAGCGAAAGAAAATTCATTTAAAAACAATTTGGACCCCTTCATCCCTAATCGCTTCTCTGATCAAATGTTCGTGTTGATGTAAATCAACTCCCACAACACCCCCCAATGTAGCCTTAAGGTGTGTCTCTAGATTAATAATGTCATTCTCTTCGTTGGATTGCTCATTGACTTTATTTGCCGAATCTACGTTAAAATTCCCCTCTATCAACTCTTCGGTGTTTTTATTAGACCCTTTCTGTTCGCTTCCCACATATTCTTCCTCTCTAGAACAATTTGTATTACCTCTTCTTGCTTCTCGTCCGTTTCACTATCCGAATGGATTCCAATAATTTCATTTAGATCAAAAGGGTCATCTTGTCTACTTCTTTTCTTAGGCCTTGGAATATCACTTTTTTCCTCCACTAAAATTGTATTGCTTCTGGGTTTTTTAAAACTTCTCTTTTTGCCATTCCTGGTCCCACCATAATTCAAGTCCACTTTGAAACCCAAGTTAATGGATCCTATTTCGTGAAAACCCTCAGGCACTCCATTTACATCTCCTTTCTTGTCCTTTATCACTTTATTGAAAAAACTCTCTTCCATCCTAGGGAAAACCATCGCCGCCCCCTCCATTACTTGACCAATCTCTATCACTTCTTCGTCAATGTTCTCGACCACCCCACCATCATTACCACCTGACTTTTCAACAACCGCCTTTTCCACTTTCTCCGGTAAGGAGCCGTTATCGGCCACCATGAATGTGTCTGAATTGTTACCTCAGCCGTACTCCTCCCTTGGTTCCGACGACTTGCAGCAAGACGATCCAAGTTACCTCTCCACGTCATAATGTTACATTTGATTGGCACCCATTTGCTCCATTCGAAATTAGGAAGATGGCTATTACCCCTATCGGAAATTATCACCTTCTTCACCGAGTTCACCGAAAAACCGTTCTTTATATCTATGTTCCAAATCCAAGAGTCTATATCATTTGACAATCTCACCATGTTAATAGCTTCTTGACATTCCTGCCATTCCTTACGCTCAATATCAGACTCGGGTAATCTAGCCCAACTCCAATAAAAACCGTCGATTTCTTGATTCGTTCCTATTCTTTCCGATATCCTGCAAGATTTATTAGATTCTAGAACAAACAGATGAGGCCATCTTTCCATGAAAGGAAGATCACCCATCCAAGTATCTAACCAGAAACGAATATCCCTCCCGTTCCCCACTTTGCCCAAAATCACCCGATTTATACCTTTCCCATTTAATTTCAATTTGAATATCATTTTGGCAATATTGTACCAGCACCCCGAATACTTTCCGTTAAAAGGAAGGAAGCTCCTTTGATCGTTTTTCTTATGGCAAGCATCCACTACTTTCCTCCAAAGATTTTGACTTTCAACTCTATATCTCCATCCCCACTTAAAAAGCAACGCTTCATTAACTTCTTTTAATCTGTTTATACCCAACCCCCCTTTAATCTTTGGCCACGTAATCCAATCCCAAGCCACCCAATTCATATTATTTTTATCGTTCGAACCCGCCCAAAGAAATTTTCTCATCTTGGCTTCAAGACTCTTGATAACACAAGCAGGAGCTTTATATAACGAAAAGTAATAAATAGGCAGACTCTCCAAGACTGAGTTAATTAAAGTAAGCCGCCCCCTATAGACATAGTTTTTGCTTTCCAAACCGTTAGTCTCTTGTCAAAAATATCAATAACCGGATCCCAATTTCTTATTCTGTTCATATTGGCCCCCACCTTAATACCCAAATAGGACAACGGGATGTTATCAGTATTACACCCAGTCACACTAGCCATATCCTTTATGTCTTCGCTATCCACCCCCAACCCATATAAGTAAGATTTGTGAAGGTTTATTTTTAGACCCGAACATAAGTAAAAAATTCTAAGACATCTGGCCACATTCTTCACATTCCCACTATCCCAGTCCCCCAGAATAAGAGCATCGTCCGCATAAAAGAGATGAGAAATAACCGGACCGTTATTAGGAGTTTGTATGCCTTTAAAAATACCCTCAAGCCCTGCTTTGCAAAAAATGCTAGACAAGGCTTCCATGACCAAAAGGAACAAAAACGGAGATAAAGGGTCTCCCTGTCTGATCCCTTTGGAACAATTGAATTCAAAAGTAGGAGATCCGTTGACTAAAACTGCTGACCTAGCCTATGTTAAAACCCCTTCCACCCATTTACACCAAAGATCAGGAAAACCCATCTGACCTATGATATTCAGTAAAAATCCCCAACAAACGTTATCATAAGCCTTTTCAAAATCGATTTTTAAAAGAAAAACCTTTTTTTTTAGTTTTTTTAATCCAATAAATAATCTCGTTAACCATTAATGGACTGTCAAGAATATCCCTGCCTTTAAGAAACGTTGTTTGGTTTTCCGATATGACCGAACCTATGACCTTTTTGAGCCGATTGGCGAGAACCGTAGAAATCGTTTTACTAATCACCCTAATAAGGTTTATCGGGCGATAATCTTTCATCCCCACCGGATCCTTACTCTTCGAAATAAGCGTTATGAAAGAGGAGCTGCATCCTTTGTCGATACTTCCTTTTCTGTAAAATTCAGCCAACAAGTTATAAAAATCATTTTCAAGAACATTCCAATACCTTTTGATGAAATTGAAGTTAAACCCGTCTGGACCAGGGGCTTTGTCAGCCCCACACTCGAACACAACTCTCTTAATCTCCTCATTCTTAAAAGTATCTGTCAAAAAAGCCGCATCTTCCTCCGAAAGCCTCTTGATTCCATGGCAATAAAGATTTGGTATGTTGATATGTTTTTCCTTGAAAGCCGCTTTGAAGAATCCCATAATCTCTTTTTTGACTAAAGAAGGTTTAGTTGTCCATACTCCGTCAATCATAAGGCCAGGGATATAGTTTGAAGTCCGTCTGTTATTAATACACCCATGAAAAAAGGCCGAATTCTCGTCTCCCTCCACCTCCCATTTAATTCTAGCTCTTTGTTTGAGATCTTTATTTTTTAAGTCTTCCAGATCCTTTAAATCCTTTATACATTCCGCTCTGATCCATTCTTCCTCTTCAGATAATTCTCTAAATTCCGACTGCTCAACCATTTTTTCCAACTCTTCCTTTATAACCTCCTCTTTCTCCCATTCCTTAGCTAAAACCTCCTTTTTCCAAATTTTAATATCATCCCTAAACCTTTTAAATTTTTCTGATAATCGCGCATCCGCATTACCAGCTCCGGAGAACTTTTCCGACGCCTTCTTTATCACCACATCAAAATCTTCTCGATCCAACCAAGAGTTAAAAAATCTGAACGGCTTCAGCCCAAAGTTTTTATTTGAACAAGATAAAACGAGGGGACAGTGATCTGAGTGCACCCTAGGCAACGCCCTCAAACATGCCACCGGCCACTCAGAAAAAAAATCCTGACAAACCAAAACTCTATCGATCTTGCTATGTTTGTTGCCCTTATTATTATGGTACGTGAACTTCCTTCCTTTCATTTCGAATTCTCTCAACCCATTATCGCTAATAAAAATGTTAAAATTGGAAGCACACTTTTTGTTAAACTTAGAAGTCATCCTTTCTTCCAAACAACGAACTGCGTTAAAATCACCCAAAATAACCCACCGACCCGGCATACTACCTATTAAACCCCCAATGACATCCCACAGAGTTTTCTTATGAGTCACACTTTGAGGGGCATAAACATTAATAATATTTAAAGCTTTGTTGCTCCCCTTTATAACCCCCACCGATAAAAGGAAATTAGAATGTTTAAAAGAATCATGTACCTTGAATATAGAAGGATCCCATAAACTCACCACTCCCCCGGATCTCCCAGTAGCTGGCACGTGATCCATCTCAAATTTGCCCGAACCCCAAAATTTCTCAAAATCGATACCTGAAATATCATTAAATTGGATTTCTTGTAAAGCAATAAAATCAATCCCATTCTCTTTTCTAATATCTTTAACCCAACCCACTTTATTTTTACCCCCTCTCCCAACCCTCTAATATTAAGCGAAAGAAAATTCATTTAAAAACAATTTGGACCCCTTCATCCCTAATCGCTTCTCTGATCAAATGTTCGTGTTGATGTAAATCAACTCCCACAACACCCCCCAATGTAGCCGTAAGGTGTGTCTCTAGATTAATAATGTCATTCTCTTCGTTGGATTGCTCATTGACTTTATTTGCCGAATCTACGTTAAAATTCCCCTCTATCAACTCTTCGGTGTTTTTATTAGACCCTTTCTGTTCGCTTCCCACATATTCTTCCTCTCTAGAACAATTTGTATTACCTCTTCTTGCTTCTCGTCCGTTTCACTATCCGAATGGATTCCAATAATTTCATTTAGATCAAAAGGGTCATCTTGTCTACTTCTTTTCTTAGGCCTTGGAATATCACTTTTTTCCTCCACTAAAATTGTATTGCTTCTGGGTTTTTTAAAACTTCTCTTTTTGCCATTCCTGGTCCCACCATAATTCAAGTCCACTTTGAAACCCAAGTTAATGGATCCTATTTCGTGAAAACCCTCAGGCACTCCATTTACATCTCCTTTCTTGTCCTTTATCACTTTATTGAAAAAACTCTCTTCCATCCTAGGGAAAACCATCGCCGCCCCCTCCATTACTTGACCAATCTCTATCACTTCTTCGTCAATGTTCTCGACCACCCCACCATCATTACCACCTGACTTTTCAACAACCGCCTTTTCCACTTTCTCCGGTAAGGAGCCGTTATCGGCCACCATGAATGTGTCTGAATTGTTACCTCAGCCGTACTCCTCCCTTGGTTCCGACGACTTGCAGCAAGACGATCCAAGTTACCTCTCCACGTCATAATGTTACATTTGATTGGCACCCATTTGCTCCATTCGAAATTAGGAAGATGGCTATTACCCCTATCGGAAATTATCACCTTCTTCACCGAGTTCACCGAAAAACCGTTCTTTATATCTATGTTCCAAATCCAAGAGTCTATATCATTTGACAATCTCACCATGTTAATAGCTTCTTGACATTCCTGCCATTCCTTACGCTCAATATCAGACTCGGGTAATCTAGCCCAACTCCAATAAAAACCGTCGATTTCTTGATTCGTTCCTATTCTTTCCGATATCCTGCAAGATTTATTAGATTCTAGAACAAACAGATGAGGCCATCTTTCCATGAAAGGAAGATCACCCATCCAAGTATCTAACCAGAAACGAATATCCCTCCCGTTCCCCACTTTGCCCAAAATCACCCGATTTATACCTTTCCCATTTAATTTCAATTTGAATATCATTTTGGCAATATTGTACCAGCACCCCGAATACTTTCCGTTAAAAGGAAGGAAGCTCCTTTGATCGTTTTTCTTATGGCAAGCATCCACTACTTTCCTCCAAAGATTTTGACTTTCAACTCTATATCTCCATCCCCACTTAAAAAGCAACGCTTCATTAACTTCTTTTAATCTGTTTATACCCAACCCCCCTTTAATCTTTGGCCACGTAATCCAATCCCAAGCCACCCAATTCATATTATTTTTATCGTTCGAACCCGCCCAAAGAAATTTTCTCATCTTGGCTTCAAGACTCTTGATAACACAAGCAGGAGCTTTATATAACGAAAAGTAATAAATAGGCAGACTCTCCAAGACTGAGTTAATTAAAGTAAGCCGCCCCCTATAGACATAGTTTTTGCTTTCCAAACCGTTAGTCTCTTGTCAAAAATATCAATAACCGGATCCCAATTTCTTATTCTGTTCATATTGGCCCCCACCTTAATACCCAAATAGGACAACGGGATGTTATCAGTATTACACCCAGTCACACTAGCCATATCCTTTATGTCTTCGCTATCCACCCCCAACCCATATAAGTAAGATTTGTGAAGGTTTATTTTTAGACCCGAACATAAGTAAAAAATTCTAAGACATCTGGCCACATTCTTCACATTCCCACTATCCCAGTCCCCCAGAATAAGAGCATCGTCCGCATAAAAGAGATGAGAAATAACCGGACCGTTATTAGGAGTTTGTATGCCTTTAAAAATACCCTCAAGCCCTGCTTTGCAAAAAATGCTAGACAAGGCTTCCATGACCAAAAGGAACAAAAACGGAGACAAAGGGTCTCCCTGTCTGATCCCTTTGGAACAATTGAATTCAAAAGTAGGAGATCCGTTGACTAAAACTGCTGACCTAGCCTATGTTAAAACCCCTTCCACCCATTTACACCAAAGATCAGGAAAACCCATCTGACCTATGATATTCAGTAAAAATCCCCAACAAACGTTATCATAAGCCTTTTCAAAATCGATTTTTAAAAGAAAAACCTTTTTTTTAGTTTTTTTAATCCAATAAATAATCTCGTTAACCATTAATGGACTGTCAAGAATATCCCTGCCTTTAAGAAACGCTGTTTGGTTTTCCGATATGACCGAACCTATGACCTTTTTGAGCCGATTGGCGAGAACCGTAGAAATCGTTTTACTAATCACCCTAATAAGGTTTATCGGGCGATAATCTTTCATCCCCACCGGATCCTTACTCTTCGAAATAAGCGTTATGAAAGATGAGCTGCATCCTTTATTGATACTTCATTTTCTGTAAAATTCAGCCAACAAGTTATAAAAATCATTTTCAAGAACATTCCAATACCTTTTGATGAAATTGAAGTTAAACCCGTCTGGACCAGGGGCTTTGTCAGCCCCACACTCGAACACAACTCTCTTAATCTCCTCATTCTTAAAAGTATCTGTCAAAAAAGCCGCATCTTCCTCCGAAAGCCTCTTGATTCCATGGCAATAAAGATTTGGTATGTTGATATGTTTTTCCTTGAAAGCCGCTTTGAAGAATCCCATAATCTCTTTTTTGACTAAAGAAGGTTTAGTTGTCCATACTCCGTCAATCATAAGGCCAGTGATATAGTTTGAAGTCCGTCTGTTGTTAATACACCCATGAAAAAAGGCCGAATTCTCGTCTCCCTCCACCTCCCATTTAATTCTAGCTCTTTGTTTGAGATCTTTATTTTTTAAGTCTTCCAGATCCTTTAAATCCTTTATACATTCCGCTCTGATCCATTCTTCCTCTTCAGATAATTCTCTAAATTCCGACTGCTCAACCATTTTTTCCAACTCTTCCTTTATAACCTCCTCTTTCTCCCATTCCTTAGCTAAAACCTCCTTTTTCCAAATTTTAATATCATCCCTAAACCTTTTAAATTTTTCTGATAAACGCGTATCCGCATTACCAGCTCCGGAGAACTTTTCCGACGCCTTCTTTATCACCACATCAAAATCTTCTCGATCCAACCAAGAGTTAAAAAATCTGAACGGCTTCAGCCCAAAGTTTTTATTTGAACAAGATAAAACGAGGGGACAGTGATCTGAGTGCACCCTAGGCAACGCCCTCAAACATGCCACCGGCCACTCAGAAAAAAAATCCTGACAAACCAAAACTCTATCGATCTTGCTATGTTTGTTGCCCTTATTATTATGGTACGTGAACTTCCTTCCTTTCATTTCGAATTTTCTCAACCCATTATCGCTAATAAAAATGTTAAAATTGGAAGCACACTTTTTGTTAAACTTAGAATTCATCCTTTCTTCCAAAACAGCTTCGTCCACTCTATCTTCTTGGTTCTCGATCGAGCCTGGGACCCATTCTCCTCTCTCTTCTTCAACCCATACCCTAAAACGCTTACCTTCCTCCACTATAGTAACTACTTCTTCTATCCTGTTCACCGTGTCTGTAAGCACGCAAACACGATCCGAGGTCCGCAAATTATCCTCTGGCTGCCTTTGTGAGGCATGGATGACTTTGCCAAAACTTCTTCCAATCGAGTCAAAGGTCTCATTTCCGGATAAATGTACCGGGACACCGTGAATATTCAGTCACGCGATTCTTTCGAAAGAAAAAGCTTGTCCTTTCCACGTATCCACGCTGGTGAACCAACCGAATCCTGGTGCCTCATCCAATGAATCGAAAACAATCATAACTCTCAGGCCTCCAAGGTATTTAATTATTGACTCTCCAAAGTTAGCTTCCATTAGAAGAATATCTATCTTCCTAAGAGTCCATAAATCTTTCGTTTTTCTGATTATTGCCTTCCCCTGAAGTTCCACAAAAGCTTTGGCGAAGTCTGATACAACTACCTCTTTCAGAGCAGGAGACGATAGTTGCTTGTCACTAACTACACTGGCGTAAGATTTACCACCGGATACAAAGTTGTTTAAACTCCCCCTTGTTCTTGAGACCATAATGCAAACCTTCCTGTTCCTTACCTTTCTGACTATATGAATTCATATTCTGGCTGCCCTTTCCATCTTCATTTACTTTGGAGAACCTGGAAACATTGATGAACAATTTGAAGGAACCCATCCAAACATTTTGCATAGTCTTCTCCAAAACCGTCGCGTCCTTCACTCCTTTAAAACTAACGAAACCGAATCGGAAACCATTTTTGTCCCTTTTTCTCGCTACATACACTCCTTCGATCGAACCGAAAACACCTAATGTTTTTTCGATGTCTTTCGATCCACATCTCTCTGGTAGTCTCGCTACGTAAAATTTCGTTGTCCCTTTCGAGCTCTTCGGGAATATGTCTTCCTTGCCGTTATCCGTATTCCGACCATCCATTGCCGCCGGTTGCATCCAAGCGAGAGAAAAAGACCTATGTACTCTTTTAACTACAAGAAGTATCAATTCTTTTTTATTTCTAGCAAACAAAAGAAAATCATTAAATTGCTTATTATTTTACCTTAGGCAAACTAATTTTTTTTAACGCCAACAACACTTTATATATAAATATAAGGAGTCAGTAAGAGGCTGGAAACTAAAAAAACCATGAAAATAGAATAAAAAACGGATTACATTAAATCTATAATATCAAAAGCCTTCTAGTTCTCCCACTTTGACGTCTTGAGCTTTGAACGGTTACAAACCCACAAGAACACATCCTCTTTTATCTGATCAACCGTCTTGCTAATAGGAATGAAATGATCCAGAGCCGTCCCTGAGAACTTTAAAAAAATTTAGGCCTCGGGCGAAAAATAAAATTGGGCCCAAAAATTGCGATTAAGGGGAAATGGTTTAAAGCCCAAAAATTGTGATTAAGTGGAAATGATTTAAAAAAATAAAACATTGGTGGTGGAGTAAATAGTTGAACTTAAGACCTTTCCTTTATCTTGAGATGGCTTTCCACTCCATCACCAACATTTTTTAACATAATAAATGGATGCATATATTAAATATATAATTTAGTATATATATATATATATAAAAGCTTATAAAAACCTTTCGGGCCCTTTAAAAATTTGGGCCTCGAGCGACGACTTGGCCGGCCCAAGAGCCGGCCCTGAAATGATCTTCGAATACCTTCTCGTTCCTAGCGCACCAAATTCTCCAAACTGTCACAATTACAATCGTGTATACAATTTTTTTCCAAACTTTATCTCCCGGACACTGTGTGATTTGGAGAATAAGATCTTTCAGATTGTTACTATCAATGAAATTAATCCGAACCCATTGAGCCCATAAACAGTTGACGAAAATGTGGTCGGGGTTTTCATGGTATAACCCACAGCGAGGGCATAAACTGTCGCCGATTGAGATTCCCCTCTAGATCAGCCCTACTTTAGAAGCAATCTTACCCATAATCGCCCTCCACACCAGATAATTAGCTTTCGGGGTTGCCCAGTGTCACGGCCCCCGTCCCGGTTTTACCCGTTTCAGGAGCCGCGGGACAGAAACCCCGTGGTATTTATTTAAGTTGGCAGCGGAATTATTAACAGGATCGTTTAAAACTTGAAAATGCCGATTATCTTATTTCATAATTAGGGATAAACCCTGTGATTTAAAATAAAGGTGATTTCTCTAGGAAATCCCTGTTTTTACAAAAACTTTGTTTATTCATTTTATTGAGCCACATCTTCAAGCTTGTAGTGCTACACGACACTTTTTCCTCGATCACAGCAGATCACCTGAAACATGTTTTAAAAATATTTTATCAGCAGGGAAATACTGGCGAGTCATTCAAGTTGCACAAAACGACACATTGTTATAATATACAATATTAAGGGTGATTACATTGTTTTTATCAACCAATTACCCCAAATCGGTATTTGTCACTCGACTGTATCTGTGACTATGGTCAGATCACCCATTGGCTAACACGTTGTCCAATGGTGACGGGAAACAAGTAATGTATACAAAACCCCACATACCGGCAGTAATTGAAGATTACAAAGACTTAATCCCTGTAATTATAACCTTGAAAATAAATAGGGTTTTGGAAACAATTTAATAAAAAGAGAATGACTCACATTGCAGATTTAAACGGGCAGAGTTTAGCCTACTGATTAGCTTGTTAACCTAATTCAAATAACAATGCACACGAAAACTAGGTCAGTAACTTTAATCCAAATTTTACGACAACTCACGAGATTAAAACCTTCACAATGAATGACAAAGTGCGATACTTAACATCCATCGAATTCTCGACGAATGACAAAGCATAGCCCGAGTTTGGGCAGCACTTAAACATCCATTGGATTGGTTTCCATCGATCGGACATTAAATCGTAACAGTGATCGAGCTATTACCCTGTTATCGCGGCAGAATTTCGAGATTTTGATTGTTTTGAACGAAAGAGACGATATCTCAGTGTACAAATTGAGTTTTTACGTCGAACCAACGCCAAATTTCAAGTGCCAAACTCCCCTACTTATACCTGAAAAACGGTGCTGTCGCGCCACGCGACGGGTACCCTTTTAGCTTAGTGTCGCCACGTCTGTTACTAGCTTAGCTGAGTTGACGATTCGACGAAATTCAATTTAGACAACAAACTGTGATGATAATCGTCAATGGGGAATACCCCCCCCCCCCCCTGAGTTTTAGGGGCCCTGATCCTGATTCCGATTGTTCTGAAAATTTTAGGGTTTATGCAGTATCACTTGGGGGTCTCAATTAGGGTTTCCTATTGGACAAATTAAGATAAGAAATAATAATTATGGTGAGAGTTGTTACACCCAGCTGTTCCAACCATACACGAAATCGGCATTCTCCTCCTCTTCCATAGCCTTTTCGATGTCGAACCGAACCTGCTTCACCGAAAAAGAACGTCCGGATCGTTACGCTATTTCCATCCTGTTCCGTCTTCTGCCAGGTTGTCTTTAATGTTGATACCTATTTTAGATAATGCCATATCTATCGAACCTACATCCTCCCCACCTTAATTAAAATCTCGTCCTCGAGATTTACTGGAATAAGTAGGGATATTTTAGCTTCATCTCTGATTCCAGTTCCCAAGTGTACTCAGGTCCTCTATTTGAATCCCACTTGACTTTGACCAGCACTAGTCGTTTGTGCTTGAGAAATTTGACCTTTCTGTCTTCTATTTGCAGTGGCTTTTCAACAAATTTTAACTTTTCATTTACCTCTATATCTTGAAGAGGTACTACCAAGGATTCGTCAGATAGACATTTCTTAAGGTTGGATACATGAAATACATCATGTACCCCGGGCTACCTCTTCTGGTAGTTCTAAGCGATAGGCGACTGGTCCTACTCGCTGGATTATTGGGAATGGTCCTACGTACCTTGGACTTAGCTTTCCCTTCTTTCCGAACCGAACTACTCATTTCCACGGAGAAACTTTCAGAAGTACCTTGTCTCCAACTTGAAATTCTAGCGGTTTGCGTCTATTATCTGCATAACTCTTCTGACGATCACGAGCCGTTTTTAGTCTTTCCTTGATTTGAGTGATCTTGTCGGTGGTTTCTTGTACAATTTCGGGACCTGATAATTGGCTTTCTCCTATTTCTGCCCAACAGACTGGAGTTCTGCACTTTCGCCCATACAGTGCTTCGAATGGGGCAGCTTCAATGCTTGCATGATAACTATTGTTATAGGAGAATTCAATTAAGGGTAGGTGGTCATCCCAGTTTCCACCAAAATCTATTACACATGCCCTGAGCATGTCTTCCAAGGTTTGGATCGCCCTTTCACTTTGTCCATCTGTTTGAGGATGGTAAGTTGTACTTAAATTTAATCACGTCCCCATGGCTTCTTGGAAACTTGTCCAAAAATGTGAAGTGAAACGACTATCTCTATCCGATACAATGGAGAGTGGGACTCCATGTAAGGATACTACCTCGTCTACGTATAACTTTGCTAGCCTTTCCATGCTAAAGGTTTCTTTCATGGGTAGAAAATTAGCTGATTTGGTTAACCGATCCGCAATTACCCAAATAGCATCATTACCTTTTCTAGTTTTAGGTAACTTAGTAACAAAATCCATGGTTATTAGTTCCCACTTCCAAACAGGCATTTCTAATTGTTGGAGTAACCCTGAAGGTTTTTGGTGTTCTGCCTTAACTTGTGAACAAGTTAGACACTTAGATACATATCTAGCTATGTCATTTTTCATTCCTATCCACCCGAAGTTATTCCTTAAATCTTGATACATCTTATTATTTCCCGGGTGCATGGTATATCTAGATTTATGAGCTTCCTCTAAAATCTTATTTATTAAATCTCCTTGCTTAGGTACCCAAATTCTTCTTTTGTGGAATCTCCAAATTCCATCAGCTCCTTGCTCTAATTCCTTTATTCTTCCTTTCATTCCTTCAGCATCCTCCTTGATCGCTGTGGCTTGAACATTTTTCAATTGTTCCATTAAGTCTAATTGTAAACTTAAACTAAGAGCACGAACTTGCTTTTGCTTTTCGTGATACTTACGACTTAAGGCATCTGCAACTACGTTGGCTTTTCCTTCGTGATATTGAATATCACAGTCGTAGTCACTTAGAATTTCCATCCATCTCCTTTGACTCATGTTCAATTCTTTTTGCCCAAATATGTACTTTAAACTCTTATGATCTGTATAAACTGTAAACTTACTTCCATACAGATAATGTCTCCAAATCTTAAGGGCAAAAATTATCACTCCTAATTCTAAGTCATGAGTCGTATAGTTTTCCTCGTGCTTTTTCAATTGCCTTGAGGCATACGCAATTACCTTTTTGCATTGCATTAGCACACATCCTAATCCTAGCTTAGAAGCATCACAATAAACTTCAAAATCTTCTGTCCCTTCTGGTAAGGCAAGAATCGGGGTGTTGGTTAATCTTTGTTTTAAAACTCTAAAAGCCTCTTCTTGCTTAGGTCCCCATTCAAACTTAGCTATTTTACAGGTTAGCTTAGTTAATGGCACAGCGATCTTAGAAAAATCCTTAATAAAGCGCCTATAGTACCCAGCTAATCCTAGAAAACTTCTAATTTCTGTAGCTGATTGCGGGACCTTCCATTTGGTGATCGCTTCTATCTTAGCAGGATCTACGTGAATACCTTCATGATTCACCATGTGACCTAAAAATTGCACCTCCTGTAGCCAAAATTCACACTTCGAGAATTTGGCGTAAAGCTTTTCTTTTCTTAACAAAGTTAAGAGTGCATGTAGGTGTTCGCAATGTTCTTCCTGACTTTTGGAATAAATAAGTATATCGTCGATAAAGACAATTACAAATTTATCCAAGTACGGTTTACAAGTTCTATTCATCATGTCCATAAATGCTGCCGGAGCATTTGTTAATGTTGGATCGTCGTATGACCCGAATGAGTCGTTCAGAAGAGTTTTGAGTCAGAATCAAAGGCGGAATCAATGGTTCTAACTTGATACAGCTTGATTTTCCCTAATTATCTTCCTTTTATTGATTTCACAGCTTTTACAGATCGTTTGACAAATCGGCAGCACCTCGGCTCTGAAATCGGGAAGTTACAAATGATGAACTAGGCTCAGGTATATATAGGGGTGGTGATTTTGTACGAAATAGCAATAGCTCATTTCGTGTGAAATACCCTTTTTACCTCTAAAACCTATTTTCTATCCTGCTGAGCACTGGTTTATCCTATCTAGACACAAGACTCTATAAAGACGAAGTTAACAGACATCTATGTACCAACAGTTAACCCAAAGGGCATGACTGTAAACTCGTAGTGGCCATACCTAGTTCTGAAAGCAGTTTTAGGTATGTCTTCTTCTTGCATTTTCAACTGATGGTATCCGGAGCGTAAATCTATCTTAGAAAAATATCTAGCTCCTTGGAGTTGATCAAAGAGATCATCAATCCTAGGTAATGGATATCGATTCTTAATTGTAACCTTATTCAATTCCCTATAATCGATACACATTCGCATCGAACCATCCTTCTTCTTTACGAACAACACTGGTGCTCCCCAAGGGGATGAACTAGGTTGTATGAATCCTTTACTGAGCAATTCATCTAACTGTTTTTTCAGTTCTAACATTTCAGTGGGTGCTAATCGGTAGGGTGCTTTAGCTACCGGTGTAGTTCCAGGAATCAAATGAATTCTAAATTCTATCTCCCTATCTGGTGGTAATCCTGGTAATTCTTCTGGGAATACATCCGGGTATTCTGATATTACAGGAATTTCCTTAAGTTCCTTACCCTTAGTGCTAATGATTACCGAAATCATATACACTATTCCTTGCTTTCATTCATAACTAGCAACTTTCATTACTGAAATGAACTTCATGGGTTTTCGCGGCTTATCTCCTGTAACCATAATTACTTCTCCTGTGGGTGCACGTATTTCTATGGAATTCTTATCACAAAGGATTCGAGCATGGTTGGCTACTAACCAATCCATTCCTAACACGACATCGAATCCAGCTAAATTCATGGGTAATAGGTTTGCAGAAAATTTATGACCTGAAAGTTCTATATTTTCTTTTTGCAAAACCGTATCTATGTTAACAGAATTCCCATCTGCCGTTTCTACAGTAAAAACTTGCCTAAGTTTTGCTAAGGATAGCTTAAGAGCTTGGCAGAATGAAGTATTAATAAAACTTTGGTTTGCACCAGAGTCGAATAATACTTTCGCATAAACGTTGTGTACCAGAAACGTACCAGCTATTACGTCAGGAATCAGTTCGGCTTCCTGCGTAGTCAATTGGAAAGCTCTTGCGTTCTTCTTTCTAGTCCCTTCGGCAGGTTTAGCTTTGTTATCTGCTGGTTTGACCAATTTAGGGCATTCGGGTCGGAAATGCCCAGCTTCTCCACAGTTGAAGCAGATCTTTGTTTTCTTTCTGCAATCTTCTTCACGATGTCCTATAGCTTTGTAGAAGTTGCAGGGTTCATTACATTTTCCAAAATGTTTCTTTTTACAGTTCCTGCAGAATGGCGGAGTGGAAGATTGCCCAGTTCCTCATTTCTTGAAATTGCAATTATTACCCACACGAAATCCTTGGGTAATTTTCTGAGCCAATTCCTTCTTCCTGTTTTCTTCTCGCGTACGCACCAGTCCGTCAGTCAAAGTGTTGGCTAATTCCACCACATCATCGATCGTGCGGGGTCTCGCAGCTTTGACAATATCACGGATTTCGCTAATTAAACCCCAAATGTAGCGAGAAATAAGTACCGGTTCTGGCGAAGCCAGAGTAGGCACAATTCGAGCATATTCGAAAAATTTCGAAGTATACCCTCGGCAGTCAACATCCACCATTCGGTGGCTCAGGAATTTATTCGCCGTTTGTTCTTTTTCATATTCTGGGCAAAATTTTATTTCCACCAGACGCTTAAACTCCTCCCAACTCATGGCATAGGCCATGTCACTTCCCTTAGCTTGTAATACCGTATTCCACCATTCTAATGCTTCTTCCTTGAAAAGGTGAGAAGCATACATGACTTTATCCTCCTCGACACATTTACTTATTTTAATTACTGCCTCGGTTTTCTCCAACCAACGCAGTGCAGCAGTCGCCCCTTCATTGCTTGCAAATTCAACAGGTTTACAGGCAAGAAATTCCTTGTAAGTGCAACCAGACATTGCAGCTTTCATTCTCTTAAGAATTGCGGCTTGCACTACATCATTATCATTATTATTAATGTTGCCGCCTCCATTTATACTATTACTGAAATTATCGCCGTGAGTGCGTTTGCTGGGAATAATTTGTTGAGGCTCAACTGGATTTCGGGCAGCAGCAATAATTGCTGGAATAGCATTGGCTATTCCTTGAGCAACGATATTCTCTATATCTTGTCTATTCAGAAATTGATCTTCATGGTTTTGCGCGGATTGGTTACCCTAGTTAACTTGTTCATTACCAGCATGTTCCATCTGGTAATTAATATATATAAGTTATTAGCATAAAATGAATAACAACCAAACATAATAAAACAACCGTATATAATCAAGTTAACACGTATAGCCAAAATTGTCGATTTTTCGACTTCCATATTTTATATATTACCATGCGTCCGTACACACCAGTTATCTTACAAGAGTTTTATTTTTAGTTATTTTAGAGGATTATATTTTTATTACTATTATTATTATTTTGTTATTATACAACCACAACCACACCATCCCCGTCAGCTGGCATCTCAGAAACGACGTTCCCTCTCGTCGTATTTCCATGATATCCTCTCTCCCACATCTCGGATTCTATTCTCGGCGTCCACCAGCTCCTCGACATAATGGCGGAGTTCAACCAAGTTTTCTGAGCTCATAGGTGGGTGTAGTGGAGGCTCGGGGTCAAACTGGGGGATTATTTAAGAGGTTCTGAAATTGCCAGTCGGTTGTCCACCACTCTTCTAGCTCTATGGGTAGCGGTTGGGTGTGGATAATAGGATCTGGGATCTCAGGCTCTAGATCAACTGGAAGTTGTGCTTCCGCTGGGTAATTGAAGAGATTTGCATTGGCAGGTCCGATGAGATCACTCAGTGCCAGTTTATGATCCAGCTCCTCCCAAGATGGCATTTCCTGGTCTTACCTGGAACTTTCTCCGATCTCTATTCCCTTGCCTTTATCCATCGGATCCTCAGTCTTTTTAACTTTCTGTGTTGCTGGTTTCTTCTGTTAGATCGTCGTATGACCCGAATGAGTCGTTCAGAAGAGTTTTGAGTCAGAATCAAAGGCGGAATCAATGATTCTAACTTGATACAGCTTGATTTTCCCTAATTATCTTCTTTTTATTGATTTCACAGCTTTTACAGATCGTTTGACAAATCGGCAGCACCTCGGCTCTGAAATCGGAAAGTTACAAATGATGAACTAGGCTCAGGTATATATAGGGGTGGTGATTTCGTACGAAATAGCAATAGCTCATTTCGTGCGAAATACCTTTGTGTTATTTCGTACGAAATAGCTCTTGCTATTTCGTGCGAAATACCCTTTTTACATCTAAAACCTATTTTCTATCCTGCTGAGCACTGGTTTATCCTATCTAGACACAAGACTCTATAAAGACGAAGTTAACAGACATCTATGCACCAACAGACTCCCCCTTGGATGTTGACGAAGTCTTTAGCATCAAATCTTCAGTCTTTAGTCTTTATCTATCTTCTCACTCTATCCAAAATGTCTGACACTGTAAGCATCCTTCAATCTCTATCTTCAAACGCCCCTTTGAATGTTGATCCAGAATGTAGACTCCCCCTTTCAATATGCTGGAGCTCGAATTCTGGTTCAAACTTTACACTATCTTTACCATGAGGATCTTGTTTCCTGTTTCTCAAAAAAATGTACATTACAATCTATTGACTTTTAACATCTTTTCTCGCAGACTCCCCCTTAAGCTATGCTGGGATCATAGTCTGACTTTCACAGGTTTACAGATTCAAGATCGATTCCTGGCTCTATTCTGCATCTGCTCAGGATTCAAAACCTGTCTAACCTGCACATCCTCTATCTTAACATAAATTTCACAAATTTTACAAATTTGACCAAATTAAGAATCCACTTGAATGATATCGTTCAATTATTAACAATTTTTATCAATATCAAACTTTCTTTTGGATAGATTTATTTATAACAATTTTCATTCCAAAACAAACTCTCCCAAACCTGTTCATCATGTTTAGCATTCGGAATTTTGAAGATCAGCTTTCCAACATCAGTTGTCGAAAATCTTTTTTTATTTTTCAAAATTTAAAACTAAAATACAATCTTTTTGGATTTTTGTTTTTATAGAAATGCAGTAAATAAATATTTACAAACGATATTTTTGTGAGTTTGTGTAAGAGGGTCATATCAGTTTATGAGACACATCACTAGCACCATTAAGCTTTTACACATTTTAAGTTCTAAACGATTCACATAGATTGACGATATAGTTTTCCTCTTAAGCTCAATCTAAAAACTTTCAAAATGCTTACCGATACGTTAAGGTATATTAATTTTGCACTAAATTCTTATGGACCCCACGATCTAAGCATATCCCCTCATCATGCAATACACTAACTCAAGTAATGCCTTTAAACTTTCATCAACTGTGATATGTGCAAAAAAAAAGCAGAATGTTTAAACATTAACAATCAGGTCGATCTTTCGATACGCAGAGAAAGTCCAATGTTTAAACAAAATAAAAAAATAAAAACAAGTTTAAAATGTTTAGATCTTAGCCACTGGTTCGATATTCACATATACGCAGAGGTGATCCAAGATTTAAACGAAACACCAAGAAAAATAAAGCAGAACGTTTAGGCAATAACATCCAGTTTGATACTTTCGTATACGCAGAGGATGTCCAATGCTTAAACAAAATAAAGAAATAAAACAATTTTAAATCTTTGCAAAAGAAATGCACAATCACAGTGACTTTTCAGTAAGTTGTGAAAGTTCACAAACTGGCCGGTTTTTTATGCTTATTTAGCATTCAGCGATTACTGAGTAGGTACACAATCAAGAAGGACAAAACTAAATACTATGCTTTCAACCATGTTTTCCACTAGAACTAGGCTTTTTTCATTTAAGTTTGTATCGTTATCGCAAATCTACTAGTCTAGCTGAGCCTATCGTCACATCCTTAGTGAGATCGTTTATCACATTTGACATTTCATATCTTTAGCATGCTGTGATAGTCCACTGATTTACTATCATTTCCTCTTATCTCAAAACTCATTTTTGCTTTTTCAATGTTTTTGGCATTTTCAAATTTTCTAATTTTTTTTTAAAATTTTTCTCCCCCTAAAATCAAAATATGTTTCAATTTTGATTTTCTTGGAAAATTTGAAAACAAACTGTACAAATAAAATGATAAACTGATATCAAATTACTTCAAATCGCCATTCACTCGGCGTAAAAAATCAGAACTCCCCCTGACAACAAACTATTTTCCCATTATGATTTCAAAACACTTAAGTTTGTTTTAATCAAAATGGTTTTTCTGGAAAATTAGTTTTGTTTGTCTTTTCACAAACTCGGGGTTCTTTTCATCACATTGTTCTTTTTCAATCACTTGTAAAGATATATATTTGACATTTTCAGAATTAAATCAACTTTATATGAAAGTTAAATCAAATACAAATTAATGTCCTTGATTAAACCTTGTCAAGAATGATGCCGATTCCTGCTCCACACTTACCAACCTGGAAGCTCCGGCAAGTCAAGTTTTTATTTGAAGAGATTCACCCAAGCCTGACCGTTCTTGAGTGCTTTTGAGTTTCCGTTTAACATTGGCTCATCTGACTTTGACAAATCAGAATCATCGCCTGATCGTGGCTTGTCTGACTTTGATGAGTCAGATTCATCGCCTGAACGTGGCTCTTTTGCTTCTGAAGAAACAAATTCATTGCCAGAAGATGGCTCTTTTGTTTTCACAGAAACAAATTCATCGCCATTCTTTATTGGAACCCAATCCTTACAAGATTTAGGCTTTCCAAATTCATCAACTTGTGAGGTGAAAAATTTTTCACAATCCTTTTTATACTTAAAAACTTTGATAAAGACTTTATCAGAAAAATTAACCTTCTTTGATTTTTCATCAGTTTGATTAGTTAATTTTTCTCTCTTTATCTTCCCTTTTGTCCTCAGATTTGTATCTGATGAATTCGTTTTGCTTGATTGACCATGCTTTGTTGAGCAAGTCGATTCATCATAACTTTTATTTGAATTACCAGTTGTACCCGAGGACAAAATCCCTTCCAGATATTCTCTCGCTTTCTTCCGTTTCTTTCTCAGTCTGTCTTTCTGCCCTTGTGAAAGCTTTACTTTCGGTTCTTCAACTTTCTGTTCTCTGGGCTTTCTTTCCACTCTAACTGATTTCTTTACCATTCTCTGAGATTCAGCCCTCGATCTTCCCTTTGATCTCATTGGGCACAATCTCTAGCAATATGACCTCTGATTTGACATTCATAGCACCTTCTCGTCTCAAATATCTGACTTTGGCAGTTAACAGCAATGTGTCCTTGATAACCACATGTGTAACACACTCTGTTATCATACCTTTCTCCACTTTCAAACCACACACTCAGATCATAACATTGTTTGGCCTTGTGGTAGTCATGTCTTTTCCTGTAAACTTGATTTGACTTTTGCGCACTGTGGTCAAACCTGCACCACTTATTACCAACTTTTTGTGAGTTTTGATTTTCAACTTTTTGTGGTTTTTTATACTGATTGGATGACTGAACTGATGAACTTTTATTTTCATTTTGAAAAATTTTCAAATTTTTAACATTTTGTTTTTGTTCTACATTCTTCTTAACAGGTTTTTGCTTTGAGCATTCACCTATTTCAGTGGAATGTAAAACAGTATCTTTAAATTTTTCTTTTAATTCTAAAAATATTTTTCTTTTCTCAGTTTTATCATCGCAATCTTTAATTATGACATCGTCATAATTTGTGACATTGTCACTTATTGGGATTTCATTGATCGATTTTGGACATACAAGATCTGGTATTGATGACAAAGTCACAAAACCTTTCAATTTATTTTCTAACTCTTCAATTTTATTTTAGCACATTCGGCTTCTTTTTCAAGTCGAATGATCTTCTCAAGATGAGAATTTATTGAAATTTGCTTTTCAATATTATTTTTACCAAAAATAGATTTTTCATTTTCTAAAATTTTTATTTGATTTTGAAAAACTTTTTCATTTTCTTTTAAATTTTTATTTTCCAATGTCAAACTCTCCACATCTTTCAAGAGTTTGTCATTGTCTGCTTCATATTTATCACATTTTAAGCACACAACTTCACATTTTGAAGTTTCATTTATCTCAGATTCTTCTATCTTTGACATTCCCTCTGTCTCCGTCTTGTATGTTCCTGCAAGAAAAATTTTAACAATATCAAGAGGATTCAAATTTTCATCTAAAAAACAACCTCTCTTGAAATCATATTTCATCATATTTTTGCGCTAAAACATATTCTGATTCTTTTGATTATTTCAAGAATCATATCCAAACTTATATTATCTAAGTTCTTTTCTATTTCTTTTATCAAGTCTTTCTTTTTCTTATCAATGTTATCATTGTGTGTTCTAAGCTCTCTGATGAAATCATTTGAACTAAAATTTGAGAACCTAGAATCCTTTTTCAGTTTAATAAAAAATTCATCCTACTCTGAAGGTAATGCATTTGCAAATTTAGATATCTCTTCAGCATCTGACATCTTTATCCCATACCTTTTCAAATTGTTAAGTAATTCATTATACCGCTTTTCCAAGTCATTAAACTTTTCATATTTCCTACACAAAAAATATTCAGATCTTATAACCCAAACATCCTTTTTCTCATCTTCTTTCCTGTGATCCCAATACATATCAAACCACTCATTTATTCTTCCAAGTTTAACATTTTCCTTTTCGTCAAACATTTTGACCAAACTTTAAACAATCTGATTTGATGTGAATTGATACTTTCACACGAAATAACAGAAGATTTCAAACGAAATGGTCTTCACGCGAAATGAGTGTTCACACGAAGTGACTTTCAAACGAAATAGAGCTTTCGTACAAAATGATCCTCACACGAAACAGTCTTCAAGCGAAATGCACCTTGGTACGAAATAGATGCCTATTTCGTACGAAATGAAATTTTCAAAATTGATTTCGTGCGAAATGAACTTTAACAAATTGATTTCGTGCGAAATAAAGAACACTATACTGATTCGTGCGAAATAAAGCTCCTCAAAGTTGATTCCGTGCGGAATGAGATGTTGTTTTCGTGAGGAATGATGCTGACGTCACTCAATCGGCCACCATTTTGTCCAATTGATCTGGTTTTTGGTCGATTTTAGGTCCAATTCTTTCAAGGATTAGTTAAAACTATGTTTTACGTGATATATGTGAAATTTAAGCCATTTTAACCGTAAAATCTCGTTTAATTTTGAAAAGAATGAGCAGAAGTGAGAAAATCTGATGAAAAACAAGCTGAATTGGTATGAACACTTCGTCCTGAGCTCTGATACCACTTGTTGGATCGTCGTATGACCCGAATGAGTCGTTCAGAAGAGTTTTGAGTCAGAATCAAAGGCGGAATCAATGATTCTAACTTGATACAGCTTGATTTTCCCTAATTATCTTCTTTTTGTTGATTTCACAGCTTTTACAGACCGTTTGACAAATCAGCAGCACCTCAGCTCTGAAATCTGAAAGTTACAAATGATGAACTAGGCTCAGGTATATATAGGGGTGGTGATTTCGTACGAAATAGCAATAGCTCATTTCGTGCGAAATACCTTTGTGTTATTTCGTGCGAAATACCCTATTTACATCTAAAACCTATTTTCTATCCTGCTGAGCACTGGTTTATCCTATCTAGACACAAGACACTATAAAGACGAAGTTAACAGACATCTACGCACCAACATCTTCCTGCGCACTCGCCTCCAGCCCACGAATCTTCTTCTCTTTTTCGGTTTGGGTTTCTCCGGAGGTTGGGCTTGAAATTCCATAGGTTCATCAGTGTCGGCACAATAACCGGTAAAGTCTCTGGAAACTTCTATATTAACAGAATGGAGATTGAGATTCTGATGGGCTTCAGACAACTCATTCATGTTGTTTAACAGATATGAAGAAACACACAAAATTCTAAGTTAAAATTTTGTAACTTGAATTTCCACATAATCACAGAATGGCAATCAGAAAAATTAAGTATTTCTAAATACTTAATTGACTTAAATCAGTGGCTCTGATACCACCTTTTTCTGTCACGGCCCCCGTCCCGGTTTTACCCGTTTCAGGAGCCGCGGGACAGAAACCCCGTGGTATTTATTTAAGTTGGCAGCGGAATTATTAACAGGATCGTTTAAAACTTGAAAATGCCGATTATCTTATTTCATAATTAGGGATAAACCCTATGATTTACAATAAAGGTGATTTCTCTAGGAAATCCCTGTTTTTACAAAAAACTTTGTTTATTCATTTTATTGAGCCACATCTTCAAGCTTGTAGTGCTACACGGCACTTTTTCCTCGATCCCAGCAGATCACCTGAAACATGTTTTAAAAAGATTTTATCAGCAGGGAAATACTGGCGAGTCATTCAAGTTGCACAAAACGACACATTGTTATAATATACAGTATTAAGGGTGATTACATTGTTTTTATCAACCAATTACCTCAAATCGGTATTTATCACTCGACTGTATCTGTGACTATGGTCAGATCACCCATTGGCTAACTCGTTGTCCAATGGTGACGGGAAACAAGTAATGTATACAAAACCCCACATACCGGCAGTAATTGAAGATTACAAAGACTTAATCCCTGTAATTATAACCTTGAAAATAAATAGGGTTTTGGAAACAATTTAATAAAAAGAGAATAACTCACATTGCAGATTTAAACGGGCAGAGTTTAGCCTACTAATTAGCCTGTTAACCTAATTTAAATAACAATGCACACGAAAACAAGGTCAGTAACTTTAATCCAACTTTTACGACAACTCACGAGATTAAAACCTTCACAAGGAATGACAAAGTGCGATACTTAAACATCCATTGGATTGGTTTCCATCGATCGGACATTAAATCGTAGTAGTGATCGAGCTATTACCCTGTTATCGCGGCAGAATTTCGAGATTTTGATTGTTTTGAACGAAATAGACGATATCTTAGTGTACAAATTGAGTTTTTACGTCGAACCAACGCCAAACTTCAAGTGCCAAACTCCCCTACTTATACCTGAAAAACGGCGCCGTCGAGCCACGCGACAGCCTGTCGCGCCACGCGACGGGTACCCTTTTAGCATTGGGTAGCCACGTCTGTTACTAGCTTAGCTGAGTTGACGATTCGACGAAATTCAATTTAGACAACAAACTATGATGATAATCGTCAATGGGGAATACCCCCCCCCCCTGAGTTTTAGGGGCCATGATCCTGATTCCGATTGTTCTGAAAATTTTAGGGTTTATGCAGTATCACTTGGGGGTCTCAATTAGGGTTTCCTATTGGACAAATTAAGATAAGAAATAATAATTATGGTGAGAGTTGTTACACCCAGCTGTTCCAACCATACACGAAATCGGCATTCTCCTCCTCTTCCATAGCCTTTTCGATGTCGAACCGAACCTGCTTCACCGAAAAAGAACGTCCGGATCGTTACGCCATTTCCATCCTGTTCCGTCTTCTACCAGGTTGTCTTTAATGTTGATACCTATTTTAGATAATGCCATATCTATCGAACCTATATCCTTCCACACCCCAGGAATTGTTTTTTTATATGAATCACAGACGGATTATGAGTAGAAATATTTCCCCCATGGATTGCAGTCACCACTTCAGCCCAAAGTTGGTTTGGGTTAGCCTTTATCCTCCACCACCACTTGGTTAGCATAGCATGGTTATTTTTTTAACGGCTAAACTTACATTACCCCTTACGCAAACTAATATATTTTTAAACATCTAACTTAAATTCTTCTATTTTTAATGGCTAAACTTACATAAAACATACCATAGGGATTGATTGAACCCATGACCTCATACTACCCTAAAACTTATCTAATTCATTAACATCACTACTACCCTAAATCTTATCTAATTCATTCACATTAGTGGGCTAGTCCCAAACGGATTTGTATCTTATCTCATGGATATAGCGGAGACACTTATGTTTGTACCTTCCCACCTCGCAGACTTTACACCCCACCTCATTTAATTAGTTATTTTGCTACCTCGACATGTATGTATTATTAATCTCTACTTAGGCTTTAGCCTAATGTTCAAAGAAATTATCTCTTGTATGGAGATTAAGGTTCAATTATTTGTATGTTAAAAGATATAACTTTTAATGAATAATTAATTTGGGCGCTCTAAGCCTCAAACATGCAATTAAAGATCTTAGAACAATTTTTTTTAACGGCAAATTTCTTTTATTCCCTGATGCTGTCTGTGAGACTTGAATTCAAGACCTTTCCCTCCCTAAGTGTTTAAAGGTTTTGTCTTTACCAATGGACCACCACCTTATTAGTTCTTAGAACAATTAGTTTAGTTTATAAAAGAAAACGAGAATAACCAGTTAGAGACTTGGTACTGGTACGGCACCGGTATTTGAGGGTAAATTTGATACCGGTACTGATACCCGATACTATTAATTCATTTCTATTTTTATTATTGTTAATTCATTCTCGTTTTAATATTTATTATTTATTACTGTTCATTTTTTAGGTTTTTTAATATAAGGATAATATGGGTTACTCACTCTTTAAATAAATAAATAAAAATATAATAGTAAGAGCTAATTATTTTTCTTTTGAATACGAAAAACCTTGTTACATTAACATTTCATTGATTGCCAAAATCTTAGACTACTCGTTGTGGTTAGCTTTAGCCAAAGTAAGCACCAGGATTTATTCTGTAATATGTTTCACTTGGCGTTGACTAGACGCTTACTTTAACAACCCGACTTTTCGGGTCATTACTTGTACCTGTCACTTCTTGCTTAATTGCTTGTACTCTGAGATTCGATAATAGTTAACCCTTTTGCGATGAGCTAAATATTGGTTTTTAACTATTTCAAATGCATTTTTTACGCTTATTACAACGCTTGTTCAAAACGCAGTTATCACAACTAAACGCAGTTTATAACGCATACTATTTACACACATTTTATCGCATATTATTGCTTGTTTAGACTAAACGCTATCACAACGCAAACTCAACGCAATCTCAGCGCAAACGCGAGACGCATATTTACTTTATGCTTTACTTGTATTATATGTGTTATTTGTGTGATTATTTGTTTAAATGTTATGTTGTTATCTCAACGCAACGGTTAACGCTCACTCGCAACTCGCTTAAACGCAACGCAACGCTTAACACACGAAACGAAGGTTGGAAAACTAACTTGCACAACACGGCTGTCCGAATGGACATCCGGTCGAATGGACATCCGTCAGGATGACTATCCGATCGGATGACCATTCGACCAGAACGCCATCCGACCGCTGAACACCTCGCTTCTTGCACCGCCATAACCCTCCTCTCACACTATAAATACTGCCCATACAAGTCCCTTTCACTGATTTGACATTTCCATCCGACCACCTGCACTAAAGTCACTCTCAGGCAATATTTCTCGTGATTCAAGGCTATTTCGTAAGTGTTTCTCCTCAAATCTTGTACAATCATCATCATTAATCACTTCTCCTTCATCTTCTCCATCAAAATCGCACATTTTCTTCTCGAAATCGCCTGATTTGGACTCCTTGAAGGTGGTTCACACTCGGTTTCTTATGCAAACTATTGTGTGACATCATCTCATCAAGATTAGTTCAGATCTAAAAGATTTCTACACTTTTAACTTAAATCTCAAGAAGATTTCAATATTTTTCAATAGTTTTCAAACTTTTCTTCACTTTTCTACTCAAAACCGATGGAATCTGGACTCATTCAGACTCTCTACTCAATTCCTAGTTGAGAGCCGACTTGAAAACAAAATTCCACCAGAGAGATGACCGATTAACGGGTCAGACATGAAACTTCGTCAAGAACAATGAATCTGATCGAATGGGGTGATTCCCATCCGATCGAATGAGCTGGATCTTGGGGTGTTTCCTTGACACGTCGTCACGCCGTCTCCGTTAAAACTCAAAAACTTTTACTTAGAAACTTTTACAAAGTTTTCAAACAACAGATCGCCCACTCGAGTGGCCATCCGATCGGATAACCATCCGATCGAATGACCATTTGACCAGGTGACCTATCCCCCATAATATTCCTTGTTCAAAACGATTTGACCAAAACTTCAAATTACCAATTTCTCGATTGAATAGCCATCCGATCGAATGGCCATCCGTTCGGATGACCATCCGACCGGATGACTTGGCATCCATACCTTACATTGTTTAAACGCTACAACGAAAACTTCAAATTTTCAAAACGATTTACAAACACCCACGTCTCATTCGAATGGCCATCCGTTTGAATGGTCATCCGCTCGGATGACCATCCGATTGAATGGGTACACATCTGTTCGGATCACCATCCGAACACCCCATCATTCGACACTCTGTTTACATGTTGTTCAACGCTCACGCTACTGTTCTATGCTCACGCTAACTCCATCGCGCTCCCTTCAATCCAAGTCTGTGTTTACTAGCAAAACACGCACTGTGAGTATACTCGAACCCATTTTCTTTTAACGCACTTATGGGTGTTACATGTGTTTTCTATCAAAACACAACAACACACAACGCAAACACTTTTAATGCTAACCGCTCCCGCATGTTATACGTGTACTTTGAATGCTTGTACTATGCTTATACAGTGTTACACTATACCGCCTCTAGCAACGATAGTACTATAGTTTGGACTCAGCACCTGTCGTGGACAGGGGTTGCTAGGGATCACATCACTTTACTTCGCGTGTCCGCTGGACATGTATCGCGCATACTCTACAACGCAGTCTCGTGGTTAAGTGTGACCAAAGTTTTGATAGTCACTTGCTTCGCTCGTTACGTGATACATGCTGGTTATACGTAAACGTTTTCTCTACTATATGTTATGCAAACTTGTGTACTCACCTTTACATTTTATGTATTGACCTTATTTTAACATATGTGACAGGTTGATAGGATGCTATGCTAGCTGAAACAAGTAGGAAGTCTAGAAACTCCACTAAATAAATCTGAGTTGTTAGAACAGTGTTTTGTTTATGAGACGGATATTTGTGATGACTATTTTGCTTTATATGTTTGATGGTATGGGACATTAAACGTCAAATATATTGATATTAATAGTTGTTATGGATTCTCGTGAATAATCTGTTTCGCTCAGAGCCACGCCCCGATGATTCCGCATCGGTTGGGATGTGACATATTGGTATCAGAGCCATAACTATAGGGAATTAGGTCGGGTCTTAGGATTGACCTAGTCTATAGTCTAAGTACCAACAGACCACTTCGTGCAAACCCGGTAGGCATTTCGTGCAAACTCGCTTTTGATACTCTCGCTAAAACTATAACTTTGCGCGAACACCGCATACTACAACTTCGTGCAAAGACAGCCTTTCCTAAGGCTGAAAACGCACTATTGCCTTTCCTAAGGCTGACGCAATACACACGTTTTTGAAAACACTAGCATAACACAATTGAGTGATTGGATCGAGGTTAGGTGTGAAAACTGAGAACTCTCGATAAAATCATTCACTCTACACATATTTTTACTCTCAGCACGAGAATCGTTCGTCGAGTCAGGAGTGAAATCCATACCTCGACGAAATTCTCCATCTCTATCCCGTGGTTTTACCACACTTTCAGGAACGAAGTTGTTAAGTTAGGGGTGAAACCCGCATCTTAACGACACGTTTCACTCTCTACTTTGATTTTACAACAACTCTCACCAACGTCTCGATGGATTCCAATGACTCGATTCAGTAGTAACCAGAAGGATGCGTGTCGTTTGCCCTGATCGCGGCGAGATCACAGTCTAGAAGAAGAAAGTGTGTGCTCGAGATCGTTGTGTATAGTCGAATCACTTTGGGTAGTCGATGTCTAACACCCAAGACGCTCTGTTCGATTCTAAGCCCGCAGCCGCTGATTTTACGCGCTATCAATTTTATGTGATTTATGTGTTTATATGGTATAAATGTTTCGATTTTTGGAGATTTTACGCTTTATCGTTTTCCGCTTCCCGTTATAATATAAAGCTCAACAGCACGCCGCACTCGTAATCTAAAACGCTAACTAAACGCAAACTCAGACTGAGAACTCTCGTACGCAACGCTCCCTGCTTATGATACTCCCAATACTACTCGCAACGCTACTCACTAACCCTCGCAACTAAAGGTCGCGCTTCACGAACCTTGAAAGATAGGTGAATACGTGTAAAATATGTAGGTGAATACGTGCAAAATATAGGTGAATACGTGCAAAATATGTGCTTACGTGGATTATGTGCTACTGCGTGCTTATGTTCCTATGTGGTTTATGTGCCTACGTGACTATGTGCCTACATGGTTGACGTATTCCTGTGCTTTACATAATAATAATAATAATAATAAGGATGTTTTACGAACGCTAAACTTTACAAAACCCGATATAATCGAATCTCGTCTGAATCCTATGACGATGTCTGCTGCAGACAATGTCGTCATTTGGATCACATACTTCACGTGCTGCTCGACGCAACCATGCTGACAAGCTCATCGCTTCACCGGTAGCTAAGGAAATGGCCAAGGTCATACCTCAGATCGTCAGTGAGATCAACGATGTCAGCAGCAAGTCCTCGGTTGAATCAAAGAGCGACTCTCTGAAAGCGCCTTTCAGCTTTAAACAATTCAAGGCCTGCGGTCCTGCTAACTTTACTGGTGAAGAGGGACCCAATGCTATGTTCTAGTGGTTTGATTCGATTGAAGTCACCCTTCGTCAAAGCGGATGCCCAGACAATCTCCGCACTGTGAATGCTACCGGAGTCTTCCAGTCTAGGGCACTGGATTGGTGGACTGTTGAGCGCAACAGGCGCGGTAACGATGCAACTTATGGACTCTCCTGTGAGGAACTGAAGGAAGTCATGATGAAAGAATTTTGTCCCCCACATGAACTCCAAAAGCTGGAAAACGAGTTTTGGGGTATCAAGCAAGAAGGAGGTGATAACGCTGGTCTCACCGCTCGCTTCAAGCAGCTCAGTATCATCTGTCCTGGTCAAGTGACAACACCGGAGATAACGATCAAGAAGTACATCCGCGCTTTACCCGACTGTGTAGCTAACTTTGTTCAAGCAGCTAAACCTGCTACCATTGAGGAGACTTACCAACTTCCAGCTGAGATCAACGACAAGCGAGTCTTAGCTGGGTATTTCAAAACCTCAATCAAGCAACCGCTACTCCCTCCACCGAAACTTCAGCATCACAAATTTCAAAGTCCTCACGCCAGAACCGCAAGCGCAAGGGTAACAACAACAAGAACTACGCTACAACAGCCGCTCCTCTCAACGTTGTTCCTGTACAACCCAACCAGAAACGACAAGTTGCAGCTCTCAACACCAACGCACCACCTGCTAAGCGTGCGTACACTGGTGTTCATCCTCTATGCCTAACTTACACCTATCACCACCCTGCAGGGGTGAATTGTCGTTTCTGTGCCAATTGCAACATTTATGGGCACTTTACCGCTCATTGCTGTTCAGGCCCACGTCAACAAGCTGCTCCAGCTCCAGCACCACTGTCTCAACCCCTCGCTTTCCATGGTAACCAAGCAGCTCCTGCTCCCGCTGCTCATGCACGAGTCTTCTACTCTTGTGGTGACCTGAATCACTTTTCTAACATCTGCCCGAATCGCATGGTGAAATAAGAACCGCAGCAGCAACCACTGCAGCAACCACAACCACAACAACAACAGCAGCAGCCGCAGCAGCAACACAACAAGCAGCCCGCGGAAGAACTTTCAACATCAATGTCCGCCAGGATCAGACTGACAACAATGTTGTCAATGGTACGTTCCTTGTTAACGGTATTTATGCATCGTGTTTATTTGATACTGGAGCCGATAACTGTTTTGTGTCGTTTGAATTCAAAAAGCTCCTAAACCGTAAACGCGTTAACCTCCTAACGACGTTCAACGTAGAAATTGTCACCGGAAGAACCGTCACCGTCAGTTATGTTCTTCGTGATTGTACTCTTGAGCTCAACAATCACGTTTTCCCGATCGATCTCATACCGATGCAACTTGGTAGTTTCGATGTCATAGTAGGCATGGATTTTGTTCGTGAAAATCGTGCTGAAGTCGTTTGTTTCGAAAAGATGATTCGTTTCTCTCTTACTAATGGTGACCAACTCTGTGTTTGTGGCGAAGTATCTTCGAAGGAACTTAAACTTATGTCGTGCATTCAAGCAAGCAAGTATCTCCGAAAGGAATACATGGCTTTCTTGACTCACATTGTAGTAGCAGAGAAGGAAAAGAAGCCGATGGAAAAGGTACTTGTGGTTCGTGATTTTCCTAATGTCTTTCCTGACGATTTACCTGGTCTACCCCCGACTCGTGATATTGACTTTCGTATCGACCTCATTCCTGGAGCTAACCCTGTCGCTAAAGCCCTTATCGCCTCGCACCGTCCAAAATGCGTGAACTTTCTAGTCAACTTCAGGAATTACTTGATAAAGGCTTTATACGCCCAAGCACATCACCTTGGGGCGCACCTGTCCTTTTTGTGAAAAAGAAGGACGGATCGTTCCGAATGTCCAACGATTATAGGGACCTCAATAAGCTTACTATCAAGAATCGTTATCCCTTACCTCGAATCGACGACTTATTTGATCAATTGCAAGGTGCTACGTGTTTTTCTAAGATCGATTTACGCTCTGGTTATCATCAACTGCGAATTCAGGAGGAAGATATACCTAAAACCGCTTTTCGCACCCGCTATGGCCATTACGAATTCGTGGTCATGCCCTTTGGTATTACAAACACACCCGCGGTCTTCATGGATTTGATGAACCGTGTGTGTAAACCCTTTATTGACCGCTTCGTCATCGTGTTTATCGATGATATCCTTATCTATTCGAAGTTGAAAGCCGAACACGCGCAACATCTTCGTTTGGTTCTCGAGCTTCTCCAAGGAAATCGCCTCTACGCCAAGTTCTCTAGGTGTGAATTTTGGCTCGAGGAAGTTCAATTCCTCGGTCACATCGTCAACAGTCAAGGTATTTACGTCGATCCCGTGAAAATTGAAGTAGTTAAAAGTTAGATTACACCGAAAACCCCGTCCGAAGTCCGTTCTTTTATCGGATTAGCGGGGTATTACCGTCGATTTATCGCTGATTTCGCTAAAATCGTCGTTCCTCTCACCTCTCTTATGCATAAAGACAAGACTTTTGTTTGGGGAACCGAACAAGAGGATACCTTTCAAACTCTCAAGCGTATGCTTTGCAATGCTTCCGTACTCGCGCTACCCGATGGAAATGACGACTTTGTTGTTATTGCGCTGCCTCTAACCTAGGTCTTGGTTGTGTCCTTATGCAACGAGACAAGGTTATCGCGTATGAGTCTCGCCAACTCAAGGTCAACGAGAAGAACTACACCACCCATGATCTCGAACTCGGTGCAGTTGTTTTTACGTTAAAAATATGGCGACACTACCTTTATGGTACTAAGTGTACGGTCTTCACCGACCATAAGAGCCTACAACACATCTTGAACCAGAAAGAGCTGAATATGCGCCAACGCAGATGGATTGAACTTCTCAACGACTACGACTGTGAGATACGCTACCACCCAGGCAAAGCAAACGTCGTTGCCGATGCTCTTAGCCGACGAAGCTATTTATATAGTATTCGTAACGTTCAAGCCCAACACGACCTCGAAGCCCTCATTCGCGATGCTCAACATGCTTGTTTTCTTGAAAGCACTTTGAAGGAAGAACAAATTCTTGGAACCGAAAATCAACTAGTGAATAAACCAAATGGTATCTTTCACTATCTCAATCGCGTTTGGATACCTAGGCGCAATAATCTCCGAGAGATTTTGCTGGCTGATGCCCACAAATCCCGATATTCCATTCATCCCGGTGCCAACAAGATGTACCAGGACCTCCGCGCCAGGAATTGGTGGCCAGGAATGAAGAAGGATATCGCTCTCTATGTTTCGAAATGCCTAACTTGCTCGAAAGTTAAGGCTGAACATCAACGAACCTCTAGCTTACTCGAACAACCCAAAATCCCGATGTGGAAATGGGAGAGTATAGCTATGGATTTCATTACGAAACTCCCTCGCACGCCATCAGGTCATGAGAGCATTTGGGTTATCGTTGATCGTGTTACGAAATCCACTCACTTTTTACCGATACGAGAAGACTATAAGGTTGAACGATTAGCATGAATCTATACCGACGAAGTCATTTGTCCACATGGAACACCTCATGACATCATATCAGACCGCGATGGTCGATTTACTTCGTGTCTCTGGGAGACAATCCAATCCGCTCTCGGTACTACTCTTAATCTCAGTACAGCTTTCCATACCCAGACCGACGGTCAGACTGAGCGCACGATTCACACCCTTGAAGACATGCTTCGTTCGTGCGTTATAGATTTTGGTGGTAATTGGGATTCACATTTACCTTTAGTCGAATTCTCATACGACAACACTTATCACACTAGTATTCAAATGGCACACTTTGAAGCATTATATGGAAGAAAATGTCGATCTCCTGTTGTATGGCACGAGATCAGAGACGCGTAAATTACCGGTCCTGAGCTACTACAAGAAACGACTGACAAGATTCTCCAAATATGAGACAATCTCTTGAAAGTCGTCAAAAGAGTTATGCCGATAAACGCCACAAGCCCCTTGAGTTTGAAAGTGGTGATCACGTACTCCTAAAGGTTTCACCTTGGAAGGGGGTGATCCGATTCGGCAAGAAAGGAAAGCTAGCGCCACGATACGTGGGACCCTTTAAGATTCTGGAAAGAATTGGTAAAGTGGCCTACCGACTCGAATTACCGGAAGAACTCAGCAACGTACATCCGAATTTCCACATCTCGAACCTCAAAAAGTGTCTAGCCGAAGAAAACTTGCATGTCCCTCTCGAGGATTTGCAAGTTAATGAAACTCTACACTTCGTGGAAAAGCCAGAAGAAATCATGGACCGAGAGACCAAGAAACTCCGATGCTCTCGCATTCCTATAGTGAAGGTTCGCTAGGAAGGCAAACGCGGCGCCGAGTTCACATGGGAACTCGAGAGTGATATGAAAGCTAAATACCCACAACTCTTCGTTACGCCTGTGCCTTAATTTCGAGACGAAATTCCCTAAAGTAGGGGAGGCTGTAACAACCCGACTTTCCGGGCCTTTACTTGTACCTGTCACTTCTTGCTTAATTGCTTGTACTCTAGATTCGATAATAGTTAACCCTTTTGCGATGAGATAAATATTGGTTTTTAACTATTTCAAACACATTTTTTACGCTTATTGCAACGCTTATTCAAAGCGCAGTTATCACAACTAAACGCAGTTTATAACGTATACTATTTACACGCATTTTGAGACAACCGGTAATTAACGACTTCTAATTACGCGATTAACAAATGTTTAAGACGATAAGAAACAATGTTTAAGGCACGGATTAACTAAATTAGGCTACTGGAATGCCTAGGAATGCTTATCTGACGTTACAGTGCGCGTATGGTGATTTTCGGGAAATCTTCTGAGCATTAAGTGGTAACAATCGACACCGGACAAAATACCGACAACGCCGATGAATACGAAGCTTATACGTATATCTTGTACTTATGAATGTGGTTTTGCGAAAACATCATGTTATCGAACGTCACAAAGCGCAAACGTGAACGAGAAACGCGACTGCAGGAACGCACAGACAACGAAACGGAAACATCAGATGTGCGTATTAACTTAAAAACTGAAATATTTTGACATATTTAGCTTCTCTTTCGAATGTTAATGCTCACAGTTAAAACCAGTTCGAAAAACGGATCAAAAACGACAAATGAAGCAGTTTACGCGTTTTAGCGCAACCGACAAAAATACGCGTCAAATATCGAATTTCGAAGTAATTTGAGTATTCTCGACTTAACATTATATTTTACGACGTTTTACGATAAGCGGGTTCGAAAACGGGTTCCAGAAACGTTATCAGACCGCACAAAAACACAAGATACGAACTAACGGGCCTTGTGCCCAACCCACTTTAACCAAACTTACACTGAGATCAGTTTGTACTCCAAAAATCAACCCTTCTGTCGCCGTTCTTTCAAGTTTGTTCGAAGCTCGAATAGACACATATAGATGTGGTTCATTGTAACTCGTTCGAACGAACACTTGAGTCCCAATTGCTAACGGATGTCTTCGCAATCGCTTGGAAAGCTATTCCTTTGTTGTGTCATCATGTACTTTAACGCTTTCATTGTTGATAAAACTATAACCGAAGCTTGGAAAATACCATAGCCTAAATTTCGAGAACGAAACTTCTGCAACATGAGAAGAATGTGAGAACCCGTAATTTCGACGCTTGCTAATTATGATTAAAGGCACAAATAACGCGTTATTAATTAACAATTCTGTAGCGATATGAAAGAACAAAACAAACGTTGGTAACCAAAATGCTAGAGAAGCATTTTCAACTTAATTTCTATGCGTAATATATTTTATATGCGCATGGTTTCATTTAAGCTAGATATCTTTAAGGTGTTTCTACGCTTTGTAGAGATTATTAGTTCACAAAACATGCACAAATCTATATATATATAGAGAGCGGTTAACATACATTATGAGTAATCGTACTTAATGTACGGGACAATCCTGACCGTCAGATCAGGGGATTAAAAGCGTGATTAATTAGATGCGTGATTATTTAACACATGCGTGATTATTTCAGTGGTTAACATCCATGCGTGATAATATACATCCATGCGTGATAATATGATAAAAGAGTCATTCTTAATACATAACTTATATCCGTGCTTGATAATCACAAAAAAATTTGACGGTCAGGATAGTCACGTACGTGAAATATGATTATGGCTTTTGTACATTATTCTTTCTATATATATATATATATATATATATATATATATCCCCTATATTAATTTACAAAAATACTTCTACTCACATTATTACTATTCCTTTTTTGCTTTGTCATGATTGGTTAAATAAATAGGGTGGGTTAGTTAGAATGGGTCAAGGGTATGGTTTAAATGAAGATATGGTTTCTCATAGGGAAAAAAATTTAATTATTTTCTAAGCTAATTTACAATGATTTTTCTATTTTATCTTGAAAAAGTATAATTTTATTACATTTTACTATGGATAGTACGGTATACTGAAATGGTGGGATTGAAACAATACCATTTTTTTTAATGGTAAAATTTTCTTTTAAACCCTGTCGTCTATAGAATTTGAACCCAAAATCTCACCCTTCCAAATCAAGATGTTTAAAGGTTTTGTTTTTGTTAATGGACCACCACCACATTACCAAATTATTTAATATGATAATTAAAATGTAACGTTTATTGTTGATAACTATGAATTAACATTCAATGCTAAGTTTTCTTTTTAACTATATAGCTAAATCTATTTTTTTAGTACTATTTGATTAATTTCTTAGGTTTTTTTGGTTATCGTTTCGACTAGAATATTTTTTTTTCCTACGATAATGTAATTTTACGTTTCAGTTTAACGTTGACAAGTTAACACTTCGCAACGCGCGTTGTGGTTCAACATTTTTACATCCATCTTTGGTACAATTTGATAGTCCCGTCACAACGCACAGGTTCTAAAAACTCGTATATATATATATTAATCATAGTTTTTTAGTTAATCCTCTTCGTTTTCCATGTTTTGACTAACAACCCACTCACCATTTTAAATTTTCTTTTGATAATTATTGATGTTACTTCTCCAATAGACAAAATAAGGACATGGTCTCTTTCAGTGAAATAATTCTAAGACACCATACCACATCTTTTCTTTCTTTCTTTGATATGACTCACCTTTCCCACCATACTCCTTACTTTGTCATTTTAGGGGACATCATTAACTTTCAAGAATTCACCACACTCTACGTATCAAATCATGCTTTGACTTTGAGCCATTTTTACAAAGACCTGGTCTATTCGCACACGCTCTTTGTCTTTTTGCACACTCAAAGCTCCCCGCTATGGCCAAAGCGGGGCGCTTTGAGTGTGCAAAAAGACAAAAGAGCGTGTGCAGGAATTTGTGTTGTTTTTTTTTTTTTTTTGAAATAGGTGGGATGTGGGTTAGTTTGGTAGTGTTTTTTCGAGGAAAAAATTGTATTTGAGTTTTATTATTATTATAAAATATTAGTTACATATATTTCATAGTTGTTTTATAATTACGTTTTTTTACGTCATTATTTTTATAGAACGTATATAATATAAGTGCGTCTTTATAAACTGTTAACCTAGTTTATTTTGTTAAATTAAACGAACACGTTAAATAAAATGTACAGAAAGCCATAAGAATTAAACGTAAACAATCCAAAACCAACGTGATGTAAATAGAAGATTAACTGCAATATATATATATATATATATATATATATATATATATATATATATATATATATATATATATATATATATCAGTTTGTACATACAAAACAAAAAGGTACAGCTGAGTACATAATACATAACAAAACACTATACAAACAAACTAAGGTACTAATCCTCGTGCGGTGGGGACGGTGGGAGGGGAAGTGGAGGCAACCCAGCGAGCTCTCGTAGAGAAACGAGCGTCTCGACGATCCAGTCAATGCGTGCGCCCTGGCGTCTGAGGTGCCGGTCGAAGTCCCGAGCCACCTCACGCGCTACCGGAGGCAGGTCAGCGTAAACGTGCTGCGGGTACTGTGGCGGCTCAGGAGCTGGCTGAACTGGTGGTACCGGGATCTCCTCAACATGCTCCTCCTGAGCCGGATCCTCGAATACAGGCTGAGCCTGAGGCTGAGCCTGAGGCTGGCCCGGGTACTGATCGAGGCCCAGAGCCTGTAGCTGAGCCTGCCGAGCGGCCGCCTGAACATCAGGAGCGGCTAACACTCCAGGCCTCAACTCAATAACAACCGGGATGACCTCTGGCATCACCTCCGGTTGCCAAATCAGTCCGTCACGGCCCTTAAACCTCAGACCAACATCAAAGGTACGGGTGATCTGCATGGAAGATACTGACGCGCGGCCCAACCTGGTAGACGGGACCGGATCGGACAGCTCCGGATCATGCTCGGGCACGAGCCCTAGCGAGCGTGCAATGGCGGTGATGTATGAGCCAGTGTGCACGTACCCGCGGAGCTGCCGGTGGTATGCTGTGGCAAAGTAATCTGCCAGGCAAGCTGCTAGATCGCAGGGCTGGCGGCGCAGTAGGCAGTATAGAAAGAAAAGGTCACTGAGGTTGACCTTCTCCCTGCTGGCACCCCGCGGCACGATAGTTGCCGCGATAACATGGTGCAGGTATCGGTACAAGGGGTCTTTAATGGTGGTGGCCTTTTGCCAGGATTTCCCAAAGGGAACCCTGGAAATAGCCCTCCAGAAGCTGATAAGCGTCTGCCTGTCCATCGCCGTAACCGCCTGCGTATATAAATCAGTATCAAGCTCGGGCTCTGTGTACAAACCTGTATAAACAAATAATATTAATTAAATAAACAAATAATAATAATAAACAAATAATATTAAATAAACAAATAACATTAAATAAACAAATAATAATAATAAACAAATAATATTAAATAAACAAATAACATTAAATATAAAATAATAAATAATATTATTTAAACAAATCTGTATGGACAGCAAACTGCCGCACACTCATCTGAAACTCCTGACCGGCGAGACGGAATGTAACCTCGTGGACTGGAAAATGCGGGTCCTCCACGTAATCCGCCGGATGCGGCGCGTATGTAAACGTGGAAAGAAACTCGACCGTAAGCTCAGGGTACGAGTCCTCCATCGCTAACTCAAATAGGCGTGACCAAGGAGTATCTATACCAACTATAGCACGCGCCCGCACGGCCTCTCCCACGGTCTCCAGCAGGTCCCAGTCTATCCCTACATGCTCCCCAATCTCTATGGTGCGCAACCTAGCGCATCTCCCCCTCGCCCGTGACCCCTGCGGAAACTGCAGGTACGGACATGACGGCTCTCCCTGCTCTCCCTCAGCCTCCATATGCTCAATCTCGTCATCGGAGGAATCCATCCCTGCACATTTAAATAATAAACAAATAATATTAAATTTAAATAATAAACAAATAATATTAAATATAATAGAATAAACAAATAATATTAAATATAATAGAATAAACAAATAATATTAAATATAAAATAATAAACAAATAATATTATTAAACAATTTAAATAATAAACAAATAATATTAAACAAATAATATTAAACAAAAACAAATAATATAAAAAAAAATAAACATGAACCAAAGCGCCGCGCTTTGGCCTCGGCGCGGCGCTTTGGTTCTTCGTTATGAAGAACAGCCCCAGCAGCTCGATCATAACCGCCCAAATCAAACAAAATCAAACAAAATGAAACACATAACTTGAACCAAAACAATAAATGAAGTTCGATCTTACCTTTTAGCGGTTGAAAACTTGAAAACGTTGATCTCCGGCTCAAGTGTGTGTAAATCGCACCTTTAAGTGTGTGTTTTTGTGTTTATGTTTGAAACGGGGGAGAAGCTGCCCCGCTTTGGTTTAAACGAGGGATCAAAGCGCCCCGCTATGGCCATAGCGCGGCGCTTTGAGGTCAAAGCGGGGCGTTTAGGTCAAAGCGGGGCGTTTAGGGCCTTTTTTTATTTTTTTAAAATTCGTTTGGCCCGCCCAGCAGAGTGCGTCATCACTTTTCGGAGGCTTGTTTCAAAGCTACTACTAATCTCGGCGATTTGTCTATCAACAACATGATCAACATACAGTACAAGTTTATCCAGTGTGTTGCGATGACTTGGAAAGTGACTTTTTAGTGTTGCATGCATGCCCTCAACCCTGTTGGTCGTAGTTTGGTGAAAGTTGATAGTTTTGTTAATCCAGCAAGATACAAACTTTTCACGGTACGGATCCAACCAGGATTTCTTCAAATAATAAAAAACCTCTAAAATTAAAAAACGTAAATAGTCAGTTTTTGTTATTATATAAAATTTGAACATAATTATGTAAGAAATACCCACGTTCACGGTCATCTTCTTTCAGCTGTGCTTCAAGGTTTTCCAAGTTATACCTGTATATTTCCTCGGTCGTAGACTCGCACAATAACCAAAATCTATGTACGAATTCTTTCCAATCCTTGTCAGAGAATTTCTTCTTGCTGTTCTTATTAATATTTTGTTGAATATGGAACCGACAAAGATACTTATGCGCTTTTGGAAAAACTTGTTCACACGCGTTCATTAGCGCAAAATCCCTGTCTGTTAAAATCACGCGCGGTTCCATACATCCTACCAGCATAGACTTGATCCTCTGCAACACCCATAGGTAGTTCTCTGACTTCTCAGCGGAAATTACCGCACAAGCAGCCGTAAACGATTTGTTTGTCGACGTCATGCCTACGACCTGAACAAATGGCAGGTTGTACATGTTCGTTTTGTAGGTGGCGTCAATCATTAGCACATGCGGGAAGGCACACCACATAGTGAATGATTTTTCGTGAACAAAGAAGACATCTTCAACTTCGTTCGATATCTCATTCGTGCGCATGTAATAAGTGTAATCTTTTTCGAGAAGAATGTTTTCAAGTTTTTGCATCGGAGACTTACCGACATTTTTTTCGGCGTTGATCTTCTGAACAGCGTTGTGTATATCTTTCGGAATAAGCTTTCTAGCCGGATTGTTTTTTGTCAGCGTTCGCCAGATACTTTGGTTGGGAATATCTTGCTCTGCCAGCTCCTTAACCAGTTTTTTATCCTCCGAAGAAAGCCTTCTCGCATACGCGTGACCCTCTAAGTTTTCAATAGGAGTGTGGTTATGCTTCGCCTTCGTCACCTCGATCCTCCAAATACTTCCGGATGATTCCGAAAACCCGATCATCTCGAACGGGCAGCCTATTTTCTTGCTACCCGTTTTCCTCTGTGTAGCTATACTCTTATGCTCCCCACCAAAAGTACATTGAAACCAAATCTTGTAATTCTCTCCTCTTTTATTCGACCTCTTAATCACAATGAGGTAACCGTTGTCTTTTGCCGTGTCTTGTACCCAACGCACCAACTCTTTACGTGACGAAAAGGTCTGCGTTGTATCAAACGAAAATGTAACCGGGTAACAGCCTTCCTCGTCAACAGACACATCCCCCGGCTCACCATCGTCACCGAGGTCCGAATATACTTGATGTTCAAAGCTCGGTTGACAACCGTAACTGTGGTTTGGATAACACTCCGGCTGTACAAAGCTGTGCTCGCCACCGTAACCGAAATTCGAATAACCTTGTAAGCTCTGTTGACAACCGTAACTGTCGTTTGGATAACACTCCTGCTGTACAAAGTTGTACTCGCCACCGTAACCGAAATTCGAATAACCTTGTTGTGCGTAAGGGTCCTCCACAGGGGTATTCAAATCCAGCGTCACCGTGTTATCACGATAACGAATGCCAGATACAATCTCTGCCTCCCTCAAGTTGGACGAGACCGGTTTCTCATACGAGTCAGAAATAACGGTCCCCTCGTAAGAATCAGGAACAACTGACTCGTCAGAATATTGACCAAAAAGATAGTTGCTTAACCACGACGTCGTTTTTTCAACACACGTAACTAATACACCAAATAAATCAACAAACAACAAAACACTCGAATACCCACGTATGTTTGTAACATATTGAGTGCGACCTTGCCTCGAACGATAAGTAGCTTCCTTTCTCCTTTCTGAAGAAACCTCAATAGTAGCTTGCTTTTAAAAGTGAAAATTTGGGTCGAAGCGCCGCGCTATGGCCAAAGCGTGGCGCTTAGGGTTAACGACAAACGACATAATCAGCTTTATGTCTCTCAAACAGTAGCGAATGTCTCAAACGTCAATCGAAGCACCTTTTGTCGAGCATAGCGCCGCGCTATGGCCAAAGCGCGGCGCTTTGAGGTGTGAAAATAATTTTGGCCGTGTGTGAATAGCATGAACCTTTACAAAACAAACAAGACATATTTTTATTTCCTTTGATCCTTCTTGAGCACCCAAACCGTAGCCCTAGCCCCCTAGCTCTCCCATTGCATTATTTGTATTAAGATTAACATGTTCCCCATGCCTTCTAAACCTCAATGCTATTACACATGAGATTCAACACTTTTATTTTTTTTTATCTATAAAGACACCCCAAGATCTTTGCCAAAACTCACACCAACAAAACAACTCTTCCACTCTCAATCACACACTCACTCGATCTCTTGTGGCTTTCTTGTGGGCTGAAAACAAACCACCATCAAGTCCAAGTTAAGGGGTCAAGATCAGGTTCTACAATACTCTTGATCTGCCATTTGCTAGCTTGGTATGATGCTTTGAATCTTATATTTTTAGGCTAAGTTGATTTACATTTTTTTATTGGATGAAACCCTTGTCACCCAACAAGTATTATGATAATCGTATTCCTCATAAATCAAAGTTCTTTTAAAAAAAAAAAAAGAAACAAACAAAGAAACCTATTGGTAAATCACAAAATTTTAGTATCTGCATGCATGTTGATTTGGAGATTTGGTTGGTTGTCTTGGTTCTTTATAACATTATAAAACCACAGTTATAAAAACCTAGTTTCTAAACTTGTGCATCTGCTCATGAATATGATATGCACACAACGCTTGATTTTACTAAGGACCTACATATAGATTTTGATATTCATACATATGCATACGAATAGTTGGGTTATTTTTATAATCAATATCAATGGATATTGGTCATTTTTTTAAAAATAGTTACCTAAAAAAACGTCTAATTTGTGAAAATATACTTGTAATACAAAAACTCATTTTCCAAGATGTAATCTACGAAGTCATACACTATGTATATATTTATATAGATATATTTTCAAGAATCATAAAAATATCAAACGGTAACAATGGATATCATCTAGCTAGTTGGGTGACTGGATACATAAGACCAAATTGTATGTTAGGATGATACATAGTCCTTATAGCGCCTTAAATATATTTTAGGGCACGAGTAGGTCGGTTCATGTAGACACGGACTTTGCGATTTGCTATTTGCCTTGCCACATTTGTTTGCACATCAGGTGAGTTCATAACCCCCAATTTTTACTATCTTACATTTTTATAAATGTTTTCGGGGGTGGAAAGACATGCAAGTTTTTTGAAAAGTAAACAACTTTTCGATGAACGAAAACTCATATTTCTAAACCATGTTGCGAATGGATTTCAAGGAACTCGAATGGTTTACGAACGATTTATACAAAACATACCGGTTCTACAAAACGTGCATGATTTTCATGACTAGTGACGGGAATTTCCTAGTTACTACAACGGGACTAGGTTGGTCTGCGTACGAACAACGAGACAACCCAATGGGTTTATGTCCCCCTTTTATTTTGAAATGCATATTAACTAGGGTATGATTAAGCTATGGAATGAATTCTTGGATCACGTGCGAATACGCGCTAACTTAGGCACCATTAATCATTTTAAGGACCACGGAACAGGTGGTAGATCTATCGGGTACGGGCGAGCCCCACTCACGGTCCTTATGCCCACTTAGAGTGCTTTTGTGTCCCTGTCGAAGTGAATCGACACTTAAATCATCTACCGGGTTGAGTGCTTCCTATGTTGGCACACATATTAATGTCCTAGCTACACATTAATGATCATTAGGTTCAGAGACGCTTACATACCAACTTTCGATACTCAAAACCTTCAAATGTTTTTAATATTCATTTGACGCAAACTCATAATACATGTATTTACAAACTTTGATAATGTTTTCAACTTATGTACAAGTAAGAGGACGGGTTGGTCCTGCTTACAAAGACTCTTGTGGGCTCGACCCATTCTCTCTCGTGCAAGGCACAAAGTCTCTCGTGGGCTAGACTCACAACTTTCATATGAAATACTGAGAAAAATGACTTTACTACGTTTTCTCAACAACTTTTAAACCGGTTACTAAAAAGATTTATGTTAAATCTTTTTCAAAACAAACTATGAACTCGCTCAACTTTATGTTGACTTTTTCGCATGTTCTTTCTTAGGTTGAATTTTTCAAACTATGGAACAGTTGGAATAGGAGAAACCATGGAAATTCGAGTACTTAGCGGGCATTCATTTATAGAAATCTTAGTTTTTTGCTTCCGCTGTGCAATGAAGATACCGGTCCAGTCACACCAATGCTCTGATATTTCGGGGTGTGACACATTTTATCGCATATTATTGCTTGTTTAGACCAAACGCTATCACAATGCAAACTCAACGCAATCTCAACGCAAACGCGAGACGCAGATTTACTTTATGCTTTACTTGTATTATATGTGTTATTTGTGTGATTATTTGTTTAAATGTTATGTGGTTATCTCAACACAACGCTTAACGCTCACTCGCAAGTCGCTTAAACGCAACGCTTAACGCACGAAACGAAGGTTGGAAAACTAACTCGCACAACACGGCTGTCCGAATGGACATCCGTCCGGATGACCATCCGACCGGAATGCCATCCGACCGCTGAACACCTCGCTTCTTGCACCGCCTTAACTCTCCTTTCACATTATAAATACTGCCCGTACACGTCCCTTTCACTGATTTGACATCTCCATCCGACCACCTGCACTCAAGTCACTCTCAGGCACTATTTCTCGCGATTCAAGGCTATTTCGTAAGTGTTTCTCCTCAAATTTTGTACAATCATCATCACTAATCACTTCTCCATCATCTTCTCCATCAAAATCGCACATTTTCTTCTCGAAACGCCTGATTTGGACTCTTTGAAGGTGGTTCACACTCGGTTTCTTATGCAAACTGTTGTGTGACAACATCTCATTAAGATTAGTTCAGATCTAAAGGATTTCCACACTTTTAACTTAAATCTCAACAAGATTTCAACATTTCTCAACAGTTTTCAAACTTTTCTTCTACTTTTTTTTCACTTTTCTACTCAAAACCGATGGAATCTGGACTCATTCAGACTATCTACTCATTTCCTAGTTGAGAGCCGACTTGAAAACGGAATTCCACCACAAAGATGACCGATTAACGGGTCAAACATGAAACTTCGTCAAGAACAGTGAATCTGATCGAATGGGGTGATTCCTATCCAATCGAATGAGCTGGATCTCGGGGTGTTTCCGTTGTTTGACACGTCGTCACGCCGTCTCCGTTAAAACTCAAAAACTTTTACTCGGAAATTTTACAAAGTTTGCAAACAACAGATCGCCCACTCGAGTGGCCATCCGATCGGATGACCATCTGATCGAATGACTATTTGACCAGGTGACCTGTCCCCCATAATATTCCTTGTTCAAAACGATTTGACCAAAACATCAAATTGCCAATTTCTCGATCGAATAGCCATCCGATCGAATGGCCATCCGTCCGGATGACCATCCGACCGGATGACTTGGCATCCATGCCTTACATTGTTTAAACGCTACAACGAAAACTTCAAATTTTCAAAATGATTTACAAACACCCACGTCGCATTCGAATGGCCATCCGTTCGAATGGTCATCCGCTCGGATCACCATCTGAACACCTCATCATTCGACACTCTGTTTACACGCTGTTCAATGTTGACGCTACTGTTCTATGCTCAGGCTAACTCCAACGCGCTCCCTTCAATCCAAGTATGTGTTTACTAGCTAAACACGCACTGTGAGTATACTCAAACCCATTTTCTTTTAACGCATTTTTGGGTATTACATACGTTCTCTATCAAAACACAACAACACACAACGCAAACACATTTAACGCTAACCGCTCTCGCATGTTATACGTATACTTTGAATGCTTGTACTATGCTTATACAGTGTTACACTGTCCCGCCTCTAGCAACGATAGTACTATAGTTTGGACTCGGCACCTGTCGTGGACAGGGGTTGCTAGGGATCACATCACTTTAATTCACGTGTCCGCTGGTCATGTGTCACGCATACTCTACAACGCAGTCTCGTTGTTAAGTGTGAACATAGTTTTGATAGTCACTTGCTTCGCCCGTTACGTGATACATGATGGTTATGCGTAAGCGTTTTCTCTAATATATGCTATGCAAACTTGTGTACTCACCTTTACATTTATGTATTGACCTTATTTTAACGTATGTGACAGGTTGATAGGATGCTATGCTTGCTGAAATGAGTAGGAAGTCTAGAAACTCCACTAAATAAATCTGAGTTGTCGGAACAGTGTTTTGTTTATGAGATGGATATTTGTGATGACTGTTTTGCTTTATATGCTTGATGGTATGGGACATTAAACGTTAAATATATTGACATTAATAGTTGTTATGGATTCTCGTGAACAATCTGTTTCGCTCAGTGCCATGCCCCGATGATTCCGCCATCTGTTGGGGTGTGACAGATTGGTATCAGAGCCATAACTATAGGGAATTAGGTCGAGTCTTAGGATTGACCTAGTCTATGGTCTAAGTACCAACATACCACTTCGTGTAAACCCGGTAGGGGTTTCGTGCGAACTCACTTTTGATACTCTCGCTAAAACTATAACTTTGCGCGAACACCGCATACTACAGCTTCATGCAAAGACACAAACTACGCACTTTAGTATGGTTTGTATCCACATATTTTAACACAGTATAAACCCATACTAATGTGATTTTTTTTTGGTCTTTTCCAACAATATATTCCCTAACTTAATGTAGTACAACCAAACATTATGTGCTATGATGTGCTTGAGATGCTCTAAGGTCATGTGGTATACTTTAACCCTTCTTAACTCCATATAAGCGTAACATTACCCGTTTTTACACTTTTTACTCCACATCATCCTAAGGAAATAGTTTAACCTTGATAACTCTACCTCACTCACCATTTTTTAATTATTTTATTATTAAATATTTAAATTAAACACAAAATAAAATAATAATAATACCATTTCATTAACTTTCTAGCTAAAATAAACATTGATAATAAATAACATTAATTTCTTAATCTTTTTTGACTAAGTTAACATGTTAACCAAGGGAGGTTTTAACACCCCTTAACATGAGGAGAGAATGTTTGAAAGACATTTTAACTTGCCATGTCATTTTTAACACCAATGAAGTTAGAGTACACCTCAAGGCATAATTAAACTAACTAATTTGAACACTAAACTATATACTCTAAGTTTTAAATTTATAAACTGGACTTTCTAAAACTTAGACCACACAACCGACACCGATCAATGTAATAAAGCTTAAGTAAATCTGAGTATCGAACCCACGAGACTAAAAAGGTGTAATAATCAAACCATTAGGCAATTCCTTATTGTGCAATTCATTATTGAACCCACTAGACTAAAAAGGTGCAAATACTCCCTTCACTACCAAAACATGCAAAAGCATGATTTACCACCAACTTCAACTCGAATTAAACATTATCAAAAAGGGATACCTTAATCAAAATAAAGAAAATCAAAATTTAGTGAGATGACGGTTATCAATTTAGGGCCAACGTAGGATTCACTGGTAAAAGATAAGGAATGGATTGACGTTGGGCTATTAGGGATCAACAATGAATCGGTTTAAGGTTAAGGGATGTGTGACGAGGAGCGTGTGAGGGCTAATTTTGGCTTTCACGAATGAAGAATTTGGAAGGAACCAGTGGTGGTCCGCGTGAGTTGGTGTTGGTGGTTGCTGGTGGATCGGCTTAGGAGTTTCATCAATCTGGAAGGAAGAAGCATAATGTGGGGTACGTGGGCAAAAAGGTGGCGCAATTGAATGGTGTGAATCACACCACGTTTCAAGCTGGGTGACACTATTCCTCCTCGTTCACATTTCATATAGATAAAATTCATATAGATATAATGTAAGTTATTAACCATAAATTACATTTTAACATTAATACATCACATTAATACATTAATATATGTATGTGTGTTGTAGACACATAAAATGATAAAAGGTATATAAAGATGACATAAATAGTTCAACACAAGTAAAAATTAAGCCAATATTTTTATTTAAATTTTGGGTTCATATGGATATATATATATATATTTTCATGTAACTAGTATAATTAGTATACTGGAATTGGTTTCATTTAAAAATAATAAAAATAAAGAATAAAATTGGTTCTATTGCTAAATCGACACCTTCAATTTGGGTCTTATATTTCTATACGGGTCGTATAGCTTTTTGGATTTCCAATAAAGATTGATGTGTCAGATTTTGTCTAGTACGGGTAGTATAAGATGAGTATTTTTTACAAATTTTTTACATTTATTTATGATTTTTAAAAAGTTTTCTAAAAAATATTTTTAAATAAAAACATTCTTATTTTTTCTTTCAAATCAATCGAAGAGCAACTCTCCTAACAAAATCGACTTTTGTTGGGAGTCGGTTTAGAGCAACTCTCCACCCGAAGAACTCCACTTATATTTTATCTATACAACATTTATGGTATATTATTGTTTTTTCTCTATGTGACCGAAAAGATAGTGTAGTATAGGTTTGGTATATGTATCGTATAATGTAGTATATTATACTATAGTATAGGTGAGGTATAAGTCCCGTATGAGCATATATAGGTGTAGTAAAGGTTCCGTATATGTATCATATAGGTTAATTTGTAATTTTAAAGGTATTTTGTTTGTATAATGTATTTCAAGTGTTTTTTGTTTGTTTAATGGATACAATACGTCAAGTAACCGACAATATACGCCAAAATACGACACCGCACAAACATAATATGCCATAATACAGAACAATACGACAAGTAGAGACATAACACGCCATAACACATCATAATACGCGATAACACGATACGTATAGAAAATCTACACCCTAATATGACACTTACAGACAATAAACGTGACAATACTGAATGTCACCAACAAGACCCGTACGGACATATATGCCATAATAAGGAACATATTGACCTTATACGTCATAATACGATATTTAACGACAAAATACCTCAAGTAATGATGTCGTACGGTGCGTATACATACAACACGACACGTTAGAGTACAAGTGGATTCCAAACAAAATTACGCGTAATCATATAATACGATACCACACGGAACCGAACGTCACCGGAACGACACGTATAGAAGGTATACTTCATAAAATGACACATAATGACAAAATACGACACGTATACACATCGAAACGACAAAAACCCAAAATCTAATTTTTTTACTTCATCCCCATATGACCGTATAGGCAAAACTCCGTCGTATAGTAGGCTAATAATGATCGTATAGACCTATAACATCCGTATTGACGTCCTGAATTCTAAAAAAAACAAGTGGTTAATTGATAAATCAGGGGGTCTATACGGATCATATAGATCGTATAGACCCCCTGATTTATCACTAACCACTTGTTTTTTTTTAGAATTCATGGGGTTTATACGAATAATATAGGTCTATACGAGTTGTATAAGGGTACTATACGACCCAGTTTTGACCTATACGATGCATATATGGGTAAAATCAAAATTTCATAATTTTAGGTTTTGTCTTTTCGATGCGTATACGGGTCGGGCCACCGCCGACAACCCCCTACCTCCACTGGCACTGACAACCCCCTACCTCCACCGTCGCTGACATCCCCTACTTCCACCGTCGTCGACACCTCCCCTACCTCTACCTCCACTGCCACCGCCGCCGACACCTCCCCTACCTCCTCGACGCCGCCCTGCTGCCACCTCCTCCACGCCGCAGGTATGTGTAATCATGATTTTTGTTTAATGTTAGTCCATTGTTTTTTTTTTCTAAATTCTTGTTGTTTAATGTTAGTTGATAATTCTGATTTTTGTTTAATGTTAGTTCATAATTCTTATTTTTGTTTAGTTTTAGTTCATAATGTGAGTTCATAATTCTAAATGTTGTTTAAATTCTGGTTTTTGTTTAATGTTAGTTAATAATTCTGAGTTTTGATTAATGATTATGTTAATAAAATCAGTTTATTTCAGCAGCTTGCAAAAGTTAAAAAATAAACAGTTTTCTTCTTGTAGACTGCAGAGGTTTTGTCCACCTCTTCAGCACAGATGTCTGCAGATGTGGCCCGCAGACTGCAGACGTTTTACCTCTGAAAAAACAAACAACACCTAAGTGTAGTATAAGTATATAATACGATTATAACATAGGGATTAAGATTAAATACAAAGGACAACATAAATAAGAAGGGTAAGAATGATTCTAGTCCATTGATCTTAGATTTGGAGGGTTGAGATTAGTTTTAGAGAAAAGAAAATAATAGAAGAGCATAAAAGGAATCTTACGTATATCGACTTTATCTCTCCGCAGGCAAGCACATGCCAATTCACCCATCAAATTTAAAACGTCCATAACTTTTTCATACAACATTTGTTTTTAAAAAAAATCGAGTTAATTGCCAAAATCGTCCCTGAGGTTTGGGCGGGTTTGCCATTTTCGTCCAAAATGATACTTTTGTACCAAATTGCCCCCAACGTTTGTAACTTTTTGCCATTTTCATCCAAACAGTAACTTAGTTTATTTTTTCTGTTAAATTGAGGATATTTGGATGAAACTGTCAAATATAAAACCACAGGGACGATTTTGGCAATTTACTCAAACTCTTTTAAATTTCTTTTATTTAATTAATTTTGTTACATATATAATAAAAAAGAATATACATGCAATTTTTATATGAAAAAAATAATAGCTTTGTCACATAATTTTTTTAAATTTTTATCCAACCACTAACTAGGTTAGTTTTTCTATTAAGGCGAATGATGTTTATAAACTAAGACAGAAATTAATTTCTAATTTTTTATATAGATCAGTTTTATCAAAATAAAATCTACTTACATCTCTAAATTTTATAAAACTAAAATGTTGGTGACTTTATTGAAAAGGGTCAAATAAAAAAAATCTTATCATATGTACAAAGTTTGTAATTCATCTTCTACTCTTCTAAATTCGCTCCTAAGGAAAAACAGAAGCCAGTACCCCCCCCCCCTCTCTATCAAACAACGTATCATTACCAAACCTTAAAATTACCCACCAAATTGTATTTATAATGCTATGAACCAAAAGTTTCTTTACTCGAGCCACTCATAATAAGTATTATTAGTTACCCTCATAATCTTAATTAAATAAATATTTTATTTCTACCAACATATTTCCTAGGTGCTCAACACATTTAAAAAATATGTAACGTTTTACAATTTTATTCTATCTCTATAGCTGATAAATACTAAAAGTTGTAATCGATTGTTATGTGTTGCACATCAATGACGTTTTCTCTTTATAAAACCGATTTATATAAAGAAGTTGTTAATTAATTTCTGTCTTAATTTATAAAATTTAAAACATCCTTCATCTTAACAGAAAAAATAAACTGAGTTAGTGATTTGGATGAAAATTTATAAAAATTATGTGACAAAACTATTATTTTTTTTTTCTTCTAAAAACTCCATGTATATTCTTTGTTATTATATATGTAACAAAAATAATTAAATAAAAGAAATTAAAAAGGCTTTGAGTAAATTGCCAAAATCGTCCCTGTGGTTTTATATTTGCTAGTTTCATCCAAATATCTTTAACTTAACAGAAAAAATAAACTAAGTTAGTGGTTTGGATGAAAATAGCAAAAAGTTACAAACGTTGGGGGCGATTTGGTACAAAAGTGTCATTTTGGACGAAAATGGCAAACGTGCCCAAACCTCAGGGACGATTTTGGCAATTAACTAAAAAAATTACTATAATAACGAACGTTTTTTTATCTTTAATATGAGTATGATATTACTATTTAAAAATAAAATAAAAAATTTCACTTTTACTGGGTTTTCTTTATATCGTGTTAGAGGTTGTGACCATTATGTCTTTCAATTGTGTCTTGGTCCTTACATTTTTACTAAGGTTTCTATATATTGTGTTACTATCAAAACTTATAACACAATATTAATTTGGGTTCTGTTCATTGCATTTTTATCATAACTTATAACACAATGAAAATGATGTTATATTTGGGTACTCTGTACATTGTGTTATAGGTTCTGGTCATTACGTTTATTCTGCTATCCATTGTGTTTTAATCTGTTGTTCATTGTGTATTAGTTTGTTGTCCATTGTGTTTTAGTCTGTTGTCCATTGTGTCTATTATTTGCTCTCACTAATTGTGTATTTTATCTGTCATCAATTATGTTTTTAGTCTACTTTCCATTGTGTTTTTTAGTTTGATACTCATTATGTTTTACGTTATGTCTATTGTGTCTTTTATGTGTTGTCATTGATTGTGTTTTTTGTCTACTTTACATTGTGTTTTTAGGTTTATTCTCATTGTGTTTTACGTTATGTCCATTGTGTCTTTTATCTGTTGTCATCGATTGTGTTTTTGGTCTATTTTCCTTTGTGTTTTTAGTTTGATACTTATTGTGTTTTATGTTATGTCCATTGTGTAACACGCAACTGGGTTTTCTCATTGTGTTTTACGTTATGTCCATTGTGTAATATGCAACTGAGTTTTTGATTTTTTTTCTAAATTTAACAATATGGTAGTATGGTACTCATATTAAATATAAAAAGACGCTCAATTTTATGGTATAATTTATTTTAAAAACAAATGACGTATAAAAAAGTTATTGACGTTTAAAATATAGGGAGAAATAACATATGATTTGCATGTGCATAATCTTTTTTATTCTATTTAACAAAATTTCCCTTACCACTTGATTTCTTTTAGAACACTTGTTACTCTATAGTGGTTTCTTACACTTCTTATTTTTATATATCTTTGTAGAATAATGCAACCCATAACATAGATACTATAGTATAGTATAATAAACATGTACCAAACGACATGATAAATTTTTAATAATGTTTTTTGTTTAAAATATAAAAGAAGTATTTTATTAAACTTTTGTTAAAACTATGATTAAATGTATAAAAAAATGTAAAAAAAAACAATGCAATACAACCCGTATAGGTCCAGTCATCCGTCAGACAAGTGACATCTGCAGATTTGACTTTTGACTTTTAAACCTATACGACACGTATTGAAAAAGTAAATTGTACGGATAAAATAACCGGTGTGCCAATAAAACTCCCCAAACCGAAATGAATTACACATTGGATAAAAGACATGATATTATGGAATTTCGGATACATTTAATTAAACAACTCTAGTAGGATATTTTCCCATTCTCTTTCTTTGTCATGCTTCCTCGTTGGCAAGTCCTGGATTGCTTTTTATGTGTTTCAACACACGAAATAAATTAAGAGTTAACTAGTTCATCTAGAACATTGGATTGGAGGCTAGCACCACATGGAGGTTCCCTTTTTTAATGTGGATAAGTTTAGAGGAAGCAACTCGGTTTCTTATTCATCTGATACACCAACTCGTCCAGAGCACGTACCAAAGGTTGTTCACTTGAAAACATGCTTGTTAGTAATTGGTTTCATATTAGTCACATGTATATAGCTCAGGGTGGGGGTTAAATAAGATGCATTTGCTTACGCTTCCTCGTTGCAAAAAGAAATTAAAAACCTGAATAAACAGTTAAAATGGTCCATAAGTTTGGTCATTTTTGTCACTTTGGTTCAACACTCAAATCTTTTGAATTTTGGTCCCTGTGGTTTCATTTTTTGTTGTCATTTTCATCCAAAATCAAAATCTGGTCAAATTTTTTCAGTTAATATCCTTTTTTTTTTTTGTCTTTTTCCTTTGAAGAGCAAAATGGTCTTTTAACTTGTTATTATAACAAATTAAAAAAATCTGACAATTTTGCCCTTCATTAAAAGGGAGGAAAAAGACAAAAAAAAAAAATGGATGTTAACTGAAAAATCTGACTAGATTTTGCTTTTGGATGAAAATTAGCGCTCTCGGGAGGCAGCCCGAGGATGTAGAGTATTGTATTGTATTCGTGTTTTTTGTTTTGTTTCGTTTTGGTGTTGTGTTTGTGTTTTGGCAGGTTACTACGTTTCAATCTTCGCGGGTGCAATGATTTAAGTGTGGGGATGTTTGGCAAAATCCCCGTTGAGATATCAGCGAATCTAAGAGATGTTTATGTTCATGTCCGATCACCGCAGTTGCATCACTACCAACACTGCTGATTTACTGATCAGGTCATGTCTTGTTCTCATTTTGTGCACCTTTGTATATATTCATGTTTAAGTTTATGGTTGGGCGGTTGGGTGGTGTTATGATGTGTTGAGTTTAACGGGTTATGAAAGTTGGTGGTGTTTTTTTTAGTAATTTGAATTTAAAAAAAATAAAAAGAAATTTGGGGTTTGAGTGGAAAAACAAAAATTGATGTTGTGATGATTTAGCGATCTTTCCCTTCAAAGTCATACACTGGGGACAATGTATCCCAAGTGTGTGGGGGGGGGGGGGGGGGATGGGGGAAATTTTTGACACTTTAAAAAAATTTTGAAATCAAGCGAAAAATGGTCCAAAAATTTGAACACTTAAAGTACTAAACCGCATGACACACCGGCAACCCATGTTCCCTTTTTCTTGGTGAGAGTTTGAGCCACTTCTTGGAATTATTAGAATATATCTTTCTTGATGAGAGTGGCAATGGGTGGGGGTATGTTAGAACTTGTGCTTGAATGCGGTTTAAGGCCTTAGCTTGATATGCATGTGAAGATGATAAGTGCAATTAGGTAGCCTCGTCATGGTGAGTGTGAGTATGGGATTTGGGGGGTTGGACCTCATAAATTATATATATGGGCATGGTAGCGAGAGGGGCGGGGGTTTGGACTTTAGTAGCCCATTTGAGCTTTGAGCCGATCTTTTGTTAACCCGTGTCTACTTTCTCTTAAAAAATTATCCCGTATTTGACCTGGTCTATTAGTATAATCATCTTGTTCTAGTATGCTTGTTTGTTATGTTTGTTAAATCGAAAGAAAAAAAAAAGAAAAAAATAGATATGAAAAGAAAAAAAAAAAGAAAAAGCAATGAAAAATGAAAAAAAAAATGAATGAGATAGTTTGTATATAGTTGTTTATGTTTTGTTTTAGTTAGAAATAAAAGACCGGGTTGAATCGTTAGCTACTTCGCATATGTATTTCCATTTCCTACCCATTTGCCTTGCCACGTTACAACCTCTAAGTTCCTTTGATTCACGTGCATGTTTAGCAAATCATTTAGGCGAAGGACCGATTTAATTACAAGCTTATTGTCGTGCAACCACCTGTTTGCTTTAAGTGTGAGCTAACTTATCTTTGCTAGTTTTTACTTGTCACCGAGAGGAGAGTTATTGTGAGGGGTGTGTTATGTGCGGTTTTAAGAAAAGTTAGTAAAATGAGGACATTTGTTTGCTTGATTCATGTTGATCGCTTGATGAGTTATGAGTTGTTTATGATGAGTTGCTTGGGGGCAAGCAACGGTTAAGTGTGGGGATGTGACGGGTAGTCCGTAGGACGACCCTTAAGTGCTATAAATGGTATTTTAATCCTACATTTAATCGAGTTATTGTCTAGAGTTAGATGACTACGTTTGCTTGTGTTTTAGGTACATTCGGAGCTTAAAAGTGTGGAAATGAAGCTGAATAGGCGCAGTTGGATTGGAGATTGAAAGATGGAGCATAAATGAAGAAAATAATTTATTTGAATTGAATAATTAAGAAGGTAGTATGATAGAGGACGAAATTACGAGAACGTAGGCGAAAACGGTGAAGAAAACGGAGTTGAAACGAAAAAGTTATGAAGAAAACAAAATTGCATGCTGAAGGTTACCGTAGCTTACGGTAGCTACCGTAAATTACGGTAGCCGCCAACATTTTTCTTCCACCGTAAGGCAGTAGAGACCCACCGTAGCCACTTGAAAGCTACCGTAGCTTACGGTAGGCTCAGTGGAAAAGTGTAACTCCTCACTTTTAATGACCATTTGATGAGACTTTTGAGAGACAATCATTGTTTTTCGTTTTGTAACTCATGAGAGGCGAATTAGGGGTGTTCGAAGGTGTTCTTTAGTGATTGAAACATGAAGACTTTGTTTTTTATTCCAATGGACAAAGATTTGACTGTGATGATGGTTCATAACACTATGAGCGGCTAGGTTTGCTTGGTGATCGTGTCGAATGTAAGGTTTTATTTGTGACAATTATGTTTGATCTTTAATTTCTGGAGTAATAAACTTTGCATGTGTTGTTTAGTTGATTACGGTGTATGAATGATCATTTGTAAATTGTTGATGTGTGTTTGATCATAGTTCTAAACCATACGTTCTTGGTGCCGTTGGCAATCGAGATATCATGGGAGGGATTAGGGTTGGATATATGTTGATTGATCATCGGGTAACAACCTCGCGCTCTAGGAATCCGAGTACTTCGTTTCCTTTCATCACAAATAATTGATCTTACATGAGCCATGTCTATATGGTTCTTTCCAGTTGAACATGAACGTTAGTTGTCACTTAAAACCTGAAACTCGGGATGATCACTACCCTCTTATCCTGTTACAAAACTTGACTTTGATTTGTATTCTAATCTAGTAATTCTAGATAATTAAAACCAATCAACCCAAACATTGAAATTTACATTTTTTGCAAATTAGATTAATATAGTTAGTTGGACATTAATTGAGATAACACATATTCCACAAACTCCTTGTGTTCGATACCCACTTACCGCTAGCTATTTAGTTGTAATTGGATTTAATTTGCGTGAGACTACGACAGCACGTCAATAGGCTAGAAAATCGACAGTGCAAGTTGGATGGGGAGTGAAAACGATGATTGCGACTCTATTTTAGGGATGTTAGGTGTTGATTTCCTAAATTAGGATGGGGTCGAATGGTCGATGGTTGTTGTATACTGCATTATGTCTGTAATTCAGTTTCGAACATGGGCCTTGAATATGGCCTTTTTTCATAAACAATTTTTATCTGGACTCCTTTAATAAATAAAAAATTGGCCTTTAGTTTTGCTTTTGTTTGAGATTAATACATAGGGTGCTACTTTCTACACCCTCCTATTTACTTTTTTCACCCCCCTCATCTCACATACTTACAGGTGGGGCCTACGTGGGACCGACAGTTTTCCTCTCACAAGGGGGGGTATAATCAGGAAAGAGGGGGGGGGGGGGGGGTGCGTATATAATGAGCCAATACATATACAATGTATAAAATTTACTAAAATCTAGAGGCCCTAGGCCTGTGCATAGGTTGGAAAGCCCAATGGACCCGCCCTGCTAGTTCTACTCTTTATGTTTTACGTTTTTTTTTTTTTTATGTTACAAGTAATTTAAAAATATGGTTGTAAATTAAGAACAATAAATTCACTCACTCCAGGTTCTTACAACCGTATCAACACAAGTTGCTTTAGTTTCGTTAAAATTGTCCAACAAAAATTTAAACCAATAGTTTTAAGTTATATACATAGACTTCAATCAAAATTATAGTCGGAAGGTTTTGTGTGATTCTACCTATGTTCTCAAATATCTACTAGGGAGGACTGAGGAGAGAGTTATCACAGAGTTCTCAAATGCACAGTGTTCTCCCACTTTTTTCCTAAAATTCCGTAATAAAAAATTATTTTAAATATAAATTAAACTTTAAAGATTAAAATATTTAAAAAGTTTTAATATAATTATGTATAGGGGACCGCTAAAATGAGAACCACCTCCAGTTGCAAGAACCGTGAGAACTTTTTGATCCGGGGCGAGTTGGACCAAATTTTTTTTCCATAAACGTAGATGCTTGTATTATAAACACATTTGTAAAAAAAATTCAAAAAAAAATGTCGTGTGTGTAGTTTTGAACACAACAAGTTTGTGTTTACGGGTACCGTAAATTTTAAATAAAATTTACGGGTCCCGTAAACGCAAACTTTGGGTGCTCAAAACTACACACCCGACATTTTTTTTTTGAATTTTTTTTTACAAATGTGTTTATAATACATGCATCTACGTTTATGAAAAAAAATTTTGGTCCACCACGCCCCGTACGGTGTAGTTCTCACGGTTCTTACAACTGGAGGTGATTCTCATTTTAGCGGTCCCCTATATATATAGGGGACCGCTAAAATGAGAATCAACTCCAGTTGTAAGAACCGTGAGAACCTTTTGATCCGGGGCGAGTTGGACCAAATTTTTTTTTTCCATAAAGGTAGATGCTTGTATTATAAACACATTTGTAAAAAAAAATTCAAAAAAAAATGTCGTGTGTGTAGTTTTGAACACCACAAGTTTGTGTTTACGGGTACCGTAAATTTTAAATAAAATTTACGGGTTCCGTAAACGCAAACTTTGGGTGCTCAAAACTACACACCCGAAATTTTTTTTTACAAATGTGTTTATAATACATGCATCTACGTTTATGAAAAAAAATTTGGTCCACCTCGCCCCGTACGGTGTAGTTCTCACGGTTCTTACAACTGGAGCTGGTTCTCATTTTAGCGGTCTCCTATATATATAGGGGACCGCTAAAATAGGGGACCGCTAAAATGAGAACCACCTCCAGTTGTAAGAACCGTGAGAACTTTTTGATCCGGGGCGAGTTGGACCAAATTTTTTTACAAATGTGTTTATAATACAAGCATCTACGATGATTTTATATAGGGTAAGGTTATTGTAAAAAAGACCAAAAGTGTGAGAAAGGTAAGAAAGAATCTCAGCCATTAGATCTAAATTAATTGAAAAGGGTAAACAAGTAATTTAATCATTAATTCAATTAATTAAAAACTTCTCATAACCGCCACCTTAATTATATGAAGTATATAACACCATTCAGCAAGTATATAACACCATTCAGTAAGTATATAACACACATTCAGCAAGTAAATAACACCATTCAGCATTCAGCAAGTATATAACACCATTCAGCAAGTATATAACACCATTCAGTAAGTATATAACACACATTCAGCAAGTAAATAACACCATTCAGCAAGTATATAACACCATTCAGCAAGTATATAACACCATTCATTGACTAAACATCTGATCGAAACATATTTTTTTCTTTATATAAGTATAGCAATATGGTACTCATATTAAAGATAAGAAAACACTCGTTATTATGGTGTAATTTTTTTTTTAAAGTTACGTATAAAAAGTTATTGACGTTTAAAAAAAAACGGGGGGGGGGGGGGGGGGGAGTTACATGTGCATTACCTAATTTCTAGTGGGTTTAAAAGACTATATTGCCCCTAGATATTTCAAATCAGTCCAAATTAATGAAAATATTTTACAATTTGGTCTCTATTGATCTCACCTATTAGATCAAAAGATCTAATGGCTGAGATTTTTTCTTACCCTTCTCACACTTTAGGCCTTTTTTACAGGATCATCTACCTATATATATATATATATATATATATAAAATAACAGAAACCATTTTTGGGACAATTGTCATCATATTAGGCCATGTTTTATAGATAACTATTAATTTAGTTTAATCTTTTCTAATTAATTAATTATATATATATATATATATATAATTATATATATTAGTTTAATGGATAATTATTATTTAGTTTAATCTACTTCTCATTTATAATATTATTTATTTAACTAATAGAGTAAATTACGATTTTGGCCCCTGTGGTTATATCACTTTTGCTCTTTTAGCCCAATCTGAACCCCCAACGTTTTTTTTTCTAATCTTTTTGGCCTCAACGTCTTTTTTCTAATCCTTTTGGCCCCTAACATTTAATGGATGGGGTTAGTGTTAGGGGCCAAAAGGGTTAGAAGAAAGATGTTGGGGGCTCAGATGTTAAAAAATTCTTTTTTGGGCTAAAATGGTAAAAGTGATATAACTACATAGGCCAAAATCGTAATTTACTCTAACTAATATTATTTATCATTTATACATTTACGGAGTTTTAAATAATGGGTTAAATTTATTGCCTTCGTTAACAAATTTTGCTACAACAAAATAATCTATTTATATCAATCTAAATTTTTTTTCTATACTATACTATATAATAAAACATTAATGTATGACACATGTCGTTCATTGTAGGTATTTATTTTATGAATTTCTCGCCTCACTTCCAAACCTATATTATATTAATTAATTAAATAAATAAATGATGAGCTAATATTAAATTTTATCCTACTTTAAATTTAGAACACCATTTTTCTATTTTTCTAATAACCGAAATTGTAAATTATTAATTTAAAACATTTTAAATAAAACAAATTATTTATCACGAAAACCAAACTTTGTATTAATATATTAATATTTTTATTTTCACTATACAAAATTACATTTACTAACTTTTTTATTATTTGGTATATAAAATTACATTTATTTAACTCGTGTAATAAATGAGGTTTTTTAAAGATGTATTCTTTTATTATTTGGTAAACAATATTACATTTATTCAACCCGTGTAATATATGTGGTTTTAAAGATATTTTTTTATTTGGTATATAAAATTACATTAAATCAACCCGTACAATATGGTTCTTATATATATAACTGTTTATTATTTAATATATAAAATTATATTTATTCAACCCGTGCAATAAAGGAAGTTTTTAAAGATATAATGTTTTATCATTTAGTATATAAATTTATTTACTCAACCAATGTAATACACGGGGTTATAACCTAGTATATATATATTTAAAACGTTAATTATTTAAATTTTAAATGCTTTACAACCTTTATCAAGAATCGGTGCAGTCTCCCCATTATCCGATGATTTTTTTTCTCAAATATTAGGGTGGTGTTCCCACCCAGGACCGGGGGCTCTCGCCCAATTCTACACCCTCCCCCTTTACATATTTTTACATCATATGAATTATTTTCTAAAAGCAAAAAATGATTAAATGTTAAGTACCAACATATAGGGACGAGACTTTTTACCGAAATACCGGTACCGTACCGTTATTATAACGGTACTGTACCGATGTCGTACTGTAACGATCATAAACGGTACCGGTATCGGTAATAGGTATTTCAAAAAATACGGTATCGGTAAAAGACGGTATCGGTACCGGTATTGGTTACACGGCTTGTTTAAAACATACAAAGAACGGTTCGATAAGGTTGTAAACATCGAGATTAAACCAATATCAAATTTCTTTTGTTTGGTTATTTTTAATCAATTATGATGCATTTTTAGACATGTTGGAATTTGGATGTTAAAATTCGAACCCATGGTTGTTTACCTTTTTATTTTTTTTGACTACTAAATATGTTTACCTTTTGTTTACATTCATCTATATATTACTCTAGTTCAGTTAATAATGAATGGATGTGTTGGACATGATATTTTTTAGGTAAAACAATGGATGACACAAAAGCGGTACCAATGTGGTAAAGTACCGAAATATCGGTACCGGTACCGAATCTATAAATACGGTACTGTAATCGGTATCCACATTTCCTCAATTTCGGTAACAAGATTTACGGTATCGGTACCGGTATCATACCGATCTCATCCCTACCAACATATGATTTTTGATATTTATTTTTGTCTGGTTAACGTTAATAAATGTGTACCTTGAAAATGTTAACATACATGGTTTTAGTCAGATTTGGACTCTTAAGTGGTCCATATAAACCTACAGTTGATCGCATAGGCTTTAGGTTCTCAACTGTCCACGTATAAGTGTATATCACATATACTATGTAGTATTGTTGTGAAGCTTAATTTTAGTTTTTTTTTTTTGGACGGCGACTTTCACAACAAACGGCGAGGCCGCTACTACCGATAAATCGGTAGCTGACCACCACCCCACTCAGCCAAGACTATGTTGTCTTAACCGGGCCCACGCTTGGCGAGTGTGGCTTGGCGTCCCCCGAGAAACTTCACCACCCCACATCCGTATAGGTGTGGGTTTCCCAGCCGAAGGCTCAAGCGCGGTTACTCGAAAACTCGGTCGCTCCTCAGGTTCGAACCGGTGACCTTTCAGCCCCCAAGCTCTCCCCTTCATTGTTGCTGGCCACTGGGCTAGAGCCAGATGGTTGCTTAATTTTAGTTAAATTGACCCATGAGACTATATATTGTAAACCTTCAAAATTCTGCTAACCTTAAACTTGACTAGCTAGATGTGTAAACGAGCCGAGCTAATCTCAAACTTGTTAAAACTTAAGTGCGGCTCTTTTAGCTTAACAAAGCTCAAGTTCGATTCGTTTTGAGCTTTATATCCAAAAGCTTGAATCCGGCTCATTAGAAAACTTTCAAACTCAAACTCGGCTCATTTATTACTTTGTTAGCTATTTAGTTAATTTATAACAAAATATAATCGATAACTATATATGTAATTACTTTTATTATGTACTATATACTTGTCAGAAACTCAAGATTTGATAGACTAGTAACCAAAACCTTTATTGAAGCAAACCCTAATCAGTAGGGTGAGCAGAAATCGAAATAACCGAAAAAACGGAACCGGAGCAAAAACCGACGGTTTGGTTTTCGGAATTTTAATAACCAAAAATTTCGGTTTGGTTTTTGGATAACCATTTTTAATAACCGAAAATAACCGAACGAAACCGATAAGTTATAATAGTATGCCAAATCTATATATTTTTATGTTTAAGTGTTAACCCATGTTACTAAGAACATTAACATATTTATTTATTTTTAAAATGATTTATCCATTGTTTACATGAAATAACAAAATTTAACATAAAAATTAAATGATTTTCAAAATATTATAAAAGAAAACGTCTTAATAAAAACTTTGAAGAAACAGTAAAATAGATTATAAGGTTAGGTTTATCTAAACAATATTAATAAACTAAATATGTTAACTTAAATGTAAACATTTAATAAAGATTCTTAAACTTTGTATTATATTTTTAATTTTTGAATCTTACGTAATTTGTTTCAAAAACCGACCCGAACCATTGCTAAAACTGAAAAAACCGAAACCAAACGGTTTTCAAAAACTGAACTTTCGGTTACAGTTTTTGTTTTACCAAAAAACCTAACCAAACCGAACCGTACACACCTCTACTAATCAGTATCAAATATAAAACAGATCAGTCATCACAGAAATTCATCAACACAATGAACTCAGACAAGAAAACAATAAGAAAACCCTAATATCCCACGAATGCACTTGTGAGAGAGAATACAGAGAACTATGTGAAAAGTAGATGTGTAGAAATCTGAGTGAATAATTACTACACACTGTAACAGGCGCTCAAACCCAATGCTTGGCGCCTGCAACCTTCAAGCCCAATAGTCAGCAACAAGCCCACGTGCAACCAATGTCTAGCGGTAATCCTCAAACATTTAAGCAAAAAAATAAAACAATTCGAATATTTGTAACAAAAAATATAACCACATTTAAACTGAAATATAACAAGAATCGCTTGTTGTTTCAACAATACTTAGAAATTTATATTTGTTTAAATAAAAAAGTTCATTTAGTCTTGTGAGTCAATGAGCTTGCTATACTCGGGTTTGAGTTTCTTACCTTTATATATATATATATAGGGGAAGGTTCATTGGGGAACACTAAAAAAGTGGGGAACAGCGGGGAACCGGCTCAAACGAACTCCGATTGGACTCATTCCAGCGGCGTTGGAACCGGCTCGTCGAACCCTAACTAAGATCTCTTAACCCTAAACCCTAAATCCTAAACTCTAAACCCTAAAGCTAAAAAATAAGGCTAAAACCTAAGCTAAACCGTAAAATCTAAACTATAAACCCTAAAGGCTAAACCCTAAAGGCTAAACCTAAAGCTAAACCCTATAGCTAAACCTAAAGCTAAACTCTAAACCCTAAAGCTAAACCCTAAGGCTAAACCCTAAAAGCCAAACCCTAATATATTTAGGGTTTAGGGGTTATGATTTAGGGTTAGGAGATCATAGTTAGGGTTCGACGAGACGGTTCCAACGCCGCTGGAATGAGTCCAATCGGAGTTCGTTTGAGTCGGTTCCCGACTGTTCCCCACTTTTTTAGTGTTCCCCAATGAACCTCACACTATATATATATATAAAACGCCGGTTTAGTCTTCATGCGTTGTCATTCTGGTTTAGATATGGGCTTACTCAATTTATATTAGCTCATATTAGACAATGTGTAAGCCTCACTTTATGCTGGTTCACAAGCACTACAACGCGCTCTTGCTGAAATGGGCAAATTTATTGTCTTCGGTGTTGTGTATCACACGAGGAGGAAACCTAGATGAATATTTTTTTTCACACTTCCACACCATTTTTCTCTGTTATTGGTTGGTATTGTTCGATTCACACATTTCAAACCACTACATCACTTAAGGAGTGATTTCACCTGTACTTGTGTGAACGCCATATCATATCAGTACTTATGATGTTAGGGAGGAAGGGACACTCAAGGGCACTACCCTTGCCCCGACTAATCAATCGGCATCATCTCAAATTCATTACAAACTACCTTTACAATACAAAACACTGGCGACGTCATACTCTTTCACTATAAAGTACCCTTAAACCATGGACACCACTCTTTTAACTCACCCACCAATTACACACAAACCATTCAAGAGATAGACCCCACCTCAAACTCTCTCTCCTACCCTTGCATGGATGCTTCTACCTGGAAATCAAACCGGCAAGGCCTACCCCTTGGAGTGATGGCGGTGTTCTAGCGTGAGTTCATACGTGAAAAGAGTGCCCCCTATATATTATAATATGAGGCCAGTTATTGTATAAATTGCCTTAACATACGCTGCGTACGAGATGCAGTATCAACATGCGATTTTTTTTTGAACATGCAATTTTGGTTTTTTTCTGCAACATGCGATTTTTTTTTTAAATTCTATTTTTTTAACATGCGACATTTGGTTTTCTTTTTCAACATGCGAGATTTCCTTTCTAAGGTTATAACATATGAACTTGTCATAACGTACGCTTCGTATGGTAAGGCTTATACGATACACTTTTTCCTATAATATATTATATTAGTTTACATCCTAAAACAACTTGATGTTGCATGAATTTAAGAGGGTGTACCTATTGGCACACCCATTTCACTATATACACATCTAAAAAGGTGTTTTTTGTCTTTATATGCACACCCTGCAGTGTCGAACTGTGGCCAAAACGTGGCGTTTTGGTCCGGTTAAACAGAAAAAGACTGACGGGTCTGTTGACCGGACCAAAACGCCGAGTTTTAGTCCTATCAACCAGACAAAAGACTGACACCCGGTCTTGTTGACATGACCAAAACGCTGCCAAAGCTCGGTGTTTTGGTCCGGTCAACAGACCCGTCAGTCTTTGTCTGATTAACCGGACCAAAACGCCGCGTTTTGGCCACAATTCAACACTGAAGGGTGTGCATATAAGGAGAAAAATCACCTTTTTGGGTGACTACCTGCACACTTGGTGTGTAGATAGTTTGGCCCGGCCCATTTAAGATGATGGGAATGTAAAGAGTCTGGCAGAAACGTCGCATCCTGAACTACTGTTTAGGGTCAACACCTCGGTAACAGCAGAAACAATACTTGATGTGATAAGAACCACAAATACAAAAACTATTATTTTTATTTTATTTACTTTATTTGTAATTTTAATACATTTTCTAGAGGGTGATTCTAAACACACCCCCTCCCTCCTGATTATACCCCCCTTGTGAGAGGAAAACTGTCGGTCCCACGCGGGCCCTACCTGTAAGTATGTGAGAGGAGGGGGGTGTAAAAAGTAATTAGGGGGTATAGAAAGTAGCACCCTTTCTAGATATAGCATCTGATAGTTAACAATTAACTAAAAGAGAGACCAATGGAAGAAAGTTGTACAAGAAGAAGATGGGTCAAAGTATAATCCTAGCTACAATTTAGTTACTGTGGAAAGCAAAGAATGATCGTGTATTCAGTAGCTTTAAAGTGGAGCCGGTGAAATTGTTTGAAGAGATTAAAGAGCTTAAGAATATAATAAATTAGAGTTTGTTAGAATAGAAAAATTGGTACAATATTGATTATCCTTTGTACGTGTTAAGTGTAGATGGCCTACATCTAGCATCTTATCATGCTGTTAAAAAACGGATTCGAAACTAATATAAAAATAATTAAGATTTAAGTTGGTAATATGATCCATTCAATAAACTAGGTTTATCACCGTTGTCGCATTGCAACGAACACTTTTTCTTTTTTAGTATGTATTTTCATGTGTTATAAAATGAACGGCAACAGTAGTCCGTAGTCGTATTACAAAAGAACGGATTTGGCAATTTATGGTTCTATTAGGTGTGACCTAACAGACACATACATATATAGGAACAATGCAAAATATGACTTTGGTTTGTTGTTTTAACAACCATATTACAAAAAATGGTGTTTTTTTGGACCTTCTTGTCGGGTTGGCGTTTTAGCGGTCCGCATGTTGTTGCGCATAGCCATTATATGTAGCATTCAATGCACCACCACTATTTCCACAATCGCAAAAACAAATCTGAAACAGGTGTTGATGGTGGTTCAGCAACTGAGCAACTTTGAAGACTTCATCCAGTCAATCTATTAAAAATAGTCAAAGAAAAAAGTTAAATCCAATATCAAAAGGTGAATGTGTAAGCTATATGCAATATCCTACAACAATTTGATCAAGTTCTCCTTTGCTTGACCATTTGTTTGAATTACATCATATGCAGTTTCTGAATAAATAGGTACTTGCCAAATATAACATCCTTTTTAAGAACAATATATACTTAATAATTATAAATAAATAATGCAAATACGATTACCAACACTATACTATACTTATCGTCAGGTATAGAGATAAAAATGATGTTTTTTGATTATTGAGTACATGCTTGAATACACATACATATGCCCAATTTATAGTAAACGAAAACAAGAATAAAAGGAAAGCCAATAAATATGGCTGAGCTGGAGTCTTGGCTGTAAAATAGTTGTGATTGGGCTGAAAATCCTCATAATATTCTTGAATTGTTCTCTTCTTTCCGACACTCCCCCTCAAGTTGAGTAGTGGGGTCACCAATACTTAACTTGCTCAAGCAGCTACTAAAAGCATTTCCGTTGACGGCCTTTGTAAGAATATCTGCGAGTTGATCTTTTGACGATACATATGGGATCTCTATGATTCTTTCCTCCAGTTTCTCTTTGATGAAATGTCGGTCTACCTCCACATGTTTTGTTAGATCATGTTGTACTGGGTTTTCTGAGATTTGTATCGCAGCCGTATTGTCACACATAACTTTACTGGGTTCCTTTTGTGGAAAACCAATGTCTTCTAGTAGCTTTCTGATCCAAAGAATTTCGCTTAACCCTCGAGCTATACCTCTAAATTTCGCTTCTGCACTCGACAGAGCAACCACCTTCTGTTTCTTACTTCTCCAGGTAACAAGGTTTCCACCAACCAAGGAGAAGTACCCTGATGTTAACCTTCAATTTCCCTTATCTCCTGCCCAGTCTGTATCAGTGTAGAGCTCAACCTTCAGATGTCCATTTGTTCTGAATAACACTCCATGGACTACGGTCCCCTTGAGATACCTTAAAATTATCTGAGCAGCTTCCATGTGGGCAACTTGTGGTTGGTGCATGAACTGACTTACTACTCCAACCGCATACGCTATATCAGGACGAGTGTGAGAGAGATAAATTAGCTTGCCCACGAGCCGTTGATACCTTTCTTTGTCCGCAAGCTCCCCATTAAGTTCCATGTGAAGGTTGTGGTTTACCGCCATTGGAGTATCTGCGGGTTTACAATCAATCAACCCGGTTTCCGCCAGAAGATCAAGGACATGCTTTCTTTGGCAAATGAAGATCCCCTGTTTAGACCTGAGAACTTCAATCCCGAGGAAATACTTGAGATTTCCTAGATCTTTCATTTCGAATTTTGAAAACAGATTCTCTTTCTACTGTGCTATTTCTTCTACATCATTTCCGGTAATAATCATGTCGTCTACATATATGATCAAGCAAGTTACAAGGCCGTTTCTTCTCTTGAGGAACAGAGTATGATCATCATTACTTTGATGATACCCGTATTCTTTCATGGCCAAAGTGAACTTTCCAAACCATGCCCTAGGAGATTGTTTTAGCCCGTATAATGACTTTTTCAACCGACATACTTCCCTTTCTTTAAAACTCCCTGAAAAACTTGGAGGTGCTTCCATGTAGACCTCTTCCGTTAGGTCTCCGTGGAGAAATGCGTTTGTAACATCAAACTGGTGGAAAGGCCACTGCTTATTAGCTGCCACTGAGAAGAGGACTCTGATAGTGTCCATTTTTGCAACCGGAGAGAATGTCTCAGAGTAATCGATCCCATACGTCTGAGTGTAACCCTTGGCTACGAGCCGAGCTTTGTATCTTCCAATGGAACCATCTGGTTTATATTTGACTGAATACACCCACCGACATCCAACAGTTTTCTTTCCTTTAGGAAGAACACACTTCTCCCACGTGTTGCTTTTCATAAGAGCACACATCTCCGTTTCCATTGCTTCCTTCCAGTTCTTCTTACCCTGGGCTTCCTTTACAGAACTCGGTATTTGTTCGGAGTATAGTGAGGTAACAAATGCTTTCGCACTGTTAGATAAGTTCCCGTCAACCGTATTGGCTGTAGGATACCTTGAATTTCTGGTTTTCCTTTCTGGGGAGTACCGTTTTGGAGGAACCCCTCTATTGGCTCTAGGAGGTAAAAAGTATGTTCCCGGTGTTGTTCCAGAGCCTCCATCATGTTGTTCATTAGATTCGACTTCTCCTTGGACTGCGTTGTTTTGCTCAGCAATCTCTACCTGTTCCATTGTCTCAGGACTTTCCTGATTGTTAGTGGTATCTGGATCAGATTCAGGCACATTTCCAAGGTTTGGAGAGTCACTTACCTCGAACACCAGTCTGGATGATTCTTGGGTGAGGCTTTCGACAGGCTTAGTATGTGTGGATGTATGTGATGACTCATCTTCGCTTGCAGATGGAATCCACTTCAACCAGCTCAGTGAGTCTTCATGTTCTATCTCCCCCTGACCACCGAGATGGGACTGATAGTAATATTCTGTTTCAAGAAAGTCACAGTGGACAGTCGTAATCACACGACGTCGTGATGGGTTATAACATCGGTATCCTTTCTGATTCACCCCATAACCAATAAAGACACATTTTTCGGCACATGGATCAAGTTTGGATCGTTCGGTTTTGGGTATGTGGGGAAAAGCGGTACACCCAAAGACACGAGGTGGTAAGGTAAGAGGTGGGGGTAGTTTGGTGAATGTGGATAAGGTATCTAGGGGAGTTTTTAGGTCAAGGGCTTTGGTTGGTAAACGATTAAGGAGATACACAGCTGTGTTTATAGCTTCAGGCCAAAAAGATTTAGGGACTTTGGATTCAAGCATAAGGGCTAGGGCCATTTCTACCAAAATGCCATTTTTTCGCTCAACTACACCATTCTGTTCTGGGTGTTTAGGGCAAGTGGTTTGGTGAATCATTCCCTTCTCTTGAATAAATTGTTTCATGAAGGTATTAACGTACTCCCCTCCATTATCAGATCGTAAGATCTGAATGTTGGTTTTGAATTGAGTTTGGACCATGGTGTAAAACAGTCTAAATTTTTCAAAGACTTTAGATTTGTGTTTTAAAAAATATACCCATGTCATCCGGGTACAGTCATCAACAAATAATAGGAAGAAACGAAAATTTTGACCTCCATTCGTTTCAGCTGGACCCCAAACATCGGAATGTATTAGTGAAAAAGGTTCACTGACCCTCGTGTTACTTGGTTTGAAAGGTTTTTTATGGCTTTTGGATAAGGCACATGTTTCACAGTCTAATATACTGTTGGACGGGAAGAGTTTAGGGAGTAAAAGATGTAGATACCCGGCGGAAGGATGCCCTAGTCTCCTATGCCAAAGCCATGCTTGTATACTCTTTGTTCCGTGAGCAAGCATCGCAGTCCCTGACTGAGTCACCTCATCCACATAGTATAAGCCTTGTCGTTCAGTGCCACGCCCAATTATCTTTCCAGTTCTGATGTCCTGTAAGATACATAAATGAGGATGCGTTAGAACTGTGCAATTGAGTTCCTTTGTAACATGACTTATTGATAACAATTTGTGTGTTAACGAAGGAACATATAAATAATTTGACAATCTCAGATTGGGAGATATTTCGACAGTTCTTCCTCCCTTTACTAAAGCATTTTCGCCATTTGCAGTCTTGATGTGGGTTCTGTTTGGTTTCTTTGTAGACACGAAGTCCGATGGCTCGTACGTCATCGTATCAGTGGCTCCGTAATCAAAAATCCAAGAACTGACTTGATCACCGCTTTTCTGAGTTGTTAAATAGGCTTCCCCACTTGTTAATGAATAGTCTTTCAGCAACTCATAATTCCTGTGATTAATCATTTGTAAAAAAAAAAAAAAAAACTTTGTGTTTAAAGAAAAGTAGGGTACAAGTTTAGTCAAAGAAAATTCCAAAAAAAATGTGACAATCCCTTTTTTTATCTTTCTTCACGTGCACCCCACCCCACCCCACCACACTTTTACTTTTTCTTTCTTCTTTCTCCTTTCTATGCTCTGTCTTGTTCTTGGTAGCCACACAAAGAAAAAAAAACTTTCTTATCTTTCAATGGTTCAACCCCTCAAACACATAGAAAAATGAAACACAGAACCAAAAAACTAGCGGTGAGAAGTACGGCTGTAGATCTGGTCCGGATCTGGTAGTGGTCATACGGAGTGGGCGAACAAGGGTTGTTTTGGGCTGAGTGCTTTCTCCGAGGTTGACCGGATGTAGGAGTTGAGACTGGGTCCGGTGGGTGTACGGTTGTGAAGTCGGTCGAAACAAACAAAACCCTAGGAACCTTTCTGTTCCTACAGTGATGATGGTCGGAGTTGTGATGGTGGAAGACGGAAGACGAAAGACGGAGTGGAATGCAGCGGTTGTTTGTTTGATTTTTTCGGAGTTTGAGTTTTTCTGGTTTGAGGTTGGATTGGCTGCGATAGATTGTAGATGATAAGCAAGGTGTTCACGAATCAGAAACACTGCTCTGATACCACATCGTCAGGTATAGAGATAAAAATGATGTTTTTTTTATTATTGAGTTCATGCTTGAATACACATACATATGCCCAATTTATAGTAAATGAAAACAAGAATAAAAAGAAAGCCAATAAATGGCCGAGCTGGAGTCTTGGCTGTAAAATAGTTGTGATTGGGCTGAAAATCCACATAATATTCTTGAATTATTCTCTTCTTTCCTACAATACTAATGTAATAATAATCCTAATTTCTAAATAAAGAGATTTTGAAAATTGTACACATTAAAAACATTTTGGGACACTATCAACCTGTTTGTTTTTGTTCAATTCATTTCCCTTTTATCATTCTTTATTTGACCCTTTACTACATTCGAGATGAAAATCATCGTCGTTATCATCATACTCAGTAAATCCCACCAATAGCAAAGCTAAGGTAGGGTCTAAAGAGGGTACGATGTAGACAGTCTTACCTCTACCCCATAGGAATAGAGAGGTTGCTTCCAGTGAGACCCTCGGCTCGATAGGTAAAAGAGTCAAATAAAGTGAGACCCCCCGGCTCGATAGGTAAAAGAGTCAAATAAAAACATAAAAAAACATATGATCATATAAAATCATACTAGTTGTAACACCCGTGTGAACACACGGGTATGTTTAATAACGATCGAAATCAAATACTAAAAAACAGATTATAATATATCATTTAAATTATTTGCATTTAGTTACATATATTTATAAAACAATGTTAAAGACAGTTAGTTTTAGTGTACATGTTTGATATAGAAATAAACTAAGTAATTGATAATATGTTGTCTAAAATGAAAGCATGACCTAATTTTATGTTAAAGATTGTTTTAGTGTACATGTGCAAAGTTTTTGTCTATATCTATAGGTAAAATATGATGTGAAATTATTTAATGAATTCACATTCGCATTATACTTATGAATTGACAACAACATCAGCCATAAGTCATAAGTGAAGCTACAAAACATTCAGAAACAAAGGTCCTCTGTCTCTGTTTCAAGCCAATAATTGACCTTGAAACCGTATCTGCAAGCGGCGCTGAATTTCTTGATCTCAATACCCAACCTACCTGAAATTTACAATTACTATCCCATAAATTTCAACACCGCGTTGAAAAATCATATATAACAACCTAAGTTTCGAGATGTATTAAGGAAAACCGTTATCTGAGATGTAAACGGAAAGAATGTGATGGCTCAATGATGGTTGCATTCATTAGGTGCATTGAGACCTAACGGAAAGAATTTGATGGCTTAAGTATAATTATAAGCTTATTAAAGAATGAGACCATATTAATTTAAAATTTAACCTTATGATAACCAAAAGGCAATCTTTGTATGGTCTGAAACATAAGTCATCCTTGAACATGGGTCATCGGCCAAATCAAATACTAAAAAATAGATTATATCCCTGCATGAAGAACAAAATGGATAAATTTAGGCAAAATGGGTTTGAAATATGATAACCCAACAGTAGAGGATCTCATTCTACAGCTTCGATAAATGTAAGGGTGTTCTCAAATAATGGTTCCTAGATGTTTGAAAACCAACAAAGATCGACAAATGTCAACAGTATTGATATTCTTTGGACATTTGTCGGTCTTCAAACATCTAGGAAGCATTATTTGAAAACACCCCTGAATTTATCGAGGCTGTAGAATGAGATCCTCTACTGTTGGGTTATCATCTTTCAACCACATTTTCCCTAAATTTATCAATTCTGTTTTTCATACCTCCCAAAGCCACCTATTCGCCTGCAAACAGATCGAGAAAGCTTGAAGTATAACCTGTAATTAATTTTATGGCACCGGATTTTCACTGATTCAAGAATCTCAACATCAGCTGACAACAAAGAACCAATTAACAAACATCTTAATACCAATCCATAATTCAGATTATTAACTTCTCAATGCACTAACTGGTTTTTCCTGAAGAATTGTTGTCCAGTCTGTGTGATGTGGTGTCAATTGTACTGTTATTCCGCTTCTGCGCTGTATTAACACATTAAAATATTAAAACATAAAAGCAAACAAAATGTTCCCCAAAAAATAACAAAACACAAGTAGTTAGTTATATGCTACCAAACTTGAAGTGTTGCACCGCAGCCTCCACATGTGTACACCGGTTTGCTGATTATCAAACTAACCGTCATCATAATCAGCAAATTGCTATTATCATCAAAACACGTTTAAGTGAAAAGTAAACTGAATGAAAAACAAACAAACATCATTGAATCTATAAACATTATCCAGACTTGCCCGTGTATTGAATTAACCGATGATTGTTTATGTAAGCTGCTGCTGTTGGCTTCATGATCATTGTTTTCGACATGCCCGATGGTTCTGGTGGTGAGTTCTATAGTTGATTCTCCTGTATCAGCCAACCAAAATAGTTAAAAAAACAAATCAAACACTACAACAAAACAAAAATCATCACCACAAGCAAAACCAATCAAAAAAGATGAAATCTTTATCAAACTACAAATTCTTGAAATTACCAATCACGACTAAGAACAAACAGACCAAGAACATCTTCAGGGACAGTAAAAGTACCTTGTCTTTCTGATTGAACAACACATCGTCAGCGAAGGGCATTCATAGTGAACTTGCAAAACATTTGCTTTGTCAGAATGTCAGGCTCAGATTGTGAATAAAGATGACAACACCATAGCTGCAAGAAGGTTGCATGAACAACTGCCATCCTACAACCTTGTCATACCCTAGAATTCTTGGAAAACACCATAGTTTTAGTCTCAGGTGAGAAGCATCTCAACAGCATCATTGACTGAATATCGCTTACAATCTAAAAAACGTGGTCTTAGGTGACATCGATCTCATAATCATGCACCAAACATGGATTACAGTCAACGCTACCTAGCACAGCCGTGAACGGCAGCCGGCAACGATGGTTTATATATTGCAACAACACGCCAGATCTCACCATCGTAACCTCAGATAACAAAATCATCTTCATCGTTCTGAGTAGAGACGTTCAAGTTGTTTTGTGCATTAAATGCACCTGTGAGAAGTAATCATATGTCCATCTCTTTGTTTCTTCTTGACACTTTAATCTACAAAATCATCATAGCCACACGACCACATGTAAAACAAAACACAGGAATCAGGTCCAAACGTCAATTTATATGACTGATCTACAAACGAAAAATTGGAAAACTTACCGGCGTCCTTACATACAGCTAAATAGGCATCTCAGACCAAACAAAATCCATTTTCTTGTATAGATGTGACAACAATTATACACGATCCCTTTTCAAAACCTTAATCACCAACACAGCGTCGGCGAAGGTCATTCATGGTGAAGTTGCAAAACATTTGTATTGTCAGAATGCCAGGCTCAGATTGTCCATAAAGATGACAACACCATGGCTGCAAGAGAGGTTGCATTAACAACTGCCATCCTACAACCTTTCCATACCATAATGCTATCTTCATTCAATTTTTACTCAGATCTACAAAATCATCATAGCCTCATGTTGAAAGGACAAGAAAAATGCACTTTGCATTCATTTTTATCATCATCACAGTCAACACTAAATGATTTACTAAAGTAATACAAATGATTTGAAAATGTCAGACCTCGCGTATATTCGGGCCGACGTTTGCTTCATCATAGTTTTAGTCTCAGGTGAGAAGCATCTCATCAACATCATTGACTGAATATTCCTTAAATGACATCGATCTCATCATCATCAACCAAACATCGATTACACCCAACGCTACCTAGAACAGCCGCGAACGGCCGCCGGTAACGATTAGGGCATGTTGCAATAACACGCCAGATCTCGCCATCATAGCTGCTCAGATGACAAAATCGTCTTCATCGGTCTGAGTGACAAAAGATGGTGATTCACCGACAGATTTCTTTATGGATGACATGGTTCGTGTGGAAGATGAGGAAAATAGCACCTGTGAGAAATCGCCTGTGAGTTTGAATTGAGAAGAAAGAGAAAGATGGAGATTAAAGTGTGAAGAAGAAAGAGAGAGTTGAGATATGATTACTTCTCATAGGTGCATTAAATGCACAGCTCAACACCCCATGCATTTTCAAAAGTTTCCTCCTAAAAAAACCTAATAATTATATAATCCAACGATAGGCAACATGAATAACCTATATATAACGAATGCCAAGGATTATGACAATCTATCCAAATTTCTCATACCTACAAAACCACAACCAGACTTTTCAGCCAAAACAATAGAAACTCATTAAATAAAAAACCTAATACCAACAAAACCACAAGCAGACCATTCTACCAAAACTATGGAAACTGTTAAATAGAAAACCTAACCATTTATAAAGAACTACAGTCGGACGCATCACCATTGCTTGCCAGAGATCGACATCTACCATCGAACCCTATCGCCAACTTCATCTCCAACGCCAACTCGTGGCTGTTACCCTGAATCGGTTGCCGAATTTGCCCCAACTCACCGTTAGAAAAAAACTAAATTTATATTATGTAGTAAACAATTTGAAAATTACCTTGAACATTTTTATTGGTCGGCCAAATACGAAACATATATCTGTCGAGATCTCGACAACGGTACAGAGCGTCTGGTGCATCTTCAATTTTTAGAACGATTGAGAATCCATTTAGGTTAATGATCATAAACACAAAACCTAATTAAACAAACCTACACATCCATTACAAAATCTAGTAATAAACATACCTGAACTTCAACAGCTTGACGGTTAACATCTGCACCTGATACATAAACAAATCAATCAGATTTAATCATCAACAATTTTCATCAGCAATTTTAAAACAGAGATCTTGTACCGATAGAAGACAACAGTTGACCGCAGAGCTCTTTGAAAACACTATATGTAATCAAAATCCCCAAATTAGAAGCCTAATTTATAAAATTAACCAAATTACTACAAATAAAGCTTTTAAATAAAGCAAACTTCAAAGTAAGATAAAACACCACATGCAATAAATAAATTTCAACCAAATCACAACAAAATTACATAATCCTGAGTTCAAACTGTTACATAATTCACTTAATCAGTTCTAATTATGTCAAAAACTAAACAAAGTCGAACTGTATCAGATTACAAATAAAAAAATGAATTTAAAACAACACTTTAAATCATACATCTCGTGATCACCATTATCTGAATCGAAACCGGAGTTGAATACCGTAGTCCAAACCTTTACATGGAGTATAGGTAGCTTGTTGCCATCGTCCGTTGTTCGCTCTTAACAACTATGATCTATGATTTTTAATTTATGTACAGGGTGTACAATAAACAAAGAAAAGTTATTCATGAAGATACCTAGGATGTTATTTTCTTTGCATAAGGTGATCATGGTCATGTCCATAACACAAAGGTCCCTGTATGTTACTTCTTGATAAGTAAGAGAGTCAAGAAGTCGAGCAATTGGGTTAATGCTTGGATCTTCATCATACACGCCATCGACATTAGTGGCTTTTAAAACTACCTAGAATTAACAACATCATCAACAACATCGACTTCTTGTGTTAACTGCATTAACAACATATAACTCTCAATTAACTTTACCATGTCGTAAAAAAGATACCGTTGTGAGTGTAAACTATGCTAGAATTACCAAATTACCCATGCTACAAAAAATTTAAGTTCGTTGACAAAAGAATGACTGGAGAGTAAGAATTAGGCGGTACCCAATGTAATCAGCTGATGAACGATCGAGACCATTACTTCCTGCCCATGAGGATCCATGAAACTTGTTTCCTCCACCAACAACTATGGCTACTTGGAAATTTTCAAAGAGAAAGAAACATCCATCACTGTTGGTTATCTGAATATGATTATTCATTATCACATAACCAGCTTAAAAACATGCATCCAAACACCCCTTCATCCACATAATAATAAAAAAAAGTACCTCAATGCCAAGCCGTGTCACATCAGCAACCTCTCCTGCAATAGCCATTGTAACCTATTATTCCAAGGTAGCTTATATGACAATATGATTCAAAATAAAGATATGTGATAACTTAAAACCTAAGCCGATCATGCTCATTTCGTACTCGAGCTCGGCTAATGTGCCACTCCTAAAGTATTAACACATGAAAATAATTATATTAATGCATCTAATTATTAATTTTGTGGGTTTTTAAGGGATCAATGACTAACAAAGATATATTACGTAAAACTTAGTAAGTATTAACACATGAAAATGATTTTACATGAGCCATGTTGAGTAAAAATATCCATTCAGACCAAAAAACGCTCATATCAAGTAAAAAAAACTTATATAAATGGCTGAACATCAAGCTTTCAAGAGCAGCTCATATGTAATTAGCCTATTACATGACAAATGTTGCTCATTCTAATTAACTCTGATCAGTACCTTACCTTTTGAGCATAACCCGCTTGATGTAAATGATTTCAGTGATAAGTCTCACATGATCCACCGGTAATCAGTTGTCTCCACCATGAGCGGACTGTATAATATAACATTAACATGAGATGCTTTTTTTACTTTAAAACTCATTAATCAGATTTAAGTCTAATGGAAAAGATAAAAACACCCTCCATTTAAAAATCCTTGCAACTTTAGCTTGTTAACAAACAAATTAAGTTATATTCACTTAAGAATTGACAAAAACTCAGAATCAAATAAAAATTAACCTGAATCGCTTCTTGTGCTTCCTTTGATGCCTCTATAATCACCGGTGTAGCAATCTTCACCGCCTCTCCTCCGGCCTACTTCAACACTGGCATTAATGAGATCGTCAAACGATAGATATAAATATACTCACGAATTATTATTCTCATGATTTATTTAATGTTTAGCAAGAGTAAATTACATTTTCATCCTTGGGGTATACAAAAGCTAACATAAATCATCCCTAAACTTCAATTAAAAGGATATAATTAAAAGGGGGAACTTGAATCCAAAATACATAGCAATTAAATGATATAATTAAAAGGATATCAACCCAAAATCAAGAACAAAGGCACGTCCATGATTCATTATGTAATATCATTCTAAATCACTGGGTAAAGAAAGTAATAAAAACAGAGTAAATAGGTACGGAATTCATACCTTCATCCTCGTTTTCGAGATTAAAAAAATTTATTATAAAAGTACTGGTTCACCAACGTTGTCTTCCGTTTATCGAGATTGAAGGGCAGATCTTCACCAACACTGTCTCCCCTAATTCACGAAACAAAGAAACCACATTAGGATATTAGAGTAGCGATAGAACAAAATCCAAACATACCTTTGCAAAATAAATCTGATTGCGACCTAAATTCATCAAACAATATACCTGGCGAACACCGAACAACAATTCACAATGAATTAGGTTTCCCCTTTACTCAATCGCAGTTCACTATCAACATTCAACAATCAACATGAACAGAGTATGAAGAAGAACTAAAACCAACTATCAAGTTAGCATGATGTCAGCGTAGAGAAAAAAAAGAGCAATTTCTTCTGTTTCATGAACAATCAAACATCCAAATACACAAACGACGTCGTTTTTGTAGTAGAAAATTCTTACCATCACTTGCAGACTTCCAGCATATTTCATCGTCATATGATCTCCGCCGTTTATATAAAACCCTAACGTCGTCAACTGTAGCTTCTTCAACAATCTCCGTTGCGATGATCTCTTCCTTCTTCTTATTCTTGTTCGAGGATATTGAGTAGACAGTGAGCATCAGTAGAGCAATAACCGGAGCGACGGTTGTAGCGGCGGCGTAGCATATAACCACCGAGGGTTTTGGAAGTGTGAAGTTAAAGTTGATGACGCCGGTAAACATTTCGAATCGGAAACTTATCAACGACGACAATGGAGAAACTTACAGGTTTCGAGAGAAAGGGGCAGATGGCAGATCTAGATCTAGATCTGATGGAATTTGAGAGAGAGAAAGAAAAGATGAGGGTTTGAATTTTGAATTTGATTTTAGGTTTAAGTATATTTGAAGGTTTGAATTTTGAAATTCCCTCCTAAAAAATCACTCCCCATATAATCTGATTTTTTAGATTTATAGATTTATATATATATATATATATATATATATATATATATATATAATCCGAATTATGACATCAGCCTGGTCTATGTGTCATATCCAATTGGTTGACACGTAAGCAAAGTTACATCAGCCTCTAATCTCCTTTAATAGATAGTATAGATATAGGCAAAAGAGTCAAAATAAAACAGAAGAAGACATATAACTACATAAATAGTACTAAACATATTCTTACTAAGCTACCACAATAGATGAAAACATATAATAGGAACATATAGCACTTCAAATAGACACACATATCAGTTGTGATATTCCTAGGCTACCAAAATGGACTAAAGAAGCTATGCTCCTAACACGAGAAGCTAATACAAAAACTGTGTCTTCCTCATAAAAGTCCTTAACCTTAATCTTGCGTCTCCACGAACCCTTATCCTCGATCATGTCCTCAGAGAGGTGTAAGTCTAACAAATCTTTTCTAACTCACTCATCTCAAGTCATTTTCGGACTGCCTCTACTCCTCCACCCCACCACAGTGAGAGTTTCTACTGATCTAACTGTGTCTGTCACTTGTCTCCTCCGAACATGCCCAAACCATCTCAACCTCCCCTCCCTAACCTTATCTAAAATACTAGTCACTCCCAATCTTTCCCTAAAAACCTTATTTCTTATCCTATCCAACCTAGTATGCCCACACATCCACCTAAACATCCTCATCTCTGCCACCTCCAGCTTACGCGCTTGTGCCTTCTTAATGGCGCAACAATCTGTTTCGTATAGCATATCCGGTCTAACTGCAACCCTATAGAATTTTCCCTTTAATTTTGCTGAGAACCTCTTGTCGCACAATACCCCAGCTGCTGCTCTCCACCTACACCATCCAGCCTGAACTCGATGAGCTACGTCACTATCTATCTCCCCATCATTTTGTACAAAAGATCCTAAATACTTGAATTTAGTTACCTCCGGAACCACTTGCCCCTCAATGGAGATTTGATTGTCCTGGTCGCCTACACCATTGAAATCACAGTAAAGATACTTGGTCTTAGAATGACTAATCCTTAAATCGTTACCCTCTAAAGCTACTCGCCACTCCTCTAACCTTGCATTAAAGCTTTGTTTACTCTCAGCCACTAACACAATATCATCGGCAAAAATCAAGCACCACGGAACTGTGTCCTAGATCAACTTAGACAACTCATCTAAGATAATTGCAAAAAGAAACGGACTCAACGCAGACCCTTGATGGAGTCCTACCTCCACAGGGAAGACATCAATATCCCCAATAGGTGCACGTACGCTAGTTTCAGTACTAACATACATATCCCTAGTTATGTCTATATATTTCCCTGGAATCCATCTACACTCCAAACTATCCCAAATCAGCCTGCTTGGTACACTGTCATATGCATTTTCAATGTCAATGAACACCATGTGCAGATCTCGTTTCTTCTCCCTATACTTTTCCATCAATCTCCTTAGAATGTGTATTGCTTTCGTAGTTGATCGCCCTGGTATGAAACCAAATTGGTTCACCGAAACTTGAGTTTCTCTTCTAAGTCTATTCTCAGTTACCCTCTCCCATAATTTCATAGTATGACCTAGTAACTTACTCCCTTTGTAATTCCCATAATATTGAGCGTCCCATTTGTTCTTATATAAGGGCAATATGACACTGCTCATCCACTGTTCTGGCATGTTTCCAGATTTGAAATAAGATTGAACAGAGTAGTTAGCCATTGAACTCCTTCATTACCTAAACACCTCCACACCTCAATGGGTATGTTGTCCGGACCAACTGCCTTAGCCCTTCTCATATTCCTAAGTGCAGCCCTCACCTCCCCCTGTGATATATGCCGACAGTAGCAATTATTTGGCTGTCTCATTTGCGCATTGGTGTTGTCACTTTCTTGTTGGTTAGCCCTCTCGTCATTGAAAAGTTTATGGAAGTAGTTTTTCCATCTCGATTTAATGTCATGATCCTTAATATTCTAACCTATCTTATAGAGAGTCGAGGAGTTTATGGAAGTAATTTTTCCATCTCGATTTGAGATGAAAATGTAAGACAGATTAACCCAGTGATGAGGTAGAATAATATCTGACTCGCCTAAAATATTCTAAACCATCTTATAGAGAGCCGGGGAGTTTTCCAGTGATATTTTTGTCTCCAACGCGAAGTCGAAGATGGGTCGGTGGAGATATCTTGTTCACCACCAAATGCACCTTCTACATTATCACTTCCACCAGACCCGCTTTCAGATCCATCTCCTCTATTCGAGTTATCATTAACTTGTAATAAATTCATATATAAAAATTCGAAAGAGAATACGACACTGAATAAGTGAAAGTATAGAACAGATACACCATACCAACACAATATGCAGCAAATGAATATAATATGACACCACATACACATTTGATCTTACAATTGTGGTAAATGGCAACAAACACCTTTACACCAACACTTCAACAAACTGTACGAACAACCGCAGTACCAACTTCAATTTAACTCCTAATCACCAGTGATGAGGTGCAAAAGTTAAAACACGTGGCAGAACAAAGGCGATGCGCAAGCAATAAAAACTCTTTGCGGGAAACAAAGTACGCATGTGAACAAATTTTGACGGTTACCGACTACTCAAGAAGCCAAACTCAAGGTTTGATCTACAAATGCACAGTTAGAAACGTGAACTGGTTCATGAGGCTCAGAGAATGCAAAAGGACCATGCCACATTGGCTGCGATAGGGGTTGCAGCTGCTAAGCTGCCATCCTCTATAACCGTCTGTAGGACCGGTTTTGACTCCGAAACAATTGCAAAACGAACGTGAAACGTGCGGAATCCGTACACGAACGCGACCTAACACACGTGACGTAATATAAACGTGATTCTATTATAAATCTGATATTGTACAGCACCTTGAATCACAATGACAACACTTTCTCTCTCTAGATCTAGAAAGCTCCAAAATGACAAATGTAGCAAAAGTTCCTAATCTATGACATAATCTTCTATTTATAGTCCAAGGCATTTAATGAGATTTCTCATTATTACAATTATGCCACCTTGCCTTTTTTGTCTAGCTATCACTAATATAACGACTCGTTTTCTTCTGTTTCTCGCTACTGCTCGGATTGACGAAGGCTATAGACATAAATGCACTAACAGACTCCCCCTTGGATATTGCCGCAGTCAATCTCGATCATTGAGTCAAACTCGTAGCATCTTCTTTTTCTCTTTTAGTCTTCTTGAACAGAATCCCGGTGGATCTGTCTTCAGCTTCAGCTTCTTCTCCTTTCGGTAGACTCTTTTCTTCATCAGGCTCCCCCTTTAGTCAAGCTTCCGTGCTATAGGGATCGACACCTTGCTTTTTGATTACAAGCTCCCCTTGCTTTGAGCTCGTCTTCAGACTCCCCCTTAGACTCAGCTTTCGGGATCGTAGTCTGGAATCTCATCTGCAATCACTCAAACATTTATAAGTAACAACATTTCAAATTTCAGCTATCCTGGAATTGTAACCTGGCTCACTCAAACATTCTAAACAAACAATTTTCATGAATTTGGCAGTTTCATCGAATCGAATCGGAAACTAGCTCTATAACAGTATAAGCATCCAAATCCCTCACAATTAATCAACCAAGTCCAAACTAATGACCTTGGAGATATCACAAACTGTTTTTGATTTTTAATTCAAGTTTCAAATTAATGAACTTGTTTTATTTTCAGAAACACAATCAGCTTACTTAGATTTTGAAACTCAACATCTCAGACATCAGTTGTCGAAAATAAAGCATAATAAAAAATCTTTTTGTATTTTCTGAAATATAAAGCAGTAAAGAAATATGTACAAACATATTTACACACAATATTTTTGTTTGAGTGTGCGTTAGAGGATCATATCAGTTTTTGACAAGTCACAAGTACCGTTGAGCTTAGTTACACAGTAAGTATTAAACAGTTCACTTAGATTGTCGATATACTGGTCCACTTTAAATTTTCACACAATTTTCAATCTGTTCAGGATACGAATTAAGTGTTTTAGAGACTTAAACTTATACGTGTGTCCCGCCTCTTGAATATACTCCCGTATCCAGATCCCAATATTCAGTCTTACAGGTAATTATAACACAAATGATATCTGTAAGGAGTTAATAAATTATGAAGAATCATGAGAGCTCAGGTCAGAACTACCGTTCAGCAGAGAGATCATGACTCAACTTGTGGGTATGTCCCCTTTAGAGGATCTTTTTTTACAACAGCATTGCTAAGCAATTTTATTGTCTTATCATATATGCTGAGGGTGATGCTATGTTTCAAGCATTTGCAGAAAGTATTATTCGGGGACTAGGTCAGAACTTCCATTCAGCAGAAGTCCCAGAATAATACCCCAGATATCATTGAGTATAAAGACCTAGTATATCAGAAAAATGAATCTTTCAAACGAGATTTCAGGGGTTACCTATATATCCAAGTAGTGTTCCCCACGAAATAAGTAAGTAAAGATTTAGGTTTATATCCCGAACAAACCTACTAAATGTGCAAAAACCTACCGACACATCCACAGTGAGATCGTTTAACACATTTAAACTTTCCATTTCTTTAGCATACTGTAACTGTCTACTGATGTACTATCATTTCCTCTTTTTACGCAAAAACTCAATTTTTGAATTTTATCATGTTTTTGACTTTTTCAAATGTTTTTGTATTTTCTAACAAGTTCTTCAGTAACAGCTTTCTCAACCTCTTCATTTTTTATTTCCTTCACAGCTTCAACTTTAATAGTTTCTGCTTTAACCTCTTTAGCAGCTTTCTTCAGATTGTTTACCATTTCTTCAACATTCTTCTTCATTCTCTCCTCATCCCTTTTTCTCAGACACGATAACATAGCATATCTGATCTCCTTTTCAAATCTCTTAGCGTATGTGTCATCTTTCAATACATTTCTATAGTATTCAGCTCTCAACGGGACTTTGAGAAGAACATCATCGAAAATTATGTCTTTCTTGGGAACAACCGGTTCTCCTTCTCTGTTATAATAGCATTCTCTCTTTTTATCCCATCTTTTGCTACCGACAGCTATCTCATACTCCTCCTGCATGTCATCCATTCTGTTATAGACCACGTTTCTTTCTCTGTAGGTCTTCTCACTCAAGATCTCTTCTCGAGTTTTTTATTTGATCTCAACTTTTTCTTCATGGACTTCAGTAGTGTCTTTGTCTTTGTTTTCATCTTGAATCTCAGCAACAAAAACAAACTTTCTTTCTTCTGTCATAGCTCTCCCGTGAGCTGTTTTACGAACATTCTCTAAACGATCTTCTTCTGGACAAACTTCAGACCAATCATAACCTTCATCCTCGTAAATAACAGCATAAGCTCTTGATTTTTCTCTCGGCTTATCTTCGATCAACTTTGGTTCTTCTCTGCTTCGATGGTAAATCGCCTTTCGATAATAATCATCGTTGAAAGGACGTTCACTTCCTTCAGCAACTTCAGAGTTTCTGCATTCTCTTTTGAAATGACCCTTTTGCCTACATCTGAAGCAGGTCACTTTGGATTTGTCAAATCCAAGCTTTGTTGAAGCACCTCCAAGCGATTGTTTCCCGGTAATCTCCATGTACCTTTGAGCTCTACGAATACAACTAGCTAAACACCAACGGATGTCAATGAGCTCCATTTCTTCCGGATCAATCTGGTTGTAGTCTTCTTTGGTCAATTCGGAGTTTCCAATTTTGCCAGCTACAAGACCTTCATATGACTCCAGAATAGATGCAAGGAAACTCATTTGCTGCTTAGCTGCATTTATGCTCATTGCAGGAGAATTCTTCAGTTTAAGAGCAATGTTGCACATAATTTCTTCAGATTCATCAGAATTTGTCTTTGAAGATGAATGATATCCAGAATGATGACTTGTTGACGTTGTTGGTAGTTCTTTCATCTTTTCACCACTAAATGCTGTTTTTGGTGAACCAACGCCTTTATCAGAAAGCACACTGCCTTTGTAGTACAAGCCAACGTTTTGTTGATGTGAAGAATCAGTCATCTTGTTTTGCTTTTGTAGCTCCAGATCATGACTTTCAATCTTTTCAAACAAAGCAACAAGAGTAATTGTATCATACAAAGCATCATTTTTCAAAATAAAAACAAACGTTTGCCACTGATCAGCTCGTGGTAACGCTTCAATCACTTTATCTATAAGTTCCTCTCTTGTTTTATTTATCTCTAATCTCTCCAATTCAATTTTAAGATGACAGAATCTCTCAATCATTTGTCTCACCGTCTCTCCTTTAATATTATCAAACAGATCAAATTCTTTCTTTAATAAAGCGATTTTGTTCTTTTTAATCTGTTTACCCCCCTCAGCTTTAACTCGTAAAGCTTCCCAAACAGATTTAGATGACCCGTCATGAGTTAGTAAAGCAAAAATATCATTTCTGATTGCCGACTGGATCAATGCTATCTTTCTCTGTTCAGCTCCGTATTCAGCTTTATCTTCTCTGGAAAACTTCTTGAATACAAGATCTTCGCCTTTCTCATCTTTTGGTTTTTCATATCCATACTCCAAGCAAAACCAGATTTCATGAGCATACGCTTTTGCCCAATTGATGAAACGTTCTTTCCACCAGGTATAATCTTCAATGCTTTCCAGAGTTGGTGGCTTTGAGTGAGTTCCATAAAAGTTATCGTGCTTGATGTTCTCATTGAGCACCTTAGTGATGGTTTTTGGTGTAACATTTGCAACCTCGGACGATTCGGATGTGAATGCATTGAAAAACGTGTTGTAGAATTCCTCAGCCATGATGTAAACCTTGAATTATAGCTCTTCGAATATCAGCACCTTTTAATCACCTGAAAACAAACAAACAAACAATCAGTTTAAACGAACTGTATACGTAAAAGTGTGAGAGCGAAATTGGTCTAGGACTCGTGTCGAAGAAAACTTGATCGAATGAAAACTGATTGTGTGGGCCACGTAATATGGGCTTGAAGATGGACTAATGAACTTTCCAAACAAATTGAATTACTTGGACCGCAACTATTAGAACAAATGCTGATTGGGCCGATCCTTGTAGAACAAAACAACTTGATAACACTTTGTGATTTTAATATTGATTGGGCCGTGAATCTTTAATAGTCACAATTAATAATAATCGGCTATATATGATAACATCTAAATTCTCATTGGGCCGTTCACATGGATCAATGAAATGTAACTTGTGCCAACAACATCACATGTGCAACCATCATAAACCGACAACACACTTGACCAAATTCTTTGTATCTTGGGCTGATGACTTATGCAATAAATGGATTCAGAAACCGACAACTTTAATGTTTACCCTATTCTCATTGGACCTCAAAGTTCACTTAGTCGACAACAGCAATTGTTCAAATCGATCTGATTGGACCCTTTATAAATGTGGCCGACAACTTTTAATATGCAATCGTTAAGTGGTGGCTGACAATTAAAATACATTTCAGTTTCACATGCTCTCTTTTAATCAGATGCAACAGTCGACAACCACGTTCAAGCAGAATCAAAAAGTCACAAGATCGGAATCACTGATTTGTTCACATGAGCGGAACCACTAAATGTTGTCTGTATAAGCGAACCACAAGAGCGAACCAGAATGTCCGTATGAGCGAACCTACCAGATGTCACTATGAGCGAACCTACCTGATGTCACTATAAGCGAACCTACTGCAATTATGTCCCTATGAGCGGACCTCTAGAGCAGATCTACAACAAACATGACCTAATAAGCGGACCTAAAAAGCGAACCTCCACTAAATGTCACAATGAGCGAACCTTACAAGCGAAACATCAAGGTTCGTATGAGCGGACCTGAATTTTGACGCAAAAACTAACCAAAAATCTTCGATTACTCCTAAACGGCTAGGAATTTGGATCTGAAACTTGGTAGGTTTGTAAATCAAGTGTTTTCGCACAACATATCAAAAAATCAACTGATTCGGACCGTAAAAACCTGTTCAATTTGACGAAAATCAGTGAAAAATATGAAAATATGAAAAAGATGAAGAATTAGATGAAATTCAGATCTGAATCTGATGATTTTATGCGCGGAAATGTGTGATAGATCAGTGCAATCGAGCTCCTGCTCTGATACCACTTGTAGGACCGGTTTTGACTCCGAAACGATTGCAAAACGAACGTGAAACGTGCGGAATCCGTACACGAACGCGACCTAACACACGTGACGTAATATAAACGTGATTCTATTATAAATCTGATATTGTACAGCACCTTGAATCACAATGACAACACTTTCTCTCTCTAGATTCTCTCTCTAGATCTAGAAAGCTCCAAAATGACAAATGTAGCAAAAGTTCCTAATCTATGACATAATCTTCTATTTATAGTCCAAGGCATTTAATGAGATTTCTCATTATTACAATTATGCCACCTTGCCTTTTTGTCTAGCTTTCACTAATATAACGACTCGTTTTCTTCTGTTTCTCGCTACTGCTCGGATTGACGAAGGCTATAGACATAAATGCACTAACACCGTCGCGCCATGGCGACATATTGCCTTAAATTTTATAACCAGTTCATGAGGCATTGTAATTATGTTTTGCGATCTACATTATTCAGGTTATACATGTATATTACTCTTACAATTTCAGAAGCAAAGTCGAATTTATGATTTCCAGCGCTATATATCTGGCCTGGCTCGTACACACTACTCTTCTCGATGAAGCGACCGAATGTATCCCACTTCTCGTTATTATATAATGGATGGACATAATACGAAAAGTCACCAAGGAACAACATAGTTTGATCTTTCGCTCAAGCCAAGTTATGCTCCAAGGTTTTATTTGATACTTGCGCTTGTCCAAAATCACCTAACACATTAAAATAAATGAATAACTAAACAGGTACGAACGCTTCAATCCAACTTCTAAAATAAAAGCATATCGGTATTTTTGAACCAAGTCGCGAGTCGTGACTAAAGTAATTGAATATGCACAAAATGATAATTAAATTAAGAGTCATGTTAACTACTTGATTCTATAGAACTCAAAGTCAAGTATTACCAGGAACACAATACGCAAGCTTGTGAGCCATCTCTCCCATGTACCAATGCAGTTCAATCACGACTGCACAAGTGTTTCAGAATCGAACTTTTCAGTTAACTATTTTCATCAAAATACAAAATTATATGCATCCCAGTAAAAAAAGACCTTCGATTTACACCCCAACCAACAACGATCCGCCAAAAAGACACGCTTAAATCGTAAACCCTAAAATCGACACATTAGATTAGACTGATTATTGTTTTAGGGTTGACAGAGAAAATGTTCAATTAGGATGTTTTGCAGTTGGCGAGAGTTGGTGGTTGCAGTGACGTCGACGACTCCATCGAACGACCTTCTCCAGGCTGCAAAAAAAGGGAAAAGGGGGAGAAAAACGAATGGGGGAGATTCGAACCAGTGCCAATGACAGATATAAATAGCCTATAAACCACTAAACTAAAGCTCAAACATATCAAACTATCAAATTGAAACCAATAAATACAACACCAGTGTCGGATAAAGAGCTAATTATCAACTGGCAAGTGTAAAAACCACTATTCCTAAGCTTTGTCTTTTAAAGATAGGTTAATGATTCATGTTTTAAAACAAGTTAATGCTTAGACTATACTAAAACTAAACAAGGCAATCCACTGATACTTGGGGGAGATTCGAACCAGTGTCAATGACAGATATAAATAGTCTATAAACCACTAAACCAAAGCTCCAAACATATTAAACTATCAAATTGAAACCAATAAATACAATACCAGTATCGGATAAAGAGCTAATTATGAACTGGCAAGTGTAAAAACCACTATTCACAAGCTTTGTTTTATAATAGATAGGTTCACTGGGGTAAGATCAAATAAAAAGTTTATTTTGCCTAAGTAGGATGAGAAGAAATCTTAACTATTCATTTTTCAAATCAATGGTTAAGATGAAAGTGTAGGAGAATGGAGGAGTGCAAGGGTATCTTGGGAAAATACTATTTATAGATTTTTTCTCTCCACATGCAAGGCACATTCTTATTCCACCCCTATTTTTTAAACGTTCATAACTTTTTTATACGACATTATTTTTTCATAAAAAATTCACCGTAAAATCGAGTGTTTTTTTATCTTTAATTTGAGTACCATATTGCTATATAAAATATGAACACTAAAAACCCACTAAAATGTGTTGTATTTCTATGTTGTATAACGTTTTTTTTGCTAGATTTTTGTACTATATTTTTGTGCTAAATTTTTTGTGCTGAATTTTTTTGTCTTAAATTTTTTTTTCTCAATTTTTTGTGCTGGATTTTTTTGTATTACATTGTTTTCCTGAATTTTTTCGTGCTATATTTTTTTATACTTTATTTTTTATACTACATTTTTTATGCTATATTTTTTTGTACTAGATTTTTTTGTATTTTTAAAAAACAAAATGGGTGTCACATGTCATTTTCACTCCTATTTATGATGACGAAAATGCCCTTCATTCCTACTTATTATGAGTGCCACATGTCATCATCATAATCCTTCTTAGGCTACTTAGGCAAAATCCACTTTTTAGTGGATCCTTCCCAGGTTAATGATTTATGTTTTAAAACAAGTTAATGCTTAGAATATACTAAAACTAAACAAGGCAATCCACTGATACTTTTAAAACTAGAATTATATAAATTAAAAAATTATATTTTATTTGTTTAACCTATAAACCTAAAAAAATATAATTTATCTGTTTAACCTATCAATCTATTTAAAAACTTAAAATTCGTTAACCTATTTACATTCCATCAACCAATTTTGACTTGCAGACTCTTTTATCTCGTTTAGATAAACCGATTAAACAGTTTATCTTATGCTATAAGGTTGTCTTTGTCGGAAAGAAGAAAAAAGATAGCATAGGGGCTAGAGTGTAATATGGTGTTCTATATATACACCATCTCTATGTAATCCAATTTGAGTACAACACAGTACAATCAATACAATTCAAACCCCAAATCAGTTTATTCTCTATACCAAACAACATGGTATCAGAGCAAGTTTCTGATTCTTGAAACCGATTTGCTCATCACCTTCATCTGGAAATCAAAATCAAATCAAATCAATCTACAAGTCAGCCACAAATTTAAAAACCAGAGAGAAACTTTCAGCCGGCCGTACCTACTTCCGACCAGCAGATCTGTTACCTGTCACCGCCGCCTGAGAGTCTTCATCTCTCCGGCCATCGGAAAATTCTCAGAACCGAAAGATCTCTCCTTACCAAACAACCATCGTGTGAACCAAATCCCAGCCGGAAACTTGAAGTTTTAAACCTTCAAAAACTAAAGATTTTCCGGCAAAGTCCCGGGCGGTTTATCCTATCTTGTCCACCCAGTTTCCTGGCAATATAAACCGAGCAACCTGTTCATCAGATCAAATATAAACCGAGCATCCTGTTCAACTTCCGATCGCCATGCTTTTGGGGTTCGCTGTCGGTAGCGGAAGGAGTACCGTGATTTTCAAGATTTCCTTAAATCTTGGAAGTTTCCTTTTTTTTTAATAATAAATACGTTGTGCTGTGGTTACGGAAAGTTGAAAAGATTTCCTTAAATCTTGAAAGTGTCCTTTTTTTGACAAATACGTTGTCGGTAGCGGCGTTATTAGCGGAATTGTTATTTGCGGGTTTGTTTAAATCTTGAACGCGAGTTCAAGTCACCGGTGAATTTCGATAAATTCGCCGGCTGAGATAGCTTCGCCTCTTAGCGGAGTTATTCCGAACCTAAATCTTGAACGCGAGTTCAAGTCGCCGGTGAATTGTGATAAATTCGCCACGTGAGATAGCTTCGCCATTTAGCGGAGTTATTCCGAACTTATTTTTTGAACGCGATTTCGGCGTATTTGGTTGCCTATTAAATACGCTCGGTTTGGTTATCGTCTAAAAAAATGGAAATCAATCATAGTAGGAACATTGCTTGGATTTTCGATTCTGGTGCCACTGACACCATGACGTTTGAACCATCAGACATACGATCAATGTCCAATCCTCAAAAAACTCAAATCCACACTGCAAACAATGGAATGATGCAAGTGAAAGGAGGAGAAACAATTGAAATTTCACCAACTATGAAATTATCAAATTGTCTTTATGTTCCATCATTATCGCACAAACTGCTCTCAATTAGCCATATTACCAAAGAGCTAAATTACACAGTACTAATGCATCCTACTTTCTGCCTTCTACAGGATATCAGGACGGGTGTGATTATTGGACGTGGTACTGAGCGCCAAGGATTGTAGTATGTGGATGAAGTGGCTCAACAGGGTACTGTGATGTTGGCTCATGGAACTGATAACCGGGAAGCCTGGCTATGGCATAGACGTTTGGGACATCCATCCCATGGTTATTCGCACCTTTTGTTTCCAAAACTCTTCCCTTCAAATGGGAAAATAGATTGTGAAACCTGTTTTCGCGCTAAAAGCCATCGACAACCGTTCAAACCTAGCAATACGAAAGTGGCCTCACCTTTCTCACTTATCCATTCCGGTGTGTGGGGTCCTGCTCCTGTGATGGGGGGCAGGGTCTTCGGTACTTTATACTGTTCGTGGATGATTGCACTCGCATGACATGGGTATATTTTTTAAAAAAATAAAGCCGAAGTGTACGAAAAATTTGTCATGTTTTATGCTATGATTCAAACTCAATTTCAAACTCAAATTCAAATCCTTCGATCCGACAACGGGGGGGAATTTGTCAATACATCTATGAAACAATTCTTTAAAACCAAAGGATTAATTCATTAAACCTCTTGTGCTCATACCCCCGAACAAAACGGTGTTTCCGAACGGAAAAACCGTATTATTCTTGAAATGACTCGAGCCCTGTTAATCGAATCTCAGGTCCCTAAATCTTTCTGGCCGGAGGCAGTTGCAACCTCCGTGTATCTGCTGAATCGGCTTCCCACAAAAGCTCTTAAATTTAAGACTCCCTTAGATTGTATGTCTAAGTCTGCCAGTATTCCTCATCCTCTTACACTTGAACCTCGAATCTTCGGGTGTACCGCATTTGTTCATATACCCAAAACCAATCGAAACAAGCTTGGCCCATGTGCTGAAAAATGTGTATTTGTCGGCTATGGGATCGATCAAATAGGTTACCAGTGTTATAATCCAACAACTCGTCAAATGTTCACCACAATGAATGTTGACTTTCTTGAAACAAAATACTTTTATAACACCCAACTCAGTGGTCAGGGGGAGAATGACAGTATAGACACTCTGAGCTGGTTAACCCAAATTCCCTCATCTGAAGAAGTCTCAACAGAAAACTATCATTGTACTGCGAGTCCTTCAAACACAGACACACAATCCGCGGAGCACAGTACCACTGAAGAAAGTCCATCCAACGTGATGCCTGAGGTAAGAAATACTGAGAACCCTGAATGTTCTACGTCTTATAACTATGAGACAACAGGGGAACACATAGAACCGACAACTACTGAACATGTTGATCCAGTTGTTGAACAGGTTGAACCAGTTGTTGAACATGTTGAATCAGTTGCAGCAGAGACTACCGGAAGATTCTCTCTTCCACCTAGAGCCAATAGAGGGGTTCCTCCAAAACGGTACTCCCTAGAGAGGGAGACCAGAAATTCAAGATATCCTGTAGCTAATATGGTCAACGGGAACTAATCTAACAGTGCGAAAGCATTTGTTACTTCTCTATAAACTGAACAAATACCTAATTCCGTAAAGGAAGCTCAAGGTAAGAAGAACTGGGAAGAAGCAATGGAAGTGGAGATGCGTGCTCTTATGAAAAACAACACATGGGAGAAGTGCATTCTTCCTAAAGGAAAGAAAACAGTTGGATGCCGGTGGGTGTATTCGATTAAATATAAACCAGATGGCTCTATTGGAAGATACAAATCCCGGCTTGTAGCCAAAGGGTACACTCAGACGTATGGGATCGATTACTCTGAGACATTTTCTCCGGTTGCAAAAATGGATACCGTAAGAGTTCTCTTTTCCGTGGCAGCTAATAAGGATTGGCCCCTTCATCAATTTGATGTTACAAATGCATTTCTTCATGGAAACCTAACTGAAGAAGTTTACATGGAAGCACCTCCAGGTTTTTCAGGGGGTTTTAAAGATGGGGAAATTTGTAGGTTGAAGAAATCTCTATACGGGCTAAAACAGTCTCCTCGGGCATGGTTTGGATAGTTCACCTTGGCCATGAAAGAATATGGGTATCACCAAAGTAACGCTGATCATACCTTGTTCCTCAAAAGGAGGAACAGCCTCGTAACTTGCTTGATCATATATGTGGACGACATGACTATCACCGGAGATGATGTAGAAGAAATAGCACAGCTGAAAAGAAATTTGTTTTCAAAGTTTGAAATGAAAGACCTTGGGAATCTCAAGTATTTCCTTGCAATAGAAGTTCTCAGGTCTAAACGGGGGATTTTCATCTGCCAAAAGAAGTGTGTTCTTGATCTCTTGGCGGAAACTGGGTTGATTGATTGTAAACCAGCAGATACGCCAATGGTGGTGAACCACAATCTTCACATGGAACTCGATGGAAAGCTCACAGACAAAGAAAGATATCAACGGCTCGTGGGCAAGTTAATTTATCTCTCCCATACTCGTCCTGATATAGCTTATGCTGTTGGAGTGGTAAGTCAGTTTATGCACCAACCGCAAGTTGCCCACATGGAAGCTGCTCAGAGAATTCTAAGGTATCTAAAGGGTACCGCAGGCCATGGAGTGTTGTTCAAAGCAAGTGGACATTTAAATGTTGAGCTCTACACGGACGCCGACTGGGCAGGAGATAAGGGAAACCGAAGGTCAACGTCAGGGTACTTCTCCTTGGTTGGTGGAAACCTTGTCACCTGGAGAAGTAAGAAACAGAAGGTGGTCGCTCTGTCGAGTGCAGAAGCTGAGTTCAGAGGCATAGCTCGGGGGCTAAGTGAAGTTCTTTGGATCAGGAAGCTCCTAGAAGACATTGGTTTCCTCCAAAGGGCGATACCCAGTAAAATTATGTGCGACAATACAGCTGCAATACAAATCTCAGAAAACCCAGTTCAGCATGATCGAACCAAACATGTGGAGGTGGATCGACATTTCATCAAGGAAAAACTGGAGGAAAGAATCATAGAGCTCCCATATATATCAACAAAAGAACAACTCGCAGATATTCTCACAAAAGCAGTCAACGGAAACGCTTTTAGTAGCTGTTTGAGCAAGTTAAGTATTGGTGACCCCACTACTCAACTTGAGGGGGAGTGTCGGAAAGAAGAAAAAAGATAGTATAGGGGCTAGAGTGTAATATGGTGTTCTATATATACACCATCTCTATGTAATCCAATTTGAGTACAACACAGTACAATCAATGCAATTCAAACCCCAAATAAGTTTATTCTCTATACCAAACAACAGTCTTAAGTATTATGGGGCTACTGCCCCATCGGCAAGGCACAGAGGGGGGAACATCGCCAAGCGGGGTGCGGAGGAGGGGCATGGGGCTCTGCATGGGCGATAAGGGAAGAATGTTAATGATGGTTGGTTGGGAAGGGGTAGAAGCAAGGCAGGGACGTTCCAACCTTTCTAGAGATCCTAAGCGAACTACGAAGCGGGGCCCTAATTTCGACCATAAACTCTCATTCAATCCCGATAGACCCGTCGCCATGGATGATTACTGTTACTTTTTTCATCTAGTGATAGCCTATAGCCTAAAAATTGAAAGCAAGTTGTGATGGGAAGTGAGAACGATGATTGCGGCTTTAGGCCGCTGAATAATGATAATTAGGTCGATGGTCGTTGCTATGTTGTAATAGCTGAAAAATAATGTGAAATTGGCTTTGAAACTCAGCCTTTTTTGCTAAACAATATTTACTTTGGGTTTCTTCAATGAAAATCTAGTTTAGTTTTAAAATAAACGTATTTATTTGGGCCTAATACATATATACATATACTATATATAAAACTTTTTTAAAAACTTGGAGGCTCTTATTTTATGGTGGCCCTAGGCCCGTGCCTAGATTGCCAAGCCTATGGAGCCGGCCCTGAAGCAAGGGGTGCTACGAGAGGGGGCGTAGGCTATGGGTGGTGTGATTCACCACAACAGGGTTTGGGGTGCGAAATGTGAAGGTCCTTGTGTCTATGGGCGATGAACTTGACACGACACGAAAAAACAGGTTTTGGGTCAACGAAAATAACCCGTTTAAGAAAGCGAGTGGTGTATGTAGTGGCGGACCCAGAATTCTTTTTCAATGGGGTCCATTTTTTTTGGTGTCCAAAATTTTAATAACAAAACGTTAAAATTTTCGGGTTGGTCCTCATTCGGGCCGGGTTATAGCGAGGTTTGTACTAGATTTAAAAAAAACAGGAAAAACAAGCTATACAAGGATTGCTATACAAGGATTGAACCTTTGACCTTTTGTTGGTAAAGAGAGAGATTTACCACTACACCATTTTCCTTTTCTTTTTATGGTGTCCACCTAATTGTATTTATGGGATCCTTATACAATTTAATATACCGAATCTACTAATTTTTTTAAAAACATTGGGGTCCGGGGACCCCGACCCACTCTATGTGGGTCCGCCCTGCGTGTATGGTTTGACCCATTTTAAAAACAAGTTGGGTTAAGGTTGACCCTTATATAAAATGGGTTGACCCGTTAACTTGTTAGAGTATTTAAAAAAATATAATTTTATTTTTGTTATTTTCCATGGTTAGTTTTGTCGTACCATATTATCTACTTGTTATGCTCATACTCATCATTAAGCACGTTACCAATAACCCTTTTATAATCCAACAACCCGCTTATTACTCGTCAGCATGTGTGGCTCATTTTAAAAATTTGGGTTAAACCGGTCGTAGAGCCGAATTTATATGTTTGAAAGCTAGGGTTAAAATCTTTGACACGCAAAATAATATGGGTCGGGTTAAGGTTGCATATTTAAACATGCCAATCTAACACAATATCTTTTTAATGGGTAATTTAGAATCTTAAAGAAATACATTTATACACAAATATAGTTCCACTAGTTCTGACACTATGTATATATGTATAAACATATATATAAATATAGTTTAATTTATGAAAATTTACACATTTTGTCCTTTATCTTGATACCCTTTTTCAGGCGGTGTCATTTTCAACGAATTTTGACAGGTTTTGCCCTTATAAGGAATTTTGTTGTACATTTTGTCCTTTAACCCTAACCCAGTTAGATTTTTTTTGTTAAATCTAGTTACCCAAGGGTATTTTAGTCTTTTTACCCCTTTATTTAATATCATTTAAAAAATAAAACAAAACATTTTTAAAAATTATATTATTATTATTATTATTATTATTATTATTATTATATTATACTAGTGGAAAAGTCCGCGCGTTGCGGCTGGTGTGTCTGTTTTGTTGCCTCATAGTTATTGTTGGAGTTTGCGGTGTGTGTATGGTTTTTGTGGGTTATTCGTTATGGTGACGTGTGAAGTAGGAAGCAACAACCTAGTTACATTAGAAACTCAGAACGTTAGATTTTTTTTTTCAGGTTGGGCATTCATAAGCTTTATGTGAGTTTTCAGTAATTATTAAGTAAAAGAAAGCTGTATTCCGAAAATAAAATAAGTAAACCTTAGGATTAAAAAGGTTCACACTTTTCACACCATTAAACTCACTTCAAGTGTAGCTATAATTAAATTCCTTATGTTTTACATTTGTAGTGTTATCTTGTTCATTTACCATTATATTCTAATCATATTAAAGAAAATAGACGAATATAAAGAAACCAAGTTCGTGACAGGTTTCTTGTAACCTGCTTTCTTAAGACAACATTTCATCCATTTTAGGACTTTCTCAGGTGCTAATCCCATTACCTCCTCAACGTCCTGCACTTTATTTAATTAAAAAAAGTTCAACTAAATAGAAATAATTCACAAATTAAACAAATTGCAAATACAATAAAAGATTAAGATTTACATTGTTGTCCTCCACGGATTCCACAAGTTGAGGTGTCTTTCTAAGGTTGAGCTAAATCTGCTAGGAGTTGCATCTGAAGATACCAAAATCGCAAGCAACGACAACAACTTAAGATTAGGAAACATAATAATCACGTATATAAAGAGGCATGTTGGTTTCAAAACCAATACATAGGGTGTAAAAGATGATCAAAGTAGTAGGAATCAATTGAATTATGTAAACAATAAGGAAATTGAGAAAGTATAGATACAAAAATATAAGATAAGTTTAGGTGTTGTTGATTGATTGAGTGCAAATATACAATTGTAAGAAGAAATTGATAACCTGTTTGATTGATAAGAAATGAGAGCAAAATTGGGTGGTTATCTAGGGTGCCATTGTTATTTCTGAAGAGCAAAATTTGGTTGAGCTCGGTATCGTAAGTTTGGGATCATATGGTTCTTGTGGCCAAACCTTTTTATTGGTTGATGGAGTAATTCTAAAAGTTCTTTTTATTGTGAAACAAAAAATGTTACTGACTATTTAATACTCTATTCAATTTTTTATTCTAAAATTATCAATTTATCTTTATATATATGCATTCATTCTAATTTGTAGAAATTATAATAAATTTAATCAATTAAGTTAGACTCTTCACATGTCACCTTAACATTATAGGTTACAAAGGTGACAAAATCACTAAAATACCCTTAAAGTGTCTTAAATTTTTGGACAATTGGTAAGTTTACCCCCTCTAAAATAGCTTGACTCTCTGGTACATGTTGCTTGAAGATGTGTACACAATGTAAAATTACCATAAGGATAAAAAACCTAGTTTACTTAATAAGGTAGTATAGATTAACTCTCTTATCTCTCTATATCACTCTTTTTCTCTCTATATCACTCTTTCTCTCTCTCTACCACACACTATCCCAGCACCACCTCCCACCTATCACCACCATCAATTGACCGCAACCGCCATCAACACACCTGCCACAACCGCCACCATCAACACCTCCACCAAAACCTTAGATCTACAACCACCACCACCTTACCAAAACCTTAGATCCGCCTAATCACCACCGGACTGAAACCCCAACCCAGAAACAACGGCGGCAGTTCACCACCATCCACCCACCGGTTCAGCACCATCTTCACCGCCTTCGCGCGCCACAACAACCACCAACTTACCCTTGATTCTCATCTTACTTGTTAATTAGTCATTTAGGTATTGATTAACGTTTGTTTGGTTAATGAAATTGAAGGATCGAAAGCCATGGCAAAGGAATATTGAAGCCTCACCAACTAATGTCTGAGTTTCAATCCATGGTTCCTTTAATTTCTGGCCTGTCTTTTTCGTCCTCTTTTCCTTATTTGTAATATACAAATTTACTCTTATTCTTTTCGATGATGTAATTATCTCTAACAAACTTTAAACTTTTACTTTAGTATATATAATGCTAGACATAAAACCGGAAAACATTTTGGATGGCATCAATAACTTAAGACACAATATAACTATATGTATAATATGGATTTATAATAAAATAATACCAAACAAAATTACAAATATAAAATCATTGATTTTACTAACAATAACAAAGTCTTAATTTTTTAAATAATTCAAAAAATATATAACTAAAAACATATGACATTGTAATAAAGTTAACCGATTTATCATCATACAACTTCCCAACTATTTAATCATATTTTTTTCTATCTTATATTAACTAGATAAATATAAATTAATATTAAATCTTATCATACTTTAAATGTCAAATAGAATACTTCTATTTTTCTAATAAAATATTAACTTTCAACATTACTTTATATATAAAATTAGATTTATTACGGGTTTTTTAAATATAATTTATATTTTATCACTTAAATGACTGCTTATTTGCTTCTTAAATAACATGTTTGACCCCTGTATATTCTTTTCAATAATAATCTCCGCAATCACCATATCTATCGCGTACCGAATATATCTATTAGTTTTTTTTTAAATATAATTTTCTTATTATTAGGTATGTAAAATCATATTTATTCAACATGTGTAATACACGAGAGTTTTTAAAAATATAATTTTTTATTATCTGGTAAACAATATTGCATTTATTTAACTCGTGTAATACACATGGTTTTAAAGATATATTTTTTTATTATTTGGTATATAAAATTAAATTTATTCAACTCGTACAATACATATGGTTCTTATAGATATAACTTTTTATTATTAAATATATAAAATTATATTTATTCAACACGTGCAATAAATAAGGTTTTTAAAGATATATTATTTTATTATTTAATATAGAAAATTCATTATTTAACCCGTGTAACACACGGTGTTATAACCCAGTATAATCTTAAAAAAAAAACACTAAACGATCTGTAACATAAAGAAAACTTTTGTAAAACAACCTTAAATCTTAAAAGCTAATCTAAAAAATGTAAAACAACCTTAAACCCAAATGGTGTAATACATACACACAGTCACACACCACTAGTAACTTTGAGATAAACGCTCTTTAAACTCCATAAAACAAGTAGATATAATTCTTAAAATCGTAATGCAACCACAAAAAAGCAAAACATAAAAGCAAAATAATAATAATAATAAACAAATGACCGCACTAAATATGGTTTTTGCGATGACTTGGGTAGTGTTTGGTTTAAAGGAACATAAATAAATAGAAGGATTTGGGTTTTAAATTTCGGGATACGATAAATAGACCCAAAATAAGGATTAATATATCAAATTAGTCAATTTGGTAATGATTAACTACTTTAATACATTATTTTATTTTAAAATCAAAAGTAATAATTACGTTTTTTTATTATTTTATTTTATAATACTTTTGTTACTTTCTTTTTTTACTTTATTATATTTTGTTATACTATTATTAATATTAATATTAATATCAATATTAATAAATAAACAATCAAGACATTTTATTATAAACACGAAAGTGAAAAACTTCATTATAAATAAATAAATAAATAACGAGTCTCTAATAAAAAAGTAAACGTGCAAACATTAACACAATTAATCACCATAATTGACGAGGTATGACCCGGATCGGCTAACCCGACCCGGTCATTACCTATTATTTTATTATAAATACTTAATTACACATGTTTATTCTAGAATGTTCCATTCCGCATGGATAAACCACGTAACTAAATCCCCAAACTTTTGGGAAGATCATGCAAATCCCTAACTTATCGGAGCCCATCCTAAGTTAGGGGAAACCCTAATGGTAAACTATAAATAGAGGTAAACATCAAAGGTATGGATCATCTTGTTCTCGTTTACTCTCTCTACTCATACTTTCTTTCTCCCAAACTGAGACTTATTCTCACGCCGGAGGGTGGTTACAGGAATAACCCCATTCCTGTAACGAGTCCTAACGGTGTTTGGTTTTACAGTTAGCTGTTCGGATCGCCAAAGAGTTGAAGTCCTAGCCGGAGCTTACCCATAAGTCAGTGTTTCTTCATTGGCACCATCCGTGGGACCTTTCGGTAACAACAGCAAGATTAAACCCAATGGCAAGCGATCAGAACACAGCATTGACACCAAATCAAGCAGTGATAACCAGCAACCCGTTGCTGGTAACGGGTTCTGCAGCCACTACTATGCCGGCCTCACCTGCTGTGACCAGGTCTCTCGACCTAGATTTGAAGCAGAAGCACCACCACCGGGGTTTGCAAGCACCTCTGCTATTTCTTCTGCGATTACAACAGCAGACCCTCTCTCATACACCTTCTGGCAGCTGCGATCAGTGGCACCAACCACAATAGTTACCAATGTCTCCACCCCAGCATCGACAACAAGTGCACAGACTATACGTCATAGCACTATGCCTGTTATCACATCCGCGAGCCCAAGTATTACTACACAGCAGATGAGCATGGCTCAATACTATCAGCCCCCGGCTACCTACGCCATGCCGCCTTTATACTCGGCAGCGCTTACGGCACAATGCCACCACATCAGCCGGTCATTATGGCCGCAGGGATCATGAACGCCCCGGTCACGCCGGGGAATCAAGCTTACTTCCCAGGTTATTACTATGCACCCTCTTACGGGTATCTACCCTCTTATAATAACCAAACCTACACACCCCAGATGACAGCTCAGAGTTATGCTCAGTAACTGCCATACACGGCTTACATGCCGCCTTGGTGGTCTTTTCCAACGTCACAACCGACTTATGGTCAATCCCCGCCTACGGCGGAGCCTGTTTATGACAGGGGAAACCCTTCAAGACCTCGTTTCTCTCCAAACGGGGGTCCCAGCTCTACACCGAACATCATCTCAGCCCAACCTCTTATCACCCAGGGAACCAGCCAGGGCGGAACAACTCAACCAGTACAACCCGTTATCGTGGAAGATGGCGACCTTACCAAATCTTATAAACCAGTAGACGCTACTTTCAAATCCAAGTTTACAAGGAGAATAGCCGAAGCCCCAATTAAGGAAAAACCCAAGATGCCTCAGACAGTAGGCAAATACGATGGTTTAGGCGACCCCGATGACCACCTTAACTTGTTCAAAAGTGTCGGGGAGGTAGCCTGCTGGCCCATGCCTTTTTGAAGCAAGATGTTCGTTCAGACGCTGGTAGGGGCAGCACGAGTATGGTGGGATAGTCTACCCATTGGGGAAATCGATAGTTTTGAAGACTTAGAATCCAAGTTTACGTTGCAATTCAGTCAACAGAGACGACACACAAAAGATCGAAACGAACTCCTTCACATCCATCAGCGAGACAATGAAACAGTGGAGAGTTTCATTGTTAGATTCAAAAAAGAAAGCCTGGCGATCCCAGGTATCACAAACGATCTTGCCTGCGGCGCCTTTTTACAAGGAGTAAATGATGATGAGCTATTAAGGACCCGCTACGGAAGGGATGGCGTGCCCTCCACCATAGACGAAATCCTGAGGATAGCCAAGGTGTATGTTACACAAGAAAAAACTGTGGCAGCCAGTCACGCGGCTAACAGGAAAAAGGAAGCCCAGAAAAACTAAGACGATAGAGAGCAGCGAAACTCTAAGGGCAAAGGTAGAGGAGACATGTACCAAAAAGGTGACAGATCAGACTCGCGGTATGACAGATCCAGGAGTTCATATTCAAGAAACGAATCCTCCTCTAAGCCGCGGTCTGATTACCCTAATTTAAGCAAAACGCCGGCAGAAATCCTGGCCTCCGAAAACCTCAAATTTAATCCTCCCAAGCCATTGAAGGACGCCCCCAAAAAAGACACCAGTAAATACTGTGAATATCACAAGGGGAGCGGCCATGACACCAACGATTGCTATCAGTTGAAGAAGCAAATTGAGTACTTTGTAAAGGCGGGTAAGTTGGCTCACCTGGTTCGAGACATAAAGCAGGGCCCGCCCCCCAACAAAGAAGAGGCTGACAAAGGGGCAGGCAAGAGACAGTGGGACCTGAACATGGTATACGTCGATAAGGGAAAGGGAGCGAAATGGAGTTTCTCCATACTCGAACCCTGGATGCTGGCAACCATGACAATCGAACCACGCGTAGAGGATTTACACCTCACCACTGACCCCTAAATCATATCCGCCGTAGTAGGCGACTATAATATGAGAATAATCCTGGTAGACACCGGGAGCTTTGAAGACATCATCTATGAGCACTGTTTCAACAAAATGCAACCAGAAGACAGGAAATTGCTTGAGTCCGTACACGCCCCCATTAAGGGGTTCACCGGGGAAAAGGTTGATCCAATTGGCCAGATAACTTTCCCAGTGACATTCGGACAAACCCCCTGGGAAAGAACCTTACTCCTAAAGAGGTTCCGCTCAATGTGCCACCTACAAAGCAAATGAGCAGCATCCGGAAAAACTTCTTTGCATGCATTCATTAGTGCCATCTCCCTATCTGTAACTATAATACGTGGGAGCATGCACTTGTCTAATGTCAACTTTAGACATTTTAAGACCCATGTATAGTTAATTGTCTTTTCATTATGCATAACGGCGAAAGCTATGGAAAATGTTTTGCTGGTTGAAGTTACACCAACAATCAAGGCCGGCTACAAGCAGGTGCAGGGTGGGCCTGTGATCAGGGCCAACAAAATTATATATATATATATATATATAGGGTAAGGTTCATGCGAGAACCACCTTTATTGCGAGAACCGCGAGAACCAATGTGAACACAACCAAAAATACCTAAAAAAACCTAACCCCCACCCCTCCCCCCTAAAAAAACCCTAAACCCCCCACCCCCTACCCCAAAAAAAAAAACCTAACCCCTACCAAGCTAAATGCTAAAAACTAACCCCCCCCCCCCCGAAAAAAAAAAAAACCTAACCCCCCCCCCCACCTAAAAACCTAAACCCCCTCCCCACCCCCAAAAACCTAACCCCCTCCCCCCCCACCCCCAAGCTGAAATGCTAAAAACTAAACCATCAAAAAACCTAAAAATAAAAAAAACACACAATTTTTTTTAATATTTTTTACATTAAAATCGCTACTTTTAGTAGCCAAAAAAATTGTGTGTTTTTAAGGTATTTTTTATTGTGTTCACATTGGTTCTCGCGGTTCTCACAATAAAGGGTGGTTCCTAAAGGATCCTTGTCCTATATATATATATATATATATATAGGATTAGGTTCAAGAGTGAACACTAGTGTAGCTTGTGAACTGAGTGAACTAATCCTGGCCATACACGTGTGTAGATCAATGGCCAGGATTTGATGTTAAAATACACTAGTGTATTTTACGATTTGATGATGAGATCCTGGCCATACACGTGTGTAGATCAATTGTCAGGATTTGTTCACTCAGTTCGCAAATACACTAGTGTTCACTCTAGAACCACACCATATATATATATATATAACATTTGGATGTTTTTTTAAATAAGGGCCTTTGTATAACAAGTTTAAAACCCAATTAAAAGTTTTATAAATAAGGGTCTGCTTAAAAGACCCAAAGTTTTATAAAGCCAATTAACAAGCCCTGTCCCAATACCCAAGTGACTGATAAGCAAATTTTTTTTTTCAAAATTATAACCCAATTGTGGGAAAACAGAACGCCGACTGTCGACATTCACGTTCAGTCGTTCATCATCATCAGACATCAGACAACGACACTGACTTGGGGGATTCATCATCATCGCAGGAGAGAAGAGGATTTGTAGGTCGAAATCGAGTGAGAAATTAAGGATATCATTATCATCGACGCATGAGGTGTTCCAAAGGGCGAATCCAGGGTTTTGTGGGGTGGATAATCTTTTGATTGAGGTATAAAATTCTTATATATATTTCTTTTATTTTAGAACCTTTAGTCTTATTGTTTGATTCTAATTTAATATGTTTAGGGCCATAAAAGCTAATGTTTGGTAACTTTGTTTGATGTTTAATACTTTAAATGTATTATGTATGTTTAGACTTCGTGTGATTAAATGAACGTTTTTGTTTAATATTTAGAAATTATGCCTCCCGTTCCTAAATACAAACACCTATCCGACCATATATGTTGAAAGTGAAATATTAGATACTATGGATTACAAGGAGTTGATCGAGAGCTTTGCTTTAAAAAACGCTAGGAGAACCACACTGTTCGCTTAATAAGTAGGTTCGATACTTTGATCATTTTTGCTACACTATTTTTGTTAATTTGTTTTATCAATTTCATAACAATTATCGTTGTATTTATATATTTGATTGAATGATTGATGAGTTTATATTATATGAAGATTAGCGAATAGGACCCAATTTTTTTTATCTCGAACAACAATCATAGTCATCTAAATATGTTCCTTCTAATTCGAAAGGACAATTAGTTTTTTTGGTGCCGGTAACTTTATTTGAATCCTTAACTTTACATTCGCCGCCACGATCACATTTGAGCACAACTCTATACACGGAACCACAAGGTCTTTTATTCAACCTTCTTTTGATGACGACAACACCGAGTGAGTATGTCAACTTTTGTACCCAATTCATCAATTCTTCACAAGACCCGAATACCTATATATGAAATTTAATTTAAAAAAAATAATAAATTATTTATACTCAGCCAAAAAAATAAACGATCAAAAAAGTTGATGCATATTTATATGGACTTTATAACAAGAAACCACAACCAAAAAAATATATACAGAGAGATTGAGATAGACAGATAAAGAGAGAGAGAGAGAGAGAGTGAACCAGGAGAGAGGTGGGAGAAACCCTCTCCACCGGTAAATATGGCGATTTCGGCGTCTTTCCAATTTCCTAATTGGCGCGTGAGCAACTCCAATGGGTTTGCCTCTTCATGGTGATTCTAAAGGTGCTCACCGTTTTCGTTTTCGAAACGCAGTGGAGATTCCGATGAGTAACATAAGTGTCACCGGTGAAGACAACAACCGAAGAATAGGAAGCGACGGCGGAATCGTTCAGTTAGGGTTGCAAAAAGGGTAAACTTGTTTTTATTACAGATCTGGTTGTAAAAAGCTTGTTTTATTACAGATCTGGTTGTAAAAAGCTTGTTTTTTACAGATCTAGTTGTAAAAAGCTTGTTTTTTATAGATCTGGTTGTAAAAAGCTTGTTTTTTTGGAGATCTGGTTGTAAAAAAATTTGCTTTTTTGTTTTTAAGTTTTTCGTTTTTTGAAGATCTTGTTGGTTTTTTCAAGAATGATAATGGAGGTGTATCTGATTAGTGACAAATTCAGATGTCCTCATAAAAAAATCGTCTTCTTCCATTGAGTTGTTTTCATGAGAAATCGACATCTTCAAAAATAATAAAAGCTTGTGGTGGCCGGAGGTGTACGGTGGGTGGTGGTGGCCGGAGATGTAGTGTCAACATATATAGTGTATTTTTTAAGTATTAATTGTTTGAATATTAATTATCACTCTACTAACTGTGATAATCCTAACTGTATTTTTTTAAATTGTTTGCAACTGTAGATCTTGGAAAAAAAACGTATATAGATATTGGAACAGGTGGGTGGTGTCACGGCCCCAGCCCCGGTTTGACCCGATCAGGAGCCGCGGGACAGGAACCCGTGGTATCTATGATGCGACAGCGGAAGATTTTACAGGATCTTTTAAAACTCGAAAATGCCCGATTATTTTATTTCATAATGCGGGATAAACCCCGTAAATTACAATAGAGGAATTTCATAAGTAAATTCCCTGATTTATTAAAACATGTTTATTTATTTTAACTGAGCCACCTCTTCAAGCTTTGTTAGTGCTCCGTAGCACGTTTTCCTTGATTTATAGCAGGTCGCCTGAAACATGTTTTAAAAATATTTTATCAGCGGGGAAATGCTGGCGAATCATTCAAGTATGTAAAACGACACATTAGTTATCAATTACAGCATAAGAGCGATTACAATGGCTTCTATCTTATTTTTATCTGGCGCCGTGTCACCTGGTGACGATGGTCATACCACTATTGGGTCTTTCCCCAAGTAGTGACGTTTATCACTGTTAGGATTTATTAGCCTAACCCGTGAGAAATTAGTAATGTGCACAATACCCCACTAGCCAGTGATTAAGATAACCACGACTTACTCCCTGTAATTATAACATTTGAAAATGGAGTATTGTAAAATACTTTTGATAAAAGAGAATGACTCACATTGCAGATTTATACGGGCAGAGTTTAGCCTACTGATTAGCCTTGTAACCTAAATTTACATAACATGCACACGAACTAGGTCAGTAACTAATACAACATTTACGATAACTCATGAGATTAAACCCTCACAACGAATGACAAAGTGCGATACTTAAACATCCATCGAATTCACGATGAATGACAAAGCATAACCCTAATGTGGGCAGCACTTAAACATCCATTAGATAGTTTCAATCGATCGGACATTGAATCGTAGCAGCGATTGAGTTAATACCCTGTATCGTAGCAGCGCCTCGCTATAATAATTGAATTTTCGACTTTGGAGCAGTATACTTTCGTTTTTTGAAAGTTGATTTCGACACCAGAAGACTGCTCATGATCCAACCTATTTATAGCAGAAATTTGGGTCTCACGCGGCCCGCGTGAGCCCTAAGCCAAACTTTACGCGGCCCGCTAGGCCGCCTAGTCTACGCGTAGGTTTGCTGGGTCACGAGTTAGGGTTGCCAGATGGGTTATACGTGGCCCAGATGCTTATCCGGTCAAATTTGATGTTGACGCGGCCCGCGTAAGGGTCTGGTCATCCTTTATGCGACCCGCCTGAAGACCATAAAATTGGATTTCTTGATTTTTGTTATGGATTAAGGTTTTGGGGGTCCAGGTTTTTACTTACATGTCTTTTTAGGACATTTTTGAAGGTCCTTACTTCCTCCCCACCTTATTTAAAATCTCGTCCACGAGATTCATTGACATAAGTAAGGATACTTTCTTTTCATCTCCGATTCCAACTCCCAAGTGTACTCGCGTCCTCTCTTGGAATCCCACCTGACCTTGACTAGAACTAGTCGTTTGTGCTTGAGAAATTTGATCTTTCTGTCTTCTATCTGAAGAGGTTTCTCAACAAATTTTAACTTTCGTTTACCTCTATATCTTGAAGAGGTACTACCAATGATTCGTCTGATAAACATTTCTTGAGATTGGATACATGAAATGCATCATGTACCCCAGCGAGCTCCTCTGGTAATTGTAGACGATAAGCAACTGGTCCTATACGTTGGATTACTGAAAATGGTCCTATGTATCTTGGACTTAGCTTTCCTTTCTTACCGAACCGAACTACTCCTTTCCAAGGAGAAACTTTTAAGAGAACCTTGTCTCCGATTTGAAATTCTAACGGCTTACACCTATTGTCTGCATAACTCTTCTGGCGATCTCGAGCCGTCTTTAGTCTTTCCTTAATTTGAGTGATCTTGTCGGTAGTTTCTTGTACAATTTCTGGTCCTGATAATTGACTTTCTCCTATTTCTGCCCAACATACTGGAGTTCTACACTTACGTCCGTACAGTGCTTCGAACGGGACAACTTCAATACTTGAATGATAGCTATTGTTATAGGAGAATTCAATTAAAGGTAAATGGTTATCCCAATTTCCACCAAAATCTATCATACATGCCCTAAGCATGTCTTCTAGAGTTTGGATCGTCCTTTCACTTTGTCCGTCTGTTTGAGGATGATATGCAGTACTTAGATTTAGTCGGGTTCCCATAGCTTCTTGGAAACTTGTCCAGAAGTGGGAAGTGAAACGACTATCCCTATCCGATACAATGGAGAGTGAAACTCCATGTAAGGATACGACTTTATCTACATACAACTTGGCTAACCTTTCCATACTAAAGGTTTCTTTCATGGGTAGAAAATGAGCTGATTTGGTTAATCGATCCACAATTACCCAAATTGCGTCATTTCCCTTTCTAGTTATGGGTAACTTAGTAACAAAATCCATTGTTATGAGTTCCCATTTCCATACAGGCATTTCTAATTGTTGTAGTAGACCTGAAGGTTTCTGGTGTTCTGCCTTAACTTGCGAACAAGTTAGACATTTAGAAACATATCTAGCTATGTCCTTTTTCATTCCTATCCACCAGAAATTATTCCTTAAATCTTGGTACATTTTATTGTTACCAGGATGCATGGTATACTTAGATTTATGAGCTTCTTCTAAGATTTTATTTCTTAATTCTCCCTGCTTAGGTACCCAAATTCGTTTCTTATGGAATCTCCAAATTCCATCTGCTCATTGCTCTAATTCCTTTATCCGCCCTTTCATTCCTTCAGCAATATCCTGGATTGTTGTTTCCTGAACATCCTTTAATTGTTTCATTAAATCTAACTGTAGATTTAATCTAAGAGCACGAACTCGCTTTTGCTTTTCATGATATTTACGACTTAAGGCATCTGCAACTACGTTTGCCTTTCCTTCGTGATATTGAATATCACAGTCGTAGTCACTTAGGATTTCCATCCATCTCCTTTGTCTCATGTTTAATTCTTTTTGCCCAAATATATATCTTAAGCTTTTATGATCTGTATAGATAGTAAACTTACTTCCGTACAGATAATGTCTCCAAATCTTAAGGGCAAAGATTATGGCTCCTAACTCTAAATCATGAGTTGTATAGTTTTCTTCGTGCTTTTTCAATTGCCTTGATGCATATGCAATTACCTTCTTGCGTTGCATCAGCACACATCCTAATCCTAGCTTTGAGGCATCACAGTATACTTCAAAATCTTCTGTTCCTTCTGGTAAGGCTAGAATTGGAGCATTTGTTAACTTCTTCTTCAAAATCCTAAAGGCTTCTTCTTGTCTAGGTCCCCATTCAAACTTAACTGCTTTACAGGTTAGCTTAGTTAATGGTACAGCTATCTTGGAAAAATCCTTAATAAAACGCCTATAGTATCCAGCTAATCCTATAAAACTTCTAATTTCCATTGCTGACTGTGGAACCTTCCATTTGGTGATTGCTTCTATCTTAGCAGGATCTACGTGAATGCCTTCATGATTCACCATGTGACCTAAAAATTGCACTTCTTGCAGCCAGAATTCACACTTCGAGAATTTGGCGTAAAGTTTCTCTTTTCTTAACAGAGTTAAGAGTGCATGCAGGTGCTGACAGTGTTCATCCTGACTCTTGGAATAAATAAGTATATCGTCGATGAAGACAATTACAAATTTATCCAAATACGGTTTACAGATTCTATTCATCATGTCCATAAATGCTGCAGGAGCATTTGTTAACCCAAAGGGCATGACTGTAAACTCGTAATGACCATACCTAGTCCTGAAAGCAGTTTTAGGTATGTCTTCTTCTTGTACCTTTAATTGATGATATCCGGAACGTAAATCTATCTTAGAAAAATATCTAGCTCCTTGAAGTTGATCGAATAGATCATCAATTCTAGGTAATGGGTATCGATTCTTAATTGTAACTTTATTCAAGTCCCTATAATCGATACACATTCGCATCGAACCATCTTTCTTCTTTACAAACAATACTGGTGCTCCCCACGGGGATGAACTAGGTTGTATGAATCCTTTGCTTAGTAGTTCATCTAATTGCTTTTTCAATTCTAACATTTCTGTTGGTGCTAACCGATAGGGTGCCTTGGCTATCGGTGTAATTCCAGGAATTAGATGAATTCTAAATTCGACTTCCCTATCAGGTGGTAATCCAGGTAGTTCTTCTGGGAATACCTATGGATATTCTGATACTACTGGAATTTCTTTAAGTTCTTTACCCTTAGTGTTAATGATTACTGAAATCATATACACTATTCCTTGCTTTCGTTCATAACTAGCAACTTTCATTACTGAAATGAACTTTAGTGGCTTACGTGGCTGATCTCCTGTAATCACCACTAACTCTCATGTGGGTGTATGAATTTCTATGGAATTCTTATCACAAATAATTCGAGCATGGTTGGCTACCAACCAATCCATTCCTAACACCACATCGAATCAGGCTAAATTCATAGGTAACAGGTTTGCCAAAAATTTATGGCCTAAAAGTTCTATCTTTATATTTTGCAAAACCTTATCTATGTTAACGGAATTTGCATCTGCCATTTCGACTGTAAAAATCTGCCTAAGTTTGGTTAAGGATAAATTAAGTGCTTGGCAGAACGAAGTATTTATAAAACTTTGGTTTGCACCAGAGTCAAATAATACTTTTGCATAAACGTCGTGAACTAGAAACGTACCAACTATCACATCAGGAATTAGCTCTGCTTCCTGAGTAGTCAACTGGAAGGCTCTTACGTTCTTCTTGGTAGTTCCTTCTGCAGTCTTGGCTTTGTTATCAGCAAGTTTGACCAATTTTGGGCAGTCTGGCCTAATATGTCCCACTTCTCCACAGTTGTAACAGACTGTGGTTTTCTTCTTCCTGCGGTCTTCTTCTTGATGCCCCGGGATTTTGCAGAAATTGCAATACCCTTTGCATCTTCCAAAATGCTTCCTTTTACAGGAATTGCAAAATGGAATAGTGGAAGATTGCCCAGTTCTCCTTCCTTTGAAATTACTACGGTTACCCACACGGAATCCCTGGGTAATCTTTTGGGCTACTTCCTTCTTCCGGTTTTCTTCTCTTGTGCGTACCAGTTTGTCAGTCAGAGTGTTAGCTAACTCTACCGCATCATCGATTGTGCGGGGTCTCGCAGCCTTGACAATATTACGGATCTCGCCAATTAATCCCCAAATGTAGCGAGATATAAGTACCGGTTCTGGCGAAGCCAGGGTTGGTACCACTCTAGCGTATTCGAAGAATGTCGAAGTATACCCTCGACAATCAATGCCTACCATCTGATGATTTAGGAATTTATTGGTCATTTACTCCTTTTCGGACTCGGGACAAAATTTTCTTTCTACAAGACTTTTAAATTCTTCCCAATTTATGGCATAGGCCACATTCCTTCCTTTGGCTTGGAGTACCGTATTCCACCATTCTAACGCCCCTTCTTTGAAAAGATGCGACGCATACATGACCTTATCGTCGTCAACACATTTACTTATCATAATTACTACCTCAGTTTTCTCTAACCAACGCAGTGCAGCAGTCGCCCCTTCGGTACCTGCAAACTCAGCCGGTTTACAGGCAAGAAACTCCTTATAAGTGCAACCAGGTGTTGCAGCTTTCATTTTCTTAAGGAGTGGAGCTTGTATCCCCTCTTTGTCGTTATTAATATGATTGCCGCCTCGGTTTATACTATTACTGAAATTATCGTCATTTGTACGCTTGCTAGGAATAATTTGTTGAGGTGCAATTGGATTTCGAGCAGCAGCAAGGATTTCTGGAATAGCATTGGCTATTCCCTGAGCAACGATATTCTCGATATCTTGCCTATTTAGAAATTGATCCTCCTGGTGTTGCTTAGATTGATTACCCTCGTTAATTTGTTCATTACCAGTGTTTGCCATCTGGTAATTAATTTATATAAGTGATTAGCATAAAAAAATTAAACAAAACAAAACAATCGCACATAATTACACGTATAGCCAAAATTGTTGATTTCTCAACTTCCATTTTTATATATTATATTATGCATCCGTACACACTGTTATCTTTCAAAAGTTTTTGTTTTTAGGTTATTATACATACTTATATTTTTATTTCTATTATTATTATACAAACATGGTTTCACAACCACACTCCCCCTAGTCTGCTAGTCTTTCAGAAATGATGTTCCCTTTCATCGTATTTCCAGGAGATTTGTTCTCCTATCTCCCGAATCTTATTCCCTGCATCCATTAGTTCTTCGCCAAAATGGCGAAGTTCAGCTAAGTTTTCATTACTCATTGGTGGGTTTGGTGCAGGTTCTGGGTCGAACTGAGGGAAAAAAGGTATAGGGATTATTTAGAAGGTTTTGAAACTGCCAATCATTGGTCCACCATTCGTCCATTCCTTGTGGTTGGGTGCGGATTAAAGGTTCTGGGATGGCTGGTTCCAGGTTTATTGGAAGTTGGGTTTCAGCAGGATAAGTAAAAAGGTTTTCATTGACAGGCTTAAGGGTATCACAGCTTGCCAGTATAAAATCTAGCTCTTCCAGTAACGTCATTTCCTTGGTTTGCTTGGAGCTTTCCCCAATTTCCATTCCTCCTTGTCTAAAACTTTCCCCGATCTCAATCCCTTTTCCTTTATCCATGGGATTTTCTATCTTGGGAATTTTCCTAGTTGCTGGTTTTCTTCTGCGCACACATCTCCAACCCACAAATCTTCTTCTTTTCTTAGGTTTTGATTTTTCCAGAGGTGGAGCTTGAAATTCCATAGGTTCTTCCACATCGGCCAAGTAACCAGTAAAATCTCTGGAAACTTCTATTTTCACAGGATAGAGATTGAGATTTTCTAGAGCTTCAGATAATTTATTCATGCTGTTTAGCATTTAAGAAAAAAAAAACACACACACACAAACTTTTAGTTTAAAATTTGGTACATTAATTTTCGCAGAATCACAAAAATAGAATCAGAATTTTAATATTACTTACAATTATCTAATAAACCATTTTATTGAAACAAAATCTTTATTTTTAGTACAACTAATATTATTTTAAAGTGTCTGGCTAATAGATAATATGGGTGCTAATACTGGGTCAGGGTGTTGGTAGTTTAAAGGTTAGCATTTACTGCTATAGTGGCTAACATATAGAGATTTGCCCATTGTTCATCTAACTCATCTTCCCATGGTGGTTTAGTGTCTATTTTCTGAGTTTCCATATTGATCATAACTCCTTTTGGTTGTAACTTCCTCATTTTCTCTTGACTTTTCTTAATAATCAAACTTCTTTTATTAGGGGTAAGTGGTTGCTCATATTGTACCTTACGGACAAATATTCCCTCCTCAGTATCTGCTGAGTATCTTGAGGAATTTGATTGGGATGAAGTTCCCTTATCTTTCGGTAAACTATCTAATTTAAGATAGATATCCGACACTCTTTGCTTACCCATACTGTAAAACAGATAGTCAAGATAAGAGCACATAATCACAAAACGGTAATCAGGAAAATTAAGTATATTTAAATACTTAATAGGCTTAAATCAGTGGCTCTTTCAGTAGCTCTGATACCACCTTTTCCTGTCACGGCCCCAGCCCCGGTTTGACCCGGTCAGGAGCCGCGGGACAGGAACCCGTGGTATCTATGACGCGACAGCGGAAGATTTTACAGGATCTTTTAAAACTCGAAAATGACCGATTATTTTATTTCATAATGCGGGATAAACCCCGTAAATTACAATAGAGGAATTTCACAAGTAAATTCCCTGATTTATTAAAACATGTTTATTTATTTTAAATTTTTAACTGAGCCACCTCTTCAAGCTTTGTTAGTGCTCCGTAGCACGTTTTCCTTGATTTATAGCAGGTCGCCTGAAACATGTTTTAAAAATATTTTATCAGCGGGGAAATGCTGGCGAGTCATTCAAGTATGTAAAATGAAACATTAGTTATCAATTACAGCATAAGAGCGATTACAATGGCTTCTATCTTATTTTTATCTGGCGCCGTGTCACCTGGTGACGATGGTCATACCACTATTGGGTCTTTCCCCAAGTAGTGACGTTTATCACTGTTAGGATTTATTAGCCTAACCCGTGAGAAATTAGTAATGTGCACAATACCCCACTAGCCAGTGATTAAGATAACCACGACTTACTCCCTGTAATTATAACATTTGAAAATGGAGTATTGTAAAATACTTTTGATAAAAGAGAATGACTCACATTGCAGATTTATACGGGCAGAGTTTAGCCTACTGATTAGCCTTGTAACCTAAATTTAAATAACATGCACACGAACTAGGTCAGTAACTAATACAACATTTACGATAACTCACGAGATTAAACCCTCACAACGAATGACAAAGTGCGATACTTAAACATCCATCGAATTCACGACGAATGACAAAGCATAACCCTAATGTGGGCATCACTTAAACATCCATTGGACAGTTTCAATCGATCGGACATTGAATCGTAGCAGTGATTGAGTTAATACCCTGTATCGTAGCAGCGCCTCGCTATAATAATTGAATTTTCGACTTTGGAGCAGTATACTTTCGTTTTTTGAAAGTTGATTTCGACACCAGAAGACTGCTCATGATCCAACCTATTTATAGCAGAAATTTGGGTCTCACGCGGCCCGCGTGAGCCGTAAGCCAAACTTTACGCGGCCCGCGAGGCCGCCTAGTCTACGCGTAGGTTTGCTGGGTCACGAGTTAGGGTTGCCAGATGGGTTATACGTGGCCCTGATGCTTATCCGGTCAAATTTGATGTTGACGCGGCCCGCGTAAGGGTCTGGTCATCCTTTACGCAGCCCGCCTGAAGACCATAAAATTGGATTTCTTGATTTTTGTTATGGATTAAGGTTTTGGGGGTCTAGGTTTTTACTTACAGGTCTTTTTAGGACATTTTTGAAGGTCCTTACAGGTGGAAACAAAGATTATTGTGAATTCGTTCCCTGGACCGAATCTCTAACCGATGAATACATACCGACACGTGATATGTGCGGAATCCAATCACGTACGTGGACGAGAACATGAGGATGTAATTATAATATGATTTCGATTGATACTATAACAGTACAAAACCGTGAAATCAAACGAGCAGAGCTTCACCTCAAAGTTGCTCCAAAAGTTACAAATGACAAAGACAAGACACCTATTTATAGAATGTTGGCTTTGCACAAGACTATGCTTGGCTTCGTAAGAAGCCACAAGCCTTCATACGAAGGCCCACTTTGATGATCTCCTGGCTTCGTTCGAACCTGTCCTTCGAACTAAGATCCTCTTTCTCAAATGTCTTTATGCTTTTTATTGTTTAGCACCAGTCTTGTCTCATTTGTTTCAGCTATGTTATGTGATTGACGCAAGTGATAGACATATGCACTCACAAACTCCCCCTTGGATATTGCTGCAGTCAGTCTCGTAGCTTTTGTCTCTCTCTGAGTCTTCATGAAGTGTTGACATAATCAGCACCATAGACTCTCCTTTGATCTAACAGAATCCTCGTGGATCTGTTTTCGGCTTCAGCTGCTCCCCCTTGCTTTAAGCTTTCGTGCTTTCGACTACTAGGATCGTCACATGGCTCTACAAGCTCCCCCAGAATCGTTATCTGGCTCTCTGTTTGTAAGCTTGTCTTCAGACTCCCCCTTAAGTTTTACTCTCGGGATCGTAGCCTGGAACTCTCATCTACAAAATTCTTAAACCATTTATAAGATATTTGACTATCTAAAGATAAAAAACCTAGCTCTAAAAATCTTATCATGAATAAGCTGGAGCATTTAAAAAATGTGACTACACAGGACATCGATTGTTCACAGATATCTGGAAATTATATTTAACAGTGAAAACATTTTTGGTTTTGCAGAATCGATGACCTGGCTCATAAATTAACATACTCAGAATTAGTAACCTGGTTCTAAATGAAAATGTAACATTATGTTACATCCAGAATTACCCGACTCCACTCCCTCTATCAAATAACTTTATAAATTTGATAGTTTTAGGCAACCAAGATCAAATCCTGACTCTATGCATCAGATATAACAGTTTAGGAATCCAAAACCCTCTCAGATTGTCTTCCAAGTTCAGCTTAATGACCTTGGAGATTTTCACAAACTGTTTTTAATTTTTGTATAAAACTTCAAGTTTCAAATTAATGAACTTGTTTATTTTCAGAAACATGTTTAGCATTTACCGATTTTGAAACTTAGCATTCAGACATCGGTTGTCAAAAATAAAGTAGAAACAAAATCTTTTTGTATTTTTCTAAAACATAAAGCAATAAAGAATTATTTACAGACAATATTTTTGTTTGAGTTCGTGTCAGAGGATCATATCAGTTTATGACAAATCACTAGCACCGTTGAGCTTTAAACACTTTAAGTTCTAAAAGATTCACTTAGATTGTCAGTATACTGGTCCACTTAAATTTTCACACAAAGTTCAATTGATTCAAGATATGAGATTAGTGTTTAAGCACTTACCTTATTCGCGTGTCCCACCTCTGAATATACTCTCGTAACAAGATTCCCTAGATTCAGTCTTACAGGTGAATATACTATATTGATATCTGTACTCTAGGTTAGTGCGAGACCTTGAGAGCTCAGGTATGAACTACCGTTCAATCAAAGAGATGAAGGCTCGACTTGAGGTGTGTCTCCCTTGGAGATCTTCTTTATAACTGCACTTGATTCATATCATTCGATATATTTCAATTTTTATGCAGAGGGTAAGCTTTTAAAGCGCGTAAAGTATTATACGAGGTCTAGGCCATTACTTCAGCAATATCAGAAGACCAGGTATACTACCCCAGATATCAAACAGTATAAAGACCTAATATCTCAGAATCTGACAATCTCTCAAACAAGATTTCCGGGGTTACACATATATCCAAGAGATGTTCCCCACGAGATAAGCAAGTTATTGATATTTAGGTCTATATCTCAAAAACAATCTACTAAGCGAGTGAAAACCTACTGACATATTATCAGTGAGACCGTTTATCACATTTGACTTTCCATTTCTTTAGCGTACTGTGATTGTCTACTGATGTACTATCATTTCCTCTTTTTTAAAAAACCTCATTTTTTATTTTCTATTGTTTCTGACTTTTTCAAATTTTCAAATGTTTTTGTATTTTCTGAAATTTTTACTCCCCCTAAAATTCAAAACATTTAAGAAAATTTTACAACCCGATGCAGATAGCTGTGTCTCGACATTAACTTTTTCTGCGTCACATGCTCTGTTTCGCATAAAGTACCCCCATGATTTACAACACACTGATTTTTAACAATGTTAAAACCATTTTCAATTGTGAAATAATCATGTTTGTTCCGCCGTGAGGGTTTCGGCATATTCAATCAACCAATTTTTGAATTTTTTTTTTAATTTTTTACAAAATTTAAAAACAAACATATTTTTTCCAGTTTTGACAGAATAAAAACATATTTTTGTTTTTTTAAAAGTTTTCTATTTTTAGGGTTTTGAAATATGGTTTATTTATGTACAGAAACAAACAAACTCCCTGTTTTTAGACGCAGGGTCCACCAGTCTCCTCCGGTGCCAGGCTGCTCCTCTCCTTGATTTGACAAACATCATCTGTCTGGAGCTCCTGCACATTCACTTAATTCAATCACTTGAACAAAGCAACCCAAGCCGATTTTGACTCAGGTAACTGAATGTTTATCTTTCCAGGTAGAACTGGATAGTTCCTATCATTCTTTTCAAAAACATTTTCATTAAGTTTTTCTTCAATTGAAACCTTTTGTTGTTTGACCATCCAACTTTGACCTTTTGAAACATTCTTTTTTATAAAATCGTGATTCATTTTGAATGTTTTGATTTTGAACAACAACTTTTGGATTCCAAAACTGGTTTGGTTTTGTTGCATCAACAGTTGTTTTCCAACTTTGTGTTGTCCTAAATTTGGGTGTCACTTATTTCGGTCTCCAAGTTTGTTGTGATTCAGCTTTTGACATTTTCGACTTCCAAGTTTGTTTTGATTCTAACTTGGTTGATTTCTGATTCACAACATCAGACTTTTTCTTTCCAACAGCAACAGGTTTAAGATTTGGACACTTACGAGCAAGATGTCCAGTTTGATTACATTTAAAACATGTTTTCTTTGACACATCTTTGACCTGTTGTTATTTTTTCTGAGCATAGAACTCTTCATTAGCCTGTCGTCTAAATTGGAGTTCTTTCTCTTCCTCAGAATTTGTTCCATGAACAAAGTTCATCTTTTTCTGATAATTTGGCTTTTCAAACCGTTTCTTTTTGTTTTGTTGCTTTTTATAACCCAACCCAGCCTTCATATTTTTCTTTTTGTAACTAGGTTTGTTATAAAAAGTTTTCTTGCTCTTTCCAGCAAAATTTTCAATTTCAGACTTTTCAATCTCTACCAATTTGAAAACCTTGTCAACCTTTTCCAAGATCACATTCTGAATCGGAATTTCAACATCTGAGATTAATTTGTCCGATCCAATCATGGTATAAACCAATCCTTTTGAATCATCATTCGCATCTTTCTCAAACTTTGAATTTTTAAGATAACCCTCATGAAAACTTCCCTTATTTTCATCATGTGACTCGGACTTATCTGTTTTGATAGACTCGTCTTGCAAAACACCTTCAACGACTTTATCTACCACCTCTGAATCATTAGATTTGGTATAGGTTATGTCAATATTATATCGCAATTGATCAACCATGTTGAAAGCCTTTTCCACTTTCTCGTCATCATAGAATGTAAATTTTTCCTCAAACGGTGGTGGAACCTGATGATACTCTGATCCAATATCTTTCTTGTTTTTCTCAGAATCATTATCATCCGGTTTTGTGTTGAATATACATTCAAGAACATATGATGAAGCGTGATAACTATGCAACTTGTAGTTATCTTGTTCTACATCAACTATTTTACGTTTAAGCACAACAACATCTTCAATATATGAATTTACAACTTGTTGTTTTATTTCATACTGTCGCTTAAGTGTATCTGATGTTTCAGAACAATGTTTCAATCTTGATTGAACAAGTTTCATTTGACTTTTCACGTCTTCATATGAATCTTTTGTAATATGGTAAGCAAGTTTTATTGAATCATATTCTTTTTTCATTTCTTGAAACGCGTTTTCTTTTTGCTAACACTCTTCTGTCATTGCTGAACACTTTTCTTTCAAAATCTCATTTTCTTTTTCTAAAACTTTACATTTTTGTGTCAGCTTCTCATCATTATCTTTTAAAATCTTTTCATTTTCAAGCATTTCTTTGCATTTGTATTTGAAAACTTTTTCAATTTTAGTAAAATCCATATCTCTTGTTCTGAACTTGTCATCTTTTTCAGTACAAGCACTGCACGTTTCCATGCATTTCTTGCACTGTTCAATAGTTTTATCTAAGACTTCAGAAGATTCAGTTGAAATATTTACCTTAGTAGTTGGCATCTCAGCTTTCTCTGCCTTCTGTTTCTGATCAGGTTCCTTCCCTTGCTGTTCCTCAGCAACAGCTTCATCAGCATCAATCACTTCAACCGATCTTTCCAGCTTCTCATCAGCTTCTTCTTTCTTCTTCAAATCCTCTTCATTTTGCTGTTCTTCAGTAACCGCTTCTTCTGCTGGTTTCTGTTTTTCTTCACCAGTTGCCTCTACTTTCTCTTCTTCTTTTTCTGCAACCTTCTTCAGTTCATCAACCAAACTTTCAATATTCTTCTTCATTCTCTCTGTCTTAGGCTCGCTGTCATGACATCTCTGATGATTTTATCCAGCTTTTTGTCATAATTTTTAGAGTTAAATGCCCGGATAGTCCCTGTGGTTTGGCCTTTTTTCACCTTTATTCCTTAACTTTCTAAAATTACCTCTATAGTCCCCAACTTTTCAATTTTCGTTCCCGGATAGTCCCTGTGTCTAACATCAGTTAGTTTTCTTAGTTAAGAAGGTGTGAAATGACAAAAATACCCTTACTGTTAAATTTATACTAAAAAGTTAAAAGAAAAATACTTTGGAAATTTAACCAACCCATCCATTTCATCTTCATCTTCCCCACTACCTAACCAATCCACTTCATCTTCCCCACTACCACCACCACCGGCACTACCACCACCACCACCACCACTTCGGTCTTTTGTTTTTGTACTCGGGGTCGATTAAATATTTAAATAACTTAAAACAACTAAACACAGAACATATGAATGATGAATCCAGACATCATAACATCCATTCATCCAAAAACTACCACTCAATCCTGAAAAAAAAATCCCAAAATCACAAAACAAACAATTAGATTTGGCACTCTTGTCCGAAGGCAGAAAACATAGCAATGCAGCACACCACACGTATAATTATCACCACAGCCCAAATCAAACACACCCAAATGTTCCTCTTAATTAACACCACACATATAATTATCCACCATCACCTTCGTCGTCTTCAACATCAGTCGCCGGAAAACGATCAGAGCCGTCGCCGCAGACGGCGGTGTTGCCGCTGGATCTCCCTCACTCCATCTTCGATCTCCGCCGCTCACTCTCTCCTTCGAACAGTGATGTGTGCTAAACAGACTATAAAAATAAACTATGTTAGACTCTCTAGACTAGACACTAAAAAGCTTTAATTCTAGACTCAACCTAAAACCACACAATCGGCAAGTGTACCGATCAATGTAGTATAACCTAGGAAGTCCGGATATCGAACCACAGGACTCTATGTATCACGTAGACTAGACTCTGACTAGACACTGACAGACACGACTAAAACTTGTTTATTTGTTTTGGGGGGGGGGTTATTGAAAATCTAGGAAATCTATATTAAACTACTAAGTAGACTAAAGCTAGACTAAATACGAATAAAGACTGAAGACCTTTCTTATATGAGACCGGGACCACCTAGACAAGAATCCTGGATTGTTTTTAAGAGATTACCGATTAAGTTAAATGCACGAGTTATGGAACCGGGATCTTAAAGTACTAAACCTATTAAGAACCATCGAGGCCCCTCGACCCTTCTCAAGGAGAAACCTGTGGAGCTACCTAGGCCGTTAATCCTACCGGTTATTAGACGCTTTTCCAATTGTCTAATTATTGTGTAAGTACCCTAATATTGACCTATTCTTTTCCAATCCTAGATCTAGGGTAGTTTGAAGTAATTAGTTTGACTTGATAGACTAATAAAACCGACAGGTAAACCAAGACATAACCTTTTCCAAGGCCTATCTAAAGCAATTCGCCGGGTAAGACCTACCAATAGCCCCTCACTTTCCAGGTATTAGGACTAGTAGAACACTAAAACTTAGCAAATTATTACCACTTACTTCTAGAGGTTATCGGCCGATTCTCCCTAAAGAGTGAAGGTTTTCTAACGTGATATAGACACTCACCGAAACCCTAAACCCTAATATGACTCTATGTTGTGATATAGACCGTCACTAAGAATCATATGAAGCAAGTAATAACAATAAACTAATTCAAAGTACGCATACACATCAAACCATTAAATCAAACCTCTTACTAAACACAATCACCCATAACAATCATGCAAATAACAAAAAACCGGTAAAATCTTTATATTAATTCATTCATCAAATCTAGGTGGTTTATGAAATTAGCCAAGCATCTCAGTAAATGAAAACAAAACAAAGATGTCTAGAACAGAATTCATTGAAACAAAGTTCCAAGAAAGTAATCGACAAAACAAGGGATTAGAAAACCCGATAGATTCTTCGATTCTTCGCTCTCGACTCGTACCAATGATTCCTATGCCTTCAAATCTCCAATTTCTTGCCAAGAATGCTCCCAGATTCCTCCAAGAACTCACAAATTCGTAATTAGGGTTTCACTAATGTTTCTTGGGAATAATTAAACTAAACCCTAGCTGGAAACAATTTTTTTCTCGAAATAAGACCCCTCGCGCGACGCTAAGGGGGTGTCGCGTCGCGCGGCGCCTCCATGTACAGATTTTCTTGATTTTTTTATTTTATTCAATTTCCAGCTTCTCCGACGCGCGTACAAATCCCGTTTTTCTTCCGAACTGCTCGTTTCGACTCGTTTTTCATCACTTTAAGCTACGGGACCTGAAATCAAAGCTTAACGTCTGCAGTATCATAGTTCTAACCTAAATCAGACACAAAACAACTGAAAACTGACCAAAATATACACTATAAACATATGTACTTTACAGTACATCGAACATCCCCACACTTACTCTTTTTTCGTCCTCGAAAAAGAATTATGCAACAGAATCAGAAACAAATAATCACCCGGGTCAAAAGCATAGGTATAATTAATTAAAACCAAGACTTGCGTTAGCCGCGATTGCGAATATACTTGTCCCCTTAAACCCAAGTCCAATCCTAAGCCCTTATCATGTAATTTTAATTTAAGTGCGGTCAATCCACCTAGGGTCTCACACCAGAATTTACGGTCCACCTACTCCCACCTCAAGCTTATAGGACTAAAAGAACGATCACTGGACCAATTCCTAACCGTCTTATATCAAAACCAAGAGAGTTTACAATCAACTTTTTTTTTCTCTGTTTTTTTTTCATTTTTTTCTATTTTTGCTTTGCTTTTTTTTTCTTTCTTTCTTTCGTGAGTCTAGACGATGCTTTCCCTAACCAAGAGGTATTCCGGCTGTAGAGTCGCGATCCCCAACCACAGATTACTTAGGTTTCGGTACTTTTAATCGGCAATTCGATTTCACACATCCCAGAGGCATTCCGGCTGTAGAGTCGCTATCCCCAACTCGGATTACATAGACCTGTGTTACTTTCATTTAGTTTCTAGCTCACTTTTTATTCTATTTTTTTTTTCGCATGACCACAAACTCTAACGGTTTTAACTTATAACGGTGCCCCTTATACTATTATTGGCAGTTTTAGTTTCCCATATTTCCTAGGCGAGAACCCACTAGCAGACCGACAATTAAGGTATATTAGCTCAAAGGGACTTAAAACCAAACCCGGGCCTATCCACATATCCCTAACTAGACGCAAGCTCGATTTATTATAATCTCATATTATTATTATTCGAACCCGAGCAAAAATTCATTTTTTCTATCATTTTCCGCTTTAATTTGCAAACTTCTTTTTTATTCGAAAGACATTTTCTGATTTTTTCAATTTTTTTTGGATTTTTCAATTATTTTTTTTATGACTCAAATATTTACAAGTATCCCATCCCCACACTTAGAGATTGCATTTTCCCTAATGCAAGAACGAAAATACGACTCAACAACTACCTAAAAATAAAAACTGCAAACGAAAAAAATAAAATACAACAACAACAAAAAGGGAAACGACTTAGCTGAGTATGTGAGACTGTCAAAGTGCCAGTCGTTTCCACATAAGCCCTCCAATACCGAACGTGCTCAGCAAACAATACCAAACTCCCTCACACACGAACGGAAAGCGGCTCCCATCATCAACCTAAAACACAAATAGCATACCAAACCAAATACCACCAAACGTTCATCGTTCCAACAATCCAAGTTCAAATGAAAAATAAAAATATGTCCTACGGATACAACCAAATCGAACTACTGAAACAGCATAAATAAAATAAAACATGAAAGGATATATATGCTGCTCCAGTCTGCTACATCACTCGTCCTCTGAATCTTCATCCATCTGCTGGGTCCCTGAACCTCCAGCCTGCTGCCACCCGAACTGACCACTATAAGCATAACCACTCTGCCCCCCCCCACTGGTCATACCCCGGGTACTGACCATAGACATATGGGGTCTGCTGCTCGCCTCCATAAACTGGTGGAGGTAATAACCGGCAAAGGGTGGAGGTATCGGAGCATTTAGTGACATACCCGACATCATATACCTGAGCATGTCGTCCTGTCGGTGGTGGCTCTGCATCGTCCACTGGTGGTCAACCCGCATCCTATCTTCAATCTGATCAAACCTCTGCTGTGTGTAGTCAAAAGCAGCCCCAGGAGTGAACGGGTCAGGTCTCTGCTGTCTAACTGGCTGCTGTGGAGGAGGAGTCTCACGCCTCTGTCGAGGCCTCGGCTGTCGTGCCGGAGGAGCACCCACTTCATAATTCCATTGTGGCGGGTCCGTATTTGTTAAAACCCCCGCTAACTGCAGCTCCGCAATACCCCAATAAACCGTTGGGAAACTCAAATGCATCTGCTCCACATGATATTTTTTTAAGGCCCGTATATTCCCTGCCAACCTAGCTATGTACGGCCCAAGATCCATGGCAGCCCTTTTTCCTCCCCTACGCGGCCTACTGCACGACCATGCAAAGAAACTTGCCAAGTTCCAGTTTCTCTTCTCCACCATGCACATTAAAGCAAAAATATCCAACCAGTTTGCTTTATTTTTACCCGATTTCCTCGCCACAACCGTTGTCGCCAACATTTTCAAAATATACCTATGTATAGGATCACAAACCGATGTAATAAGGTTCGTCTGGGCGAACGGTTGGGTCGCAATCTCCTCCCAAAATCTAGCCTAGTCTGCCGAATCCAAACACTTCGGCCGAGGATGAGTATACACACCCCTTAAACCATTCACAAACTCATCTGTCCTCACCTCCTCATCCGAATAAAAACCCAAGGCCACACCAAATTGAGGAATACTCATTTCATACAAAATTCGGCCCAAAGAAAATGACACCGCGTTGTTTTCCGCAAAAGTACCCTCTTTATGATGGAAGGTACAATGGAACTCAAGTGTAAGTTCAGTATACTGCGGCCAACGGCAGTCCATTGCCGCTCTCAATCGTGGCCCTAACAACTCCGCCACCCGATCACTCGCCCCCATACTCTGCAACCATTCCCAGTTTATCGTACGGTGCTCTAACATGTGAGTTACCGCATACTTCTTCAGTTTCTTCCTCTCCTCACTATCTTCTTCAAAGTCTAAGACCGGGTGATCAATAATCCTCTCGACACGGGAATACACTCTCCTATCAAACCCCCGATACTTGATCTTCCTTTTTCTTAAGTTTGATGATGAACCTTCACCCGACATATTTCTGCAAAACAAGAAAGATTTGACACGAAAACAATGCAGAAAGTTAGTAATCACAAACTATTTTTGGTGTTTTTAATTTTTTTTTAATTTTTTTTAACAACTAGAATAGCTGTATAGCATTTCATTCGCGGCTAATTCTGAAAATAAAGTTAAAGAAAAACAATGGGTCACCGTTTACAAAAGCGTAAGTTAAACATCATTCTACCCGAATGGAGATTGAGTACGGGCAAAATGTTGTAAACTTGTACATGCATATAAGTAAACCCGACACTAGACTCTAAATACTACTTCTAAGACGACTACTAGACTCACTAACTCGAACAACCTAAGACTCAATGTACACTATCTCCTCCCGGCACTTTAATTGTCCTCAATTAAGTATAAGTGCCGAAATATCCCCACACTTGAGGCGAAACACGTGAGAGTTTGACTTTTTAAACCTTAACGCAACGTTTGTGGCAACAAAATCCGTTTAGAAAACTAATCACATTTGCAAAAATCAGTTCAACAACCTATTTTTTTAAGCAAAAAGTCTTTAGTTATAGCCAAACAAACCCGTAAAGCTCAAACATGTTGTCTCCTTGTCCAAACATACCCCACAAGTCTCAAACAACCCCAAGCAAACCAACCCGAACCATCCGCAAGCCCCATTGTATGTAAACATCCCAAACATAACCACCCGCATACCACTAACACCACAAACGGGTCAAAAAATCCTAACTTTAGCAACCTACACAAACCCTAGATCTAAAACATGACTGACTCGACAGTACAAAAGAACAATAAAGTTACCTACTAGTGAGAAATCACATAAATCATACTTGGATTCGGATTTAGCAAGAAAATTGAGACCTTGAAGTTGTGGTGCACGAAATCGTCCAAAAACGCGACAATGTAGCGTGAAATCGGGTGAAAGTGATGGCTAAGATTGTGGGGAATGTGATTGTGGTGATTTAGGAAGAAGATTGGAGTGATTTGGTGAAGAAACGAGTGAGTTATGGTGATTTATGTGAATTTCGCGACTTAGGGTTTGAGATGTGAAAAGGGAATTGATTTCAGCAAACAGGTTCACGAAAACGTTTTAAGCCGGTTCAGAAAGGTCTCGCGCGACGCCAGGGGGTCATGGGGGGTCTCGCGTCACGCGTCGGGTCGGAAAACAATTTATTTTGAACCTTTACCCTAGACGTGACGCGACGGCCCTTGGCGTCACGCCTAGGGTCGTTTTTCACAGAAGGTTTCGCCAAAAAAACTTGTTCATGCCTTAGAAAATTTTTCAAAATTTTTCCAACCATCCAAAACTCTTAAAATTTTTTCTAAGTGTCTAAGAAACATACCTGGGACCTCTTTTCTCATGCTTTTTCCCGTTCCACAGCGGTGACGAATCCTGCAAAATTCTCAACGACACAAAACACAAACCGAAAAACTACGGAAAGACTCGTTAAAACACGAAAATACTCAAACTAAGACTCTTATACAAACGATACAAAATGTACACTTGGGCTTTCACCCAAAACACTAATTGGCGGCTTTAGGTGGGATTTCGAGAGGAGTTACCTCCCTCTCATCCTTGTTTATCGCTCCTCCAAGGTAGTGCTTCAAACGATGTCCGTTCACCTTCCAACTACGGCCATCCGCTTCATCCAAGATCTCCACCGCTCCGTACGGAAACACGTAATGAACCATATAAGGTCCCGACCACTTCGATTTCAATTTTCCCGCAAATAACTTCAATCTTGAGTTATAAAGAAGCACTTTATCGCCTTTACTAAACTCTTTCACTTTCCTCAACCTCCTATCATGCAACAACTTCGTTTTCTCTTTTATTCCCAATGATCGAGCATACGCCGTATCCCTAAGTTCTTCAAGCTCATGAATTTGAAAGAAACGCTTCCTAGCGGCTTCGGTCATGTCTAAGTTAATGGTTTTCAAAGCCCAAAGCACTCTATACTCTAACTCTACGGGGAGATGACAAGCTTTTCCGTAGACGATCATGAAAGGTGTAGTTCCTAAAGGTGTCTTGTAGGCGGTTCTAAACGCCCACAATGCATCGTCTAGCTTGTCGGACCAATCTTTCCTATTCTTACCAACGGTTTTCTCTAAGATTCGTTTAATACCGCGATTCGCATTCTCCACTTGTCCACTCGTTTGTGGATGATATGCGGTAGATAAACGATGAGTGTCACCGTAGCGTGCAAGCAATTTCTCCATCAATGCATTGCAAAAGTGAGTGCCACGGTCACTAATTAAGGCTTTAGGAGTACCGAATCGTGAAAAGAGCTTCTTAAGAAATGTCAACACTACTCGGGCTTCGTTTGTGGGAAGAGCTTGAGCCTCAACCCATTTGGAAACGTAATCGATCGCCACGAGTATGTAACGGTTTCCTTTGGAGTTTGGGAAGGGTCCCATGAAATCGATGCCCCAAACGTCAAAAACCTCTACCACTTGTATCGGATTTTGAGGCATCTCATCTTTGGCGCAAATATTGCCGGTTCGTTGACATGCATCACACGTCTTCACGAACTCCTCGGCATCTCTAAGAACGGTAGGCCAGTAGAAACCACAATCGAATACCTTTTGGGCGGTGGTGTGTGCACCATGATGTCCTCCCGTGAGGCCTTCATGCACATGCTTAATAATGTTCCAACCCTCCTCTCTCGACACACAACGTCTAAGAACTCTATCTCCTCCTATCCTAAAGAGAAAAGGATCATCCCAAACATACTTTCTCGCTTCACTAAACAATCGCTTCCTTTGTTGTGTAGACATCCCTTTCACCACATCACCACTAGAGAGATAATTTGCTATGTCGCAAAACCATGGCAATCCTTCTTTCTCAGCTTCAACAAACTCTATAGACTCGTGAGGGAATGTGTCTCCAATCTCCTCCTCACGAATCTCTTCCCTCTTGGGATCCTCCAACCGCGATAAGTGATCGGCCGCCACATTTTCGGCCCCTCTCTTGTCCCTAATCTCAATATCGAACTCGCTAAGCAAAAGAATCCACCGAATGAGTCGGGGTTTAGCGTCTTTCTTTTGAAAAAGAAAACGCAACGCGGAATGATCGGTGAAAACTATAGTCTTGGATAAAACGAGGTACGAGCGGAATTTATCGAATGCGAAAACTACAGCTAAAAGCTCTTTCTCCGTGGTCGTGTAGTTTTCTTGAGCATCATTGAGCGTTTTGCTCGCGTAGTAGATGGGGTGGAAGTGCTTATCCTTTCTTTGTCCTAATACCGCTCCAACGGCATAGTCACTCGCATCACACATGAGCTCAAAGGGCAAGCTCCAGTCGGGCGAGATAAGAATAGGTGCACTAACCAACTGTTCCTTCAAGAAGTTGAAGGCCTTAAGACACTCCTCGTCAAAGACGAATGGAACATCTTTCTCTAGCAACCGGGTCATGGGGCGAGTAATTTTTGAGAAATCCCTAATAAAGCGCCTATAGAAACCCGCATGCCCTAGAAAACTCCTAATCGACTTCACACTCGTGGGTGGAGGTAACCTACTTATGGTATCTATTTTCGCACGATCTACCTCAATACCCTCTCTAGAAATCTTATGCCCTAGTACTATACCTTCCGTCACCATGAAGTGACACTTCTCCCAATTTAGCATAAGCTTTGTCTCTACACACCGCTTCAACATCCGCTCCAAATTCTTCAAACACACCTCAAAAGAATCACCATAAACTGAAAAATCATCCATGAAAACCTCCATGGAAGTCTCTATCATATCCTGAAATATGGCGACCATACAACGCTGAAAGGTAGCCGGAGCGTTACATAACCCGAATGGCATGCGTCGGTACGCATAGGTGCCGTAGGGGCATGTGAAGGTGGTTTTATCCTGATCCTCCGGTGCAATGGGGATCTGGAAGTAACCGGAAAAGCCGTCTAGAAAACAATAGAATTGTTGACCGGCGAGACGCTCCAACATTTGATCTATGAAAGGTAATGGGAAGTGGTCTTTACGGGTGGCATCATTCAACTTGCGGTAGTCGATGCACACACGCCAACCCGTGACCGTACGTGAAGGGATAAGCTCGTTCTTTTCGTTCATGACAACGGTCATCCCCCTCTTCTTGGGGACAACCTGTGTGGGACTAACCCAAGGTGAATCAGAAATGGGATATATCATCCTGACATCTAAGAGTTTAAGAACCTCCTTTTTCACTACATCTTGCATGTTGGGGTTAAGCCTCCTTTGGGGTTGCACCACCGGTTTATAATCATCCTCCATGAGTATCCGGTGGGTGCAATAGGAAGGACTTATGCCCTTAATGTCGGACAATCTCCATGCAATGGCCTCTTTGTTGGCCTTCAACACATCTAACAATCTCAGTTTCTCACTCTCCTCTAACTCGGATGAAATAATAACGGGTAGCTCGGAACCCTCCCCTAAGAAAGCATACTCTAAATGAGATGGAAGTACCTTAAGCTCTAAGGGTGGGGGTTGGGTGGTGTCATCACTAACCGCTAGCACATCGGGGATTAAAGGAATCCCCTCCTCTTCAACTTCACCTACACTCTCTAACTCCTCTTCTACCTTCTCTCCTACCACTAGGTCCGCTCCACTAATGTACTCTAAGCAATGGTCGACACACGAGATAAACGAGTTCAAAAAGTAGACGGAATGACAAAGGTCACTATAGTCATCCGAACCACTCGGGTGGTTCATGGAACGATCTATCTCAAAAGTAACTTTCTCCTCACCGACCCTAAGGGTGATCTTACCATCGTAAACGTCTATAAGGGCTTTGGCGGTACGTAGGAAAGGACGACCTAAGATAATGGGAACTCTCTCATCCGCTTCCATATCTAGAATTACTAAATCGGCGGGAAACACGAATTTGTCTACCTTAACTAGCAAGTTCTCAACTATACCCCTAGGGTATTTAACGGACCGATCGGCTAAAGACAATGTCATTCGGGTAGGTGCAAGCTCTCCTAGGTCTAGCTTCTCATAAAGAGAAAATGGCATCAAGTTGATACTAGCTCCTAAGTCGGCTAAGGCTCGAGTGTTGGTATTACTACCGAATTGACAAGGAATGGTAAAAATACCCGGATCGGTAAGCTTTTCGGGAAGCTTATTTAACACAACGGCGGAACATCCCCCATTCAACGGGACGTTAGACAACTCTCCTAATTTCTCTTTGTTCCTAAGGAGGTCTTTCAAGAACTTAGCGTACTTAGGCATTGATTGGAGTGCCTCTATGAATGGAAGGTTAATCTTCAATTGCTTGAAGATGTCCAAAAACTGCCCGTATTCCCTTGAGTATTTTTGGTTTTTAAGACGTGAGGGAAATGGGACATACGCATGGTTCACGTAGGGTGAAGGTCTAACATCTATTGTGGTTTTCTCAACTTTCTTCTCACTTTGAGACTCACCGGGCTGTGCGGTACTTGCTGGGGTTAACCTAGATTGCACTTTGCCGGGAGCCTCCATTTGGATCTCCTCATCTATAATATCTCCATCTTCATCAACTACCCTCTCCTCGACTCTAGGGTTTCCTACGGTCTTGCCACTACGGGTGGTAATGGCTTTAGCATGGGCATTAGGGTTCGGTTGGGTGTTACCCGCGAAGTGACCGGGTAATCTCTCTTCTAGCTTTCTAGACATGTCCCCTACGACCCTTTGAAGGTCTTGGAAGGATGCTTGATGGTTCTTAAGCATTAGGTCATGTTCACTAAGGGTCTTTTGAGTGGTTTGGTCCCTAACGACTAGTTGACTCATCATGGACTCCATTCTCTCTATGCTACCCCCTAAATCAAAAGTTGGACCTTGACCTGTTTGACCTGGGTTATTTGACCCCCCATCCTTGACCTGCCCATTGAACCCTTTGTTGAACTGCCCACTTGAACCCCCACCAAAGAGTGAATTTTGGCCCCTATTTGGGTTTTGAGCCATTTGAAAGCCAGGGGGTCCATTTGGGCGAAAGGTGTTATTATTAAAGTTATTATTATTATTACGCCAACCCGACCCAAAATTATTATTACCCCCAAAACCGCTAGACTTACCTCTACCAAACCCTCCTCCTAAATAATCGACCTGCTCCTCACCAACAAGTAATGGACACGAACTCATGTTGTGACCCGCACGACAAAACTCACATTTGTCTACCTTAGCCTTAATTTCCTTAAGTTCCCTAGTCACGTTTTCCAAGACAGCGGCTAAACTAGGATCCATGGTGACATGGTTCACCCCTCGGGCGGGTGCACTAGTAGTGGTATTAGAATTACCACTTTGATATCGCTGATCGGATCGTGATTGGGATTGAGACTGAGCAAATGCCTCAAAACGCTCTAGACACTCTGCAACTGTAAGAATACCCATCATATGCCCCCCCCCCGCGTTAGTATCGAACCTATCTCTAGTCTCTTGGGTGAGACCGTTATAGAATTTCTCACACAAAGCCCAATCAGAAAGACCGTGCTGGGAGCAACGAGCACAAAGGTTTTGGAAACGCTCCCAAGCAAGGTAGTAAGGCTCGTCGGGCTCCATGCGGAAGGAGTGGATTTGGTCCCTAAGACGTGAGGCTTTTGCGGGCGGGAAATATTTGTTCAAAAAGGCTTGACGAAGCCCCGCCCAAGTTGTAAAGGTTCCGATTGGTTGAGAGTCCAACCAAGTAGCCGCACGGCCGGCTAATGAGAATGGGAAAAGCTATAGGTAGGTGGCATCGTTGGGTGCACCGTGAAGGTTAAAGGTGGCTAGGATGCGGGAGAAACGGTTAATGTGGGCCGGGGAGTCCTCATCATCTCGGCCATGGAATTGGATGCTATTGGTGATAGCCTGCATGGCATAAGATGGAATCTGCCATGAATTGTCACTAACTATGGGTGGGACGGTGATGGGTGAAGCAAGGCCGGTGAAATCCTGAGTGGCTTGCTGATGGACGGTTTGCCTAGGGTTTACCATTGGTTCTAAGTTTGCTAGATTGCTAGAGGTACTAGAAGTAGGGCTATTGGGTGGGGAAACCTTAGGTGAGGTTTTAGGTGAATGGTTAGGCGAAGGTGGAGGTGTAGGAGGTGGGGTGGGTAATGGGGTGGAATCGAAATTGGGGAAACGAGAAGAGGATGTAGAAGTAACCTGTGGGCCTTTGCCCAATTGAGATGATGACTGCTTGACTGGTGGTGGTGGTCTGTGCGAGCGCAGATGTGGCATCCACTACGAGCAAAAACCTGAACACAAGAAAAGCAAACAATAGTTACTACGACTCAAGATAAAAAGAAAAGACACAAAACAAAGTAGACACGTAGCACGTATTTGTCAAGTAAATCTATCAAAGCTAATGAACGCAATTACCAAGAGTCCCCGGCAACGGCGCCAAAAACTTGATGTGTGCTAAACAGACTATAAAAATAAACTATGTTAGACTCTCTAGACTAGACACTAAAAAGCTTTAATTCTAGACTAAACCTAAAACCACACAATCGGCAAGTGTACCGATCAATGTAGTATAACCTAGGAAGTCCGGATATCGAACCACAGGACTCTATGTATCACGTAGACTAGACTCTGACTAGACACTGACAGACACGACTAAAACTTGTTTATTTGTTTTGGGGGGGGGGGTTATTGAAAATCTAGGAAATCTATATTAAACTACTAAGTAGACTAAAGCTAGACTAAATACGAATAAAGACTGAAGACCTTTCTTATATGAGACCGGGACCACCTAGACAAGAATCCTGGATTGTTTTTAAGAGATTACCGATTAAGTTAAATGCACGAGTTATGGAACCGGGATCTTAAAGTACTAAACCTATTAAGAACCATCGAGGCCCCTCGACCCTTCTCAAGGAGAAACCTGTGGAGCTACCTAGGCCGTTAATCCTACCGGTTATTAGACGCTTTTCCAATTGTCTAATTATTGTGTAAGTACCCTAATATTGACCTATTCTTTTCCAATCCTAGATCTAGGGTAGTTTGAAGTAATTAGTTTGACTTGATAGACTAATAAAACCGACAGGTAAACCAAGACATAACCTTTTCCAAGGCCTATCTAAAGCAATTCGCCGGGTAAGACCTACCAATAGCCCCTCACTTTCCAGGTATTAGGACTAGTAGAACACTAAAACTTAGCAAATTATTACCACTTACTTCTAGAGGTTATCGGCCGATTCTCCCTAAAGAGTGAAGGTTTTCTAACGTGATATAGACACTCACCGAAACCCTAAACCCTAATATGACTCTATGTTGTGATATAGACCGTCACTAAGAATCATATGAAGCAAGTAATAACAATAAACTAATTCAAAGTACGCATACACATCAAACCATTAAATCAAACCTCTTACTAAACACAATCACCCATAACAATCATGCAAATAACAAAAAACCGGTAAAATCTTTATATTAATCCATTCATCAAATCTAGGTGGTTTATGAAATTAGCCAAGCATCTCAGTAAATGAAAACAAAACAAAGATGTCTAGAACAGAATTCATTGAAACAAAGTTCCAAGAAAGTAATCGACAAAACAAGGGATTAGAAAACCCGATAGATTCTTCGATTCTTCGCTCTCGACTCGTACCAATGATTCCTATGCCTTCAAATCTCCAATTTCTTGCCAAGAATGCTCCCAGATTCCTCCAAGAACTCACAAATTCGTAATTAGGGTTTCACTAATGTTTCTTGGGAATAATTAAACCAAACCCTAGCTGGAAACAATTTTTTTCTCGAAATAAGACCCCTCGCGCGACGCTAAGGGGGTGTCGCGTCGCGTGGCGCCTCCATGTTCGGATTTTCTTGATTTTTTTATTTTATTCAATTTCCAGCTTCTCCGACGCGCGTACAAATCCCTTTTTTCTTCCGAACTGCTCGTTTCGACTCGTTTTTCATCACTTTAAGCTACGGGACCTGAAATCAAAGCTTAACGTCAGCAGTATCACAGTTCTAACCTAAAACAGACACAAAACAACTGAAAACTGACCAAAATATACACTATAAACATATGTACTTTACAGTACATCAAACAGTCTCTCTCAACAATCAGAGGTGTGTGTGAACTGGTTCATGAAGGTGATGAAGAGGGGAGGTTTAAGGGGGTGTTGTCAGCCGATTAACATGGCCTACGCCGGCCATACTTCTCTTAGGTCACCGGGCTGGTATCATACAGACAAGAGAGAGATGGGGCTAGGGTTTGCTTTGGCATGTGAAGAAGTTGAAAGTACCTGGGTTTTATGTGTGTGGGTGAGAGTGTTTGGGTCCCACCTGAATTAATATATTAATTATTTTATTTTAGTGACTTAATAGTTATTTTTTATATTAAGGGCATTATAGTTGTCACAACCCCCGATCCCTGTTTACTGGGAACGGGCGGACGTGAGCTCAGAGTTTGGTGGTATCAGGTTGTTTAGTCTCGCAGCGGAATTTACATCAGGACCGTAGTTAGGAAATGTTTATCAGAGTAAAACCACCTTCTTTTATATTAATAATAATATGAGCAAAAACCCAAGTTTCTTATTACAATACATTATAGGGATAAACCCTATTTTATTGAATTTAAAACATCGTTTATTAGGTAACTTTTATAGCCATATTTTTCCCAAGCCTTCAGTGCTCTCCAGCTGGCTTTTCACTAATTGGCTGTTCACATTGTGTTACCTGTAACGCGTTTTAAAAACATTTGTCAGTCGAAAATACTGGTGAGTGAATCCCAGTTTAATCAAGAAACATTTTATCAATTAAAACAGTATTGAGAGCGATCACATTGTTTATTTCTACACAATTACTCATTCAGTATTTGCCACTCGACCGGATCTATGGCTATGGTCAAATTACCCATTGGCTAACTCGTTGTCCAATGGTAATGCACTGTCATTCAGACTTACTACTACTCGTAGTAAATTTTGTATACAAAACCCCATAATACCGGCAGTAATTGAAGAACTACAAAGACTCAATCACCGCTTAATCTCATAGTAAAACATTTAAGGTTTGGTAAAAAATTACCAAAAACATTAACAAAAAGAGGATAAACTCACATTGCTGTCTTAGGCTTTTCGTAAGGGTTTCCTGGATATAATCTATAATTTATACAAATGTACATTGGTTAGTATCATAACCCTTTGAAATTATTAATGATACCCTCCCCGAGACGGCATTCCAACAACTACGTCGGGCAGAACCACGACAGTTGTTACGGAACCCTAAATCAATCGGGCAGCGTAACTGTTACGAAACTGGGGTTATAATACTTACAATGGAGCAGAACCTCGATAATTAGGGGTATAATACTTGGCTATAATAACTTTCCTACAGAATTTGTGATTCGAGATTTGAGAATGAGCGACGAAAAACGTAGACTGATGGCCTTCTTATATAGTTGCTGATTTCAGTCCTGTCGCGGCCCGCGTAAGGTAAGGCTAAGCCTTACGCGGCCCGCGTCAACACCAGTCAACGCAGTAGCTAAGCTGAGTCGTTCACTAGACCGCCACGATCATGACACGTGTCGGCCTCTGGGTGTATCCGCGTTTCACGAGCTCTCGCGGCCCGCGTTAACTAAGCATAACCCTTACGCGGCCCGCTTCAACTAAAGGTTTCAGCGGAGTCCGGTCACACTCTCATACGGCCCGCGTAAACTAGGGGTGAGGTATTACGCGGCCCGCCTCAGCCCTATATTTCTTGTTTTTATTTTATTTTATATGTTATAATCTATTTAGGGCTCGGTTTTCACATACGGGGTGTAATATAAGATATATAAGGGTATTTTAACATATAACAGGGTGTCGGAATAATTATAAGGGTGTTGATTTTACCGAGGGTTGTTACATTCTCCCCACCTTGTTTAGAGCTCGTCCTCGAGATCTACTGAAACAAGTGCGGATATTTCCTCTTCATTTCTGACTCGAGTTCCCATGTGTACTCAGGTCCTCTTTTGGAGTCCCACTTCACTTTGACTAGAACTAGTCTCTTATGTTTGAGATTCTTGACTTTCCTATCTTCAATCTGTAGAGGTCTTTCTACAAATTTAAGTTGTTCATTTACCTCTATATCCTTAAAAGGAACTATCAATGATTCATCAGCTAAACACTTTTTGAGATTAGATACATGAAACACATCATGTATTCCTGCCATTTCCTCTGGCAGTTGTAGTTGATAGGCTACATGTCCAATTCTTCTAATAATCTTAAAAGGTCCAACATACCTAGGACTTAGCTTTCCCCGTTTGATGAATCTTACTACTCCTTTCCAAGGAGAGACTTTCAATAATACTTTATCTCCTACCTGAAATTCCAATGGCTTGCATCGATTATTAGCATAACTCTTTTGTCGATCACGTGCTGCTTTCAGTCGTTCCTTAACTTGAATAATCTTGTCGGTTGTTTCTTGTACAATCTCAGGTCCAAATAGTTGCTGTTCCCCAATTTCTGCCCAACAGACTGGGGTGCGACACTTTCGTCCATAAAGTGCTTCAAATGGTGCAGCATTGATACTTGTGTGATAACTATTATTATAAGAAAATTCTATTAAAGGTAAGTGATCGTCCCAATTACCTCCAAAATCAATTACACAAGCTCTAAGCATGTCCTCCATTGTCTGAATTGTCCTTTCACTTTGTCCATCTGTTTGAGGATGATAAGCTGTGCTTAACCTTAATTTGGTTCCCATTGCCTTTTGGAAACTTGACCAAAAACGAGAGGTAAATCGACTATCCCTATCAGAAACAATTGATAAAGGAATGCCATGTAAAGAAACAATTTTATTTACATATAATTTGGCTAATTGTTCCATACTAATTGTTTCTTTCATTGGTAGAAAATGAGCTGATTTGGTTAATCTGTCTACAATCACCCAGATTGTATCATTTCCTTTCTTAGTTTTGGGTAATTTAGTAACAAAATCCATTGTTATAAATTCCCATTTCCAGACTGGCATTTCTAATTGCTGTAATAAACCTGAGGGTTTCTGATGTTCAGCTTTAACTTGTGAACAAGTTAAACATTTAGAAACATAGGTTGCTATGTCCGTTTTCATTCCTATCCACCAGAAATTTTTCCTTAAATCCTGGTACATTTTATCACTTCCTGGATGCATCGTATATTTAGACTTATGAGCTTCTTCTAATATACGATGACGTAAATTTCCTAATTTAGGTATCCACATTCTCTTTTCATGGAATCTCCATATTCCATCTGTTCCTTGTTTTAATTCTTTTAACATACCTTTTAATTTTTCAGAATCATCCTTGATTACTGATTCTTGTGCTTCTCTTATTTGATCATTTAAATCTACTTGCAGATTTAATTTAAGAGAACGTACCTTTTTTGGCTTTTCATGATACTTTCGACTTAAAGCATCTGCCACTACATTTGCTCTTCCTTCATGATACTGGATATCACAATCATAATCACTAAGAAATTCCATCCAACGTCTTTGTCTCATATTTAACTCTTTCTGTCCGAAAACATACCTTAAACTTTTGTGATCAGTAAATATGGTAAACTTACTACCATAAAGGTAATGTCTCCAAATCTTAAGAGCAAAAATTATAGCTCCTAATTCTAGATCATGGGTTGAATAATTCTCTTCATGATTCTTAAGTTGTCTAGATGCGTAAGCTATAACTTTCTGACGTTGCATCAATACACATCCATAACCTAATTTAGAAGCATCACAATAGACTACAAAGTCTTCAGTTCCTTCTGGTAATGCTAATATAGGTGTATGGGTTAATCTTTGTTTAAGAATTCTAAAGGCTTCTTCTTGTTTTAATCCCCATTCAAACTTAACAGATTTACAGGTTAGCTTAGTTAAAGGAATAGCTATTCTAGAAAAATCTTTAATAAATCTTCTATAATAACCAGCCAATCCTAAGAAACTTATAATCTCGGTTGGTGATTCAGGGGTTTTCCATTTGGTAATTGCCTCAATCTTTGTTGGATCTACATGAATTCCTTCATGATTGACTAGGTGTCCAAGGAATTGTACCTGTTCTAACCAAAATTCACACTTTAAAAACTTAGCATAAAGCTTTTCTTTTCTTAACAAACTTAAAAGTGCGTGCAAATGCCTTGCATGATCCTCTTTATTCTTAGAGTAAATTAGAATATCATCTATAAAAACAATTATGAATTTATCCAAATATGGCTTACATATTCGGTTCATCATGTCTATAAATGCAGCTGGGGCATTGGTTAAACCAAAGGGCATGACAGTAAATTCATAATGACCATACCTCGTTCTGAATGCGGTCTTAGGAATGTCCTCTTCCTGTACCTTTAATTGATGATATCCTGACCTTAAATCAATTTTAGAGAAAAATCGCGCTCCTTGCAATTGATCAAACAGATCATCAATTCTCGGTAATGGGTACCGATTCTTAATTGTGACCTTGTTTAATTCACGGTAGTCAATGCACATCCGCATTGATCCGTCTTTCTTTTTAACAAACAATATCGGCGCTCCCCATGGCGATGAACTTGGTTGTATAAATCCTTTTTCCAACAATTCATCTAATTGTTTCTTCAATTCTTGCATTTCGGCAGGTGCCAAACGGTAAGGTGCTTTGGCAATTGGTGACGTTCCTGGTATTAAATGGATTCTGAATTCAACTTCTCTATCCGGAGGTAGTCCTGGTAATTCTTCTGGAAAGACATCTGAAAACTGAGATACTACTGGAATATCTTTTAAATCTTTTCCTTTAGTGTTAGTGATTATAGAAATCAAATACACTATAGAACCTTTTCTTATACAACTTGCAGTTTTCATCACAGAGATAAATTTATTGGACTTAGAAGATTTATTTCCTTTAATTGTGATCGTTTTACCTTTTGGTGAATTTACTTGGATTAACTTTTGATCACATAAAATACTGGCTTTATTGGCTATTAACCAATCCATTCCTAAAACAACATCAAATCCTACCAGATTCATGGGATATAGGTTTGCTATAAATTTCTGATTTAAAATTTCTATGCTTGCTCCCTGCAAGATTTCAGAAATTCTAACAGTTTCTCCATTGGCTGTCTCTACTAAACATTCATGTGGTAGTTTAGTTAATGACTGATTTAGAAATTTGCAAAACGATGTATTAATAAAACTTTGGTTTGCACCAGAGTCAAATAATACTTTAGCAAAAACATCATTAACTAAAAACGTACCGGCTATGACATCTGGAATTAACTTGGCTTCATCTGTAGTCAGAACAAATGCTCTAGCATTTTTAGTATTTTTGTTATCTGTAGCTGGAGCTAATTTTGGGCAATTCAACTTGATATGACCTTGTTCTCCACAATTGTAACATACCCTGCTGTTAGCTTTCTTTCTGCAGTTTTCTTCCTTGTGTCCCGACATTTTGCAAAAGTTACAGTATATGGAGCATCTCCCTGAATGCTTTCTTTTGCAATACCTACAGTAGGGTGTAGAGGTAGAGCTTATATTCTTCCCACGGTTAGAATTTCCAGAACGAAATTCTTGAGTCAACTTCTGGGTTAGGTTCCTCCTTTGATCCTCTTCTCTGGTACAGACTAACTCATCAGTCAAGGTATTGGCTAATTCTATAGCTTCTTCTATAGTTTGAGGTCTAGCTGCCTTGACTACGTGTCTAATTTCTCCAATTAATCCCCAAATATAACGAGAGATTAACACTGGTTCTGGTGAAGCAAGAGTTGGCACTATTCTAGCATATTCAAAGAATATTTTAGTATACCCTTTACTATCTACACCAGTCATCCTAAGATTTAGGAATTTGTTTGCTATCTGCTCTTTTTCATTGGGTGGGCAGAACTTCCTTTCTACCTTGTTTTTAAATTCTTCCCATTCCATATTATAAGTCCTATCACTTCCTCTTGTCTGGAGGATAGTGTTCCACCATTCTAGTGCTGCATTCTTAAACAAATTAGAAGTAAACAATATCTTATCTTCTTCAGCACACTTACTTATCCTTAAGACTGCCTCAGTCTTTTCTATCCAGCGTAAGGTTGCAATGGCTCCTTCATTGCCCGAGAATTCCATTGGTTTACAAGACCAGAATTCTTTATAAGAACAACCGTTAGGCATGGTTCTTCTTCTTTTAGGAATAGGCATTTGAAGTATAGTTTGAATAATAAATAGGCATTTACGCTGTTTTCTGGTTCAATTGGTCGCTTACTGCTGTGTTTACTTTTATTATTCGCTTCTTGAATAGTTTGAATAATAAATGGCATAGCATCTATGATTCCTTGTGCCACTATATGTTGAACGGCACTATTATCCATTTGGTTTTCGTTGTTATGGATGCTCGGATTATCATTAACCACGTTAATGTTACTCTGGTTATCGTTATTCAGATTTCCTTGATTTCCTTCATCGGCCATCTGAATTTTAAACATTTACCCCATATTAATATCACAATTAATATCTAATATAGTTAATCACAATTCACATGACACGCAATTTAACCAAAAACGTAGATCATTGCTACTTACTCTTTTCATATACTTATGCGTCTATTACACACTAGTACAGAATTAAAGATACCAACAGAAATAAAATAATAATATGCATCCATACACACATATTTTATTTATTTATTTATTTATTTTTTTATTATTATTACTACCGCTTCCTCCATTCTAACATTCACGGATATGGATTCATCCAAAAATCCATATTGCGCTCATCGTATTTCCATACGAGACGCTCTCCCACCTGACGCATTCTCTCACTGTTCTCTAAAATTTCCTCCCCGAAAGTCCTAAGTTCTTGAACGTTTTCTGCACTCATTGGGGGTGCAGGTTCTTGGACTGGGTTTGGAATCTGGGGTGCGTTTTCCTGATATGGGGGTGACAGTTCATGAAATTGGTAAGGATCCTCTAATATCTCCCTAATATAATCATCTTGGTAATAGGGATCTAAAGGGTCCATACCTGGATAAGCTTCTATGTTCTGTATGGGTGGATAATCCTGAATAGGGTAATGTTGCACAAAGTCTCTATTGTCGTCCCACCAGGGGTCATAATTCGGGTCTATGGGGTTTGGTGCAGGTACTCTAGGGATTTCTTCTGGGTTAAAGTTGTGCATCTCCACTTGGTTTTCCTGATTTTCTATTTCCATGGGCTGTTCTGGGTTTTGTGGTTGTGGGGCTATTAGTTGTTCTAGACCTGGGTCAGCAGCAGTTGTAGCTAAGATATGGAAATTAGCTAGGCTTCTATTTAGCATATCTTGAGTATGAGCATCTGTTTCTTTCTTAATGGCTGCTAAAGCCCTTTGCTGTTGCAGTTTTCGCATTCTCTTCCTACGAGCAAAAGCTTCTTTACTGAACCACCCTCGTTTCTTAGTAGGAAATGGTTCTTCAGATTTAGCTCTAAAGGCAAATATCCCGTCTTCCTGATCAGCAGTATACCCAGAGAGGGCAGGCTGTGATGATGTACCTTCACTCCTAGGTGAATCAGCTAACTGACGATTCACGTCTGATGGTCCTTGATCACTCATACTGAAAACTAACAGATAGTCAAATAACACATAACCAATAAATACAGTTATGCACGTATTATTTCCTAACACAAAATTTATAATTTAAGTGTCAGCATAACACTTCTTTGGCTCAGACCAGTGGCTAGGCTCTGATACCACCTTCTGTCACAACCCCCGATCCCTGTTTACTGGGAACGGGCGGACGTGAGCTCAGAGTTTGGTGGTATCAGGTTGTTTAGTCTCGCAGCGGAATTTACATCAGGACCGTAGTTAGGAAATGTTTATCAGAGTAAAACCACCTTCTTTTATATTAATAATAATATGAGCAAAAACCCAAGTTTCTTATTACAATACATTATAGGGATAAACCCTATTTTATTGAATTTAAAACATCGTTTATTAGGTAACTTTTATAGCCACATTTTTCCCAAGCCTTCAGTGCTCTCCAGCCAGCTTTTCACTAATTGGCTGTTCACATTGTGTTACCTGTAACGCGTTTTAAAAACATTTGTCAGTCGGAAATACTGGTGAGTGAATCCCAGTTTAATCAAGAAACATTTTATCAATTAAAAGAGTATTGAGAGCGATCACATTGTTTATTTCTACACAATTACTCATTCAGTATTTGCCACTCGACCGGATCTTTGGCTATGGTCAAATTACCCATTGGCTAACTCGTTGTCCAATGGTAATGCACTGTCATTCAGACTTACTACTACTCGTAGTAAATTTTGTATACAAAACCCCATAATACCGGTAGTAATTGAAGAACTACAAAGACTCAATCACCGCTTAATCTCATAGTAAAACATTTAAGGTTTGGTAAAACATTACCAAAAACATTAACAAAAAGAGGATAAACTCACATTGCTGTCTTAGGCTTTTCGTAAGGGTTTCCTGGATATAATCTATAATTTATACAAATGTACATTGGTTAGTATCATAACCCTTTGAAATTATTAATGATACCCTCCCCGAGACGGCATTCCAACAACTACGTCGGGCAGAACTACGACAGTTGTTACGGAACCCTAAATCAATCGGGCAGCGTAACTGTTACGAAACTGGGGTTATAATACTTACAATGGAGCAGAACCTCGATAATTAGGGGTATAATACTTGGCTATAATAACTTTCCTACAGAATTTGTGATTCGAGATTTGAGAATGAGCGACGAAAAACGTAGACTGATGGCCTTCTTATATAGTTGCTGATTTCAGTCCTGTCGCGGCCCGCGTAAGGTAAGGCTAAGCCTTACGCGGCCCGCGTCAACACCAGTCAACGCAGTAGCTTAGCTGAGTAGTTCACTAGACCGCCACGATCATGACACGTGTCGGCCTCTGGGTGTATCCGCGTTTCACGAGCTCTCGCGGCCCGCGTTAACTAAGCATAACCCTTACGCGGCCCGCTTCAACTAAAGGTTTCAGCGGAGTCCGGTCACACTCTCATACGGCCCGCGTAAACTAGGGGTGAGGTATTACGCGGCCCGCCTCAGCCCTATATTTCTTGTTTTTATTTTATTTTATATGTTATAATCTATTTAGGGCTCGGTTTTCACATACGGGGTGTAATATAAGATATATAAGGGTATTTTAACATATAACAGGGTGTCGGAATAATTATAAGGGTGTTGATTTTACCGAGGGTTGTTACAATAGTCATTTTACATTAACTTAACTCATAAAACTAACACACATCTGTTTCAGGGACTATCCGGGAACAAAAATTGAAAAGTTGGGGACTATAGAGGTAATTTTAGAAAGTTAGGGACTAAAGGTGAAAAATAGCCCAACCACAGGGACTATCCGGGCAATTAACTCTAATTTTTATCTTTTTCAACATTTGAATAGTATTCGCCGGATAGAGGAATTACTGCAAGAACGTCGTTATACACCACCTCACTTGGATGAACAAGCGGTTCTCCTTTGCTGTTGATATAACATTCTCGCTTCTTGTCCCATCTTCGAGAATTCCTAGCTTATTCGCACTCTTGCTCCATTTCTTGAATTCTGTAATCAACAATACATCTTTCTCTGTATGTTTTCTCTTTCAGAATTTCTTATTTTGTTCTTTCTTTCACCACAGCTACAAATGCACTCTCTTTCACTTCAGCCACTAAAGTAGTTTCATCATCATCAAGATAATCATTCCAATTAAACCCTTCATCTTCATGAGTAACCCTATGTTTGGCATGTTCAATCTTGGGTTTGACATGATCACGTATCACTAAAGCTTGTGATTTTTCTTTTGATGAATTTCCAGTGATTTGCTTTAGGCTTTCTCCAAAAGTATGCTCACCAGTTTTATGATAAATTGCCTTTTTGTAATAGTCATCATGGAAAGGATTACCATGATCAGCTACTTCTTGGTTAACACATTCCCTCTTGAAGTGACCCTTTTGCTTACATCGAAAACATGTCACTTTTGACTTGTCGAAACCAAATTTTGTGCTTAACAACCCACCATGATCTTGCCTGCCTGTTATCTCCATGAACCTTTGAGCTCTACGAATGCCACTAGCTAAACACCATCTAATATCAATGAGTTCCATCTCCTCTGGATCTATCTGATCGTAATCTTCCTTTGTCAGCTAAGGATTTCCGATTCTCCCTGCTACCAGACTCTCGTATGATTCCAGAATCGACGCTAGAAAACTCATTTGTTGTTAACCAACATTGATGCTCATTGCTGGAGAATTTTTCAACTTTAGAGCAATATTGAAGAGAATCTCATCGGGTTCTTCTGAATTTGAAGCTGTCGAAGATGAATGATACCCTAGATTGTAGCTAAATGAGCATTTATGTGAATCTTTAGACTTTTCTACACTGAAGGCTGTTTTTTGGTGACTCATTAACTGACACCGAAGATACACTGCCTCTATAATAAAGACCCACATTCTGCTGATACGAAGAACTGCTTATCTTGCTTTGCTTTTGCAGCTCAAGCTCATGACTCTATCTTTTCTATCAAAGCATCAAGAGTAATTTCTTCAAACAAAGCATCATTTTTAAGGATAAACACAAATGTTTGCCAGTGATCAGCATGTGGTAAAGCTTCAATGATTTTATTAATAATTTCTTCATTGGTTTTTGTTATACCAAATCTATCAAGTTCAATTTTAAGGTGATAAAATCTTTCAATCATTTGTCTTACAGATTCACCTTTTATACCTTCAAACAAATCAAATTCATTTTAATGATATTTTATTCTTTTTTATTTGTTTCCCACCATCAGCTTTAACCCGTAATGCTTCCCACACTGATTTTGATGACCCATCATGATTAAGCAATGCAAAAATGTCATCTCTGATCGACTGTTGGATTAAGGCAATCATTCGTTGTTCATACGGAAAGTTCTTTTTGTCTTCAACTGATAAGCTTTTAAGTGGAATCTCTTCATATTTATCATCAACTGGTCTACTATACCGGAATTCCATACAAAACCAACTCTCATGCGCATAAGCTTTGGCCCAGTTAATAAATATTTCTTTCCACAAAGTATAATCCTCAATACTATCAAGTTTAGGTGGTTTAGAGTTAGTTCCGTAAAAGTTATCATGATTAATAATTTCAGTTATAGCTTTCGAGATGCTTTTTGGTGTAACAGTTGAAGTTTCAGAAGACTCTGAAGTATAGGCTTGGTAGAACGTGTTATAAAACTCTTCAGCCATGATCACCTGCAAACAAAATCAAACACTTGATGAAATCTGAATATCAAACACAAAATTCCTGCGTTCGTACGAAGCTGGAATGATTCTTTTTTCGAAGCTGTTAAGCTGCGTTCGTATGAGGCTATGATAACCTTGGCTTCGTACAAAGCTGTAAAAATAACAAATACTAAAGTGCGTTCGTTCGAAGCTAAGATGTGGCTTCGTTCGAACCTATACTGCGAAGAACACACGCATGTTTTCCATGATTTTTCACAGATTTGAACTTGATTTTGTTTGAATTTTGATATGAAAATTTGTAGGGTTGTTCAAAAACAATTTTTGCACAACATACTTAAAAATCAGTCGTTTTTAACCGTTACATCTTCGTGAATCTTAGTTTTAAGTATCAAATGAAAAAGTAGAAGAAGTGTAGAAAAAGATATGATGATTTTGCTCTGATATTGATGTAGAAACTTCAATCTTCGTGTCTCTGATCCTTGCAAACAGTCAGCCGCTTTGATACCATTTGTGAATTCGTTCCCTGGACTGAATCTCTAACCGATGAATGCGTACCGACACGTGATATGTGCGGAATCCAATCACGTACGTGGACGAGAACACGAGGATGTAATTATAATATGATTTCGATTGATACTATAACAGTACAAAACCGTGAAATCAAACGAGCAGAGCTTCGCCTCAAAGTTGCTCCAAAAGTTACAAATGACAAAGACAAGACACCTATTTATAGAATGCTGGCTTCGCACAAGACTATGCTTGGCTTCGTACGAAGCCACAAGCCTTCGTACGAAGGCCCACTTTGATGACCTGCTGGCTTCGTTCGAACCTGTCCTTCGAACTAAGATCCTCTTTCTCAATTGTCTTTATGCTTTTTACTGTTTAGCACCAGTCTTGTCTCATTTGTTTCAGCTACGTTATGTGATTGACGCAAGCGATAGACATATGCACTCACAATTATTAAAAAAACGTATATATAAAAAATTAAAACAGTTGGAAATAGAGATTATTAAAAAAGTCAGTTGACTTTTAATTGGTATATGTACCACCAGAAAATGAAATAAAGAAAAAAAATTAGACTTGTGGGTCATTTAAAATAAAATGGGAATTTAACCAACAGAACACACATACATGTGGATAGTAGGAAGGTCGAAGAATCTGTAATCTTCATCTGCTCCCATAGAAGATGATGATGATTTCCTCCCTGAGTTACAGTTGCAAGGGGTTGATCCCAGAAAAAAGGTCGGGGCTTCCGTGGTGTGCATGAGGTAGGCACTTACTCTTTCTTTCAATCCCATTATCATCAAAATATTTACGTTTCACATTCCAAGTCAAGTTATGGGATTATTTTTACAGGCAATCATATGCGGAAGGGTGGGGCAAGCACCTCTGGAAAAGATCCTAAGAAATTCTGTGACCATTTTTACAGTTGGGACATGTGGCATGTTTGATCAACGAACAATTGGACCCAAAGACTTGCCAAAACTTGCTCAATGGCACCGAATTGCTATGCACAATGAAATACTTGGTTTAGCTTTTTGAACCCTTATGATTATTTATTTTAGTTACTTACCTTGAGACCTTTTAAAAACTAATGGTTTTGAAAAAGGTGGTAATTTTTGTTATTTTGTGACGTTTTAGTTTTAACTTATACATCTTTGATTTTGACCATTTCCCTTTATTGGTGTCAGGTGAAGGATTGATTTAATTTGACCAAAGTGTTGTATTATGAGCAAATTGTGAAACCTGAAATTATAAGTCATGGTTTGGAAGTCCCACAAATAACAGAGATAAAAAAAATGTTAGCAGCTTCCCTTTCTATGTCAACAACATTAATTGCCAAAAACCTTTGAACTCCGTTGCAATTATCTGCAAGCCTTCTTACATGATCACAACATAGATCAACAATTTCCATTCCAACCGTTCAATGACCTATTGCAAGGTTGTTACCGGCATCTTCCTTTTCCGAAAATAAATTGGTCAAACTAGTATAGTTGACAGTAGGTCAATGTGACTATCAAACCCAATATCAGCAACCTACTCGTTAAATACTAATATAAAATCTAATAATTCCATTAGCAATAACATCAAGCCATGGAACCATCCAACTATCATATACATCTGACTGAAAAACTAAGTTTTGTTGCATCTGAATCATAAGGCTTAAATTTCCATATCTGAACTTCGTGTTGTTATTATCTACGGTGATGAACTTAGACAAAGATTGTAAAATTGCTATGAATGATACAGAATCAACATAAAACAATAACAACACCAGAATTAGCGACAAAACGTGACGTAAAACTTTTATTACTTAACCAACCTAGAAAACACCCAATCCACCCAAGATCTTAAAAACTGTAAGATCTATAAGAACAATACAAACAATATATAATCAACTGATGATAATCAGTTGATTAATCGGAAAGATACAACCAATACAAGATGATCCATAGGATTATCAACAATACAGAAGAGCAGTGATACAAAATCTGCTACAAATCTTCAAGGAGACTTCAGCAGATCAATAAAAAAACTCAGAGAGAAAAGAGAAGTGGTTGATGCGAAGGAATGAACCATCTGGAACCCTAGCTGCAACAACTCACCTTTTATATGATGTAACTTAGAAGTTACACTTTAGTCCAAAAGAATAAGCACTTATGATCAGACCCCCTGGAATGTTTCACATATAACCCTCAACTCTTAACCTGTATACAAGACTGGAACAAATATTGTTATAACAACCAAGCCCAGTTATAACAACCAAGGCCTACATCAGCCCACATCTCCAATGCAAGACTGGAACAAATACTGTTATAACAACCAAGCCTAGTTATAACAACCAAGGCCTACATCAGCCCACATCTCCAATGAAACATGTAAAGGCCCAAGTCCAACATATAATGTACATCCCAAAAAATTAAACGAGAGTGAACATGTTAGAATGTATGAATTAAACAAGAATGACAAAAATGTAACACATTACATTTTAACATCCCCCCATAATTCATACAGCAAACATGTCCAACATTCCTAACTTTCTACATAAGGCTTCATGTTGTAGACAACCCTTTGGTGAAAAGATCAACCAATTGATCCTCAAATGCAACTTTTTCAGGAACAATAACACCATTTGCAATTTTTTTCTCTCAAAAAATGCAAATCAATCTCAAAGTGCTTTGTCCGTTCATGAAACACATGATGAAATGCAATAGAAATAGCTGACTGACTATCACATAACAACTTGACAGGCAACTTATACTTAACATTCAACTCTTTTAAAACGTTTAAGATCCATATAACTTTACAAGAAGCAGAGCACATTGCTCTATACTCTGCTTCAGTGGTAAATCTTGCGACAACACTTTGTTTTTTAGATTTCCAGGAAATAAGTGAGCTTCCTAAGAAGATACCATACCTAGTAACAGACTTCCTAGTAGCCAAACACTTGGCCTAGTCAGAATGAACAAAACCTTTTAGAATAAAGTCACTTTCTTTCTTAAACAAAATCCCTTTACCTGGGGATTGTTTTAAGTATTTTAGTAACCTTAACGCTATTTGCAAATGACATTCTTGCGGGGAATGCATAAATTGACTTAAAAACTGAATGACATAACTTATATCTGGTCTAGTTATAGACAGATATATTAGTTTGCCAATAAGCTTTTGAAAATTAGTAACATCATTTACAGCATTCTGATTTAAATTTAACTTGTTCACAATAACATGACTTTGTTCTATAGGAGTGTTAACTGGTTTAACACCTAGATACCCAAATTCACTAAGTAATTCAAGACAATACTTACGTTGATTCAAATAAATACCACTATCAACATACAATACCTCAATACCCAGAAAATATTTTAAAACACCCAAATCCTTGATTTGAAAATTGTCACTTAAACATTTTTTAACTTCAATAATCTCAACTTCAGAATTACCAGTGACAACAGTATCATCTACATAGACCAAAAGCACAATAAACACAGACTTATCAGAAAGAATATACATAGAATGATCACATAGACTCTGCACAAAACCCATTTTAAACAAGACTTCATTTAACTTTTCATTCCACTTACTAGGGGCTTGTTTTAACCCGTATAACGACTTAATCAATTTACACATTCTAGTCTCATTTTCAGGAAAGTACCCAGGTGGTAATTTCATGTATACATCTTCAGAAATATGCCTATAAAGAAATGCATTATTAGCATCTAATTGGTATATTTGCCAATTATTTTTAACAACCATACTTAACACACATCTAACAACGACCATTTTAACCACTGGAGAAAATGTTTCTCCAAAGTCAAGCCCTTCACGTTGAATATACCCTTTCGCTACAAATCTATCATTAAATCTCTCAACCTCACCATTAGATTTATATTTAATCTTGTAAATCCATTTACACCCTATGGCTTTTCTATCTTTTGGCAAATTAACCAAATTTCAAGTACCATTTCTATATAATGCTTCCATTTCCTTATTCATGGCATCTACCCACCTAGGATCTTTAACAGCATCACTAAAGCATGTAGGTTCAACAATTTTATTCAAATTGGACACAAAACCCATATTATCACAAGACAGATTTGAATAATTCACAGATTTCTCTATACCATATTTAACTTTACCCTCAACAACATACTCATCAAATCTTTTAGGCATAGAAACATTTCTAGATGAACGTCTAACATATTGTGTGCCCTTAGATCGGTTAGTGTCAACATTTGACCCTGAAGTGTCCTCTGCCCTACCACTGTTACCTAGACTACTACTGCTTACCTGTTCTATTTGTTGACCAGGTTCAACTCCAGAATCAGGGGCTGATGTAGAGGATGACAGTGGTTGCTGATCATCACTGACAGGATCATGAGCACCACTTGTACCCTCTTCATCATTGGGCATGTTAGGAACTTCAGATATAATATTATCAAAAAAGTTAAAATGATTCAGACTTATTTCACAAACATTTTCTTGGTTATTAAAAGACTTAAGTTTAAAAGGGTACACATTTTCATAAAATTTTACATCTCTAGAAAAAAAAACACTTTCTTATTGTCCAAACTCCACAACTTATACCCTTTTTTTACATTAGAATAACCAAGAAAAACACATTTATCCGCATGATATGCAAACTTATCAGGTTCATTTAAAACTGTACTGAAACATAAACACCCAAAGTTCCTTAAATGTGACAAAGAGGGTCTAAATCCAAACATCATTTCAAATGGACTTCTACTATGCAACACATAGGAGGGTAACCTGTTAATTAAGTATACATCAGTTAGAATGCAATCAGACCAAAACCTTAAAGGTAAACCACCCTGAAACATCAAGGCCCTAGCTGTGTTTAAAAGATGTCTATGTTTCCTCTCCACCACACCATTTTGTTGTGGTGTATAGGAACAAGTAGTCTGATGTATAATCCCTTAAGACTTTCAAAACATATTTAAATTATTACTCACAACTTCAGTCCCATTGTCACTTCTAAAAACTTTAATTTTCCTTTTAAATTGAGTTAAAACCAATTCATAAAAATCTTTTAAATTTTAAAACACTTCAGTTTTATTTGACAAAAAATAACACCATACAGACCTGGAAAAATCATCAACAATTGTCAAAAAAATACTTAAAACCTCCATAACTTGTGACTTTATAAGAACCCCACAAGTCTAAATGTACCAAATCTCCAAAAGATTTGGTTTTATGTTCACTTAATGGAAATGGGACCCTAACTTGCTTAGCTCTATGACATATTTCACATGGACCATGATCACTTGATGTTAAGTTAAGATGTTGTTTTAACACAGCTAAGACCTGTTCAGAAGGGTGACCTAGTCTACTATGCCAAGTAAAAGATTTCACAGAACTGTTAAAACAAGTATTAGCAGAATTACCATTATTTCCTACAACATACAATCCACTATCCTGTCTACCACTCATCAGGATTTTCCTTGACTTGGAATCCTGTAATAAATAACTATCCTCATTAAACACAACTGAAACATGATTATCCTTAGCTAACTTATACACAGACAACAAGTTAACACAATAGTCAGGAACATAAAAGACATCTTGTAAAATTATATCCTCTGTTAATTTTAGATTACCAATTTTTAAAACCTTAACATTTGTTCCACTAGGATGACTCACAGTAATACCAAACTCAGATACATCAATAGCACTTATTAAATGTTTATCAGACTTAACCATGTGTTGACTAGCCCCCGAGTCAACAATCCACCCATAGTTACTACTTAACACACCAGAACTAGAACAACTAACAAAGTTAAACACATTAAAGCACTCACCTCCCATACTAGGATTCTGAGACTCTGACCCAGTGTTCTCACCAACTAAACTTAATAACTTGGTAATCTGCTCAGAAGTAAAAGGTAACCCAGACACAATAGAAGCAACATATTTACCAACAACAAAATTAGATTTATTATTATTATTATTAGTAAAACTGCCTTTATTAGAAGTATTATTATTATTATTATTATTATTATTATTAACCTTTTTTTTTAAAACCTGGAGGATAACCAACAATTTCAAAACATATATCAACAGTATGACCCAACATATTACAATGACTACACTTCAAATTAGGGTTAGGCCCTCTATTTTCTTTTATTATCAAAACCTTGATTAGACTTAGACACAAAAGATACACTCTATGTTTTTGACCCACTACTAGACACCCTATGTGACTCTTCTCTAGAAATAATAGAGAATGCCACCTTTACAGAGGGAAATGGTTCTCTTGTCAAAATATTAGTTCTCACAGGTTGATATACATCATCAAGACCCATGAGAAACTGCGTTAGTTTTATAAGTGTTGAAAAATCATTAAAGTCCTTAGCATCTTGACAAGAACAGGAAGGCAGATGAAGCGTAGCATCAAACTGCTTCCACATAGTTGTCAACCTATTATAATACTCAGCAAGAGTGCTGCCATTTAGAGAAATACTATTAATTTTTTATATAAGTCATAGACAACAGAACCATCAACCTTGTAAAAAGACTCTTTAAGATCAGTCCACACTTCAGAAGCCAATTTAGAAAACACTTGACCAAGAAACAGTTCTTCAGACACGGAATTTAACAGCCAAGTTAACATAACTGAGTTACATATATCCCATTGATTAGCTAAGACTTCATCAACCTTAGACTTTTCTACTTTACCATTCACAAAACCATATTTGTTCTTAGCTTCTATGGCAAGTTTCATGGCACTTGACCATACAACATAATTTTCAATACCTTTTAGTTTAATGCTAACAATGGTTAAACTACTAGAATCACTAGGATGTAAGTACAACATGTCTCCTATGTTAAGTTTACTAATCAAAGTTTGTGAGGTACCTTCACCATCACCCATGATAACAAATCACAAAGAACACAACAACATATAACAGACAAAAGAGGTCATCAACAGATAACACACAATATACGAGACAACCAGAAAATAGAAACCTAAGGCGAAGCTGAGTCAGGGACCAGATTCCAGGTTCGTCACTCAATGGTGCCTGGACAAGCCTTTACTCAGGAGCCATACCTAACCCTACCAAATATAATACACATACAAGATAAAGAGAATAAACAAAGAACAACAACACAACAAAAGAAAAAACCGAAACAACACAGACCAGACAATGCACAAATAGCAAGTAGACTCGATCAAGTGCCGGCCCGACTAGTCCGGTAAACAGGGATGCCTAGACTCACAAAATATGATGCAAAACAGAAAATAACAAAAGATAGGAACGGTCTTACAGTGGGTGCAAAAGCTCCAAGAAATATCAGACCAGTAGTTTTCAAGAACTACTAGATCTGATATAGAAAAAAATCCCCAAATAATACAACTGGTTAGTTTGCCCTAAAGCCTTCAAGGGGTTTAGAGACCAACACAGTTTGAAGATAGCACTAGAAGATGAGAAATCTCCCACAAAACACAGAAAACCCTAACTAGGGTTTCTGCTGCACAAACAGAGAACAACAAACTCCCAAGATCAAGATGATCTAACCAACCACAACCAGATCTGCAACCCTAGAATCACCAGGAGCGAACCTAAAACACAAATCAAAACCAAATCAGAATATAGCAAGCGATAACAAAACAAATCGAGAGCGATTTTCGCTCTGATACCATGTAAAATTGGTATGAATGATACAGAATCAACATAAAACAGTAACACCAGAAATAGTGACAAAACGTGACGTAAAACTTTTATTATTTAACCAACCCAGAAAACACCCAATCCACTCAAGATCTTACAAACTGTTAGATCTATAAGAGCAATACAAACAATATATAATCAACTGGTGATAATCAGTTGATTAGTCGGAAAGATACAACCAATACAAGATGATCCACAGGATCTATCAACAATACAGAAGAGCACTGATACAAAATCTGCTACAAATCTTCAACGAGAGTTCAGCAGATCAACAAACAAACTCAGAGAGAAAAGAGAAGTGGCTGATGCGAAGGAATGAACCATCTAGAACCCTAGCTGCAACAACTCACCTTTTATATGATGTAACTTAGAAGTTACACTTTAGTCCAAAAGAATAAGCACTTATGATCGGACCCCCTGGAATGTTTCACATATAACCCTCAACTCTTAACGTTTATACAAGACTGGAACAAATACTATTATAACAACCAAGCCCAGTTATAACAACCAAGGCCTACATCAGCCCACATCTCCAATGCAAGACTGGAACAAATACTGTTATAACAACCAAGGCCTACATCAGCCCACATCTCCAATGCAACAACATATAAAGGCCCAAGTCCAACATATAATGTACATCCCAATAAATTAAACGAGAGTGAACATGTTAGAATGTATGAATTAAACAAGAATGACAAAATGTAACACATTACATTTTAACAAAGATGTTGGAGATTCAACCCAAATGCATTACTTTTCTTCCTGTACTTGAACATCAACTGGTTTAACCCATCATAACTACGCATCATAATGTATCGTATGTAATTTCTGTTATCTTAAGAGGTATACATACATATTAAAGTTAGTTGATGTTTTGACAGTTCAATATCTAAAATATATATACAATGGAGTTTTAAAAGTAAACTAGTGTCTAATAAAAAAAATCTATTATATGTGAGAACAATATACATCATTAACTGTGTAATTTTGGGTTTTCTTAATGTATTATTGATTCTGAAACAAAGTATCGTAATTATTAAACTAGAGAGATAACACAACATAAGTTCTTACTTCTTAATATAATGTTATTACATATTGTTCAAATTTGGAGTTTGGGATTTCTCCTTGGTGAATGAGATATTCTCGTCTAGTTCAAGAACTATCAAAAGTTCATGTAAAAAATTCAACATTTTTTGTGGAATATATAAATCATATACTTAAACAAACATACAAATCAATGGTTTGATTAACATTATTGAGTTATGGTTTAATTTTGAGAAAATTGGTTTTTAATAAATCAACCTTTGTCCCGTTGGTAAATAATAATCTTACCTACGTAATTGGTATACAATAATCCTACCTATCAACATGTTGGTACTCAATGAACTTCCGTTAATTTTTTTAACTGAAGTTAATTTTTAAGTTTTATTTATTACACAAAAAGTCTATGTAGTTGTAATTTACTAGTTTTAACTATTTTATAAAACAAAAAAACCTTAAGGGGCTGTAATTGACTAGTTTTAAAATAGTTAAAACTAGTAAATTACAACTACAGGGACTGTTTGTGTAATAACAACAACAACAACAACCATACCCAGTAAAATCCCACAAATAGCAAAGCTACTTATAGGGTCTGGGGAGGGTGGGATGTAGACAGACCTTGCCTCTATCCCTAGGGATAGAGAGGCTGCTTCCAGAGAGACCCTCGGCTCCAAAACGAACATCATACAAACACACCAAGTCAAAGAATATAGAAACAATCAGTCTCACATACCAAGAAAGTGATCAGAATGACACAATATAATGTCAATCATGTATAATAGTATACAACATCATTTGGGCATAAACACAAGAAGGCAATCACTGGAAAAGTCACTTAAAGAATAAGAAAAACATACGTCCCTAAAATACACCTAAGACCTTACTGCACTATCTTGTGTTTGTGTAATAAATAAAACTTAAAAACTAACTTCAGTTAAAAAAATTAACGGAAGTTCATTGAGTACCAACATGTTGATAGGTAGGATTATTGTATACCAATTACATATGTAAGATTATTATTTACCAACGGGACAAAGGTTGGTTTATTAAAAACCAATTTTCCTTAATTTTGTGATTTTCTTTATGTTCACATGATGCTGAGCTGCAACACATTGTTGAGCTAGATGCTGAGCTGGACTCTAAGCTGGAAGCTGGAGTTGTGGATGAGGAAACATCTGGGCTTGCATTATTTAAGTGGGTCAAACACTTGCTACTGGACCAGAGATTTTATAACAAGAAGTGGGCTTGGCCTAAGGGCCGCCCTGGTTTGAAGGCCCTCCTATATAAGTCATCCAGATGACTCATTACACTTCATTTGTCTAAATCGTTTCTCTCGCTAGTTCTGCGATTAAGGTTTTTGTATCACAGATTCTCATTGAATCTGTGATATTGTGATATCTAGTTGTTCTTGAGAGATTATCATTCTAATAATCTCTGTGAGTGTTAGATTAGTTGTGTTGATCGTTTATTGTTACAAAATACTTTGATTTGGGAATCAAGTCTTTTAGGTTTGGGTATTATGTTGATCTTTACTTGATATTATGTTATTTTGACATGGTATCGGAGCTCTTAGGGTATTTGCTTTCATCGATTGTTGTTCGATTTCTCATTCAGTAGTCACTGGAAAGTCGATTTTTGGCCGGAAGCTTACCAGAACAGCGCCTTTAAAGGCACAAGGCGGTATGGTTGCGCCTCGCCTGAAAATTGCGCCTAGGCGCACCAGGCGAGCGCTTTTGATAACTATGTTAGAACCATTTTCAAATGGATATTTTTGTAATTTACTGTATCCTTTTAAAAAACAGACATTTTCAAGATACAAAACTGCAAAAACACCAAGAAGAGCATAGTAAAGCTCATTACAAGCACTTTATGATTATTAATCCTTTTCTAGTATCCCCTAATCTGCCATTCAACTGATAATGGCATTTACAGTGTCAAACAAAATGAATAATTAAGCTGGTACAAATGAGCCGGTATTTAATATCCTCTCGGCAAGTAATAAATCATCCGGAGTTGTAACCTACAAGACGTAACACTGGTTTATAGATGCATATCTCGTATTCATATAAAGTTATCGAATTTATAGTGTACCTTAATGTTAGTATATGATCCTTGAGTGATGTATACAGGATGTTTGAGGTGCTCAACAATGGACACGTCATCCGTCACTTCGAGGCCTTCTCTGTTGTGCACCCAAATAAAAAGTTATAAGTTATTGTTTCAAATGTTAAATGAAAATTGCAACACTAATCTAATTATCTGAACAGATGCATTTTAGCTGGTTAAAAGAACACTTTTGACCAGTTTTCATTTTAGCAAATTTGCGTAACCCGTTAAGAACGCCCCGCTTGCGGTATGCGCATATAATGTATATATGTGTGGGCTATCAGGGGGCAAAAGTGAAAGTGCACTAATTTTAACGTTATTTTACTAATTTCTTGAAAATAACGTTAAAAGCTGAGGACGGTAAATCATGCATCATTTGGTGGCGTTGATAGCTGAAAGACAAAAGGGTACATGCACTAATCGGTCTTTGTTCCGATTGCTGGGTGTTATGTCCTTATGTCCAAGGCTTGATGCAAAACTACTATCGAGCCGGGGGTCTCACTGGAAGCAGCCTCTCTATTTATACAGGGTAGAGGTAAGGCTGTCTACATCTTACCCTCCTCAGACCCTATCTTTGCTTTGCTATTGATGGGATTTACCGAGTATGATGATGATGATGATGTTAAGAGACAAAAAAACAATCGATCCATCTAATGAGCCAAATTTCCACCTTTATTTATTTGAAATAAAACGAACTGTACCTATTTACAAGCTCAAAACCTTTCTTCAGCAACTCAGGCTTGATGACCTGTAAACAAAAAAACCTTCAGCAACTCAGGCTTGCCTGTAAACAAAAACGTATGGGTATGGGTATGAGTATACACCTGTGGAGTTTGCATTTCCCAAAGTGTCTTCCTGTCCAAAGTCTTCACCACAAATGATTCACTATTTCCCTGAACACAATTCGAGATAAATAAGACGACTATACGTGCCTACAACAAACGACTCAAGCAATAAGATAAAAAGAGATGTCTGGTAAGCAACTCTGTTGACAACAGAAAATGACCACACTTAAAAGATGTCTGAAAGTAAAGGTAAAAATATTGGAATTTAAACAAACATTTTACCTTAGATGAGGCAAATTCAACCTATTTACTTATAAAAGGTCTGATTTGGGCTATTTATCTTTAATTAGTTTAGCTAAAGGTTATAACGACTAAAGAAGAAGATGGGTCAAAAGTCATGCAAAGAGTATTCAAAAGCATAAGTAGTAAGAACCACCTAAATTGCTTATATCTGTAAAATCTAAAAAAAAGGATGAATACTGTTTTGATCCATTATCAACTTGCCATCTATAATTTTACTAGTATCTAGGAAACAAACAAACAGGAATTCAAATATAAGAGCAGTTATTTTCCCAATTAAGTATGTATGTATACCTCTTTAATAGTAGCTTTAGCAGGAACACCAAGTACTGATGCTCCAACTCGCAACCCATCATTCAGAACCTGTCAAAAAACGACAATTGAAGATACAACTCGAGATGAAAACGATTAACTGAGAGTAACAAACAAACAAACCTTTTCTACATCACTGGATGTCACCAAAGGTCTTGCAGAATCATGGATGCATACAAGTTCAGAGGTCAGATCAATTGCCTGTCCATTATGAATAAGAAGAGAATACGAATACTATTATAGCAATAATGTCTACTCCCGTTAAAATTATCAAAAGAAATACTCATCTTTGCACAGACATATCTTTTACTCACAGGATAGTTACTAAGCATGCCATGATGATTGATCTATTTTGCTTGTAAAGAAGTACTGAATAAGAATTACATGACAAATAAAGATGAACCTGAAGTCCACTGTATACGGAATCTTGTCTTTCCTTGCCAGGCAATGCAAATTTCAGGTCCACATTGATCTTCTCTCTGGCATCTGACCACATCGACTATTTATAACTAACGTCTTAAAAAGGTTAAAAAACGGGAGCAAAGAAGAGTGGCATTTAGACCTTCAAATATGTCCTGGTAAGATGGATCGCAAACTACAACAATTTCCTTAACCTCAGGCATCCGTGAAAAAGTGTTGAAACTGCATTGTATTGAAAAGCAGTTAATTATTATGACCCCAAACATAATATGTACAACAAAGAGTCAAAATAGTAGAGGTGGCTGGCAATACTAGCAGCAGGTCAGGATGGTTGGGTAACAGATAAAAACAAGTTGGGTTGACCCGCCCAAAACATATAAATTTGATCTATTTTGTGAACATATAGTGTGTCAAATACATTATAAAGACTATTATCTTGAATAACAATCTCTAGTTTTGACTAAAATGATATATTAAGACTCTAGAGGGGAGAACCAAACTGCATATAGACAATACAGGTCCGGGCAGATCCCATTCCCAGATCAGTTTTTCGGGTTTTGATCGTACTGCTTGTCTTTTTACATGGCCCAAATTGGCCCGACCGCTTTACTAGTTGTTTTTAACACCGATACAATTTGACATGTTTCCTTTTTAGCGGTTTTTTCTTTATTTGACCCGTTATACAAAAGCGGAGTAGTCGGCCAATTCAAAAGCAAATAAGTGAAAAATGAAGTCAAAGAGGTACCACTAAGTAACAATGTTTGTTGTGACATTTGCAAATAGCAAGTAGCATGCCATTAGTTGTGAAGGAAATGAGAAATAAGATTACCTATATAGAGCAATTGGTTGGCCTAAAAGCGGAAGATACTGCTTTGGCATGCTAGCCTAGGTTTAGGTTAGGTTAAACAAACAAACAAACAAACAAATGAGTCACCAAACGAACGAAGGAACGAACAATATGGGGAAATAAAGATTGATTGAAGAGAATACATACACCCATTCTTTTTCCCTTCCCTCCAGCGAGAAGAACCACCGACACACTTTTCTCTTTAACAGATTCTTCTTCTTGAGAGCTCTGCAAAACACCCAATTACTTACTTACTAGCTTCATCATCAAATTAAATTACAATCAGGAGGCACCTACCTACCTGATTAGCAGAAGAAGCAGAGCAAGCGATTGTAAAAGTGGTACGAATTCTTCTGGAGTTTCTTTTACTCAACGACAACTCAATAGATGAGGAGGACAATCCAGGTTGATTGAGGTAAAGAGAAGTGGAGGGAATTGTAGTACGTTGTTTAATCTGCGAGGAAGGGGAAGAAGAAGATGGGATGAGGTGCGACATAACTTGAAGAATCGCCATCTCTCTCTCTCTCTCTCCCCTCAAACCACTTCAAGAGAGATAAAGGAATTGCCATTGCCGTTCCAAATTGACCAGCTTTTTTTTTTTTTTTTTTTTTTTTTAGTAAATTGCCATTTTAGTCCCTTAGTTTTGGCCCAAATTACCACTTTAGTTTAAATAGTTTTTTTTTCTTCTATGGGTCCTTGATTTTTCTCTTTTTTTGCCATTTTGATCGATTTCATTAACTCCATCCAAATAAATCAGTTAAGTCAAGGGTTTTGCTATTTTCATCCAACGTTTTTTTTTATTTATCCTTTTTCCTTTATATATATACACAAAAACCAAAAGCGATTTTCATATATACACAGACCAAAAGTGATTTTGATTTCCATTTTGGATCTGTGAACGGATAATGCATTAAAAATCAATATTCAACCATTACAACATATCCTTATCTAATTGCCTCCATAATTTGTTTATCATCCAGATCTGATTCTCATTATTTGTTTAACATCCAAAGCAAATCTCATTCATCACCACCAAAATATCCAGTCGGTCCATAGCAAGGCACTAAGCGGGCATTTGGTTCGCGGAATGATTTGGAATTGGAATTTGTATAGAAATTAGTATTTGAAGGAATTGGATTTGAAATTTAAACATTCCAATTGGAATTGGAAATTGTTGGAATTGGAATCTCAATTCCATTTTTGTTGTGTTTGGTTGTCAAATGAATTGGAATCAATCACCTCGGCACCCACAACCACCGGTTTAGGTCAAAACGGTTTGGGTCGAAACGGTACGGGTCGAAACAGTTCGCGTTGAAACGGTACTTGTCAAAATGGTTCGCGTTGAAACGGTTCGATTCGAAGTGGTTCAGGTCGAAACTGTTTGTGTCGAAACGGTATGGGTCGAAACGTTTCGAATCGAAACCAGTATGGGTCGAAACGGTACGTGTTGAAACGGTGCGAGTCGAAACGGTCGAAGATTCCAATGAATTTATTTTAATTCCTTCACATATAGAAAGGATTTTGAATTCCTTTAGTTAAAGGAATTTGAAGGAATTCATGCCTAATTCCAATTCCAATTTCATTGTCAACCAAACACATACAGATTGGAATTGAGATTCCAATTCCATCAAATTCTGTGAACCAAACATCTTAAAAGATAGAATTCAAATTCCAATTCAGTTAAATTCCATTGAATTCCTACGTACCAAACGCCCCCTAAGAATCAAAGCCAAAGCCCAGCTACAATACATCGCCCAACCGATCGTTCGTGACCATCATGACTGTAACTGGTGGTGGTGTTATCAAGAGGGTAACCGTGACCGGTCGTTTCAAAAATCCACCCACCACCATCATTACCACAACCAGATCTACAAAAGTCCCTAAATTCAACCAATAAATGATTATTGCAAAGTTCTTATCTATCGGACATAAAGAGAAACGTCGAATTCTCTCTTTCGAGCAGAAAACAAAACAAAACGCTTTGAACTCACCGGAGAACAACCAGCGTATTTCAGTTTCGTGCAATCATCTGGCGCCGATCGATACTCAGTGCTCGATTCGAATCTCAAAACCAAAATAAAATCAGGTTTAGAATCGTTCGGCGTGTATTAAACGGTGGTGGTGACGTTGGTGCACAGAGGCAGGAGAAACGATAGGGATAGTGGTAACCGGTGATGGTTGGGGTAGTGATGGTGGTGGCGGGTGTTGATGATGGCGACGGAAGAGGTGGAATGATGGTGGCGGTGGTGGAAGAGAAAGGGTCTGTAATCTGTATTTATATATTGTTATATATACAGAACCCCGTGCATTACACGGGTAGAATAAATGTAATTTTATATATTAAATAATAAAAAAAGTTATATTTTTATGAACCCCGTATATTGTACGGGTTAAATAAATGTAATTTCATATATCAAATAATAAAAAAATAGTTATATCTTTAAAAACTATGTGTATTACACAGATTAAATAAATGTAATTTTGTATACTAAATACTAAAAACGTCATATCTTTAAAAAAACCTGTGTATAATCGGGTTGAATAAATCTACCAAATAATAAAAATATTACATCCTTAAAACCCCCGTATGTTACACGTGTTGAATATATCTAAAAAAGAGTTATATCTTTAAAAACCATTTGTATTACACATATTAAATAAATGTAGTTTTGTATATTAAATACTAAAAACGTCGTATCTTTAAAAAACCCGTGTATAGTCGGGTTGAAAAATCTACCAAATAATAAAAAAAAATTGTATCATTAAAACCCCGTGTATTACACGTGTTAAATAAATCTAATTTTACATAACAAATGATAAAAAGTTATATCTTTAAAACTTCGTGTATTACACGTGTTATATAAATGTAACTTTGTATAGTAAATATTAAAAAATATATTTTTAGAACCTCGCGTTTTGCACGAGTTGAATAAATATAATTTTGTATACCAATTAATAAAAAAAGTTATATTTTTAATAAATTAGGATAACATTTAATATTAATTTTTTATATTTATATATTTAATATAAGATAAGTAGGAAAGAGATGTATTTAATTTAAAAATATATTAAATTAACAATTTAGATTTGAGGATAATATTTTATTAAAGTATGATAAGATTTAATATTAATTTATTATTTATTTATTTAGTTAATATAAGCTAAGTATAGATTTGAGGATACCTTCTATGAATGACACGTGTCCAAAACTTGGTTTTTTTTATTATAGTAGATAGAAGATTAATTATTAATATAAGTAAAAGAAAAAAATATATTTAAAAGGGATTGGATGAAAACGGGCAAAAAAAAATTGTAGACGGACCAAAATACCCCTGAGCTAACTGGGATTTTTTGACTGAGTTAATGAGTTGGACCATAATGATAAAAAAATGGGAAAAGTCAGGGACCCAGAGGAGAAAAAAACTATTTAGACTAAAGTGGCAATTTAGCCAAAACTCAAGGACTAAAATGGCAATTTACTCTTTCTTTTTTAGGCATAGGGTATGTTTGGCATGGAGCTTTTAGGAGCTTATAGCTTTAAGCTTTTAAGAAAAAGCTCATACTCAATAAAAAGTCTTGTTTGGTTGAAGGAGCTTTAAGCTTTTAGGTTAGGAGCTTGAAGCTTTTGGTTGAACGCTACTACTAGTAGCGTTTAGAAGGAGCTACAAGCTTTTAGGGAAAAAATGACTATTTTAACCTCTAAAAATAAGGAACTTTTTAATGCACCAACTTTCTAAATTTTTAGTTATGTCCATTTTGGTCATTTTATACATTTTATTAAAAGCTCCAGCTATTCTACCAAACACCAAATATATCTAAAAAACTACAGCTACCAGCTTCCAGCCACCAGTTGTAACCACCCTGGTTTTCACACTCGCAATTATTCCGACTTGCATGGTAACAAATACTGTATTTGGAATGAAAACTTATTTGGACATACTTACTTTGTGCTTATACATGCTTATACCAATACAAACACGTGAAACAATTTCAAAATTCGTTGAGTTTTATGCTATTAAACAAGAATGCATTAATTATAAGGGCCTTTGTGACATTTTATGAAACTACAATCTAAAGGACCTATTTGACATTATTTGAAACTTGCTTGAAATTATTACTTTTTAATTTCGAGGACTAAAACCGTCATTTATTGAAAGTACAAAGTTTAGGGACTAAATTGTCATTTTTGAAACTATATAAATACAAGGGTTAAAATGCAATTATTTCAAAATACAAGTTTAGGGTTCTTTTGGTAATTTTTGAAACTTATTTTATAAAAGAAATAAATAGATATTTTGAAATAAAAGTCTAGGGTTTAATTAGTCATTTTCTCAAACTTGCATTTCAGGGACTAAAACTGATTTTTAGAAACCCATTTTAACTAAACTTTCTAACCGGGTTAACTTTTTATATAAGAAATACTCTCCAAATTTTAACTCGGTTAGTCTAACTAACTGGGTATTACAGGGGCTGTTTTAGTAAATATGGAACCATAGGGGGCCAAAGTGTAAATTATCATTCATTTAGATAACAAAAAAAACGGTCACTCAGGGGATTCAAACTCGGGACGTGTGGGTTAACAAGTGAACTCGTGACCAGTCGGCTGGGAATGCCTCATCCGATCATATCCCATATCGTTTAACATATATACACGTTTTATTAATTAATTATATTATTTCAAATCTGAATCTGACAGTCGCCGGATCTCGACCCATATCCCACTAACCTTTGTTTATTTGATCCGAAAACATCACAACTGATTCCCAACCCTTTGCCAACCCATAAACCCACTTCAATTCGACACAAATGAGTGTCTACACATGTGCAATCGGACTTTTTATTAAAAAATTCTAACCGGATCGATTCCACTGTGTTCTGTCGAATCTGAGATCAATTGGACCTGTATATAAGTTCCATATATCACCACTAAGCTTGTACACCCTTCACATTCACTTAAACACTTCGAATTAATCGGAATTCACGTCTGCAAATTATCGCCGGAAAACGTTGCCGGACTTAGCCGATTTCTCCCTTCCGACCGATACCGGTCACTTTTTATCCGTCTAATCGGTATGTTTTCACTCGTATTATGTTCCTGCAAATTAAATTGCAATATGATTCAGTTTTGATCGGGTTTCGGGATGTTTGACTTCTGTTGACCGATAAATTGGGGAAGATGATTAAACAGTGATTTTTGTATTATTGTTTATTTTCTTTTATTTAACAGATTTTTCGTTAATTCATAATAATTCGAGACTAATCAGTTAAAGTCTAAAATTTTAACATAAATACTTTAAACACTGATACTTATGTTAAAAATATAATGTTAGTCAAAATATTTATAAAACTAATTTTTACAATATTAAAACAGTTTATTACTAAATAATTCCTAATAAATTGATTTTTTGGAATTAAAATCTGAAATTTTCAGTTTAATTATTTTAAATACTGAACCTTACAAAAATAATGTTGTTACTCACAATTTATATAAATTTGATAATTATATAAATAAATCAGTATTTATACTTATTTATATAGTTTAATTTAATGTAATTAAATTATATAACTATATAATTTTGATCCAAAATTATTCTTATGACAAAAGATGCATTATTCTGAGTTTATACAAATTTAGAACCTGAATTTTTTATTGTGTTTAATTATTTAGATAATTAAATTTATATAAACCTATTTATTGTTATTATAACCATTTTAATTCATTTTAATTATTTAAAATGATTCCAAGGCCATAATAATTATTTTATATCAGTAATATTCAAGTCAAATAATTAAAAATGTTATTTTTAATTATTCTGATTTAAATTAATTATTTTGATAATTAGTTATATAATTATCATATTTATTCTTTAAACTATATAATTATCATTTACCAAATAATTATATATTTTTGTACTTCTAAATTCAATTATAAGTTATAAATTAATTATATCACTTATGAAATATTTTGGGTATAATTATTTATGTTAAACTAATTATACAAATCGAATATAATTGATTCATTATTTTAAAATGTTTGTAGTAACTCAATTATGTACGTATATAATTTAATTATATATGTCAAAGAAATATTTTTCATATATAATTCCTTATTCATTTAACTCAATTATGTACTTATATAATTTAATTATATATGTCAAAGAAATATTTTTCATATATAATTCCTTATTCATTTTCCGAGTTCTCTTGTTAGGTTATCCAAACCACATAATTACCACTTAAACAAAACACTACCAAATCCTATAGATTTAGGATTTCCAATTATCCAATTAAACATTATTGTTAATACAGATTCCATATTGTTGCATGTTCAACCAAATAGAGTGACGTGGAATCTTAATTCCAAGAACTCTCACACTTTGCATACTTGTTTGGACTTAACCGAAATCAAGGTGAGTTCATAGTCCCTTTTTACATTATTTTTGGGATGATACATATGTTACAATATGATACAAACTATTTGCTATTTGTGGTTTCCCCGATTGTTTTTGCATTTGCTTAATACTTTGTTGTTTGCTTTAAGAAGTTTACGTTCATCAACTTGCATGAGCCCATCGGTTGTATTATAGCGCTATAGGATTGACGCCCCATCTCACTTCTCAAACTATTTGTTGCAATTGTTGTTGTTGTTGGTACTCATGTGAAACTTAGAAGTGAGGTGATATTTCCGAGTATCGTCATAGGTTTGAATGTACCACTAAGTAACTACATGTATTACTCTTTTGCTATAAAGACATATCGACAACCACTTTTGTTGAAACTATATCTATATAACATTGACAATTTTTGCAGAACAAAACCTAGGAATTCACTCAACCTTTGTTGATCCTTTTACTCCTAACATATGTTTCAGGTGACAATGGGTGATGCCATAAATTGCAAGAATGTCTCACATAGGATGGATCAAGACTTATTGCCTTAGATTTAATCCGAATCAATTATGCTTGTTAAACAATTTGTTATTTTGTAATTTGCTTTTGTACTTGTATTTCTTCCAGATTTGAATGCAATCTACATAATTGAATCTTAATCATATTTCAACTTAATTTAATCTCCATGTGCTCAAATGCATTCTATCAAGTTTCGTGACACCTTTGGCTTTCCGCCTCCTGCCGGGGTGTTACACCAGCTACTAGCTTCCAGCTACCAGCCACCAGCTACTTTTGCCAAACATACCCATAATAAAGGTGGTTTCTACTTACTTTTTTTTATGTACGGGAAATAAAGAATAAACTTCACTTTTTGTATGGGAAATAAAGAATAAACTTCACTCCGCGGTTATATTTTAAAGTAGGCCTGTAAACAAACCGAATGTTTATAAACTGTTTGTAAACTTGTTCGGTGGTAAGTTCGTTTATTTAATAAACGAACAAAAAACTTTGTTCGTTAACATGAACACACCTTGTGTTTGTTCATTTATGTTCGTGAACGTTCGTATGAATTATTATAGGTTAATGGTCCAAAGTTTGGATTATTAAGATCTATATGCCTGTGTATGTATGTGTGTATATAAAGATTGGGGGGGGGGGGGGGGGTACTCCATAACAAAAACAGTAAAATCATTTGATATGTGATGGAGTTTATCTCCAAAGTCTGCTAGCAAAATTGAAACTTTTATAAGATTCCCAACCTTGTAAGGCTAGTGGGTATGGTGATGGACCATCCTTGGAGGATGATCCGCCACGTAGGCGGCACGTCATAGTCCTCCCAAGGATGGTCCATCCTCCAAAACTAGAAGGCATGAGAGGATGGTCCTAGTCATAGTCCTCCACCACTTTTATGTTTTTTTTTAATCTTCAACTTTTTTTTAACATTTAACAAATAAAGTAACAAAATATTTTCATTAATATTAAAAAAACATTACATAAACTTAAAAAAAAATTAAACTTAAAAAAATAAATTTAAAAAAAACATAAACTTAAAAAAAAAAAAACTTAAAAAAAATAAACTTAAAAATATCCTAATATATTAAAATAAGCTACTAGTCTTCGTCTTCCATGTCGTGGTCGGGTTCGTTTTGAGCGTTGTTCCAAATGTACTCCACCAAGTCCGCTTGTAGGTTATGATGTGTGTACTCGTTACGTAGAGCGAACATGTTCAAATCTTGTTGTTCCGCACTAACTGGAACAAAATTTCCAGTAGACGCGTTTTCGTCGTACTCGCATATCGCTCTACCTTCGTCTTCAATGACCATGTTATGAAGGATGATACAAGCGTACATAATGTGTCGTAACCTCTTTGGTGTTTGCGAACGTGCTGAATGTTCAATGATGTGTCATTTTTTTTTGTAGAACACCAAAAGCCCGTTCAATATCTTTTCTCGCACCCTCCTGATACTTCGCAAACTTTTTTCTTGTCGTCTGTCGGGTGCAGAATAGTTTTAACGATTGTCGAGTACTTTGGGTATATCCCATCGGCTAGGTAGTAACCTCGCCTGTATTCCACCCCCGAAACTGTAAAGCTTGTGTCTGGACCTGTACCCGCCACTACATCCTCAAATATCTGTGACTGGTATATGATGTTAAGGTCATTGAGCGAACCAGGTAGACCAAAAAAAGCATGCCAGATCCAGAGATCCTGTGACGCAACCGCCTCTAGAATAATAGTCGGATGTCCATGATCTCCCCTAGTATACTGACCTTGCCAGGAAACTGGGCAGTTCTGCCACGGCCAGTGCATGCAATCAATGCTCCCGAGCATTCCTGGGAAACCATGTCTCTGTTCGTGCGCTTGATATAATTTTTGAACGTCGTTTGCCGTTGGGACGACCCTTCATCAGCCGCCATGAAGACCTGAGCCGCGTTCATAATCATGTTGTGCATAATACCATCCTCTTCCGAAGATGATGAATACCACGCAGACGAAGACGATGAAGACATAGAAGAAATTGAAGAAATGAGAGAAGGTGAAGACATGATAATTTTTGAGCGAGAGATGGGGTGGTAGCGGGTAAAAAATGGTATAAAATATGATGAGTTTTTATAAAAAGGGAAGAGTGGTTATAAAAGGTGAGAGAGATGGAGTGGTAGTGGGTGAAAAGTTGTGAAAAAAATGGTTAAAGAGGTGAGTATTTATAAAAATGGAAGTGAATTGGGAGATTTTTTTTAAATTATTACCGTTTGAAAATTTAATTTAAATTAGAAATTAATTTTTTTTTCCAACGGTTACTTTTGGTCGGGCCCCACTTTTTTTGGACCGTCGCAAACGGCGAGAAGTGGATGAGGACGACGGGACGCGGGGGGGGGGGGGCATGGTGTTCCTTCCGTCGCCGGACCGGGACGGTATGGGGACGACCCCCATACCGAGTAGCCTAACATACACTCATAACGTTCATTATTCCAAGTCTCGGGGCTGTTTGGTAGCCTCTTAATGACCATTCAGATGCTACCTCTTAATGGTTTAAAACCTCTGAATGAATAAGAAGTAACCTCAAGTCTGAATGGTTAACAGGTAACCTCTGAATGGTAAATCATCACATGTCACATTCTTCTACCTTCTCATTAGTAGAATTCTTAATGGTTCCATTAAGAGGTAGCCTCTTAATGACCATTCAGAGGCTACCAAACAGCCCCTCAAGTGAGTCTGTTGAAGATTACAGACTAAGACTACAGTGAGTGAAATAAGATGTGCTAGTTGTTGCTGATGAATAGGGATGCTCCTTAGCTTTCACCTTTTAAGTTCCATTTATAAAGACAGAAAAATTCTTTTACAATACTAATCAACTCTTTAACCACATCCACTTATGTTCGTGATTCAACCGCAATTAAGAAAATTGTATGAAGATAGCGCGACTCAAGCATTTTGGGGGCCTATGCAAGTAAAAGACGGGGCACATTTCAAAATGTCATTTTTATAAACTCAAAAGTTTATTAGTTGGAGAGTTATATTTTTCTTTTTCCAATTTTATCTTTTTTTTTCTGTTTTGTTTTTGGCCTATGGCCAATAATTTTAGTACACGATAATTAATTCCTTTTACACCGTGGTTCTTAATGTATTTTAGTATACGACAATTAATTCATTTTACACCGTGGTTCTTAAGGTATACATGTGTTGGCATATAATGTATATATGTGTGGGCCTTCGGGACAAAAGTGAAATTGCACTAATTTTAACATTATTTACTAATTTTGTGAAAATAACGTTAAAAGCGGCGGACGGTTAATCATGCATCATGTGGTGGCGTTGATAGCCGAAAGACAAAAGGGGTACATGCATATATCGGCCTTTGTCCCGATTGCTGAGTGTTATGTGCCTTATGTCCAATGCTTGATGCAAAACTACTATGGAGTCGGGGGTCTCACTGGAAACAGCCTCTCCATTCATACGTGATAGAGGTAAGGTTGTCTACATCTTAACCTCCTGAGACAAAGGGGGTGCATGCACATATTGGCCTTTGTCCCGATTACTAAGTGTTATGTGCCTTATGTCCAAGGCTTGATGCAAAACTACTATCAAGCCGAGAGTCTCACTGGAAGCAGTCTCCTTATTCCTACGGGGTAGAGGTAAGGCTGTTTACATCTTACCCTCCTCAGATCATACCTTAGGTTTGCTATTGGTGGGATTTGATGATGAGGAGGACCCTGGATCTTAACCAAAATTACCATATAATCCCCTTGAATGCAATAAAAACATTGTCATGTACTTCAAGTGAATTTTAGTTATGCACTAACATATTTGAAATCACAAAAATCAAAACTACTTTAATATTTATATGAACACTGCATTGCACTAACATTTTTGTACTTATTCACCAATATATATCTTTAGTTTGGTGTGAGGGAAAAAAATGCAGGAGTCATAATTTAAAACCAACAATTAACCACTTGGAAGAACTAAAACTGGACGCATACATAAAGATGCTTAATATTGATAAACTTTAATCATCATTCAATAGTTGAGCCACAAAGTTCCTTACTTGTAAACACCATTAAGAAGAACAGGCACCAATGTAGATTGGGCAAGAAAAAACAACATTAAAACTGCACAATATCAAATTACTTTGTTTAAATCAGATAAACTAGAGATCCTAACAACATATTAACTAGAAAAATTTCAATCCAACATACTATCTGTATACATCATCGTAGTAGTAATTAGAGGCCTAAAGTGATAGCATTCCATGTTAGATACCGTCTTGCTTTGTAAAGCTTCACTAAACTTCCCTGATGTTGTAGCTTTGTAACCCGCTTTGAGTTTTTCTTCCAGTTGAGATAAACTGAACACGAGTACCGGTGGGGCCTGGACGTTTGGCCCTGCGGACTCACGCGGATTTCTTTCAATAGCAAAAGAGATTACGGATGCTGAGGAAAGCGCCTATGTAAGAATGGCTGCATGTATGAAGATCAAGAAACAAGAAGTTTTTTATTCCCAGCAGCCCAAGTTGTCATCAGTCGGGTCATTAGGTTTTAATAAACGATGTGTCGTATCATAGAAGCGGTTGTGATATTGAACAGTTGCAAAGCTTCACATATGTATATATGTTGTGTCAATGAACATGATGATGTAGATCTATATGATCACAAAATCGAACTTGATGGTTTTTTCAACCTCGATCAAGGCAAAAGATTGCATTTCAAAATAATTTTTGTGATGTACATAGGTACATCATGGGTTTTAGTGATTTCATTCTCTCCATTTGTTACAATATATGTTTTGAGGTTGTGCATACACACCATTAGCATCCCACGATCTACTTTTATGACGGATTGTTTAATGAAGGGTGCATTGATGAACAAGTTTCTTTTCAGCATCTGACCTGATCATTACATAGAGTTCATAGTAGAGATATACAAGTACGCGACTACCAATTCCATATCCTGATAGGTTGATCATCACTGGCCCTATCAATCCATGGACCATGGGTACTCATTGTTGGTTCAGGCCCCACTCCACACACACAACACACACTCACAACTCACTTATGTGTCACACAACACACACTCAAACTCTCACGTATGTATGTGTTATGAATGTAAAGATGTATAATGTGCAGAGAATGGAGAAAGCTTGCCGTGATATATTTGACATTCAAAGAAAGGGTTATACTATTCAATAAACAAATGTCTACATATATAGCCTACTACACTAACAAACACAACGGAAATAAACCAAGTCTTCCTAGAAAACAGGTACAATGAGACCCACTGTTCCACCATGTGCACCAAGCATATATCACGTGACCATTTGAAACGTGACTGATATCGTGTCGACCCATAACCCGTAAACGAACCTGATTAACCCAACACTCATGATGGGACTGAACTGTTCGGATGTAATCAAGACGCCCAAGAGGTGTAAGTAAACATCTGTGCAGTGTATAGTTCCATACTTTGATATTGATATAATCTAACGCATGAACCGTTGCACACTAAAGTGGAAGACATTGTCTCAAGGACTTTATATGCATACATTCGAGTTTGAAGCTACCGATATGATGAAATTACATACATGCATGTAAAAGAATGCATTAGGGAAAAAAAAATCCCAAATCCATAAAATTACGTGGGCACTTAAAAGAATGCATTATGTGAAATCTCTAGCAACTATCTTAATTCTTGTCAGTACCCCTCTATAACGAATCAAGTAGTGTAGTTCAAAGCGAAGGTGTGTATCTATCTATCTATCTTCAAATCAGTCCAACTTTTGCAAAGCATAAGACCATCCGTTATACAGTTATACTTCTCATTCATCTTTCATCATCTTGTGCCACCTCAACGCCACATCACCAAGGGCGCAACTTCCTTGGGGTGGGAGGGGGCGTACGCCCCCTGAACTTTTCGACGCGTAGTGTTGTCATGAACAGTACCTTCGTATAGAAATTTTTAGGTATATACGTGGAGAAATGGAGAGTGGCATGTGGCAGGCCGGCCCGGAGGGGGTGTGGGGTGGGCCACCACTCAGGGCCTAGTCCCTCCGGGGCCCAAATTTGTTTTTTAATTATATGTTAACTGTGTATAAATATTCTGGTTCAAGTCTGTTAACAATTGAAAGCTTGCTCTGGTGGTCTTTGTGGTCCACTTAAAAGAGTTGGATCAATTTGCTCAAGGTCGTTTATTGCATAAGGCATTTCAGCATAATTTATTTCCTTTTTCTTCCCATTTCTTTCATGGGGTTAGTTACAAACCATATTTATCTTACAAACCGTAAAAACAGATTATAGCACTTAAAAAACATAAATTAGCACATACCAAAACAATATATACATAAAAGTAACACTTTTAAATTATATTAGCACATGAAAATTAATCAAGATAATTGATTTTAGCACATATTTGAATGATATGAACATTTTTCTTAATCAACACATTGAAAACAAGAGGAAGATCTAAATAAAGAATTAATTGCTTGTTAGCATATTTATAGGAAATTCAATATAGTTTATATTATTTAGGATATTATTTTATCATTTCTCTATAATTGGTGGGATGTCATGTGACACTTTTTAAATGGTTCTTACAGTTTGTATGCAAAATGTGCTTTGTATTTGATCATACTCTAGAGGTGTACAAAAAAACTGGTTTTAGAACCGAAACCGGAAAAAACCGAAACTGGTTTTTTTTTAACCGGTTTTTTTATAACCAGTTTTTTTTAACCGCCGGTTTTTATACCGGTTACTATTCTTGACTTAAAAAATCGGTTATTAACCGAACCGGTTATTAAAAAACCGGTTAAAACCGGTAAAAAAACCGATTTTTTTTTTGGGAAAAACCGGTTAAAAACCGGTCCCAACCAGTTATACCGGTTATTGTTTTGGACCTCAAAAACCGGTTAGTAACCGGAACCGGTTATAAAAAAAAACCGGTTTTTATTTTGGGTGAAAAAACCGGTTTTTTTTTAACCGGTTTTTTAATAACCGATTAACCGATTTGTACACCTCTATCCTACTCCTTTCCTTCCCACCTAATATTTTCGTTTTTCTTTTTGTTTACTGTTTTTTTTCGTTTTCTTACTGTATTTTCGTTTTCTCCCCGTTTCAAATCTAGATTTTCTTTTTCAATTTGAAACTGAAATCTTTTATTATTTATTTTTTTATTTTGTTTATTATTTAAATTAAATACAAGTAAACAATTTTTAAAGAGTAAACTGCACTTTTATCCCTAGGGTTAGGGGCAATTGACACTCTGACCCCCCACCAGGGAAATATTGTTGTCTAACCCCCCAACTAATAAAAAACTCTGCAATATTACCCCCTGCTGTCAAATAACTTAACAGTTCTGTTAAATGGTATGTAAAATGACTATGTTACCCTTTCATATTACCCCTTATGGTTTGTTGTAAACAAACGTATTACCCCCCGGTGTTAAATGACTATATTATCCTTTCTTATTACCTCATATGCTTTGTTGTAAGAAACAGTATTACCCCCTGTGATAAATATTTCATTGCTTCCTTACCCCCTCCAGAAAACAAAACCATTCCCGCCTAAAATGTCTGACCAGGCAAAGTCCAAGTTCCCGTATCGCCCCCAACCCCAACCATAAGACCATGTGTAGTGGTAATGTGATTGGTTGGTCAAGTTCTTGCATAGCGTTTTAAATAAAACGCCGGAGCCATTTTTTTTCGAAAAAAACGCCCCAAAACGCCTAGTGTAGTGGGGGGAGGGCGTTATAAGGCGTTTTTTTTGAATTTAAAAAAAAAAAAAACGCCCCACTACACATGGTCTAAAGCTCACCACCTTCAGTTATAGCCACTGTATGTTCAGCACCAACAACAACCATTTTCACATTTATACCCTGCTAAAACCATAAAAAATTTAATGAAAGTTGAAAATAATCAAGGATCATTAAGTTACACAACACACTCTATGTTCTTTGACAAGATACATGCGCTTTGACAACGAGTACACAACAAACAGATATCTTTCACTTTTAATATGTGCAATGCCAACCGTGATGGTTGAAAATATATTTTACCTGGAAAGCTTCAATCTTTTGTGGAACGAGAGAGTCCTCAAACATATGTAGAGAATCAGAAGCTAATACAAACCTCTGCACCTCGCCTTCCATGGTGACGACCAAACAATGGCTCTCCCCACATGCAATTTGTCGTATCCGTATCCCCTGTAACGCTTTTATTGGCTGAGAAATAAAGAAATCAGTAGAGTTGCCATGTCCTAGCCTCCCAAAATCACCCCTGACACCAAAATAACAAATATTACAGTTTGAGATCTGTGATTAGGGTTTTGGTCAGTGATTGCCTTCTGACGAGCCTTTGGAGAAAGGAAGCCATTGATGAGAGGTAGAAGATGAAAACATAAGAATGGATCTGTACCTGCTATTGTTTATTTGCTGGTTAGGGTGGTTTTAGTGAGTTTTAAATTTAAGAGTAAACTGTTGGTGTACCGGCATTTGATCGGAGAGGAGAAAGGTCGCTGTTGGATCGCCAGAGAAGAAGCTGTTGGTGTCGCCAGAGAATGGAAGGAAGGAGATAAGAAAATGTGGGGGGGGGGGGGGGGGGGTGTAAGATTGCAGCGAGTGTGATATATGTGGGGTGTTGTGTTAGATATAAAACTAGAGTGGAAAAAACCAATATACCCTTTGACCGTTAATAAATTATGTTGACTTTAAACATAATTGACAGCAGGGGGTAATATTGCAGAGTTTTTCATTAGTTGGGGGGTTAGACAGCGATATTTCCCTGGTATGGGGTCAGGGTGCCAATTGACCCTAACCCCAGGGGGTAAAATAGCAGTTTACTCTTTTTTATATGGTTTTTTCCTTTTATATTACAAAAAGTAATAAAGCGAACATGTATTACAATTGCAGCGAGTGTGATATATGTGGGGTGTTGTGTTGTGTAAGATATAAAACTAGACTGAAAAAGACCAATATACCCTTTGACCGTTAATAACTTATGTTGACTTTAAACAGAATTTGACAGCAGGGGGTAATATTGCAGAGTTTTTCAATAGTTGGGGGGGTCAGACAGCGATATTTCCTTGGTAGGGGGTCAGAGTGCCAATTGGCCCTAACCCCAGGGGGTAAAATTGCAGTTTACTCTTTTTTAAATGGTTTTTTTTCCTTTTATATTACAAAAAGTAATAAAGCGAACATGTATTACGATTAAATTTTTGGATTTTTTATTTCGTTTGTCATAACGAGTACATCAAAACAGACAAAGTTTTGCCCCTGCACATCGCGCTCGTCTGATCCCACTAGTTTGTATATATTTGTAACTTTATATATATTTACAAAAATTTTCTTTCTAAATATTTCTAACTAACTGTATATATAAAGTTAGAAATATATATATATATATATAGGGGACCGCTAAAATGAAAACCATCTGCAGTTGTAAGAACCGCGAGAACCAGTTCCTAACCATTAGATCTTCAAGATCAATGGATGAGATTAAAAGTAACTAAAAATAATATTAAATACCTTTTGTTTTATTATGTCTTTAATATTTTAATCTAAAAAGGTAATTTAGTAAAATGACTCTATTTTGTCTTTTTGTCTTTATTGTTTTTTATTAGTTTTTTGTATTATTATATTAGTTTTTGATGTGTGCAAAATGCAACATATAAATTATATCAATTGTGGCATAAAACTAACCCCTTTTTAGTACTAATGTTGGAAAAAGTGTGTTTTTGTCTTCCTTTTGTATTTTCTGGATTAAATGAGCTCAAATTAACAAAAGAAGCAAAAAGGCAGCTAAATCTAACATATATACAAGAAAAGGAACAAACGTGGCATGCCCGACCTCCCCGAAAGCATCTTCCCAAGCAAAACAAGAGAGCAGAAGGCTGAACACGCCTCGTGCTCAGGGAGCACGGGGGCGTGCCCAAGTGTCAGCATAAAAGACAAAGTTGTAGAAGCTTCCATCGCCCACCATGGGGCCGTGCTCAGCGGACACGGGGTCGTGGTCAACTATAAGATTCGCAGAATCTAGGCAAATCTTGATAGTACAGATATGCTTCTGCACACGGGGTCGTGCCCAGCGGACACGGGGTCGTGGTCAACTAATAAAGACAAGAGCAATTAATGAAGAAAGAGAAGGATGTGGACACGGGGTCGTGCCCACTGGACACGGGGCCGTGCCCGAGCTTCTGTTCAGCCTATAAATAGGAGTGCTTGGCTCAAGCTCAAACCATCCCTTGGCACACCACCTCTCTCACACTTCACCCACCACCACCATAACACCATCATCCACCACCATCATCCATTGTCCATCATAGAGTGTGTGAGTCGTCTCGGGATCCAAGATTGATCGTAAGAGTTCTTGACAATCAAGGCCATGTTTGCCTAAGTCTCTTACATCACTTGGTGAAGACAAAGTGTCTAGTGTAATACTTTTTATTTTTAATCTTTTCGCACTTTTTAATTGGTTATGTATTAATGACTTTAATAACTAGTTTCTTATGTTGAAGGTGATTCTTCCTTATCATTTATCCGTGGTGTCTTGGCATTATTTTACTGTCTATATAAAATAAAAGATTTTCACCATTCATATCTCCACGGTCTATATGGAGGTATGTTGGCTACCTGGTCGGGGGTTAAGGGAACGGTTTGGTAAGAGTCTTGCCATTGTTCAGTGTATAGATCCTGCAAAGGACCTGGATCAAATTTAGTAGGACATCCTTCAATACTTAACGGTATTGGATGGCGGGGGTCCAAACTCTTTGATCCCATCATAAGTTAAACTACTATTAAAACTTTAACCCGGCTACTTAGGACTGTATCCCTGCTGACTCAAACTACTTAGCCGAGGGTAACGTCGCCTTCAAAAGAGGGGCCTACCACATTATGCATTAATAACTTAATTAATTATCTTTCAATAATCCGACCCTTTAGGATTGTATCATTACTGACTCAAACTACTGGGTTGAGGGTAACGTCACCTCCAAAAGAGGGGTCTACTACAATAACTAAGATAATCTCTTAAATAGTGCAAAAGTGCGAAAATAATCAAAGGTTACACTAAACACGAGTCGGAGCCAAGTGATTCATCTTGTCTATCTGTTTTTCTTTTATTTTTATTTTTCAGCATTTTAGTTAGTTCTTATTTTCTTAGTTTAAAACCTTTTTCTAAACTTTTGATTTGATTAGACGTTGAGGATAAACCGGTACTAAAAGCTCTTGTGTCCTTGGACGACCTCGGTATCTTACCAACACTATACTACGCTCACGATGGGTGCACTTGCCCATATGTGTGTTTAGTGTTAGTAAATATCGTGTTTTATAAATTTAAAACTTGGCTAAAGAAAGTGTAAAAGGGCTTAAAATATACTTAAACTTATATACACACTTCACACGCATCAGTTTTTATTTTTTAAACATAATTTTTTTATTAAAAGAAATTTTAAATTCAGCTTTTTTTAACAAGACAATTTTTTTACGCGCCGTTTTTCAAGCGTCGTTTTTTACACGTTTTTTTTAACGCGCCGTTTTTTACACGCCGTTTTTTCACATTTTTTACACGTTGTTTTAACGTTCTGTTTTTTCACGTTTTTTTAACGCGCCATTTTTTACACTTTTTACATTTTACGTTAACCTTTTTAAACTTTTTACGTTTTACGTAAAACTTTTTACGTTTTTTACGCTTTACGTTAAAAAGTTTACGGTTTAACATTTTTTTTACAAATTTTTTTTTACGCAAAAACGAACGCACCCAGAAATCGCAAACTCGGGAGGTGTCTCAGATATATTGTTATCATCATCGACTAGGGGGAAAAAATAAAAAACCAACATCAAAACAAAGTGTATCTCGAAAAAAACGGGGTTTGGCTCAGATTATCCGATAATCAAAAGGCTGCAAAAGTGGGGTTGCAGGTTCAAAAAAACCTACCCTCCGCCGTCCTAGCAGCGCCATCATCATCAAAATCAACGTTTTTTTTTTGCATCATCGCCACCCAATCGATCGTATCAAAACCCACAGATTCAAAGAACACCAATCACCAATTTGGGTAACAAATTAACCAAAAAAAAAAAAAAAACAAGATTGAAGCAGATAAATCAACAAGTGGTGACAAAGGTCCAGAAGTTCAGATCTACAAAGAACTAAACACTATACATCTTCATTTACACCGATGCACCAATTTGGGTAATAAAATAACCAAAAAAATTAACCAAAAAAAACACGATTGAAGCAGATAAATCAACAAGTGGTGACAAAGGTCCAGAAGTTCAGATCTACGAATAACTAAACGCTATACACCTTTACTTACACATTCGTAACAAACCACCACCATCACCGATCTCTGCACAAAAACCCCCACCCGTCTCCCCACAAACCACCACCGCCTTCCGCCTCTTCACAACTGTCACACCCCAACCGATGGCGGAAATATCGGGGCATGGCACTGAGCGAAACAGATTGTCCAGAAGTTTCCATAACAATTATCATTACCATTCAATTTATAATAACATGTCCCATACCATGTCTCAAACAGTAAACAAATTATTACAGATAAAGTCTAGGCAAATCATTCTGTTCCGACAACTCAGATTTATAAATAGCTAAATTGTTTATTGATTTCTAGGACTCCTTCCCTAGCCTCAATTTCATCACCCGCAAGCTAAGCATAGAAACAACCTAAGCACTTGTCACATACGTTAAAATAAAGTCAATACATATAATGTAAAATGTGAGCATACAAGTTTGATAATAGCATATAGAGTTCGAATTCGTTTACACATAACCAGCACGTACACATAGTGAAATGAAGCACGCTAGTTATCGACATAGATCCATCGATACCAATGACTACGAGTTGACTGCTCGGGGCAGTTCGCAATACATGTTTACCACTGTAACCCATGCAAGTAATTGTCCTTAACAACCCCCGTGTGAACGGGTGCTGAGTCCAAACTATAGTACTATCATTGCTAAGGCAGGTAGACATCATTCCATGTGTAAACATAACAAACAAGCATTCATAAGCCACGTATAACATGCATTAACGGTTAGCGTTCAAATAGTATAGAGTAGTGTGTTTGATGTGATTTGAATAGTTGTAACGTATGTAACACCCAAAAGTGCATAAAGCAAAAAGGGATCGAGTATACTCACAGCGGTTAATGGATTGAAGGGTGCGCTTAGCGAGTAAAGTTAGCCTGAATGGATTGATAGCATAACGATAAGTGACACGTAAATCGATACAAAGTGTGAGTGGGTCGGATAGCAGTTCGGTCGGATGGTAATCCGATCGGACGGCAATCCGTGCGGATGACAATTCGTTCGGATGGTCATCCGGTCGGACGGTAGTCCAGCCGGATGACAATTCTAGTGGATTGTTTCTTCCTATGAGATGAATGTGTTTGTGTACGATGGCTTGTCTTTTGAAGTTTTCGTTGTAGCATTTGAAAACATTGAAGTATCTCTATCCTTCAAGTCGGTCGATCGGACGGTCAATCGTGCGGACAGCAATCCGTTCGGATTGTCATCCGGTCGGACGGTAGTCTGGTCGGACGGCGACCTTATTGATGAGATTACTTAGTGAAAGACAATTCATAGCAGTAGAATCACTCGGTCGAATGTCCATTCGACCGGGTGGCAACCCTATTAATGAACATGTTGAAAATTGTTTAAGTCTTTAAAGTCTTAGTATCTCATGATCCGAAGAGTAATCCAGTCGGATGGTGGTCCGATCGGATGGCGATTCGTTCAATACTCAAACTTCAGATTTGACTAAGTGTAGAACCCAAGGTGTTATCCGTTCGGACAACAATCCGTTCGGGTGACCTATCCGTTCGGACAGTAGTCCGGTAGGATAGCATTTCGTTCCGGTTGTTCCGTTCGTCTTACACTTGGTTGTTTTGATTGTTTGTTGTTTTATCGAGACATCTTGACAACGTGTTAACCAACAAAACCCTATCTTAACTCAAGTGACCAAACCGACCAGGAATCACCCTAGTTCGGCCAGTTAACCGGTTCAAGACGGTTGTTCTTGTTTAACCCGAAATCGGTGGTCTCGTGGGTAGAATCCAGATCTTGAGCTAGCACAACACTAATAATGAGTAGAAGACTAGGTCAGGGTCGGATCCTATCGGTTTTAAGTGTATTAAGTGTAAAAGAGTTGAAAGAAAGTTAGAAACCATCTTTCAATCCTTTCTCACCATGTTTAAGCTTAGATCTACGCGAGATCCTCGTGTATTTGTGTGGAAATCTATCAGATCTAAGTTGTTCTTGGTGGATTGAGGCAAAAACAAGAAGTTCTTCAAGAACTCATGATGACATCATCCTAGAACACCTCAAATCGAGTGATTTCACGGTTAAAATTTAAGATTCAAAAGATAGAAAGGTGTAGGAGTGCGTGTAGATCAAGAAAGTACAAGAATTAGGACGAGATCTTACCAGGATTGAGAGAAATCGATGAAAAGGTAAGCTGAGCGTGCTGGTCGGACAGAGGTTTCCAAAAGTGGAAAGAATGAAAGTGACACGGGTATTTATAGGATTCCAAAAGAGGAAAGGGCTGTCCGGTCGGATGGCACACCGCCCGGATGACTGTCCGGTCGGATGGCATCTGACACCCATGACCAAGTGGCTATCCGGTCGGATGGCTATCCGGCCGGATGGCACTTGGTTTGTGTGTTTGACGCAACGATTTTTGCTGATTCGATTTCGATTGCGATCGATGTGATGCGATAGATTTTCCTATTCAAATTACTTTTAATCCCAACTACTATATCTAGCACATAGTTTGATTTCGACTGGGTTCGATTGCGTTTCGAGTTCGATTGCGATTCGATTGAGTATCACAACGCAACAAAATTTTAAACATGCACAAGTAACATATAAGACACACACACACGTATAACATTAACCAAAATGCGTAGTTCGAGTTGCGATTCGATTTGATGTCGATTTGATTAGCATAGTTTAATTATCGTTTCGTTAACTTTATCGCATTGTTACTTCCTATAGTTCACAGTCGTAAGTCGATTAGATGGAGATTGGAATACGTCGATTGTTGTAATTATTAACACTTACTCCACATAATACAACTAACACATTAAAGACATTAACTACAAGTCAGGTTGCGCGAAATCGGTCGTTGACTATGACCTTGACTTTGACTGTGACTTCTCGAAAACACGGGGTGTTACAGCCTCCCCTTGTTTAGGGAATTTCGTCCCGAAATTAGGCTGGAAGTTGTACATCACCGTGAATCACGTTGAGAACTTTCTCTCTCTAGACTTTCTCTTTAAATAACTGCGGGTACTTCGCCTTCATGTCGCTTTCAAGTTCCCAAGTGAACTCGGCGCCTCGTTTGCCTTCCCATCGGACTTTCACAATAGGAATGCGAGAGCGTCTGAGCTGCTTGGTTTGGCGGTCCATGATTTTGACAGGCTTCTCCACGAAGTGTAATGTTTCGTTTACTTGCAGATCATCGAGTGAAACAAGTAAGTCGTGGTTGGCTAGGCACTTTCGGAGGTTTGACACGTGGAAAGTCGGGTGGACGTTACTAAGTTCCTCCGGTAGTTCGAGTCTGTAGGCGACTTTTCCGATCCTTTCCAGAATCCTAAAAGGTCCAACATATCGAGGCGCGAGCTTTCCTTTCTTGCCGAAGCGGACCACACCCTTCCAAGGTGATACCTTTAGGAGTACGTAGTCACCAACGTCAAATTCAGGGGGCTTGCGTCGTTTATCGGCGTAACTTTTCTGTCGATTCCGAGCTTTTACCAAGTTGTCTTGAATTTGGAAAATTTTGTCTGTCGTTTCTTGTAGTAGCTCAAGACCGGTTAATTGCGAATGACCAATCTCGTGCCAGACAATAGGCGATCGACATCTTCTTCCGTATAAAGCCTCGAATGGTGCCATTTGAATGCTGGAATGATAGCTGCTGTTATACGAGAATTCGACTAACGGCAGGTATTTGTCCCAATTACCACTGAAGTCTATGACACACGAACGGAGCATGTCTTCAAGAGTACGAATCGTTCTTTCAGTCTGACCGTCGGTTTGAGGGTGGAAAACGGTACTTAGATTAAGCGATGTACCGAGTGCCATTTGAAATGTTTCCCACAGTCGCGAGGTAAACCGAGCATCACGATCAGAGATGATGTCGCGAGGCGTATCATGATTACAAATGATCTCGTCGGTATAGATTCGGGCTAATCATTCTATCTTGTAGTCTTCCCGTATTGGCAAAAAGTGAGCAGATTTAGTCAAACGGTCGACCACAACCCAGATGCTGTCGTGACCTGATGACGTGTGTGGTAGCTTTGTTATAAAGTCCATAGCTATACTCTCCCACTTCTACATAGGGATTGGTGGTTGTTCAAGCAAGCCAGAGGGTCTTTGATGTTCAGCTTTGACTCTTGCACATGTTAGGCATTTTCCAACATAGAGAGCAATATCCCTTTTCATGCCGGGCCACCAGTACCTATAGCGAAGATCCTGGTACATTTTGTCGGCACCGAGATGAATAGAATACCGGGATTTGTGGGCTTCGTCCATTAGAATCTGTCGCAAATCGGTCCGTTTGGGGATCCAAATTCGGTCCAGAAAGTGGAATATCCCGTTTGATTTTCTCACAAGCTGGGCTCCATCGTGGTAGATTCTTTCCTTCTTTAGGGTTCGTTCGTTAAAACATGCATGCTGAGCTTCGTGGATGAGGGTTTCGAGATTGTGTTGGGCTTGAACATTACGAGTATTAAGCAGATAGCTCCGTCTGCTGAGCGCGTCGGCAACAACGTTTGCTTTGCCTGGGTGATAACGAATCTCACAGTCGTAGTAGTTGAGAAGTTCTACCCATCAGCGTTGTCGCATATTTAGTTCCTTCTGATTAAAGATATGTTGTAGGCTCCTATGATCGGTGAAGATCGTACACTTAGTACCATACAGGTAGTGTCGCCAAATCTTTAACGCAAAAACAACTACGCCTAGCTCGAGATCATGGGTTGTATAGTTCTTCTCGTGGATTTTGAGCTGACGAGATGCGTACCCTATAACCTTGTCCCGTTGAATGAGTACACAACCAAGACCAAGGTTGGAAGCATCACAGTAGACAATGAAATCATCGTTTCCGTCGGGTAGTGTGAGAACAGGAGCATTGCAAAGCTTATGCTTGAGGGTTCGAAAGCCAGACTCTTGTTCAGTTCCCCAAACAAAAGGCTTATCCTTATGTGTGAGAGCGGTAAGTGGTACAACGATCTTTGAGAATCCTTCGATAAATCGTCGATAATAACCCGCTAGTCCGAGAAAAGAACGGACTTCAGCTCTTAACAGCTTCAATCTTCGCTGGATCGACGTGAATACCTTGACTATTAACAATGTGACCCAGAAACTGAACTTCCTCCAACCAGAATTCACACTTGGAGAACTTGGCATAGAGTTGGTTCCCCTGGAGTAGCTCGAGAACCAAACGTAGATGTTGCGCGTGTTCGGCTTTCGATTTGGAATAGATCAAGACATCGTTGATAAATACGATGACGAAACGGTCAAGATATGGTTTGCACACGCGATTCATCAGATCCATGAAAACCGCTGGTGCGTTGGTTAAACCAAAGGGCATAACAACGAATTCGTAGTGGCCATATCGGGTTCGAAACGCTGTTTTAGGTATATCCTCCTCTTGTATTCGTAACTGGTGATAGCCTGAGCGTAGATCGATCTTCGAGAAACATGTAGCGCCTTGTAGTTGGTCGAACAAATCGTCGATGCGGGGTAGGGGATAGCGGTTCTTGATAGTTAGCTTATTCAATTAGGATAAGTTATAATATAAATCCTAAATAAATATGAGTAATAAATTAACCAAATATGGTCTCCGTTACCATGGTTAATGAATTTCCATAAAAGACAATTCCATAACAGACTCCCAAGTAAACTATTGTCCTTGTTTTCTGTAACAGTTCAATTAAATGGCTGGCTCAGATGAAATAAATAGCCACCCAAGGGAAAATACTGATAACGCCCGGATTAATTTAACAGGTTCTGAATTGAAAGCGTTGGTAGACGACGCTGTTACAAAGGCATTGGAGCGGCAGTACGAAGAGTATAGTGGGACTCGGAGTAGGACCCTATCTACACTGCATTTGAAGCCACCTTCCAAGAAGGATGAACCCAAGAAGGAAGGCGACGAGCGTCACTCTTCTAATCATCATAGTGATCCGTCTCAACAGATCATACTAAATCAAGGACCCCGTGAAAAGGCTTGCTCCTACAAGTACTTTGTTTCATGTAAACCCCGGGATTTCACTGGGGAGGAAGGAGCTGTAGATTGTATGACGTGGTTAGATGAGATGGATACAGTTGTGGATATCAGCGGATGCGCTGAGAAGGAGGTGGTCAAGTTTGTGTCGTAATCATTTAAGGGTGAGGCCTTAGCCTGGTGGAGATCGTTGATTCAAGCCACCGGGAAGATCCCTTTGTACAACATGACTTGGGATCAGTTCGTTGCTCTTATCAAAGAAAATTACTGTCCTCAACATGAAGTTGAGAAGATCGAGACTGAATTCTTGTCATTAGTCATGGAGAACTTAGATTGTCAAGCATACCTTACAAGTTTCAATACCAAGTCTCGATTGGTTCCTTATTTGATCACACCGGAACCAAAGCGAATAGCTCGCTTTATTGGGGGTTTAGCCCTAGAAATAAAGGCCAGTGTGAAAGCATCGAGACCTACTACATTCAGGTCGGCAGCAGATCTGTCGCTATCTCTCACACTCGATGTGGTCAGAAACAAGGCTGCCAAAGCTTCTGAAGATGGGAAACGTAAAAGGGAGGAGGATAACTCCCAGAATCCTAAGAAGAGCAAATCCGAGCTCAACAATAACCAACAGGATTCCAATAAGAAGCCTACATGCAAAACCTGCAACAGAAGACACTGGGGACAGTGTCGATCAAACCAAAAGATAAAGCAATGTGGCATCTGCAAAAGAACTGGCCACCAGTCCCACGAATGTATGGACATAAAGAATGCAAACTGTTTCAGCTGTGGCGAAAAGGGGCACATCAGTACTAATTTCCCTGAGGCTGCCAAGGAGGGAGCAGCTAAGTCTGGGATGGATAAGAAAGGAAACGCCTAAACTAACGGTTGAACGCCAGAGACAGTGCATATCAATAATGGCATTAGGTACGTCTTTACCTTTTAGCATCGATTGTATCTGCTCAGTATTTTACGTTAATGCAAAGGATAATAAACCTTTAGTAAAACATAAGCTTAGCAAGCTTTTGATTACATTCATAAGAACTTCAGATATTAAAAATAAGGTATAATTTACCAATGGAATCTTTAATGACCCTCTCTCCCATCCTCGGAGATAATCCTTTCATAAAAATCTGGAGTACTCTTCCCCAGAAAGAGTACGACAATATATATATTATTTTATTTCATTATTTTCCCATTATTTTTTTATCGCCTGTGAATGCCAAACTATGTTTGATTAGAGTGCCATATGAGGATTAGCGTATCCTAGTGTGTCCCATAGATTGCTTCCATGCCTGATCAGTATGGATGTTTAATGCATGGAACCCCTGAGGTATCCCAATGGTCATATTGTACTGAAGTCGACTAGTAGTATTCAAAGAAGATATCCAATATAAAATATCCTTGTAAATATCTCTACTTAGGGCATCCTTGCACTTGTAAAGAGAATGTGTCATTTATCTGACACCGACATCGATAGATGAACCAAAGCCTGAGAGTACGGACATCTCTGACATCTGTGTGTGCCAAATTTGCTAAATTATCAGGCTAGTTAAGCTCTGAATATATAGAATCATTCGAAGGAAATCGAATGTATCAAGATCAAGTAGCTTATAAGCTAAAACCTATTTAAGGAGCTCGCAATACATTACACACTAGTGACTGACGGATGTGTTTCGCCAATAACTGAAAAACATTATCACGTAATGATAGGAAGACTATTGAAAATTATGATTAGACAATAAACCTGTATAGACTAAAAATTGACAGGTTAAGAAGCTCCGAAGAAGAGTATGTACCTATTGTATAGGTCAACTGGGATACCCTTAGAGGCCCAAATATACAATGGAAGTAAGTCCATGCTACTTCAGAAAATACATCCATCATTCTAGCAAATCTCGAGGTCTAGATTTCTTTTAAGGGATGAGGATGTAACACCTCGTAAAATCACGTCCAATGAAGTATTGACACATGTAATAAACCCTAATGAAGTCAAACATTGAATTCAAGGGACTAATTTTTCGAAAAATCGAAAACTTTGATTATGAAAGAACTGGAAGTATTATCATACCTAAAATAAGTTTCTAATTAACCTTTTATGGTTTTATATTCGCAAATGAACCGCTTGTTAATCAATTGTAGCCGTTTATGTAATTAATTGAAAGTTTGCGCAGAAAAGGGTTAAAAGCATCAACATGTTAATTCTTACCTCTGAGTGACCTTTTAACAAACCGAGAGCCTCATGATATTTTATTATACTCTCGGGAATGCCAATCATTGGCAATCCAAGGCTTTTATGCCTAAAAGAGAAGTTACGCGCAACTTTGCAAGTTTAAGGGACTAGAATTGTCAATATGTTTAATTATACCTCTGAATGACCTTTTATCGAGCCGAAGCATTATGATGTTTAATAATACTTTCAAGAATTCCTCATATGAATTAGATAAGGCTTCAATGCTATTAAATGATAAGTTACGCAAGTTTGCGCATTAGAAGGACCTAAAGTGTCAAACTGCTAAAGTATACCGATTCGTATGTTATCGGACCTTCTGGATTATGACCAGGAGATAAACATACCCTATTTATCCTTCTTATAGCTTAGATATAGGCTTAGAGGTGTTTGGTGCGCACAAATAAGCTTTTAAGTCATGCAGGGACTAAAAGTGTCAAAAAGCGCACAAGTTTGCGTTTACGCGCATATCTTACATTCTGGATATTCCCGGACACCCAAAAATTTATGTAAGCACTAAGATATTTTATTTTAGTGTTTGGCTTGATAAAATTCCATTCGTCGCGTCGTTTGGATTGTTTTTCGCGTCCGTCCGTGTTTCGTCGTAATTAGCCGAACAACGTGACCGTACGACCAAACGAACCAACATCCGGCATATTTTTGAGCATGTTTCATGTTCTCTATGCTTAGACATCATTGTAGAGCCTTAAAAATGATTTAACAGGCCTTGGATGTGTCGGAAATGGCAATTGGAGGTACAGGGGCTAAAACTGCCAACATTTGAAAGTTGCTGATTGCTGGCCAAGGCCTTGCGCACCTCAATACTGTGGTTGTTGCGGTGCGCAAGCAACTACCAGATGCAGCAACTCATTTTCTGTTGCCTGTTCAGCCTTTCAAACGTCAAGACTTGCCTTTTAACACTTCCATGAGTTGCCTAAACTGATTTTTTAGCCTTAGGGACACTTGTTGAAGAGTTGTGGTCATTAGTAGACTTACATGTCAACATTTTGTGGATCAAAATTCACTATATAAGGCCTTCAAGGTTGCAACATTTTTGCATTCATTCAATCTGCAATTGTGGGACTTTCTGGAGCTCAAGAGCAGACACCAAGCATCCCTAATCGTGATTAGGACTTTGGTAAGCACCCTTGACCTTCCTTGATTAAGTTTTGCTTAGTATTTAGCTTAAAAGTCAAACCGTCGTAATTAACGGTTGACTTAACGATTAATCATTGTTGGTCCAGTGATTAGTCGAATTGAAAGTAGTTATAAGTTGGTAATTATGCGCGTAATAAACCCTTAAAAGGGTCCCCCCTGATTCCCACTCTAACTAGGTCAAATGTCGGGTCAAACTTGTGATTAAAAAGTCAACAGGATACTTAGTTTCTAATTTATGCATAATTAGCAATGTAGAACACATACAACCTGTTTGATCATTTATATAACTTGGTAATTAGTGAAAGAACATGTCTAAACATGTGTCACCCGACAATTTCCTGTTTAGACCCGGTTCGGAACCGAAAGTCGCAAAGCTTTGACTTTTGCTTTGACTTCAGTTCTGACCCGTTTTGGTATGATTTAGAAATACCTAAGAGCTTCATTTGGACCAGGTTACATGCTAGTATAACCCTCTGTGATTATACACCATGGTTCATTAGTTAACCGATTAATACACATGATTCCGTTAATTGCTCATATGTTGACCATTATGCCCTTACTACCATAAAACGTGATTTTTGGAAATGTAAAAGTGTAGAAACCTTAGTCACTGATATATAAACTTGTACCCAAAGTTTGACATCAGTTTGAGGTGTAGTTTGAGAGTTATGCTCATTAGCGTAAATTGAAAGCTTTATGTTAATTAAACGACATAATTAGCGTAAGGCCTATCTAAGCCTACTTTTTGATATCAAACTTATTACCCACTGATGTAATATATTATTTTGGGATTTTAGAAGATTTTTAATTAATTTTAGGCTAAGCATAACTCATAGTTGTAGGCTTAATCCGGTAATTGTCGGTTTTGCCCTTACTGGCCATAAAATGAGTTTTACATACCTAATCAACTCCAAACCTTTTGCTACTGATCCTAAATGATAAATAAGTTATTTTAAGCCTTCTGGAATGATAAAAATATCAGCTTTATGTATAAAACCCGAAATGGCTTCTAATAGCCTCTTTAAGCGTTTTTAACGCATAATATGTACTAGAACTATTTTAAACATACAAGGGTTGATACCTACTGATATTTTGGGCAAATTATAATATTTTAACAGTAAGCAAAAGTTGTTTAACTCAGACTTCAGTTTTGAGCTTTTCGGCTTATGTGAAATTACCAAAATGCCCCTACGGTGCATAGTTGGTTATAATTGATAAATTTCACATATATACTTTATCCTACTGTTAAAACTTAGTAAAATAAGTATTTTTGCTGATTATATCAGACCTGTAACTCAGGTAAATACTTAAACTCTTTTATAACCTTTTAAATGACCAAACTACCCCTACGGGGCCTAGTTTGTGTTTAAATACGTTCCGGGCATAATGAAAGACATCTTACTGATGTCACGCCATATTTGAGGCATAATTAACTTAGGAAACCTGTTTATGGCTCTCATGAATACCCGTCACGCTTATTACGTGTTTGGTTCGGTTTATGTAACGAGTTTACATAAATTAGCCGAAACGGGTCAAACCTTATCGGTTTTATCTGAAAATTCAGAGTGTGTATGAAATACCCATATTAAACAAGTCTCCGAACTTGTTGGGTCTAAATCACATTCTAAAATGGTCTTCGCCCTATCGTGCGTTTGAACCGTATCTTTCGGTAAGACTAACCGGTCTAAGCGTAAGCTTAATTAAAGACCTGTTAGCATTCTAATTGGTTATTTATACCATCATTCCAGACTAGAGCCTTCCGGTAAATTATACCTACGCTTACTTAAGTGAATACGGCTGAGTTATTATAAACCTTGCTATATAAGACAGGAGCTAGCTCAGGTAAATACTCTTAACTTATTTTCCCTATTACGGGCTTGGGATACGGTAATATAAATACCGCATGGTCAGGTATGGGATTCAAAGACCAATAAGTCGGGACATCCAAATAACCTGTTTTTAATTCGTATTGCTTGACTGAAACATTGGGGATTAATGCGACCGTGTCCTGGATATCCTTGACTCATTAAATGTAATGGCCACGACCTAAGCACGGGGTGTAGGCATACACCTGACAGATGCTATATGCTTATTAATTAATTATACCCAATAAGGGATTCCCAATAAGGGAATAGTGGTGTGTTGATTAATCATGAACCGACATAGAACCGGGCCCCGTATGTAGAGCAAGTTATGTAAAACTGATAACATGAAATATAGTTTGTCCCAAGTTATAAAAGATTAATTTTGCCTCTGTGCATTTTAATCAAGTATAAAAGATTAATTTTGCCTTGTGCATTTTAATCGATGTGTCTACATATTTTGTGCCGAAGTGCATTCAAACCAATTTGCAAACTCTTTTCAAATGAGTCGGTTGAGTGTATTTACCAGTGAAAACTGACGTATTTTCAAAAGTCTAAGTGACAGGTACAAGTACGTAAATAGGTTGGAAGCTGCTCAGGACGTTAATAAGGAACCTTGAAAGTTCTAGGCGTCTAAAGTCTGTTGAACAATATTTGTATTTTAAGATCCGCCTGTGGATCCTTTACTTTCCGTTGTAATACTGGATATTACTTTATATTCGGATTGTAATATATTTATCTTTTGCTTCCGCCGTGCATTTATATATTGTGTTGTTTGACTATGATGATATCAACTACGTCACGATACTCCCTACCGGGCCCACCGGTGACACGTGGAAAGTCGGGGTGTGACAGGTTGGTATCAGAGCCAACACTGAGTGAATTAAACACTAGCTTTTGTGTTTAATCTCAGTTACACAGTTGCACATTCTTGAGTCTAGACATGAACATAGGACAAATTCTAATTCGTTTTGTTTGTTCTTATTTGGCTCCTTTGTATTTTCTAATTTACTCTTGCATGGGCAAGTCATTTTTGTAGAAGTCCCGTTTAGGGCAACCATATACTTATTTAAATTTTAAAGGAACGATTATATTAAAAATATCATTCCTATATTATAAAATCTACCATTATAATAAAATGGCAAAATCTAAAAAGAAACAAGACCTAGCCATGTGTCATATTAAGACAAGGCCAAGATGGTAGTTCCACAATTAGATTAAGATCCTTGTTAACACCTCAATTTAGGTTTGTTCTGCGTTAAATATTAAAAGAATCTTAAAGGTAAAACCTAGCCTAAATGTCAATGCAGACATGGCCAAGATGGTAAAACCTAGCCTAAATGTCAATACAGACATGGCCAAGATGGTAAAACCTAGCCTAAATGTCGTTGCAGACATGGCCAAGACGGTAAAACTTATCTAAAAGATTCCAATCCCTGTTAACATCTGTAAGTATGTAAACATTTTTGGTAAACTGTGAATCGTTAAAGTCACACAGACCATCTTTAAAAAGAGGGTTAATCTAAATTCCCTTATTTGAAATAATCATCATTTAGTGATGTTTTTGCCTACGGGCTATAATGTATTGTCCATTTGAGACACAGGCATTGTGATCTTTATGATTCCTTGTCTAAGGTGGTGAGCTATGCTCAAGCCTAATAGTCTTTATGATCAATGTGATCATGACTAATATCATCAATATGATGATCATATTATTAACATCCCTAGTGATGAAGTGCCTACGGGCTATACTTTATTATATTGTCAATACGACAATGACAGTTGTAACCATTATGGTTCCTGTCTAAGGTGGTGGGCTATGCCCAAGCCTCATAGTCAATATGATCAATACTATCATGACTACTATCATCAGTGTGATGATTATTATTGTCTTAAAACATCGTTTTGTAATGTCAATCGATTTGCCTACGGGCCATATTGTATCGTCAATTAGGACTAAAGACAATGGTAGCCTACAACTCCCTGTCAAGGAAGGGTAATGAACTTTGATTCAAACCTTAATGCCTCGGTTCTCCGAAATCGTGGCTTATAAATTAAACTTGTCTACGCGACTAGGCCATTTGTGCTATTACTAACTTGTAAATTAGGATTTATGATAAAAAAATCCTGAATAAAATAAATATCCTTCCTTCCCTGCCAATATACATATGAATAAGAATCTTAAGAGTGAAACCTAGCCTGAGTGTCATTATAAAGACCTGGCCAAGATGGTAAGACCTGTTTAAAAGATTTGTATCCCTGTTAAACATCTGAAAATATGTTAACACTCCTGGCAGACGTGATTCATTAAAATCACACACGTCGTTCTTATATAAGGGTTCTTGAAAGGATTCCTAACCCAACTTAATGATCTCTGCATCATGAGTTTAAATCATCAATTAAGATGATCATATTTTGACCATGCATTGGTAATATAGTGCCTACGGGCCTTGCTCATTTCTACATGAGCCAAAAAACAGGGGTAGCGATGACTCCCTGACCGAAATAGGTAATGAACTATGATTCAAACCTCAATGCTTTGATTCTCTGAAATCATAGCTTATAATTTATAAATGTCCATGTGACTAGGCCTTTCGTGCCACTAGTAAAACTGTTATTGTTTTTATAATTAGGATAAGTTATAATATAAATCCTAAATAAATATGAGTAATAAATTAACCAAATATGGTCTCCGTTACCATGGTTAATGAATTGCCATAAAAGACAATTCCATAACAGACTCCCAAGTAAACTATTGTCCTTGTTTTCTGTAACAGTTCAATTAAATGGCTGGCTCAGATGAAATAAATAGCCACCCAAGGGAAAATACTGATAACGCCCGGATTAATTTAACGGGTGCTGAATTGAAAGCGTTGGTAGACAACGCTCTTACAAAGGCATTGGAGCGGCAGTACGTAGAGTATAGTGGGACTCGGAGTAGGACCCTATCTACACCGCATTTGAAGCCACCTTCCAAGAAGGATGAACCCAAGAAGGAAGGTGACGAGCGTCACTCTTCTAATCATCACAGTGATCCGTCTCAACAGATCATACTAAATCAAGGACCCCGTGTAAAGGGTTGCTCCTACAAGTACTTTGTTTCATGTAAACCCCAGGATTTCACTGGGGAGGAAGGAGCTGTAGATTGTATGACGTGGTTAGATGAGATGGATACAGTTGTGGATATCAGCGGATGCGCTGAGAGGGAGGTGGTCAAGTTCGTGTCGCAATCATTTAAGGGTGAGGCCTTAGCCTGGTGGAGATCGTTGATTCAAGCCACCGGGAAGATCCCTTTGTACAACATGACTTGGGATCAGTTCGTTGCTCTTATCAAAGAAAATTACTGTCCTCAACATGAAGTTGAGAAGATCGAGACTGAATTCTTGTCATTAGTCATGGAGAACTTAGATTGTCAAGCATACCTTACAAGTTTCAATACCAAGTCTCGATTGGTTCCTTATTTGATCACACCGGAACCAAAGGGAATAGCTCGCTTTATTGGGGGTTTAGCCCCAGAAATAAAGGCCAGTGTGAAAGCATCGAGACCTACTACATTCAGGTCGGCAACAGATCTGTCGCTATCTCTCACACTCGATGTGGTCAGAAACAAGGCTGCCAAAGCCTCTGAAGATGGGAAACGTAAAAGGGAGGAGGATAACTCCCAGAATCCTAAGAAGAGCAAATCCGAACTCAACAATAACCAACAGGATTCCAATAAGAAGCCTACATGCAAAACCTGCAACAGAAGACACTGGGGACAGTGTCGATCAAACCAAAAGATAAAGCAATGTGGCATCTGCAAAAGAACTGGCCACCAGTCCCACGAATGTAGGGACATAAAGAATGCAAACTGTTTCAGCTGTGGCGAAAAGGGGCACATCAGTACTAATTGCCCTGAGGCTGCCAAGGAGGGAGCAGCTAAGTCTGGGATGGATAAGAAAGGAAACGCCTAAACTAACGGTTGAACGCCAGAGACAGTGCATATCAATAATGGCATTAGGTACGTCTTTAACTTTTAGCATCGATTGTATCTGCTCAGTATTTTACGTTAATGCAAAGGATAATAAACCTTTAGTAAAACATAAGCTTAGCAAGCTTTTGATTACATTCATAAGAACTTTAGATATTAAAAATAAGGTATAATTTACCAATGGAATCTTTAATGACCCTCTCTCCCATCCTCGGAGATAATCCTTTCATAAGAATCTGGAGTACTCTTCCCCAGAAAGAGTACGACAATATATATATTATTTTATTTCATTATTTTCCCATTATTTTTTTTATCTCCTGCGAATGCCAAACTATGTTTGATTAGAGTGCCATATGAGGATTAACGTATCCTAGTGTGTCCCATAGATTGCTTCCATGCCTGATCAGTATGGAGGTTTAATGCATGGAACCCCTGAGGTATCCCAATGGTCATATTGTACTGAAGTCGACTAGTAGTATTCAAAGAAGATATCCAATATAAAATGTCCTTTATCTCTACTTAGGGCATCCTTGCACTTGTAAAGAGAATGTGTCATTTATCTGACACCGACATCGATAGATGAACCAAAGCCTGAGAGTACGGACATCTCTGACATCTCTGTGTGCCAAATTTGCTAAATTATCAGGCTAGTTAAGCTCTGAATATATAGAATCATTCAAAGGAAATCGAATGTATCTAGATCAAGTAGCTTATAAGCAACCTATTTAAGGAGCTCGCAATACATTACACACTAGTGACTGACGGATGTGTTTCGCCAATAACTGAAAAACATTATCACGTAATGATAGGAAGACTAATGAAAATTATGATTAGACAATAAACCTGTATAGACTAAGAATCGACAGGTTAAGAAGCTCCGAAGAAGAGTATGTACCTATTGTATAGGTCAACTGGGATACCCTTAGAGGCCCAAATATACTATGAAAGTAAGTCCATGCTACTTCAGAAAATACTTCCATCATTCTAGCAAATCTCTAGGTCTAGATTTCTTTTAAGGGGATGAGGATGTAACACCTCGTAAAATCACGTCCAATGAAGTATTGACACATGTAATAAACCCTAATGAAGTCAAACATTGAATTCAAGGGACTAATTTTTCGAAAAATCGAAAACTTTGATTATGAAAGAACTGGAAGTATTATCATACCTAAAATAAGTTTCTAATTAACCTTTTATGGTTTTATATTCGCAAATGAACCGCTTGTTAATCAAGTGTAGCCGTTTATGTAATTAATTGAAAGTTTGCGCAGAAAAGGGTTAAAAGCGTCAACATGTTAATTCTTACCTCTGAGTGACCTTTTAACAAACCGAGAGCCTCATGATATTTTATTATACTCTCGGGAATGCCAATCATTGGCAATCCAAGGCTTTTATGCCTAAAAGAGAAGTTACGCGCAACTTTGCAAGTTTAAGGGACTAGAAGTGTCAATATGTTTAATTATACCTCTGAATGACCTTTTATCGAGCCGAAGCATTATGATGTTTAATAATACTTTCAAGAATTCCTCATATGAATTAGATAAGGCTTCAATGCTATTAAATGATAAGTTACGCAAGTTTGCGCATTAGAAGGACCTAAAGTGTCAAACTGCTAAAGTATACTGATTCGTATGTTATCGGACCTTCCGGATTATGACCAGGAGATAAACATACCCTATTTATCCTTCTTATAGCTTAGATATAGGCTTATAGGTGTTTGGTGCGCACAAATAAGCTTTTAAGTCATGCAGGGACTAAAAGTGTCAAAAAGCGCACAAGTTTGCGTTTACGCGCATATCTTACATTCTGGATATTCCCGGACACCCAAAAATTTATGTAAGCACTAAGATATTTTATTTTAGTGTTTGGCTTGATAAAATTCCATTCGTCGCGTCGTTTGGATTGTTTTTCGCGTCCGTCCGTGTTTCGTCGTAATTAGCCGAACAACGTGACCGTACGACCAAACGAACCGACATCCGGCATATTTTTGAGCATGTTTCATGTTCTCTATGCTTAGGCATCATTGTAGAGCCTTAAAAATGATTTAACGGGCCTTGGATGTGTCGGAAATGGCAATTGGAGGTACAGGGGCTAAAACTGCCAACATTTGAAAGTTGCTGATTGCTGGCCAAGGCCTTGCGCACCTCAACACTGTGGTTGTTGCGGTGCGCAAGCAACTACCAGATGCAGCAACTCGTTTTCTGTTGCCTGTTCAGCCTTTCAAACGTCAAGACTTGCCTTTTAACACTTCCATGAGTAGCCTAAACTGATTTTTTAGCCTTAGGGACACTTGTTGAAGAGTTGTGGTCATTAGTAGACTTACATGTCAACATTTTGTGGATCAAAATTCACTATATAAGGCCTTCAATGTTGCAACATTTTTGCATTCATTCAATCTGCAATTGTGGGACTTTCTGGAGCTCAAGAGCAGACACCAAGCATCCCTAATCGTGATTAGGACTTTGGTAAGCACCCTTGACCTCCTTGATTAAGTTTTGCTTAGTATTTAGCTTAAAAGTCAAACCGTCGTAATTAACGGTTGACTTAACGATTAATCATTGTTGGTCCAGTGATTAGTCGAATTGAAAGTAGTTATAAGTTGGTAATTATGCGGGTAATAAACCCTTAAAAGGGTCCCCCCTGATTCCCACTCTAACTAGGTCAAATGTCGGGTCAAACTTGTGATTAAAAAGTCAACAGGATACTTAGTTTCTAATTTATGCATAATTAGCAATGTAGAACACGTACAACTTGTTTGATCATTTATATAACTTGATAATTAGTGAAAGAACATGTCTAAACATGTTCCACCCGACAATTTCCTGTTTAGACCCGGTTCGGAACCGAAAGTCGCAAAGCTTTGACTTTTGCTTTGACTTCAGTTCTGACCCGTTTTGGTATGATTTAGAAATACCTAAGAGCTTCATTTGGACCAGGTTACATGCTGGTATAACCCTCTGTGATTATACACCATGGTTCATTAGTTAACCGATTAATACGCATGATTCCGTTAATTGCTCATATGTTGACCATTATGCCCTTACTACCATAAAACGTGATTTTTGGAAATGTAAAAGTGTAGAAACCTTAGTCACTGATATATAAACTTGTACCCAAAGTTTGACATCAGTTTGAGGTGTAGTTTGAGAGTTATGCTCATTAGCGTAAATTGAAAGCTTTATGTTAATTAAACGACATAATTAGCGTATGGCCTATCTAAGCCTACTTTTTGATATCAAACTTATTACCCACTGATGTAATATATTATTTTGGGATTTTAGAAGATTTTTAATTAATTTTAGGCTAAGCATAACTCATAGTTGTAGGCTTAATCCGGTAATTGTCGGTTTTGCCCTTACGGGCCATAAAATGAGTTTTACATACCTAATCAACTCCAAACCTTTTGCTACTGATCCTAAATGATAAATAAGTTATTTTAAGCCTTCTGGAATGATAAAAATATCAGCTTTATGTATAAAACCCGAAATGGCTTCTAATCGCCTCTTTAAGCGTTTTTAACGCATAGTATGTACTAGAACTATTTTAAACATACAAGGGTTGATACCTACTGATATTTTGGGCAAATTATAATATTTTAACAGTAAGCAAAAGTTGTTTAACTCAGACTTCAGTTTTGAGCTTTTCGGCTTATGTGAAATTACCAAAATGCCCCTACGGTGCATAGTTGGTTATAATTGATAAATTTCACATATATACTTTATCCTACTGTTCAAACTTAGTAAAATAAGTATTTTTGCTGATTATATCAGACCTGTAACTCAGGTAAATAAACTCTTTTATAACCTTTTAAATGACCAAACTACCCCTACAGGGCCTAGTTTGTGTTTAAATACGTTCCGGGCATAATGAAAGACATCTTACTGATGTCACGCCATATTTGAGGCATAATTAACTTAGGAAACCTGTGTATGGCTCTCATGAATACCCGTCACGCTTATTACGCGTTTGGTTCGGTTTATGTAACGAGTTTACATAAATTAGCCGAAACGAGTCAAACCTTATCGGTTTTATCTCAAAATTCAGATTGTGTATGAAATACCCATATTAAACAAGTCTCCGAACTTGTTGGGTCTAAATCACATTCTAAAATGGTCTTCGCCCTATCGTGCGTTTGAACTGTATCTTTCGGTAAGACTAACCGGTCTAAGCGTAAGCTTAATTAAAGACCTGTTAGCATTCTAATTGGTTATTTATACCATCATTCCAGACTAGAGCCTTCCGGTAAATTATACCTACGCTTACTTAAGTGAATACGGCTGAGTTATTATAAACCTTGCTATATAAGACAGGAGCTAGCTCAGGTAAATACTCTTAACTTATTTTCTCTATTACGGGCTTGGGATACGGTAATATAAATACCGCATGGTCAGGTATGGGATTCAAAGACCAATAAGTCGGGAAATCCAAATAACCTGTTTTTAATTCGTATTGCTTGACTGAAACATTGGGGATTAATGCGACCGTGTCCTGGATATCCTTGACTCATTAAATGTAATGGCCACGACCTAAGCACGGGGTGTAGGCATACACCTGACAGATGCTATATGCTTATTAATTAATTATACCCAATAAGGGATTCCCAATAAGGGAATAGTGGTGTGTTGATTAATCATGAACCGGCATAGAACCGGGCCCCGTATGTAGAGCAAGTTATGTAAAACTGATAACATGAAATATAGTTTGTCCCAAGTTATAAAAGATTAATTTTGCCTCTGTGCATTTTAATCAAGTATAAAAGATTAATTTTGCCTTGTGCATTTTAATCGACGTCTCTACATATTTTGTGCCGAAGTGCATTCAAACCAATTTACAAACTCTTTTCAAATGAGTCGGTTGAGTGTATTTACCAGTGAAAACTGACGTATTTTCAAAAGTCTAAGTGACAGGCACAAGTACGTAAATAGGTTGGAAGCTGCTCAGGACGTTAATAAGGAACCTTGCAAGTTCTGGGCGTCTAAAGTCTGTTGAACAATATTTGTATTTTAAGATCCGCCCGTGGATCCTTTACTTTCAGTTGTAATACTGGATATTACTTTATATTCGGATTGTAATATATTTATCTTTTGCTTCCGCCGTGCATTTATATATTGTGTTGTTTGACTATGATGATATCAACTACGTCACGATACTCCCTACCGGGCCCACCGGTGACACGTGGAAAGTCGGGGTGTGACAACATGACATGAGCTTAAGACCTTTTGAAGTAGTTTCATCGTAAACACACAATAAATCACCATTCGCGAGCGAGAATCGAATCATCTTGTTCAAGCACATAACTTCAGCATGGTTTTCGCGAAGAAAGTCCATGCCTACTATGACATCGAAACTTCTGAGTTGCATCGGAATAAGATCGATTTGGAAAATGTGATTGTTGAGCTCAAGAGTACAATCACGGAGAACAAAATTAACAGCAACGGTTCTTCCGGTAGCAAACGTCGAGGAGAGTCAGGAGCGTTTACGACTAAGGAGCTTCTCGAATTCGAACGACACAAAGCAATTATCGGCTCCAGTATCAAATAAACACGAAGCATAAATACCATTCACAAGGAACGTACCATTAACCACGTTGTTGTCGGCTTGGGCTTGACGCACGTTGATATTGAAAGTTCGTGCGCGTGCTGCTTGTTGTTGCTGGTGTTGCTGCTGCTGCTGAGGCTCTTGTTTCACAACCCCGTTCGGGCACATGTTGGCGAAATGGTTAGGATCACCACATGTGAAGCAGGCTCTAGCGTTGACCGCGGGTACCGGAGGAGCTTGTTGACCCTAAGGGGCAGGAAGTAGAGCTTGATGAGCAGGAGCTTGTCGAACACGGCAATGGTAGTGAAATGGCCGTACATATTGCAATGAGCACAAGATCGACAAGCAATGGCAGTCGGGTGGTGGTAGGTACAAGTAGGGCAGAGCGGGTGTGGCCCAGTGTATGCACGTTTAGCAGGTGGTGCATTTGCCACAGGCGCCGCTATTTGACGTTGTTGGCTTGGTACAGCTTGAATCAGTGCAGCAGTGATCGCACAGTTCTTGTTGCTGGAGCTGTTCTTTCTCTTGTTCTTCCTCTTGTTGCTCGATGAGGTGGTGGTTTCAGCAGTTGGTGTGGCGGTGGTAGCTTGATGCAGGTGCTTTGAAGTTTTATCCCAGACACCAGCCTTGACTCGTTTATCATTGATTTCAGCGGCCAGTAGATAAGTCTCTTCGATCGTCGTAGTCTTAGCCGCTTGCACGAAATCGGCAACACAGTCGGGCAGGGCTCGGATATACTTCTTGATTGTGATCTCCGGAGTCTTGACATGATTGGGACAAATGATGTTGAGCTGCTTGAAACGAGCAGTGAGAGCAGTGTTGTCACCTTCCTTCTGCTATATGTGCCAAAATTCATCTTCTAGCTTTTGGCGTTCATGAGGAGGGCAGAATTCTTCCAGCATGACTTCCTTGAGCTCGTCCCACAACAGATCGTAGGCTGCATCGTTCCCTCTCTTGTTCCTCTCGGCCGTCCACCAGTCTAATGCACGGGACTGGAAAACGCCGGTAGCATTCAGAGTTCGGAGGTCATCGGGGCAACCACTCTGTCGTAGAGTGACCTCAATGGAATCAAACCATTGGAATAGTGCAGTAGGACCTCCCTCGCCAGTGAATTCTTTTGGCCCACACGACTTGAATTGCTTGATATTGAAGGCTTTGGCGGTAGCTTTAGGAGCTTCGGTTCTCGACTCCTCAGACGACTTGCTGGCGTTCTCATAAACATCACTCACAGCCTTTGCCACACTTTTAGCGATGATGGCAGCAAGACGTTTGTCTCTCTTTTCTTGACGAGAAAGTAAGGAATGACGGGATCCAGATGACATTGTCTGCAACAGACATCGTCACAGGACTCAACACATTGTATTCGAATCTCACCTCACACGCCTGCTACTTACTAAAGCTCAGGAACACAGTCATGTAATTACACATACATATAGCCACAGATTTGCATAAACACAGAAGCACATAATCACGTAAGGCACAGAATCACATAGGCACATAAGTACATAGGCATATAAGCACACAGGCACGTAAGCACATAACTCACCTAAGCACATATTTTGTGTGTATCCACCTTCTTATGATTATGCGTGTTCCTTTATCGTTTAATAGGTAGTCAGAATACAGAAACCTATCATTTAAAGTTCGCGATTTATTCAAATATAGCGTTCACGCTTTGATAAACCGAGTTGTCTAGTATAAGCGTAGCATAAAGTCGTCCACAATCTAGCGACTTGTTAACGTTTTGAGATAGAAAAGCAGAACGAGTCGTTTGTGTAGATCGAAGTGAAAGCAAAAATCGAGTAAATCTCCAAAATTTAAACACATAAACAGGTAAACACATATATAAGCACATAAAATCAACAAAACATCAGAGTCAGCAGTTGCGGGCTCAGAATCAAAACACATAAAATTCTAGATGTAGATTGTCTGCGGCTAGTAGACTTCGACTAACCAAAGTAATTCAACTATTCACAAGGATCCGTTGTACACGTTTGACTTCCAGGACTATGTCTTTGCCTCGATTCTTAGGCGTTGGCACACATCCCGTTAGTCATATTGTGACTTCAGGTCGTTGGAGTTCGTCGAAACTTTGATGAGAGCTTTGTAAAATGAGCGGGACTAGTAGTCAAGGTTAGGGTTTCACCCCTAGCTTAACAACTTGGTCCTCGTTTTAGTAAAATAGAGGAGATTATTCATCAAAATATGGATTTCACTCCTGGTTTGGCATAATTCTCCCCGTTTGTAGATAAAATGCGGGTTGATTAGGCAACTTTAGTCGAGAGTTTGCGGTTTTCACACCTAATCTCGGCTTAATTGTTCCTTCATAACTGAAAATTCGAGTGCAGTGATAGTGTAGCATAAACGAGAATAGCGAGTGATAGCAGTGAGCTCGTGCATAATCCCTAACGGATACGCACAAGTCGGTCTGTTGGTTCTTAACTATAGACTAGGTATCTAAGACATCGACCCGGACTAGGTCGTGTCTTGCCTAATTCCCTATAATTATGGCTCTGATACCAATCTGTCACACCCCAACCGATGGCGGAAACATCGGGGCATGGCACTGAGCGAAACAGATTGTTCAGAAGTTTCCATAACAATTATCATTACCATTCAATTGATAATAACATGTCCCATACCATGTCTCAAACAGTAAACAAATTATTACAGATAAATTCTAGGCAAATCATTCTGTTCCGACAACTCAGATTTATAAATAGCTAAATTGTTTATTGATTTCTAGGACTCCTTCCCTAGCCTCAATTTCATCACCCGCAAGCTAAGCATAGAAACAACCTAAGAACCTGTCACATACGTTAAAATAAAGTCAATACATATAATGTAAAGGTGAGCATACAAGTTTATAATAGCATATAGAGTTCGAATTCGTTTATGCATAACCCGCACGTACACATAGTGAAATGAAGCACGTTAGTTATCGACATAGATCCATCGATACCAATGACTACGAGTTGACTGCCCGGGGCAGTTCGCAATACATGTTTACCACTGTAACCCATGCAAGTAATTGTCCTTAACAACCCCTGTGTGAACGGGTGCTGAGTCCAAACTATAGTACTATCGTTGCTAAGGCAGGTAGACAACATTCCATGTGTAAACATAACAAACAAGCATTCATAAGCCACGTATAACATGCATTAATGGTTAGCGTTCAAATAGTATTGAGTAGTGTGTTTGATGTGATTTGAATAGTTGTAACGTATGTAACACCCAAAAGTGCATAAAGCAAAAAGGGATCAAGTATACTCACAGCGGTTGATGGATTGAAGGGAGCGCTTAGCGAGTAAAGTTAGCCTGAATGGATTGATAGCATAACGATAAGTGACACGTAAATTGATACAAAGTATGAGTGGGTCGGATAGCAGTTCGGTCGAATGGTAATCCGATCGGACGACAATCCGTGCGGATGACAATTCGTTCGGATGGTCATCCGGTCGGACGGTAGTCCAGTCGGATGACAATTCGAGTGGATTGTTTCTTCCTATGAGATGAATGTGCTTGTGTACGATGGCTTGTCTTTTGAAGTTTTCGTTGTAGCATTTGAAAACATTGAAGTATCTCTATCCTTCAAGTCGGTCGATCGGACGGTCAATCGTGCGGACAGCAATCCGTTCGGATTGTCATCCGGTCGGACTACGACGTTAGTGATGAGATTACTTAGTGAAAGACAATTCATAGCAGGAGAGTCACTCGGTCGGATGTCCATTCGACTGGGTGGCAACCCTGTTAATGAACATGTTGAAAATTGTTTAAGTCTTTAAAGTCTTAGAGTATCTCACGATCCGAAGAGTAATCCGGTCGGATGGTAGTCCGATCGGATGGCGATTCGTTCAATACTCAAACTTCAGATTTAACTAAGTGTAGAACCCAAGGTGTTATCCATTCGGACAGCAATCCGTTTGGGTGACCTATCCGTTCGGACAACAGTCCAGTCGGATAGCATTCCGTTCCGGTTGTTCCGTTCGTCTTACACTTGGTTGTTTTGATTGTTTGTCGTTTTATCGAGACATCTTGACAACGTGTTAACCAACAAAACCCTATCTTAACCCAAGTGACCAAACCGACCAGGAATCACCCTAGTTCAGCCAGTTAACCGGTTCAAGACGGTTGTTCTTGTTTAACCCGAAATCGGTGGTCTCGTGGGTAGAATCCAGATCTTGAGCTAGCACAACACTAATAATGAGTAGAAGACTAGGTCAGGGTCGGATCCTATCGGTTTTAAGTGTATTGAGTGTAAAAGAGTTGAAAGAAAGTTAGAAACCATCTTTCAATCCTTTCTCACCATGTTTAAGCTTAGATCTACGCGAGATCCTTGTGTATTTGTGTGGAAATCTATCAGATCTAAGTTGTTCTTGGTGGATTGAGGCCAAAACAAGAAGTTCTTTAAGAACTCAGGATGACATCATCCTAGAACACCTCAAATCGAGTGATTTCATGATTAAAAGTTAAGATTCAAAAGATAGAAAGGTGTAGGAGTGTGTGTAGATCAAGAAAGTACAAGAATTAGGACGAGATCTTACCGGGATTGAGAGAAATCGATGAAAAGGTAAGCTGAGCGTGCTGGTTGGACAGAGGTTTCCAAAAGTGGAAAGAATGAAAGTGACACGGGTATTTATAGGATTCCAAAAGAGGAAAGGGCTGTCCGGTCGGATGAAATCTCGGTCAAATGGCACCTGACACCCATGACCAAGTGGCTATCCGGCCGGATGGCACTTGGTTTGTGTGTTTGACGCGGCGATTTTTGCTGATTCGATTTCGATTGCGATCGATGCGATGCGATAGATTTTCCTATTCAAATTACTTTTAGTCCCAACTACTATATCTAGCACATAGTTTGATTTCGACTGGGTTCGATTGCGTTTCGAGTTCGATTGCGATTCGATTGAGTATCACAACACAACAAAATTTTAAACATGCACAAGTAACATATAAGACACACACACACACACACGTATAACATTAACCAAAATGCGTAGTTCGAGTTGCGATTCGATTCGATGTCGATTTGATTAGCATAGTTTGATTATCGTTTCGTTATCTTTATCGCATTGTTACTTCCTATAGTTCACAGTCGTAAGTCGATTAGATGGCGATTGGAATACGTCGATTGTTGTAATTATTAACACTTACTCCACATAATACAACTAACACATTAAAGACATTAACTACAAGTCAGGTTGCGCGAAATCGGTCGTTGACTTTGACCTTGACTTTGACTGTGACTTTTCAAAAACATGGGGTGTTACAACAACTCCCACTAAACCACCGCTCCACCACCGCCTTCCGCCTCTATTTGGGGCCACCGGCGACACGAGCCGCCACCAAACCAACAAACCACCAAACCACCGCCTTCTGCCTCTGTTTGGGGCCACCGACATCATGAGCCGCCACCACAGTTGGGTGGCCGGCGATTACCGTGGAGACGGAGGGGGGTGTTTTGTCTGGTGGTTGTCGTCGGAAAATAGGGTGATTGAAAGAGAGAGAAACAGGGGTGGGTTTCAGGCGTCGTCATCCTCATCTTCGTTTTAAACAGGTTTAAAAAGAAAGAGATGAATGAGAGATGGGTGTGGGGGTTGGATTTCAGGAGAGAGAAAGATGAATGATAGATGCTATTTTAAAAATGGATTGATAGTCTGCAACTTATAAATATAAAAGAATGAGAGAGGAGAGAGGAATGTTATGACATTTGGGGTAAATGACCGATATACCCTTATTGTTGGCCAAATCTAATTGGTGAAGACTGGTTCTCATGGTTCTTACAACTGGGGGTGGTTTTCATTTTAGCGGCTCCCTATATATATATATATATATATATATATGATTATGTTCAAGAGTGAACACTAGTGTAGTTTGCGAACTGAGCGAATTAATCCTGACTATACATGTGTGTAAATCAATGGCCAGGATTTGATGATGAAATACACTAGTGTATTTTACAATTTGATGATTAAATTATAGCCATCCACGTGTGTAAATCAATGGCCAAGATTTGTTCACTCAGTTCGCAAATACATAAGTGTTCACTCTAGAACCCCACCCTATATATATATATATATATATATATATAATATAATACATATACTTTTTTTTAAGTTATATTTTTACGGTCATTTTTTTCATATATTCTTGTGTTTTCTAGTATATATATATTTTTTGGTTTAATCATATATTTATCATATATATATATATATAATATAGAGTTAACTGCCATTTTCGTCCCTGTGGTTTGGTCACTTTGGCCATTTCAGTCCATTTTTCAAAAATGCGCCATTTTCGTCCCCCACGTTCTGGAAAGGTGCCATTTCAGTCCAAAAATCATAACCCAGTTAAGTCAGTTAGTAAATAAGGACTGATTGTGTAAATTTGTAACATAAAGGACCATTTAAGTAAATATTAAACACCACCACCACTAGCCCTGCCACCACCACCACTCCGCTGCCACCACCACCGCCACCACAGCCCTGCCACCACCACCACTCCGCTGCCACCACCACCACCGCCATCGCCACCACAGCCCTGCCACCACCACCACAGCCCTGCCACCACAGCCCTGCCACCACCACCACCACCACAGCCCTGCCACCACCGCCACCACAGCCCTGCCACCACCGCCACTCCGCTGCCACCACCACTCTCACAGATCGTAAATGGCAGTTAACTCTCTATAAAGCTACCATTTAGAAGTGGAAAATCTTTAATTAAATTATACATGAATGAATCCAAATAAATTTTTAGAGGTAGCATTAAAAGATGAGGTACCATTTATCTGTTAAAAGACCATTTCCAGTTGCCAGTTTACTTTATATATTCAGCTGGTGGATCCCTTATGTAATGGGATTTTGAGTGTAGATTGTAAATCATTTAACTTTGCAGGCAACTTGCAGACAAAGTTGCAGCTGCTGGATATTATGTAGTTGTTCCGGATTTCTTCTATGGCGACTCTTGGACTCCTGAAACTCAGTTAGATGACTGGACAAAAAAGCATGCACCTGTTAGTTATATATTCAGTCCACATCTTGTTATCAACTAAATTTTGTTAATCCATTTATATAGAAAGTCAAATACCATTTCTACTATTTATATTTTTTCTGTAGGAGCAAACAGTTGAATTTGCGACGGGTATTCCGGCGAGACTTGCAGACGATGAACAAAGGGTATTTTCGAAGGGGTAAAGGATTTTGAAGGGTGTGAGAGTTTCGTATGGGTTCAGGGACTCTAAATAACTGTTAGTGCACTATGTCTATTGACTTCGTCTTTGTATCATGTAATAGGTTTATCAGTGCATTAGGTTATTTAGCTTGAAAGTGATGATTTAGCTTGAAGGTGTCACATGTCATTTCAAGGGAAATCATGATTTAGCTTGAACAGTTTCAAGCTAAACCTCAACACTATATATAGGGTTCAAGCTAAATCAAGATTAAGCTTGAAACACATTTGCACATTTGAGATTTGGAGAGCTCTAGTTCTAGAGAGAGAAACTAGAGAGAGAAAGTCTCCAAGTGATTCAAGGTTCATTGTACGTTTCAGATATATCAATAGAATCACAATTATATTACATCTTGTGTGTTTCGGTCTCGATAGTTCACGGATTCCGCACGTAGAACTTTCGTCTCGCAATCGTTTCGGATTCAAACCGGTCCTAACAAGTGGTATCAGAGCAGGAGCTCGATTGCGTTGATCAAACAACAAGATTTGTACCAGATTACAACGATTTCAGATCTGAATCGCAATTCTTCTTCTTCATCTACTCTTTATTTCACGTTTTTGATGGATTTTCGACGAATTGAACGGGATTTCATGGTCCGAATCGGATGATTTTTTAGTATATCGTGCGAAAATAGTTGATTAACAACCCTACCAAGTTTCAGATCAAAACTCCAAGTCGTTTAGGAGTAATTTGAGTTTTTGTGATCGGATTTCATTACATTCAGCACTATTTCGCTTGAAAAAGGAAGATTTCGCTTGAATCTGATGTTTTGGTCTTTATTTCGCTTCAACAGAACATGTGATTTCGCTTCAAGACAGAACAAACTTGATTTCGCTTCAACAGAACATGTGATTTCGCTTCAAGACAGAACAAACTTGATTTCGCTTCAACAGAACATGTGATTTCGCTTCAAGTCAGAACAAATTTGATTTCGCTTCAAGTCAGAAAATTTGATTTCGCTTCAAACTGTTTAACACTTGATTTCGCTTGAAAGTTGTTGAACTGATTGATTTCGCTTGAAAGATGTTGACTAGCTGATTTCGCTTGAAAGCTGTTGACTAGCTGATTTCGCTTGAAAAGTGAAATTTCGTGTCGAGAACATTTCACGGATACCGAGTGTCAGTCTGTTACAATTTATTTGATATTGATTGTACTGATTGTGTTTATTTGTGTGATTCAGGTTTACATCATGGCTGAGGAATTCTTCAATACATTTTACAACGCGTTCGCAACTGAATCGTCTGAAGTAGCAAATGTTACACCAAAAACTATCACGAAGGCGCTCAATGAAAACATCAAGCATGATAACTTTTATGGAACTCATTCAAAGCCACCAGCTCTTGATAGCATTGAGGATTATACCTGGTGGAAAGAACGCTTTCTCAACTGGGCAAAGGCGTATGCTCATGAAAGTTGGTTTTGTTTGGAGTATGGGTATGAAAAACCAAAAGACGATAAAGGCGAAGATCTTGTATTCAAGAAGTTTACCAGAGAGGATAAAGCTTAATACGGAGCTGAACAGAGAATGATTGCGTTGATCCAGTCAGCAATCAGAAATGATATTTTTGCTTTACTAACTCATGATGGAACATCTAAGTCTGTCTGGGAAGCTTTACGACTTAAAGCTGAGGGGGGAAAACAGATTAGAAAAAACAAAATAGCTTTATTAAAGAAAGAATTTGATCTGTTTGATAACATAAAAGGAGAGTCGGTGAGGCAAATGATTGAAAGATTCTGTCATCTTAAAATCGAACTTGAACGTTTTCAAATAAACAAGACAAGAGAGGAATTGATAGATAAAGTGATTGAAGCGTTACCACGAGCTGATCAGTGGCAAACGTTTGTTTTTATTTTGAAAAATGATGCTGTGTATGATAATATTACTCTTGATGCTTTGTTTGAAAAGATTGAAAGTCATGATCTGGAGTTGCAGAAGCAAAACAAGATGACTGATTCTTCAGATCAACAGAATGTTGGCTTGTACTACAAAAGCAGTGTGCTTTCTGATAAAGGCGTTGGTTCACCAAAAACAGCATTTAGTGGTGAAAAGATGAAAGAACCACCAACAACGTCAACAAATCATCATTCTGGATATCATTCATCTTCAAAGACAAATTCTGATGATTCTGATGAAATTCTGTGCAACATTGCTCTTAAACTAAAGAATTCTCCTGCAATGAGCATCAATGCAGCGAAGCAGCAAATGAGTTTTCTTGCATCTGTTTTGGAGTCATATGAAGGTCTAGTAGCTGGCAAAATTGGAAACTCCGAATTGACCAAAGAAGACTACGACCAGATTGATCCGGAAGAGATGGAGCTCATTGACATCCGTTGGTGTTTAGCTAGTTGTATTCGAAGAGCTCAGAGGTATATGGAGATTACTGGAAAACAATCGCTTGGAGGTGCTTCAACAAAGCTTGGATTCGACAAATCTAAAGTGACTTGCTTCAAATGCAAGCAAAAGGGTCATTTCAAAAGAGAATGCAGAAATTCTGAAGTTGGTGAAGGAAGTGAACGTCCTTTCAATGATGATTATTATCGAAAGGCGATTTACCATCGAAGCAGAGAAGAACCAAAGTTGATTGAAGATAAGCAGAGAGAAAAATCAAGAGCTTATGCTGTAATTTACGAGGATGAAGGATATGATTGGAGTGAGGTTCTTCCAATAGATGACATTGTTGATGAAAAGTTCAAAGCTAAAGCCAAACAGGAAGAATTAAGTAAACATTATGCTCTTGTTGCTGAGATTCAAGATGAAAACAAAGACAAAGACATCGCTGAAGTCCATGAAGAAAAAGTTGAGATCAAAGAGAAAACTCGGGAAGAGATCTTGAGTGAGAAGACTTACAGAGAAAGAAACGTCGTTTTAAACAGAATGGATGATATGCAAGAGGAGTATGAGATGGCTGTTGGTAGCAAACGATGGGATAAAAAGAGAGAATGTTACTATAACAGAGAAGGAGAACCGGTTGTTCCCAGGAAAGACATAATCTTCGATGATGTTCTTCTTGCAGTCCCGTTGAGAGCTGAATACTATAGAAGAGTATTGAAAGATGACAAATATGCTAAGCAATATGAAAAGGATATCAGATATGCCATGTTATCGTGTCTGAGAAAAAGGGATGAAGAGAGAATGAAGAAGAATGTTGAAGAAATGGTGAACAATCTGAAGAAAGCTGCTGAAGAGGTTAAAACAGAAACTGTTGAAGTTGAAGCTGTAAAGGAAATCAAAAGTAAAGAAGTTGTTGTGAATGAAGAGGTTGAAAAAGCTGTTACTGAAGAACAGCAGATTGAGGAAGAGATGAAGAAAGAAGAAAAAGAAGAAAAAAATGAGAATTTGAAAGTTGGTGATGCTGGTGATGAAGTTAGTGTTGAAAAGAAGCAAGATGATGCTGATCTGAAGCAGACAGAAGTTGCTGAAAACACCGAAGTGCCAATCATTGAGGTAAATTCTGATTCTAAAAACTTGAAAATGATTGATCAGTGCAAGAAATGCATGGAACCGTGCAGAGCTTGTACTGAAAAAGATGAGCAATTTAGAACAAGAGATTTTGAGTTCACAAAAATTGAAAACATTTTCAAAGAAAAATGCAAAGAGATGTTAGAAAAAGAAAAGGTTTTTAAAGAAAATGATGAAAAACTTTCAGAAAAATGTAACAAATTAGAGAAAGAAAATGAAGTTTTGAAAGAAAATGTTTTGAAAATGACAAATGAATGTGAACAAAAGGAAATTGCTTGTCAAGAAATGAAGAAAGATTATGACTCAATGAAATTAGCATATGATATTATGAAAGAGTCATACGACAAAGTGAAAGATGAAATGAAATATGCTCAATCAAGAATGAATTATATGTCTGAAACAACCAAAGAACTTAAACGAATGTATTCTATAAAACAAGATGTTGTTAATTCCTATATTGAGGATGTTGCTAAGTTGAAGAGACAAATTGCTGATTTAGAACAAGATAACAACAAGTTAAAGAGTTACCATGTGTCGTCATATGTGCTTGAACGAATTTTCAATATAAAACCGGGTGATGGTGAGTCTGAGCAGAACAAGAAAGGTATTGGTTCAGAGTTTCATCAAGTTCCACCACCGGGAAAATTTGCATTTTATGATGAGGAAAAGGTCGAAAAAGCTTTCAACATGGTAGATCAATTGCCAGACAACATTGACATAACCTATTCCAAATCTGATGATTCTCATGATTCAGAGGTGGTAGGTAAAGTTGTTGAAAGTGTGTTGAAAGAAGAGTCGGTTGATACAGGTAAATCTGAATCATAGGATGAAGATGAAGGAAATATTTATGATGGTTATCTGAAAAATATAAAATCCGAGAAAAATTTGAATGATGATTCAAAAGGATTGGTTTATACCATGATTGGATCGGACAAATTATTCTTAGATGTTGTATTCCCGATTCAAAATGTGATTTCAGAAAAAGTCGACAAAGTTTTCAAAATGGTTGAGATTGAGAAGTCTGAGATTTCAAAGTTTGTCGGTAAGAGTCATAGAGGTTCGTATAACAAACCTGGTTTCAAAAAGAAGAACATGAAGGCTGGGTTGGGTTATAAGAAGAAACAACATCGAAACAAAAATGAAATGTCAAATTTTCAGACAAAAATGAGTTTTGTTCAAGGAGGCAGTTTAGAAAAAGAAAAAGAACTCAAAATGAGACAATCTAATGATGAGTTCTTTGCTAAAAAGAAAAAGCAACAACCACAAGTCAAAGATGTGTCCATGAGAACATGTTTCAAATGTGATAAAAAAGGACATCTTGCACGCAAGTGTCCTAATCTAAAACTTGTGGATGTTGACAAAAAGAAGTTTGATGCTGAGAAACAAAAATCTGAGAATGTGAGACAAAGGTCAACCAAATTTGATTCGAAACAAACTTGGAGGTTCAATACAAACAAGTTTGCTTCAAATCAAAATTGGAAATCAAACCAGAACAGGTTCGATTCAAGACAGACCTGGAATTCTCACACACCCAGATTTAGAACAACACAAAGTTGGAAAACAACAGTTGATATGACAAAACCTCAAGAGTTTTGGAAACCAAAAGTCGTTGTTCAAAATCAAAATGTTCAAAAAGTTTCACATTTTTACAAACGAGGAACACCAAAAGGTCAAACATGGAGTGTTAAGAAACATGTTGATTTGGTAAAAGATGAGAAAGTTGAAGTTAAAATTGAGAAAGTTTTTGTGAAAAATGACAAAGAATTTCCAGCATTGAATGAAAATTTTTGTGTTGAAATGCCTAAGGTTCAACAGACCTGGGCTAAATTGTTCAAGTAATTCAGTTAGCTGAATGTGCAGGTGCTCAACAATTCTGAAGATTGTGAGAATGGAGGTTGGAGCAGCCTGGCACAACAAGGAGAGGAGGCTGCTGGATCCTGTGTTGGTTGAAACAGGAAGTTTATATGTTTTTCTGTAAATAAATAAACAATATTTCAAAAACCCTAAAAATTGAAAAATTTGAAAAACCAAAAATATGTTTTTTTAATTTTTGTCAAATATTCAAAAATTACAAAAATATGTGTTGATTGAATATGCCGAAACCCTCACGGCTGAACAAACATGATTACTTTCATCAGATTGAAAAACGGTTTTCAAACTGTTAAGATCAATGGGTTGTATATCATGGGGGTATGTTATTTTTTCTGCAAAACAGAGCATGAGATGCAGAAAATGGATGGCGAGACAAAGCTATCAGTATTGGTTGTCAAATTTTTTTAAAAAAATGGTTTTGCATTTTAGGGGGAGAAATATATTGTTAGAAAATACAAAAACATTTGAAAATTTGAAAAAGTCAAAAACATGATAAAATTAAAAAATTGAGTTTTTGCGTAAAAAGAGGAAATGATAGTACATCAGTAGACGGTTACAGTACGCTAAAGAAATGGAAAGTTTAAATGTGTTAAACGATCTCACCGTGGATGTGTCGGTAGGTTTTTATACATTTAGTAAATTTTTTCGGGATATAAACCTAAATTCAAACTTGCTTATTTTGTGGGGAACACTACTTGGATATATAGGTAACCCCTGAAATCTCGTTTGAAAGGTCTCTTAATCTGATATACTAGGTCTTTATACTCTATGATATCTGGGGTATTATTCCGGGACTTCTGCTGAACGGTAGTTCTGACCTAGTCCTTGGCTAATACTTGCTTAAATGCTTGAAACACAGCATTACACCCTCAGCATGCTGAAACAATAAAATTGATATATGCTGCTGTTGTAAGCAAAAAGATCCTCTAAAGGGGACATACCTTAAAGTCGAAGCTGATATCTCTCTGCGTATACGGAAGTATCGATCTGAGATCCCTTGGCCCTCGCATACCTAATTTATATACAGATATCATTGTAGTATACTCACCTGTAAGACTGATTATTGGGATTCTGGATACGGGAGTATATTCAAGAGGTGGGACACATGAATAGGTTTAAGTTCTTAATATACCTAATTCGTATCCTGAATCAGTTGAACTTTGTGTGAAAATTTAAGTGGATCAGTATATCGACAATCTAAGTGAATTGTTTAATACTTAAAGTGTTAAAAAGCTCAACGGTACTTGTGACTTGTCAAAAACTGATATGATCCTCTGATGCATACTCAAACAAAAATATTGTCTGTAAATATGTTTGTACATATTTCTTTATTGCTTTATATTTTCAGAAAAATACAAAAAGATTTTGATTTCTGCTTTATTTTCGACAACTAATGTCTGAGTGTTGAGTTTCAAAATCTAAGTATGCTGATTGTGTTTCTGAAAATAAAACAAGTTCATTAAATTGTAACTTGATTTAAAATCAAAAATTTCAAAAACAGTTTGTGATATCTCCAAGGTCATTAACTTGGACTTGGATGATAAACTGTGAGGGAGTTGGATTCTTTAATACTGCTAAATCTATACAGTTTGTTGATAGGGGGAGTGGATTAGAGAATTTGATTGGAATTGCCAGGTTATGATTCCTGGATAGTCTAAAATGTTGTTACTTATGAATGTATGAGTGATTGCAGGAAAAAGTCCAGATTACGATCCCGAAAGCAAAGTCTAAGGGGGAGTCTGAAGACAAGTTTGAAACATAGAAAAGCTTGTAGATGGAAAGCTAGGTGTCGATCCCAAAGCTCGGAAGCTTGATGAAAGGGGGAGCCTGAAGCTGATAGAAGAAGAGAGTGATGGATGCGTACAATGTTACAACTTGAAAGAAAATGCAGAATGATCAAGACTGAAGAAGGTGTCATAACAGAGATTAGTCACTGAAGACTGCGTCAATATCCAAGGGGGAGTCTGTTAGTGCACTATGTCTATTGACTTCGTCTTTGTATCATGTAATAGGTTTATCAGTGCATTAGGTTATTTAGCTTGAAAGTGATGATTTAGCTTGAAGGTGTCACATGTCATTTCAAGGGAAATCATGATTTAGCTTGAACAGTTTCAAGCTAAACCTCAACACTATATATAGGGTTCAAGCTAAATCAAGATTAAGCTTGAAACACATTTGCACATTTGAGATTTGGAGAGCTCTAGTTCTAGAGAGAGAAACTAGAGAGAGAAAGTCTCCAAGTGATTCAAGGTTCATTGTACGTTTCAGATATATCAATAGAATCACAATTATATTACATCTTGTGTGTTTCGGTCTCGATAGTTCACGGATTCCGCACGTAGAACTTTCGTCTCGCAATCGTTTCGGATTCAAACCGGTCCTAACAATAACACAACAATTTGACACTTAATCGACAAACTTCTGTGGATTAATTCCACTTTGAATTTTTTATAAAAACTCCGATTTCACGTGGTGTCGGGCATGCTTATTGAACAATTACAAAGCGTGGGGAGTTGTTTACGATCTGTGAGAGTGGTGGTGGCAGCGGAGTGGTGGTGGTGGCAGGGCTGTGGTGGCGGTGGCGGTGGTGGCAGCGGAGTGGTGGTGGTGGCAGGGCTGTGGTGGCGGTGGTGGTGGCAGCGGAGTGGTGGTGGTGGCAGGGCTAGTGGTGGTGGTGTTTAATATTTACTTAAATGGTCCTTTATGTTACAAATTTACACAATCAGTCCTTATTTACTAACTGACTTAACTGGGTTATGATTTTTGGACTGAAATGGCACCTTTCCAGAACGTGGGGGACGAAAATGGCGCATTTTTGAAAAATGGACTGAAATGGCCAAAGTGACCAAACCACAGGGACGAAAATGACAGTTAACTCTATAATATAATACATATACTTTTTTTAAGTTATATTTTTACGGTCATTTTTTTCATATATTCTTGTGTTTTCTAGTATATATATATTTTTTGGTTTAATCATATATTTATCTTCTCTTTATACGTGTGTACTAATTCAATCATATATTTATCTTCTCTTTTTAAATTTGAGTTATTGACTTTATATTATAGGGGCCTGTTTTCTTTTATTCGTACATGGCCAAAAATTTTCACGGATTTTCAGAGACAACCCTGGCATGTGGGTATTTTTACTCTATGAATATGGGGTTGAGCCGTAGCCCGTGCTACGTCTATTAACACAGTAAGTCAGTAACACATTACCTCCGCCACTTGTACAGATCTTTAACAGACTCTGTGGACACGAACGCCGCGAACAACACCATCATGCTCATCAAATCAATCAACTGGAGTGCCTTTCTATAATCTTATTACTTTTCGTCTCAAATTTTTCTACATCTTTGTTCAGTTTCAGTAATCAATCAATGGCGCAACACACAGGAATCAATTAATTAATCAGTTTCATTTAATTCTGCATACTGGAAGTGGAAACAAACTATAAGGTTGGGTCTTGAAGGTGCATGAATCATGATGATTACCTTAGATACGAATTCACTCAATTAGTGCCATAACTTTGAAAAATGTTTGGCCCATTGAAAGGAAATTAAGAATTTAAGATACGTTACATATTATATTTTTTGGACTTGCTACACCTAATTTCTTAATTGTTAAGATTTTTTTTTTTGGAGAAATTCGTGGAAATCTTCAAATATTTGAAATCTTTAGACGCTTTATTAATTTAAGCAATCGGTCCTAAGGATTCAAGTGCTCTTCAACATGTTCTTTAACAGGCTTGAAACTTTTCCGTTTCTCCATCCTTTTTAAGATCGTTTAATTTTAAATTGTTTGTTTTTTAAAATCGTTCTTTTAAAGTCTTTCGTTTTTTTAACAATTCATTTTTACCGTTCTTTTTAAAATCGTTTGTTTATTATACTTTTTTTAAACAATTCTTCTTTTTAAATCGTGTATTAAAAAAAAACGTTCTTAAAGTCATTCGCTTTTTTTAACAATTTATTTTTTACTTTTCTTTTTAATATCGTTTGTTTATTAAACTTTTTTTAAATGGTTTGTTTTTTAAATCGTGTATTTTAAAAACCATGCTTTTTAAAATAGTTGGTTTTAAACTTTGTATTTTATAATTTACTTATAGTTGTTAGCAAATATAAACTTCAAAGATGAATGATTTTAAGAATTAGGGGAATTTAAAAATAAACAATTTTAAACAAGCGAACGATTTTTCGAAGATTTAATAAAGGATATTTTCAAAAAAACAAAAGTATTAAAAATTATGTTAAAAATATAAGGTTTTAAAAAGCGAACGATTTTAATAAACAAAAAATAAAAAAAAATGAACGAATTTCAAACAAACAAACAATCCAAAAAATGGAATATTTTAAAAATAGATAAACGATTCGAATAACACTTTAAAAATAAAATGAACGCTTTACTAAAATGAACGCTTTAAAAATAAACGATTTTAAAAATGAACGACTTTAAAAATTAATTGTTTAAAAAAAGTTTATAGAACATATGATTTAAAAAGAAATGAACTGTTCAATTATTTTTTTAAAGAAAGACGACATTAAAAAGAACGATTTTAAATGCAAATGGTTGAAAAAAACAATAATAGACGATTTTAAAAGGTTAAAACATAAATGTTTTTAAAAATGACATTTATAAAAAAATAAATTGTTAAAGAAAATATGTACTTGTTTATATATTTAAAACATATCTTGTTAAATAATAATCATGAATTAGCAAAATGTAGGTCCGTTTTTCTCGGAGGATCTTACGAAGCCTAGTCCCTGTTTATCACAAACACAGTCACGAGTGCGGAATCCACGTGACGGTGCAAACCGAACAAAGTAAAGCAAGTAGCACAACAGATAACCAAAGATTCACTTTAGATTAAAAGGACGAGAACAACATCAAACATATACACACAATGCTTGAAGATAAACTCTCAGTTTCTCTATGCTCTCATACCTAAACTGTTAAACATAACAAGTTATATATACTGTCCACTGACGAACCTTGATGCGACGAAGATTATGTGTGACGAAGATGGAATCTTCGTCACACACTCATCACGACGATGGATAAGGTTCGCTAGGAAATGGTTCATGAGGAAGAGTGGGTTTTCGTCAAGCATGATTTATGATGAAGATTGGGTCTTCGTCAAGAATCAATCAAGACAGAATATCACTAAGTGTTTGACAGTCTAGGTATGATAACAATATAAAGACACAACATAAATGCACATTTGCATTATGTTAAACATACAATATGGAGACAAAACGTCATACCAAGTAAGATAGGAGGATATCCAACTAGGTAGACTTGACGGAACTTACAGACTTGATTACAAAAGACCGTATAACATATAACGTAAACAAGACAAAGTTACAGACACATAAATGCACCAACAAACTCCCCCTTGTCTGTTGCTTGGTCTTCGATCTTTAAGTCTTCAGTGCTTTGCCGACCAAGAGCTGCCGGCGTGTATCCCTCGATAAAAACAGAAACAAGCGACGCGTGGAAATAATAACGCTTGATGCGCGTCCTTGTCTTCATAGAATATGTCATGACGAAACAACTTGTTGATATCAGAAGCAGACATGTTGATTATCCACATTGGATCGAGCATGCGGAAATTTTCTTGATCATTTTTTAACACAATAACGGCCTCGTGCGTATTGGAGTCATAACACCACAACGCCATATTTTCCAGGAAGTTCTGCTTCATCGGCATCAGAGGGATCTTGTCCGTAACCTTCACCGACTGATAAACGAGCTTGTACCTCACCGTGTTGGTTGACGGATCCAAAGTATACTTTATCTGCTGATACATCGGAAACTGTGGCTTGTATAACTCGTCTTTCCACCCTATCCTCCGATTTATCTTCAACTTGCGAGCAAACAACGTTGCTCCTTCATATTTTGAATGATTAATCAGCTCCAGCTTTGACAATGCTGCAGCATCATAGAACGGTAGAGATAGAATACTAAAAAACGATCTGAAATACTGGATTCCATGTTCACGTTTTACCGCCATGCAATGGATTTCCTTCACAAACATCCAGCTGAGTATTTTTCCAAGAGGTTTTACTTTATCGAACTTCAAATAATCGACCTGAGCTTCAGAAGGTGTAGGCTTTGCAACCTTGGAAAGGAACTGTTTTCTCCATTCTTTGAATGAGTCGGTCGTACCATCTGTTGAATCACGATTCTTTAGTTTTTCGTCGATATCTTCCAGATTATCTTTCAACCAGTCTTCATCAAACAGATTGAACTCTGTTCCATCTTCACGTACATAAGTCGACTTCCTCGTTTCGCCTTCAAAAATGATTTCATCAAGATTTTCTATGTCTACAGTTTCAGGTTCACTTGGAATATTATCAATAGTAGCATCATCGATTGCTTTCATTTCATTCAACGCTAGTAACTGCTCATTCAAGAGTTCAGCAACAAACTCTCCTTCTTCCAGAACTTCTCCAGTTACAGGATGTACAACCTGTAAAGCAAGGTCAGTAGAGCTAAGAACAGAGGATGTACCAGCCAAGGAGCTTTCAAAATAAGAACTGCTCTCTAGCTGTTGTATTTCTTCTACAGCTTTACCGGAGGTTACTTGTGTAGATTCAATCTGTGGAGGCTCGAAAGCAACAATCTTAGTAGATGCAGTGGCTAGTGGTTGTTCAGAGGTTGCAGAAGGGTCTGGGTTACCCGGATCTTCATAATCATGATCACGTTTCCTCAAGGCTTCCTGTTGTTTGCATCGGTCAGCCCACATAATGTTAACACGCTTTCTGACATTCTCGAAACCATCCTGGATTTTCTTGACAAACAAGTCGGTTTCGGGCTTTTTGGCAGAAAACTTCAAGTTTCAACTTCGTCTAATCAAAACGAACTTTACAACTTACACTAAATCAGAATTGAAATGAGGTAAACTAACGAGAGACAATAACAAAACAGTAAGAGACTGTACAATATCAAACAGTTTGCAAGTTTCAAGGTAAGAGAATCATTACCAGCTTACGGTCTTTGTCAAAACGGTTTATGATTTCTGTTTAAAGCTTTAGATAAGTATCCTACCACAATTATCGGTATTGTTATCCACATAAGCTCAACTTATCAGATGTAATCATAATTAGGAGATATGGTTTACGGTATGAATTATACTTACTTGTCGGTGTTCATCCACTCACGACACATTCCCGTATCAAGGTATGCACGAGAGTTCATCTTACCGGTGAGTATACCGCTTATCATCCGTTTGACCGTATAAAAGAATGTGATATACTCACTTATTTTGAATGAAAACAAGCCCTCTGTGATAGAATCACTTATTTATGAGGAACTTGATTTTCATATGCATGAGGGCATAGGAGCAAGTCCGTGAACAGGTTAGTACCAACGTACAGACAAAGACACGAACTTGACTCCCGCAAGAAAGCTGTGATATATTATCACTTATTTTGTTTGGACATGTGATTGTTGATCACTTATTGAGGTCGTATGCAATATGTAAATGTATGTATAGCATCATGGAAGATCTAAACTTCGTCTCCGTTATTTTTCGGTTTGATACAACCATGATAACCAGATGATAAGACAGCATAAAGACCGTATATCTCAGAACCTCGGCAATCACTCAAATGAAATTTCGGTACCAAGACCATATGCCAATGAATGGTTCCCACCTGATCTTCAGTCGATTAAGGTTTATATCGCCCTGCACACTTTAAAATGATTGTGAGCCTACCGATACATTGTTAATAGAGCTACTTATCATTTTTTTAAGTTCAAAGAGGTTTCGACAGACCACTGATGTACTATCATTTTCTCTTTTTCTTGCCAGGAAACTCATTTTTGTATTTCTATTCTTTTTGTCGTTTTGCAACGTTTTTGAATTTTTTTTCGGATTTTGGATTTACTCCCCTTAAAATTCAAAAAGTAAATTTAAACTTTTAAAAAACATCTTTTTGGATTTTCTTAAGAAAAATATTCACAAAAACGATTTCCCGATGTCGGTTAACTCATGTTTTACCTCACTGCCATTTACCAAAATTAATTTAATCAGAAATGATTTATCGAATTTTGGAAAAATGAGTTGGCACGTTGGTAATCGGTGCGGAACATAACAATGTTGACGAGTTTCATATAGAAACGATCACGTGTGAGGTGATATTTGAGATCAACATGTTTGGTCAAAGAGTGCTGTACGAGATGATAATAATTCATAAAGCAGCTTAAATATCGACAAGTATAGGAAAGATTAAAAATTCAAAACTGTATCCTGCAATTGCTTCGTGTATTGCCGGAATTTGAGTGCTCTCCCAAACTGGATATCCACCCGGTGTGGACTTCAAAGTCGATTTTGTAGCTACTTTAATTAATCGAGAAATCTCTTCACAGCAACAAGATCATAAACATCTGGGCTCGGCTGGTCTTCCACATTGCACCAGCGAAGGTCTTTGTCTTTCTCTTTGAGAAATAGTGTGTAGTTGTTCAATCCACGTCAAGGCATCCGCACACCCGGTTGGTTTGTTCAACAAACACATTTTCTTCAATCACACCATGGAGAAATGTACACTGCATGTTCATCTTGTGGACTTTGAACTTCAGACGTGCTGCAGGTGCGTACATATTGATTGAATCTATCCCGGGGACCCGATCAAAGCCTTTAACAATCAAACTTTGGTATGATTTTCATTTTGTCGAAGCTTTCAATTTCTTTCATCATCGTTCTTTCATCAGACATTTTTGTCTTCTTTTCTTTTCTTCTCTCCATCAAAGGCAACAACTCCTAGATATAGTGATGTTTTGGAGCCTTAAGTCGTTGATGCTGCAGATGCTTCATCAAAGGTTGGCAGATTAAAAGAGTCGAATAGCCCATCATAATCGAACATCCAAGGATCACCCGAAGCTCTTACAGAGTTAGTATACCTTTGAACCTTTACTTCACCCCATAACTCAATCTTTTTGGTTGTCAAATTCCACACACGAAAATTCGGAGTAGCATATCCAAGGAAGAATCCCTCGATAGCCTTGGCGCCAAACTTTCCTTGCGGTTCAATCATAGTGCATGGACCGCCAAAAGGTTCTAAGTAAGAAATGTCTAGTTTCCTTTTATGTAACAGTTCGAAACAAGTCTTGTCATGCCTTTTAACTGTCTGAACTCTGTTTAGAGTATAGCAAGCAGTAGCCACAGCTTCCCCCCAGAACTGAACAGGAAGCTCCGACTCTACCAACATCGTTCTTGCAGTTTCTATTATCGTCTGATTTTTCCTCTCCACGACACCTTTTTGTTGTGGAGTGTAGCGAGAACTGTACTCATGAAGAATGCCCTTTGAAGTACAGAACTCATCCATTATGCGGTTTTTGAACTCAATGTCATTGTCGCTTCGGATCCTCTTCACTTTCAACGTGTACAAATTTTCTAGCAAAGTAAGAAGATTCATGAGGATTTCAGGAGTTTCACTCTTGTGCGCCATAAACGATACCCAAGAAAATCTGGAATAGTCATCAGTAACTACCAGACAATAAGCATCCCCAAAGTTTGTATTTTGTTTCATAGGTCCAAAGAGGTCCATATGAAGACGCTCAAGAGGCATGCTGACAGTGTTGACTTTCTTAATTGGGTGAGACTTCTTTGCTTGTTTTCCCTTCTGGCACGAAACACAGACATCTTGTAGATGAAAATTCTTCACAGGCACACCATTCACAAGATTGTTTTTCACCAAATGGTTCATTTTTCTCAAGTGAATGTGCCCCATATGTCCGTGCCAAGATATTGACTCCTTTTCTGTGGCTTTTAAGACAAAACAAGTGACTTGTGCATATGTCGTAATGGCTTGGCTCATGTCAAGAATATAAAGATCATTAATCCTTGGAGCCGATAAAAGAATCCATTCTTTTGGAATTTTAAACCCAGGCTTCAGCACATAGCAACCGGTATCATCAAAATGCACGGTGAACTTTTTATCATAGATTTGCGACATGCTCAGAAGATTATGATCAATTTGTCGCACGTAATTGATCCTATCGAAACTCACTACACCATTGGATATCATTCCCTCTCCAGTGATGTATCCGCCCTTGTCTCCAGCAAACGCGACATAACCTCCTCTAATGTTTTTCACATCATATAGAAGTCGTAAGTCGCCAGTCATGTGCCAAGATGCTCCACTATCAACAATCCAATGACTATTAATAGTTCCTCCTGGAACACCCTACACAATGCATTTAAGGATCAGTTAGAGTTGGGGACCCAAGCCTTAGTGGTCTTGGGTCTTCCCTGAGAATCAAGAAATGTAATTTCAATTTCTTGATGGTTATGAAATTGCAAACCTTCCCCTGAAACCTCACCTGTCTTAGGTTTCCAAGTTTTCCGTTTACCAGATTGTGTAATATTAACAGTTTTTGAACTTGGTTCCCGTTTAACAGATTTTACATCTGGTTTCAAAGCCCTTTCGATCACCTTTACATTTTGGCGTCGTTGTTTCGTTTCATGTTCTTTAATAGTTTGTTTATCTTGTTTTGGGGAAACTGAACAACGTTGAGGGTGACTTTTTTAGGAGGGGCTCTCTCAACAAATTTTGCTTTGGGCGAGTTTGTACAATTTTTGATGATATGTCCAAACTCCCCATATTTGAAACAGGAGTAAAACTTCTTTCGGCAGATCGTTTTTGTAAATATTTTATTTAAACTCAAAAATACAAAAAGATTTTCAGTTTATTTATCTTTTCACATTTTAGTGGGAGAAATTTCAAGAAAATACAAAAACATGTGAAAAAATAAAAAATCCAAAAATATGTCGTTTACTTTCTGTCTTTAAGTTTAAAAAAATTGAAAAAGTTCAAAAACATTAGAAAATCAAAAATGAGTTTCTTGGATAAAAGAAGGGAAAGTGATGATATACACTAGTGTGGTCTGTCAATATGGTCAAAAAGAAAAACTGAAATATGATAAGTAGCTCTACTAACGATGTATCGGTAGGCTCACAATCAGACTAAAATGTGTAGGATGATATAAACCTAACAGACTTCAAGTCAGGTGGGAACCATTCATTGGCATATGGTCTTGGTACCGAAATTTCGTTTGAGAGATTGCCGAGGTTCTGAGATATACGGTCTTTATGCTGTCTTATCATCTGGTTATCATGGTTATATCAAACCGAAAAATAACGGAGACGAAGTCTAGATCTTCCATGATACTATACATACGTGTACATATTGCATACGACCTCAATAAGTGATCAACAATCACATGTCCAAACAAAATAAGTGATAATATATCACAGCTTTCATGCGGGAGTCAAGTTCGTCTCTTTGTCTGTACGTTGGTACTAACCTGTTCATGGACTTGCTCCTGTGCCCTCATGCATCTGAAAATCAAGTTCCTCATCAATAAGTGATTTTATCACATAGGGCTTGTTTTCAATAAAAAATAAGTGAGTTTCTCACATTTTCATATACGGTCAAACAGATGATAAATGGTATACTCACCAGTAAGATGAATCCTCGTGCATACCTTGATACGAGAATGTGTCGTGTGTGGATGAACACCAGTCGGTAAGTATAAATCATACCTTAATGTATCCCCTCGCCATGATTACATTTGATAAGTTAAGCTTATGTGGATAACAACACCGATAATCGTTATAGGATGTTTATCTAATTGTTAACAAAATGAACAACAAGAGTGTTTTGGCGTGACCGTACACTAATATGATTCTCTTACCCTCGAAACTCGCAAAAAGATTCTTTGTAAATATTTAATTACATTTCTTAGTTTCTGCATCGCTGTATATATTTAATTATTGCTTTCCATCTTTACTTTTGAAATATTCAAAATTCCAAAAAGATTTTAGGTGTGTTTTAATCTAAATTTTAGAAAAGCCAAAAAGATTTTGCTTTTATCTTATTTTTGATTGACTGATGTTGGAACTCGAGTCTATCCTACCCAAAATCCTGATTGTAAGCCGGAAAACAGTTTCACCTTCATATAGGTCGAAGTTGACAAATTTTGAAAGTTAAAGGGTTAAAATTTGTAACAACCCGCACTTTTGTGCGTTGTTACTATTCGATTTACTCGTTACGCCTAGCACCAGAGATTCGGATCATAATGTAACTATATCGCATACATCACTATTCGAAGGATAATCGTATATTTTCGCAATATATTATGGCTACATCACATCACAACCACTAACACTCACGATGACATTGAGTGAGGACCTATTCTACCCTCCTCGGTGGCCGTGATGTGTCGAAACGAAAACAATTAACGCTAACAAAGACTCTCGGGTGGGTGCTACAGCTCCAGTCGTCGTGACGATGATGACAATACGAGTGAACGGTACCCCGTCAGTCGTTGTGGCACAACACACCATGACAATACGAGTGAACATTTTTATACTTTCAAACTGTTGTCGGTCGATGTTTTATTGAGAGTTGGTCTCATGTTTGCCATTTGTTTAAAATTGACTATATTCCAAGCGGTTGTTCTCATTACGTGTTTAGCTCTGTTGCGTGTGCAGATGTTGCATTCGAACTAGCTAAAAGCGACGAGAATGTGTCAGATGGCAAGCAGTAAAGTGAAGACACGGCATGGATGCACTCAAAGGATCAAGATGATCAAGTTGTAGCCGACCACTCATCAACACCGAAAGGATCTGAAGTATTGAAGATCAAAAGATTCGCGAGCATCATTCAAGGGTGAGTTTGTTGATACACTCCCTGATTGTTACACGTGAAGACCTTTTAAAGATCCGACAATGTGAAGAACGAACCATCACGAGCAGCGTCCAAGGGGGAGTTTGTTGGTACACTTTATGTGGACGCGACTCGGTTAGGTTCGACTCAAGACCGACGTCGCGACATTCCTCCGTCGTGCGCCCCAGAGATCGACACGCGAAGCACGAATAGCCGCGAACTGTTTCCCGCTGACACATCACCATGATGATGTCATGTCTTTAGCCATGCATGCAATTTTGAAGTGTTAAAGAAACAGCCATGCACAAGGATGAACATGAATTTGCTTATAATGAACGTGAACTGTTATTTATTGGGCTGAAAGTGTTTAGTGGACATCTATATGTCTTGGACCAATCATACTGTTACCACGAAGAACCCATGCATACTACACATGACGAAGACCCATGTGCATGTATTGACGAAGAACCCATGTATTATGTACGACGAAGAACATGTTTCATCAAGGGGTTAATTACTGATAATGAGTTCGACGAAGAACCTTCTTCGTCGGTAATGGTTCTTCGTCGGACCATGCTGTGCATATATATATTCAGCAAACAGAAGACAAAGGTGTGAGTCTGAATAGACTAGAGAGAAAACAGAGTGTATATCAGAGAGTTTTATTGTACTTCTTATCATATTATCTTGTATCGAAACTCGTTGATATTCAATATACAATCGTTAAACATTGAATCTTTGTGTTGTGTTTATCTCTCGCTCGGTTTGTATCGTAACATGGATTCCGCACTCGTTACGGTATCCGAAACAAGATCTCGTAGTTGTCCGACGATCAGAAAAATGGACCTACACAAAATAAAAAAAATTGAGTAATTACACAAATAAAAATATTAAATGAACTTTATAACTTAAATAAACAACCCCTAAGGTGTAAATGGATTATAATGCCCTTACACTTAACTGGAAAAAAAGTAATAGAGTTAGTGTTAGGTGTTAAATCCATTATAAAATGCAATCCATGGTCTGATATGTCAAAAGATTCCTTTTAGAATTGAATGAATTAAACTGATTAAAGCACATTGGCCAAAATAGTAATTTACTCAACAAAACAACCAATTTAGGGCTCAACAAACACAAAATTCTAACAATTAACCAATTTGGGCTCTCAATATTCAACAAAACACACAAATTAGGGCTCAACAAAACACCCAACTCTAACAATTAACAAATAGCAATCAATCAATTAGGGCACGGTATTCAATAAAACACTTAATTCTAACAATTTTCAATTATAAATTAGGGTCAAATTTTACGAATCAAGGAAGTTGAACAAAATAACATACCGTGAGTGGATGTGGTGTTTGACAGAGTAAGTGGTGGTGGCTGGTGGTCGTGCGTCAGTGGTGGTTGCTGTCGGTGAGCTGGGGCTGGGTTGGGATCGTGATGTGTGGTGGTTGGTGATTGTTTTGGGTCGCTGATGTGCTTGTTTCTTTTTTTTTTTTCTTTTTTATGATGTTAATTGTTATTATTATAATTTTAGGTTAATGGATCATTGATCAATTATTTGTATTTAGGTCTAATAAGTTATGAGGTTTTAATTTTTTAGATTGAGATTAATTAGTTTTGAGATTTTATTCTTTTATATATAGGGCCCAATAAGATTTTCGGTTTCTTATTATTAAATATATACATACATATAAATTTAGAGCCCCTGGAAAAATGGGCCTTGGCCGGGGTGTGCTACTTGCCTACCCCTGGGAGCCAGCCCTTAATATCAAAATCTATAACATCGACTGATAGACTAATTGAGGATGGATGTATGTACATATCGGACACACACTATTTTGTTCTAGAACGAAAGTAAGTTCACATATTCGTGCAGTAAGATACTTATTAGGAGGATTATATCTTCTCCGCCTCACTAGTGATTTATTATATGACTTGTTAGTTGTTACTAGTTGCAATCATTGCATGATTTACATTATGTTTTTGATAGTATAATTGGACTCAAACGGTTACACATATATGCTTCCATTCCAATTAATATATCTAAACAAAATCTTCCTCCTTTGTATTATCGTGAATGTCTTGTTAGCATTTATACATTTTTATCTTTTGATAAATTGATAATGTATACTTGTTTCTATTCCAACCAAGTTAATTCCATACATTAATAAATTAACATTGACCTATAATGTTTGAAAAATCAAAAAAATGTTTCGCATTGTTTGAATGATATAATATTATGTCAAAAACAATGTATCAAGAAGTAACAAGATCAGTTTATTAACAAACCAGTCGGCACAAATTTCACCGACAAATACAAGAATCAGTCAACACTGATTTTCGACAAAGAATCAAGCATAACTCTCAGCCTATGCAGATCATCAACTAGATGATCTGCTCTAATATATGATCGGAAAGATCACCAAACTCACAAATCTCACTAGTACAGAAAACCCTAGCTTTAGAAAAAGAATAGAGAGAGAAAGTGAGAACAATAATAGGGCAGAGATAATGAGATTAGGTTAAAGACACATTATCTCTGCGTTATATAAGCAGAATCATAAGGCCTCAAGCCTAGTCTTCAAATAAGCCCATTACGCATCCAAGCGGAAGCATCATCTATCAGCATCCCACAGATCAGCAATAAGCCCATATGCACCATTTTATAAGAAATAGACCTTAGCAAAGAATAAAAAGAAAATATCAATAAAAAGAAAATATTAGAATAAAAAATAAGAAACATATTGAATTGTGAATATTATTTTTGACACCCCCACCCCTCAATTCAATATGCAAAACAATCAAACAACCCTAAAAGTTTACAAACCTTCTCATGAGAGTGAACTAGCAGACCTTTAGTGAAAACATCAGCTACTTGATCCTTAGAAGAAACTCCCACGGTTCAAATGATACCCTTAGTGATTTTTCCCTTAAAAAGAATAGATCAATTTCAAAATGTTTTGTTCGTTCGTGGAATACGAGAGACATAGCTGATGTATTATCACAATATAAGTTAATGGGAGGTTTAACCTCAACCTATAACTTTTTTAAGACATTAAGAAGCCAAATGACTTCACATGTAGCAGCCCACATAGAACGATATTCTGCTTCAGCAGAAGATTGTGATATAGTAGACTATTTTTTACTCTTCCATGAAACTAGAGAATCACCCAAAAAAACACGAAAACCAGTAATTGACTTCCTAGTGTTCATACACTTTCTCGAGTCCGAATCAGCAAAAGCTTTTAAGTCCAAAGACTCATCCTTTTTAAACAAAATACCCTTTCCAAGAGACCCTTTATGATACCTTAAAAGTCACAAGGAAATCTTAAAAAGAGCACTAGTAGGACTATCCATGAACTGACTCAAATAATGAACTGAATAAGCTATATCAGGCCTTGTGTGAGAAAGATATATCAATTTGCCAACCAACTTCTGATAAATAGAAGTGTTGATGTGCTAAAAGTAGTTTAATAAAAACAAACTAAATTAACCTAATCTAGACACTAAGTAATATTCTAGACTCTCTAAAACTCGACTAAACTACTAACCGACAAGTGAACCGATCGACTCTAGTAAAGCTAAGTAACTCCAGATATCAAACCCACGAGACTCGATTTAACTACGTTAACTACTATATCTAGACTGATACTGACACGGACTGTAACTGTTTTTATATTTGAGGGGGGTTTTCAAAATTTCCTAAAATTGCGATTTAAATTAAATTAATTAATCACGAACTAACTCGGGTTTTACTCAGATGGTGGAAGCAACTACCTAGACTGGAATAATAGTTTGCATCAGTAATAATATTTATTAAGATATTAGTTATAATGAACCGGGATCTTCTAATACTAAACCTGTCTAAATACCGAACAAGACCCCTGACCCTTCTCTAGAAGACACTTATGGCACTCTAAAGGCTGTTACGAACACCGGTTGGTTAGAATCTCTCTCAAGACATCTAAGTGGTTTACGAAAGTACCCTAATTTGATTTACTCCCTCACAGGACATAAAGCTAGGATAGACTCGGGTTCTTGATTAGACTTGTTAGACAACAGTCACTAAGGTAACTAGTTCAGGCTCCTCTCGAAGCTCCTACCTAGCAATTTAATGACTTAGACCTAATAATAACCTCGCACCTCTCAGTTACTAAGATTAGTAGAACACTTAATTATTATTTGATTACCGATTATCACTTCTATGGTATATTGGCCAATTAACCCGAAAGATCACAATTAAAAATCATAATCTAGCATGAACCTATTCCGTAAAAGACATTTACCAAGATTCACACGAAGCAATAAACAATATTTAAACACTTTTAAGCATGCATATACATCAAAATAATAACCGAGTCGACTACTTTCGCAAACAATCCATAAGTAACTAAATATCCATAATAAAAAATTAAAACTTTACAAACCGATCATCCAATCTAGGTAGTATAAAAGTTTTAGCCAATCATAGTCATTGAACAAATCAAAACCAAAGTATTTTCAATAACAAGAAACATAATCAAAGTGGAAATGAAGAATAAAGACACCCGAATAGCAGAACAACGACCCGGATGACTTCCTAAGCTTCCAGACTTCAATCGGTTGCTTCCGACTCTCAAAAACGCTCCAAAAGATGTCCAGATTTCGCCTAACTTGTTGGTAATTTGTAATCAAGTTTTTTGTGCATGTTAATGATAAATTTATAATTAAACCCTACAAGAATCATGTTCGAATACACAAGAATTGCCGACATTTACCCTCGTCGCGCTACGCCAAGCCTTAATCTTCAGTTTATTAATTTTTAATGCCCACGCTTGTCCTTGTGGTCTTCGCGTAGCGCTAAGGTCCTAATTTCCAAGATTTCTTTGATTTTAGTTCCCGTTCAGCTAAGAGTCGACCCGATTCTCGTTGCTAACATTTTTCCAGCAGATTTTAAGCGTTTTCTCCTCTTTTCAGCAACCGAGACCTGTAAACATAAAACTATCAAAAGAAACTATATCTACCTAAAAATCGAAACAAACAAATACGAAAAATATACAAACTATACATGATAAATAGATGTATTTTGCATTACATCAAATGTTATGTAAAGGCTGATTATCTTTGTCGCATAAATGTGTTAAGACATGACTAGCTTCAATAGGATTGTTTACCGGTTTACAACCAGTCATCCCAAACTCAAAAAGTAAATCAAGACAATACTTTCTTTGAGAAAGATACAAACCATCATCAGTTTTCAAAACTTCAACGCCAAGAAAATATTTTAGAAAACCCAAGTCTTTAATTAAAAACTTTGACTTAAGTAAAGACTTGATTTTGGCAATTTACTATAAACACAGAACCACTTGCTTTAACAAACATAGAATAGTCACACTTACTTTGTTCAAAGCCTAATTCAACAAGAACATTAACAAGTTTCCCATTCCACATTCTAGGGGCTTGTTTAAGCCCATAAAGAGACTTGTTAAACTTACACACGTAGTTTTCATAATTAGTACAATAGCCATCGGGTAAAGTCATATAAACCTTGTCACACCCCAACCAATGGTGGAATCATCGGAGTGGGACTTGTTCAAGATTGCAAGAGACTTCATAACACTAATTGTGGCAATATTTAATTCAACCATTTTCATTTCATAGATAAATTGTCAACGCATTACAAGAAATTCAAATAACAACATTGTTCAACATAACATAACAAAATTTATACAACACTTTAAACCTAAACGTCTAAATGAGTATATAGGCATCTTTGCTAATTCATTTTCGTAGCATCATCATTCCTCAACCTGTAACATGTTTAAAATACAATTCAATGCAAAAGCAAAGGCGAGTATACAAGTTTAAGCATAAGTATACAAGTTTAAAACGAATCCACATGGCAACTTAGTTTATACAAGATCAACCTAACATGGCATGCAATATTTCTAGCCAATCATCTGTTTACGCAAGAAAGTTTAGTTAATTCGACATGACCACAAGTTTAAGGGGGGCGGTGCGTTACTCGTATAGCGCTATACATGTCAAATGGAGGCTCGTGAAAGCTAATGACTAAAACATATCACATAAGTATGGTCCACGTAAGCATCAAGTATCATAACATAGTATTCATGTATAAGGATTGTTTTCGTGCATTTCATAAAGGATAAGTTTAAGTGTAGTTTAATAGTTAAACATGTTACACCCCAAAAGTGGTAAACATAAAAAAGGGGTTGCGAGTATACTCACAAAATTTGCATATGTTTTCCGATTATCCAATGTGACGAAGTTGAGGAGGTTAGAAGGTTGAATATGTTCGTTTAGGGATTTAGGAAGTTAAAGCACAAGAATATAGGTATTCGAAAGTAATCATCCTTTAACACCAAGTACTTGTTCTTGACACTATGAAACCTCAAGGGTTAATGTTTTCATGAGTAATATACTCATTAGAATCGTAACAAGTCTTATGTCTTAGATGATGTTATTCTAATATCTTGACGAATGAACACAAGTCCACCATCAAGGGTTCGAATAGTATATATATATGTATAAGTATTATATGTATTATTTAGTCCATTAGTCAAGCATGAGGTAGAAGATAAATCTTCATTTAGGTACCTCTATTGTGTCATAGAATTCATGTAGGAGGTAGGAAGTACAAGCTTCCATTTAGGTACCTCTTATGGTTCACCACTACACTTGATGTAAAAATATACAAGGAGGGTCATGAACTAATATCAATACAAGAATAACAAAATACTATACTATGAGAAAACATCAAGAAGTGAGTGGATGTCTATGAAAGATAGCCCAAGCTAGTCTAACCATCACACTTTTACCAAGCTTCAAGCTTGAACACTTCTTGTGGGTAAAACCCTAACTAAAACAGAAAGTTTGTGAGGTTTCAACCTCTGATTTAACATGTCTCAGCCTTGTTTTTAAGCCCAACTAACCATTCATTTTATTATGAGCATTAGGACATAGGTTTGAGATGAGAAAACTCAAGTTTGGTGAAGTTTAACAAAGATTAAATGAAAACAGAAACAAACAGCCCACTTTGGAGCCCTTTTGGCGACGTTCCAGGCTCTGGTTTTCCAGGGAAAACCTTTGGAAACGTTGCTAGGGTTAATCCAAGCATGTAGGAAAAAGAATCAAGTGAAACAGACAAGAAATGAAGAAGTTATGCTTTAAGCCAATAAGTGTTGTGATAATAATACCTAAGTTTATATAAAAGAGTTAGGAGATTGCTATTAACTGGTAGCACACATGATAGCATTTAGAGTTGAACTTAAGAAAAGATGCCTTAGTATAAGATTCGAGATAATCTAAGTACATGTGTAAATAAAGTATGATGAATTTTGGTATACCGTAAGAATGACGATTAGAATATTGCAGACAATATCACTTAATTGCTATTAATTCTTGCTTATTGATATTATTTGGTCTAGAATAAGATGTTACGGGAATACAAATTTCCCTAATTCTGGATAAAAGCCTAATAAAAGAGGCACTTTTAAAAATACTATTTATGGGAAATAGACAATTTTTCCGACAAGACTGGGTATGGTGAAACAGACTCTCCAGTTTGTCCGGATATACTGGGATTACCTCTCCGGCGCGAACCGGATAAGACGGGGTATAAATTATGTCAAACAAGTGACAAGATTTTCCTAAATAGTATCATGACCAGATATCTGACTTGTTTTTGGAAATATGAATTTGTTAAATACATTGACTTTATAGAGGATATGTATATTACAGCATGTGAAATATATGATTATATAGATATGAATATCTATAAGGAATTCCAAAAGTCAATTAGGAATAAAGCACAAGCATATGTGTCTAGATTTCTTTATTAGGAATTTCTTTTTCGATATCAAACATTATTTCATTTGATCATCTGTCTCATAACTCATGCGACAAAATAAACACTGGAAACTCTTTAAGTTGAGACACTATCAAAAGTATAAGAATTTCCAATACGTTACCATAAATTATTAACGCAAGTAAGAAGAATGAAAAGTTGTGCTAATACACAAGAAAACACATGAAAAAAATTAATTATAAATCCACAGACGTTAAAATATATCACACACGATTTTCAAGGCAAGACCTTTGGAAAATATAATTGAGCACGACAACAACAATGCTAATCCCGGCAGTGGGAAAACTACTGATCAAAAAGCAGCCACGAAATCCTACAAACAATATGAATCTCGCCAAGGGAGTACTTCGGTGTGCATTGTGGGTGACAGTTTGTATCGGATTTGGAGTAACCCCTCTACAGCACGTTGGACTACGTCATTTATCTTACGATGTCTAGAAGTCGTGCCAAAGCTACGTGAACTGCATCGGTAAAATTCATAAAATTCTTTTTCTGACCCTGCGAATAGACTTTTGCATTGCTATTTCCCCTAATGGTCATCATACCATAAGGATTTCTTTCATAGTAGCAATTATTGATCTGTTTTATTTCTTGGTAAATCCTCACGTTAAAAATGCACTGTTTGTTGCGCATGTGGTTCGTTTGATTTATGAAGACCAATGGAGGGCTTCATTCTAATTTGTTGTTTTATCGAAACTCAAATATCATTCCGCTATACTTGATTTTGGCACTATGAACCGCATTATTGCTAAACTATGACTCTTTGATATCGAATCAATGAATTCTTGAAAAACTCGATTTTCTTTTAAGTAGCATACATGGTTTTTGTTGTGACCATGTCCGAAATTTCTTATTAATACAAAAACTCATTATGTTTAAACCAAGTTCAATTGTTTGAACTTGCTCGCATTATATATTCATTTCAAGGTCCCCTATGATGGATTGAAGCTATCATATTCAAAATAATCCCAACAAACACTTCATTTATTTTGAACCATAATCGGCTTGTTTGGTCTTCGACTTCATTGAATCGTTTCTTTGATCACGATCATCTTGTGGTGACATTTTCACAAATTTAAAAATTTGTGCTAATCTTGTTTGCACACATCACATACAGATTTAATTATTCATATATATTGAATCCGCTTCGTTGGTTTATTCTATAACAACAATCTTAACACAATTATGTGCTAAGACAATGATACACAAATTCATATCATATTTCAGTGTATCTCTTAAAGGTTCTTACAGCATCAATCGAGCCTTTCATGATAATTATTGCTTTATCATCTTCAATCGAAAAACATTATTCAAATGTTTCAATTTAAATCCAAAATCCTACTAGATTGTTTAAAACAAACATTCGGATTTACTTCGTTGAACTTTCATTTAATTTCAAGCATGATGAACTCATTCGGTCACCGCTATTATTATTTCGATTACTACGACACCTTATGGTGGCATTTTCTTTAATTTGAAACTTGAGCTAATCTCATTTTCACATCTGGTGAACAGATTTTAATTTCTGTTGGCTTATTATCTTAAACAATCTTAATACAATTATATGTTAAGATAAGAGTACACAAATTCGTATTATATTCCGTGTACCTCAAAAGATTCTTTCATCATTAATCGAAAAGTTTATGATATTCATTTGGTCTTTCATCATCAGTTGAAAATCCTATAATATTTATTTGAAATTTATTTCATTAAAACTTTCAATTGATTACGAAAACGGTGAATTTGTATGGTCACCGTAATTATTAAGCTATTTCAATAATTTCGACACCTTGTGGCGTCAATATAAACTTGTAGCTTGAGTTAATCATAATCATACGAATCATTCAAAATCACGTATGTTTTTCGTTTGACTCATCATTGAAAATAGTCATAATGCAATTATGTATTAAGACAATGATACACTAAACTCTGTTGTATTTCGGTGTATCCTTGCAATATCAACGCATTAATTTTCTCGGATCATAATTCGATAGTTGACAAATTATTTTGTTTCTATTTCATTTCGAACTTGTTGATTCTAAGTCTCCCTCAATTGCCAATCAAAGTAAGCTTTCTTTTGACAAAGAATTTTATTGATTCTAAAAATCCTTCACATTCATTTTAAATATCTATTGATCAAATATCTTTTGGTTTGAACCTAGTCACTTTGGAAATTATATCATTTCATTCGTTTGTCATCAATTTCTTGAATTAATTCAGTTGAACCATTGAATCCTATTTATTGTACAACTCGTATTCACAAAATTTGATATTTTAATTTTGTGTCATCTACCTTAATATTGTTTTTATTGATTAAAATATGACATAAATCTAAAAGAAATATCGTAACCTAAATCTCGAGGACGAGATTTTTATTAAGGTGAGGAGAATGTAACAACTCTCATTAAAAGTCATATTTATTTTATTATGCACAAACCCTAAAATTTTCAAAATTTCTCGTGCCGTCGACTCAGCTAGGTTAGAAACACGCGTGGCAAGCCTATGGCGATTTCGTGTCCCTTACGGACCGTAAGGGATAAGGCTTACGGTCTGTAAACGATGTCAAATTTGTGTATAAATAGCAGAGTCTGGGACTTGATTTCTGGCGTTCGTTCGACAATCAAATTCAAATTATACTCCGAGTTATAGTAGAAACAGTCTCAAAATCACTAATTAGTATAGCGGGATGCTGCTACGATGCCGGGTATTAACTCGATCGCTGCTACGATTCAATGTCCGATCGATTGAAACTATCGATGGATGTTTTAGTACTGTCCTTTGTCATTCATCGTGATTCCGACAGGATGTTTGAGTACCACCTGAACTCGGGGAATACTCTGTCATTCGTTGTGAATCCGATGGATGTTTAAGTGATTGTACTTTGTCATTCGTTGTGAATCCAATGGATGTTTAAGTGATTACACTTTGTCATTCTTTGTGAGGGTTTTAATATCGTAAATGCTGTATTAGTTACTTACCTAGTTCGTGTGCACTAGGTTACAAGACTAATCAATAGGCTAAGCTCTGCCTGTATCTGCAATCTATCAAGGCTTATCTGTAGACTAAACTTTTCCCGTATAAATCTGCATGCTTATAATGTGAGTCATTATCTTTTTATTAAATTACTTTCAAAAGCAAGTTTATTTTCAAGGTTATAATTACAGGGATTAAGTCTATGTAATCTCCATATTACAGCCGGTATGTGGGGTTTTGTATACATTACTTGATAATCTTCACCATTGGACAACGAGTTAGCCAATGGGTGATATGACCACAGTCACAGAAACGAGTCGAGTGACAAATACCGAGGGTAGTTGGTTGATATAAAAACATTGTAATCACTCTTGATACTGTGAATTATAACAAATGAGTCGTTTTAGTAAAACGAATGATTCACTCAGAATTTCTCGCTGACAAAACCTTTTTCAAACATGTTTCAGGTAATTACAGTAGATTGGAGTAAGAGATGGATACGGCACTAAAAGGCTTCAAGAAGTGGCTTATTTTATTAATTAAATCAAATTAAGAAATATTGTTTTATGTAATCAAATTTATCCTTATTAAAGCTACCTTTGTAAAGCATCGGTGTATCCCATCTATTTAATAAATAAAATCCGGTGTTTTCTAAAACTCTGATATTTTTCCTAACTCACGGTCCTGATGAAATTTCCGCTGCGATATTTTTTCAAAATAATCACCGGTACCACTGGGCTGCTCGCGGCTCTCGATTCCGTCCAGGGTGGGTCGGGGGCCGTGACACCAACCGAACAACCGGACACTACCCGAAACACCAAATTTTCACTAGAAGTATTGTTTTAGTGTTACGAAGCTAGTTATGGTCACCAAACATCATAACACATCCTATAAACACTAAATAACTAAAACACTAACCAACACACTTATAATCTAACCTAAATCCTTAACTTATCATTAGAATTCAACCAATACACCCCCCACTTACGGTTCATCAAGGGGGCCCCACCCCTTGATTTTCTTTTAATATTTTATTTGATTTGTTAAGTAAACTTGAAACACATTAACCTTTAGACTTTGTTTTGTTGGAAGAGTTTTATATAAACTAGAAGACATTAAGCTCTCATTATCATCTTCCACACTACACAACACTTCACCTCTCTTCTCCCCCCTCTTGCTCTCGGCTACCATAACACACACACACACACACACATCCATTTCAAGTCCATTCCAATACAATCTAAGGTGATCCAAGGGTGAAAGAAGCTTAACTAAGAGACTTGGAAGCTTTGGAGATTGAAGGACCATCACCTAGAGCTTTTATCCACCTTCTTCATCATCACCTTCATCTTTGTTTCTTCCCTAGCCATAAGAGCTAGTAGTAAGCTCCTCACAACTTGATTTTACTTCTCATTTTAGTGGTTAAAAGGTTATGTAATATGTTAATCTTATGAAACTCAAAGAAACATGAAGATGATCTTTAGCATAAAGCTTAATAACATGAAAATCTAAGTTGTTTTAGTGTAAGTATGAAACTTGTTTGATGATTTATTGTGTTTATGATGTTAATCATCATAAGAAGCTTGCTAGATGATGATTAAACACATGATCTAGCAAGTATAAGGATGGATTTTGAGAAAATCATAATGATCATCCTTTATGTTAATCATAAACTTGAAAATGAAATTGTTTTAGTGTATGATGATTATGTTTACATATTATAAGTCTTGAAAATGAATCATTTCAAGGATAATATTTTCAAGAGAACAAAGTTTATTACAAGATTAACATGATCATGGTTTTTAAACAAGTTAATCATGTTCTAAGTGCTAAAACAAGGCTAGAAAAGTGTTGGTAACAAGAAAAATGCAAGAAGAATTATTTTTAGGAAATCATCATGTAAGTTGTAAAGAACTAACCTCTACAAGACAGAGTTTTATAAACTAAAAACCATGTTTTTAGAGGTAACTAAACTTACTAAATAACATGTGAAGTTACTACAAATTTTTACAAACTTTCAAGTTCATGACATAGTGTAAATTTCATATTTTTGGCTCATGATAAGTCTTGTTTATGCTGTTGGTGATTGGTGATGAATTTTAAAAAGAAAATGATATGCTTTAAAGCATGGAAACCTCCATTTTTAAAGGGAAACTATGGCAAAATTTTTGTAGGAATTAAACACTTAGAAAAATATTTTTTTTAACAAGTGTTTACAAATAAATTTTGATCATGGTTTTCATATAAAAACTTGCCATACTTTTTGTTACAAAAATTACAAATATTGGAAGTTGATTTTTGATAAATAAAAGTGACTAAGTATATATTTAGGAAAATATATATTTAGATGTCACAATTTGTGTGTTACTTGTATATTATGTGTATTAGTTATATTATTTTAGGAACTTGAAAATAATATAACACACCAAAATACCAAAATTGTAATACAAAATATTACCAAAATTCCAAGGAAATAAATATATAATTTATACCCGAATATTGGACAAACCGGACACGGGCGTATGAAGTACACTTATATATATTCCGGAAATAAATTCATACTTCGACAAGTATGAAGAACGGTATTTTGGAAACCAAAGAAACGGAAAATGTGGACTTTTACAAGTATAACAAAATATATCATATTTTGTCAAATAGAAAATATATTATTTTTGAGTGAAGAAAAATATATATTTTCTTAAACAAGTTAAAAATATATTATTTTGGATGAAAGGTAGAAATATATTCTCTAAAGTTAATCTTAAAAATATATATTATTTTTGAGATACATATCAAGGTATATTATTTTTGCCAAGAAAGATTTATAGATATTTTTCTATAAAAATTCTCTTAATATATATATATATATATTGAGAATATAAGTTGGTGATTTTTAGTTGATTAAAAATAATATCCCGGAAAATTAAATACAAAACTAAGTATAAAATACTTAATAAATGCAAGAAAATACATATTCCCGTACGTACAAATACACACCGGAATAAGCCACAAATACTTGGCAAAATACACAAGTCTAAAAATACACAGGTATAATTATACCCATACTTGGGAAATATTCAGGAAGGAATTACAAAACAAAATAAGTCAAAAATATATTATCTTAACCAATATTCCAATTAATTGTTAAATATAATTTAAGTTAAAATATTTAACCAATAATTATATACTTTGGAATAACATATTGTACATCCGACACGTAACTCAAAGAATACCAATTCCAAAATAAGTTATAACAACTAAGACTAAGAGTCATTATACGACCTAGCCGTCTAATAAAACATAGCACGTGTGTAGGTAGTTGTACGACCGGAGGAAAGAAGCTTTGAGTTACTTGACAGGAGAACGCAATTCAGTGAGTTCATGTCCCCCTTTTCTTTTAACTGTTTTTAGTTTTATAACTTCGGGGGTGAAATAAATGTTACAAATATTTCAAACCTTTACAAATGGTATGGTTAGCTAAGGAATGAACTGTTAAATCGTGTGAATGGGTAGGCGCACACTTAAGACCATTAATCCTTGTATAAGGACCGAGGGGCATGAGTGGTAGATCTATCTGGGTGTTGTGAGCCCCACCCATGGGTCCGTGAGTGGCCGAATGTGGTTACTATGTCGTTCCAGCCGGATGGCCCGGTACAAAATCCGCTAGGTTTGAGCCTTCCTATGCCATTGCACACATATTAATGTATTAGCTACACATTAATGGATCTGTTCATAGACGCTTTCATACCGGATTATAAAGGCATACATACAAATGTTTACAAGATTATTCAAACTCATACAGAAACACATGAACTCGCTCAACTTTTGTTGATGTTTTCAAAATTACATGTATTTCAGGAAACAAGATGGATCTTGGGCGCTGATGTTGGTTTCAAGATGTAAATTTCAAGTTTAGATGTCATCCACTTTTAATTTGTAACATAACTTGGGGATTTGTTGGTTGAAACCTAAATGAATTGTGTTGTAACATTTTAAACTTATGGATGGATGAACATCATGTTTTAATCATATAGTTGTTTATTATAATTGAACGCAATGATATTGAGCAAGTCACACATCATACGCTTCCGCAAAAGTCAGGGTGTAACAGTTCAAACATCAACAGAAGGCTTTGAAGCCCTAGAACCATCACTTTTACCTTTTTGGCCTTCTTTGTCTTCTTGGCCTTTGGACCACCATCACCTCCAACCGCTGAACCCTCGAGGCTTGCTTCCTTGGAAACACCGGCATCTTCTGAGAAACTCCCTTCACTATCTCCTGAATGAGAACGCTTCTTAGACAAGGAATCAAGCACTTCAGCACAAACCTTCTCATTTAGCCCAACTGGTTTCAATTCCTGTAAGATGGAAAGAGGTTTACCGAAGCATGATGAAACTTCCCTTACATAAGGGTAGGTCAGCCTCTCCATCTATTGAACAGACTCATTCAAAACCCCGGAAGCATCAGGACGAAACATAGGAGATTGTTCTAAAGCTTGACCAGACTCGTGAAGTTTGAAACCAGCAACCAGGCCCAAATGTTTCCCATAGTTCAGCAATTTGGTATACACCTCCCCAAGAGCAGAGTTAAATTCATAAGAGTGAATGAGATAAGTGACAACTTGTTGAAAGCCTTGCGCAATAAGCCACTGGTTGTCACCAGTAGCTTGAACGACAGAAGCCTTCAAACCCTCCTTCTCCTCAGCAAAGTCCTTCTTCTGAACATCTAGAGCCTCCCAATTAGCTGTAACACTGTCACACCCCGATATTTCCACGTATTACCGGTGGTCCTGGTGGGGAGCATCGTGACATAGTTGATATTATCATAGACAATTTATCATAGTTTAATACACAGCGGAAGTCGAAAGACAAAAACATTACAACCCAAATGAAAGTAATATCCAAGTATTACAACAGAATGTAAAGGATCCACGGGCGGATCAAGTTAAAGGAACAATTTTCAACATATTTATAAACATCTAAGCTTGCAAGACTCTTTATTGATGCTAGGAGTAGCCAGCCTATTCCGTCTAGTACTTGCACTTAGCCTTTTTGGAAAATACGTCAGTTTACACTGGTAAATACAATTAACCGACTCATTTTGAAAATGTTTAAGAAAATTGATTTGAATGCACAAGGCACAAAAGAATCTTTAATAACTTGGGACAATTATTTAAAAATAATCTTGTATACAGATTTAAATGTTTGTCGTCCGTTAGGGCCGGTTAGAAGAGCCGGACAAGATTGACTGACACACTACAAGTATAATGCCCACAAGGAATACCTTATTGTGGGATACTTTTCTACATACGCAACTGTTATGGGTCTTTTCTGAGCATACATATCTTGATCAATATCCTACTTTTTATTGTTTATTTGTGATCAGGATACTGGACGGGGATATTGCTAACATGTTGGGCGATATCCTGAGGAATATTGAATTAACCACGTGCAGGTTAAAGGCTAGGGTTCGCTAACGGTCAGATGGACTTCTTCTCCTCAAGACCCGGGCATGTTTGTTATGGGAGAGACGTTGAACCCGAAAGACTAGGTCCACAACGTTCGAGTGAGGAATATTCGTTGGATCCTGGTTATTTAGGATAGTTTGTTATATTTGTTTTACTATAAATAGATGGGGGCGGATCAGATTAAGGCACTCAACTTTCACATTTTCAAACACTTTCTCTCTAGCTCACTGCAAACACTACACACAACACTTGTATTCGAATTACATTGTAACACATAGTTGATCCGCACCACATCCTGCACTGTATCCTAATATTTGAAGCAATAGAAGAACAAGGCAGCTGTGATTGTCAGCTCCCGAGGTTTTATGCCAGCGATCTAGATTGATCAAGGGCTTTCCTCGTACATCACGTGTCAACCTTTACTTTTTTGCTCATTGTTTGATCATAGATACAGCTCTATATCTTGAGCCGTATCCTGAAACTGTTTTTATAACTAACTTAGTTAACATATTTTTCACACATAATTTTAGCACACTACCTCACTTAACTAATTTGATCACTAAATTGCTTCGGTAATTTTTAACCAAAACAATTTGGCGCCCACCGTGGGGCAAGTGGTGCTACCTTTACTAAAAATCTTTGTGAAATCGTTAATCGGTTTTCTATTTTCAAAACCTTTTGCCACATTGTTTACAATGGCCTCAAGATCAAACATGAGCTCCTCCACTATGTCTGCTGCAACCTCCGCTACCACCGGTTCGGTGCTTCCACCACCTCCTCTAAGGATGCCATTTTCTTCACAACCTCAAGATGTTATCCCTACTCGGAGTGTTCAGGGATCTGCTCCCGTTTTAGCCTCTAATGATGAAATTCTAACTTTATTTGGAAGTGTACAGGAACAAATGAGGCAGCAACAGGAGACTAACCAAATGCTGTTAAGAGAAATACAACTCTTAAAAGCTAGCTCGAGTAGACCTGCTGAAGAAACTGTCACTCCTATACAGCCCAGGGCTTTGAACTTCAGTTCCGCAGTTTACACTGAGGATAACAGGGGGAATATCGTCCCAAGCCATTCTCAGAATCATACCCCTGAGATACCCTCTTCGGTCAGGATGTCCACTGTGAGGAGTTCAGGATATGCTTCAGGATATGGCCAAAATCCTCAGACCGGTAATGTGTCAAATAATAATGTTCTTGCTACTAACAACAATGGCTCTTTGCAGGATGCAGGTATGACGTCAACATTTACCAGGGAGCTTCAGAAATTGAAGGACATGATATCCAGTGTACCTGGAGTGGTCCAGCCAATTCTAGAAGTATCCCAAGACAGCCACAGGATATCCCGCTTTGCATATCCTATCTGTGATGCTGAAATCCCAAAAAGATTTCAGACTCCCAACATGAAGTTGTATGATGCGACTACGGATCCTGAAGAGCATATTGCCCAGTATAGGGAAAGAATGGAGATCAACCCTATCCCTCCAGAGCTCAAGGAAGCATGCTTGTGCAAGGGTTTTGGATCTACCCTGACAGGATCAGCCTTAAAATGGCTATTAAATGTTCCTCCTCACTCAATTACTTTGTTTGCTCATTTGGTTAATTTATTTAATAGTCAGTTTTCTTGCAGCCGGAGTTTTGAGAAACTAACCAGTGATCTTTACAGGATAACTCAAGGGCCTCAGGAATCCTTGAGGGATTATGTGAACAAATTCAGTCGAGAATCCTTGGATATCCCACATCTTGATGTTGCAACAGCTGTGCAAGCTTTTAAGATGGGGTTACAAAAGGATTCTCAGTTTTATCAAGATCTTGTAATGAATCCCTGCAGGAATCTCGACGAAGCTCGTAACAGGGCTTTGAGATATATTCGTTTGGAAGATGACAAGAAGATGCAGGAGAGGATGAATTCTACCTCGACCTATGAATCAACTAACAGGAAATCAGAATCCTCATATAAGCCATATCGCTCCAAGCCATATGGCAGAAATGATAACAAGAAAGTGAATGCTGTTGAAGACGAGGATCCTGAAGAATATCCTGACTTATCTGAATACTGCTTTTCTGTTAATATACCTGAGTTAATGTATGCTATGCAAGGTTTAGGGGACAAAGCTAGGTGGCCTCGAAAGAACCAGCAGAAAGCTGATTGGAAGGATAAATCCAAATGGTGTGCCTTCCATGAAGACTTCGGACATATGAGCGAGGATTGCATTGCTTTAAGGAAAGAAATAAGTTACCTGTTAAGCAAAGGGTATCTGAAGGACTTGCTGGGAAGAAAGAAGAATAAAGGGCAGGATCCCGAGAAGGATCCTGAACGAGCAGCATCACCCCCAGCAGATGCCAAGATAATTAACTTTATTTCAGGAGGATCCGACATTTGTGGGACTTCGTATTCGGCGGCTAAGAGACATGCAAAGGAAGCTAAGAGTGAAAGGGGAGACAAACCAGTCAGGATGACTACCCTCACAACTGATAAAGTGATCACTTTCGATAGTGATGACAGGGATACTGTTCAGGATCCTCACCATGATGCTTTGGTAATAACATTATATGTGGCTAACCATTTTGTATGCAGGATATTGGTGGACAACGGTAGTTCTGTCAATATAATTCAGCTTGAAACATTGAAAAGGATGAATGTATCTCCGATGGACATTACTTCGAAGTCCACTGTGCTCGTTGGTTTCAGTGGAGAAGCTAGAAATACTGTAGGAGAGATAAAGTTACCAGTATACGTTGAAGGGGTCAACTCGATACAACGCTTCTGTGTGATGGACTCCTTATCCTGCTATAACATCATACTAGGCAGGCCATGGATCCATGACATGAAGGCTGTGCCTTCGACTTATCACCAATGCATCAAGATTCCAACCCCTTGGGGGGTCGTCAAAGTTGATAGTGATCAGCAGGAGGCGAAGGAATGCTACACATCCTCAATGAAATCCTCGACCAAGCCTAATCCAGCATAGCAATTAAAGATACGGGCCCGGGATACCTTGGAAGCTTCGGAGCAGGATGTGAAGAAAGTTATCCTGGATCAGGATAATCCTGATATCTCGGTGCTCGTAGGAACCAATATCCCTCGGGATATTGAAAAACAATTAACTGACTTTTTGAAGTGCAGGATGTCAACGTTTGCATGGAGGCATGAGGATATGACAGGTATATCCAAAGACATTATTACTCACAAGTTTGGAATTGACAGGTTATTCAAGCCTATTCAGCAAAAAAGAAGGAAGTTTGCTCCTGAGCGGAATATAATCATCCAAGAGGAAGTTGAAAGATTGTTAAAGTCCAAAATGATCAGATAAGTCAAGTTCCCAAGATGGTTGGCGAATGTGGTCGTAGTGCATAAGAAAAATGGGAAATGGAGAGTCTGTGTAGATTACACAGACTTGAATAAGGCTTGTCCTAAAGACCCGTTCCCCCTTCCTCATAACTAATTTGATCACTAAATTTCTTCGGTAATTATTGACCAAAATAGCAACTGTCAGGTGTATGCCTACACCCTGTGTTTAAGTCGTGGCCATTTCAATGAATGAGCCGAGGATATCCAGGACATGGTCATTAACCCCCCAAAGGCCATATACCAAACAAAACAGATTAAAACGTGTTATGAAAATATATTAATCACAATCCGATTTAAATAACTACACACCCGACCAAGCGGTATTATTATAATACCGTATCCTAAGCTCGTATAACAGAAAATAAGTTAAAAGTATTTACCTGAGCAAATTATACAATTTATCCCAGCCGTATACAATTCAGCAAGTGCAAGTATCTTTTACTGGGCTCCTAAATCTAGAACGAGGGTTTTAATAACCTATTAGATTCCTAACGGGTCTTAATTAAGCCTAAACTTAGACCGGTTAGTTTTAAAGGAAGATATACGGTTCAAAACGCATGATTAAGCGAAGACCGGATTAGAATGTGGTTTAGACAGGACAAGTTTTAAGACTTGTATAATATGGGTAAACTAAACACATTCTGAATTTTGAGATCAAAATGACAAGGCTTGACCCGTTTCGGTCAATTTATGCAAACTAGTCACATAAACCGTACCGAACGCGAAAAATGCATAACGGGTAACCAAATGAGTCATGAACAGGTTTCCTATGTTAATATGCCTTAAATATGTTGTGATATCAGTAGGATACCTTCCATTATGCCCAAAATGGATCTAAACTCAAATTATGCCCCGTAGGGGTATTTTGGTCATTTTAAAACTTATAAAAGAGGTTAAATATTAATCTGTCACACCCCGACCACGTGAGACAACGAAACGTGGTGGAAACGTCGGGGAGTGTTGTAACAGAATTAATTGTTTCAAATCCATGGCAATTAAAGTTTCGTTTTATTAATCAAACAAGAGAGTTTACATCGTTTTAAACAAGAAACAAAGAGTACATAACAAAAATTAACTAGTTCTTGTCTCGTTTTAAGTCACTAAGGCACAGGTCCGCCTAAGTATGTCTCGATAAGTCCTATGCATCAACTCCTGAAAACACATGTGAAAATAGGTACGTCAGCATAAAAATGGCTGTGAGATACATAGGTTTTGTTAAAATATGATTCATGACTTGTAAGTTTAAGAAAATGTTTAATAATGTTTAGTCATGAACCTTGTAAATTGATTTGTTTTGTAAATCGTTTGAAAAACAATAAGTTCAGATGATATGTATAAATAAGAGAATAATGTATGGTTAAATGAATAACCATGTAAAATGAGTTTGTATAAGATAAGTTGTTTGTAAATCAATGTCTTGTGAAAAGTATGTTATTTGTATAAAATGTTATATGTCTCAAATTGAAACGATTCAAATAACGCTACGATATGTAAGACCATACAAACACTTATATATAGGAAGTACCAGTGGCGTATCCACCGTGCTTGTATCATATTACACACGCCTCGTTACTTAAATCACTTACTCAAACCAAACCACCAAGATGTAATGTTTAACAATTGTAGAAATGTTTAGGTATAGTCAAATGTCTATTGTCAAATGGTTCACATGGTTCAATAGATACAAATGGTTGACATAATGTAATATGATGTGTTCATATGCTGAATGAGCATATGCAACAAAATGTAATGTAAAACAATGTACTAAGTATGCACACAATGTACATACATAGCATGAAATGTAATGTAAAACAATGTACTAAGTATGCACACAATGGACATACATAGCATGAAATGTAATGTAAAACGATGTACTAAGTATGCACACAATGGACATACATAGCATGAAATGTAATGTAAAACGATGTACTAAGTATGCACACAATGGACATACATAGCATGAAATGTAATGTAAAACGTACTAATTATGCACACAATGGACATACATAGCATGAAATGTAATGTAAATCATGTACTATAAATGTACTAATGAACATAGCAAGTAAATGATGTGAAAACATGGAAAGCATGAAAGTAACAAGTAGGCACATGTGTTTCACCCCAAAACAGTTTGAAAACGGTAAAAGAGGGGTCTATGTACTCACTTGAGATTTCCTAGAAGTCCTTGAGTAACAACCAAGCAATGCTAGAGATCACGGAAAATCAACGACACCTTAATATAGGTAACTATGTTAATAAACCGGACCTATATCGGAGGATCGGATAGAATGAGGGTTCGTAAACCAAACGAGTATGGAAACTCATGTATTATGGTTTAACAAAGCCTTCATTCTAAAATGAAACCTAACCTAAGTGCTTACGACCCATTACAACCCGTTTAGGTAGCTTATGCTACTTTAACGCGTCGTTCGCGTAAAACGCGTTTGGAACGCCTAACTAGCCCTATGATAAGTAAAATATGCCTTAACATGTCTAATATTGTTGCCAAATCAGTTTAGATATCAAAAGTTATGTTACATATGTTTAATATGAATTTTTGCGTAAAAAGGGCATTTTGGTCATTTAGCTAAGGCATATAAACTACCTATCATACAACTAACTAAACGCCGTGACCATAAGGTATAACCTCGGAAGGTTATTCCCTATACAACTATGGTCACCTAATGTGTTTGGTCGGATCCTAATGATCGACCAAACGGGTCGGGTTCGAAAGTATAAGCGATTGATTAGATCGCTTACCCTTACGACCCTAGACAAGCACAAAACAAAAAGTGACGAGCTAAGCATGTTAAAACATGCTTAACAAAGTTAGAAAACAAGTTTGGTATCAAAACAAACGGTTTTGATACCTATAAGTAGTGTAGGTCCCCTATTCGTATGGATCTTTCACAGAATTGTCTTTCCAATCAAGAGTGCGGAATCCTCTTGATCAGAATATCACAGAAACAAGAGCAGAAACAACAATCAGCAATCACTTTCAAACTGGTCTTTATTGATTATCAATCTTAACGAATTACAATCAATCAAGACTACAAATTCGTCCAAACCCTAGAGCCTTCACGAATTCTCTCACACAAACTGTTTTGGCTGATTAACTGATTTACTGATTAACCTAAACCCTAAAGCCTAACCTTGTTTATATAACACAAGGTTGCAACATTAGGCTTGGGTTTCTACATGGGCTAGGCCCATTTCGTCCCCCATCACCCAATGTGGGTTTTGTTTAGCCCAAACATTACAACTAACTATTACAAAGCTAAACCCGCTAACTGTTTATCGTTTAACTAATTACAAGATATCCAAAGACCAAATCTAAGCTGTTGTCACAAACATGCACCAACAAACTCCCCCTTGACAATAGCTTCATAAAATAACTTTGTCTTCAGTCATCTTGCAATCTTCATGTAATCTTGCACTGTCTTTGGTCTTTGGATAGCTTCAGCTTCAACAGCTTCTGTCAGCAACAGACTCCCCCTAAGCTGATGCATCCAATCACCAAATCTTCAAAACTTTAGCGTTTGAGTAAACTCCAGTTCAGCATTTGTATAGTAATCTTCAAACTCTTCAACTTTGTCTGCAATGTAGAAAGGAGGTTCTACCATGCATCCAATCAAACTCTCATCTTCACAGCAACTCATCACTTTAACTTCTCAGCAACACAGCAACTTCTCAGCAACATACTGCTTCAATCTGTTTACTATAAAACAAACATCTCGAGAAACCATAAGAATTTTTCAACAAAGTTAAACAAATTATTATTTTTCAAGAGATTTGTTAAACTGTATAACAGATTAAGCCTTTTCCAATTTATCACCAACATGCAAAACTTTTTAATCAAACACCCTATAACCCGCATGATTTAAAATTTTGAACTCACTTTCTAACACCGTCTCCCCCTATCAGTAACAATTCCTCCAAGAATAACAGTTTTCCGTACGTTAAGAATTTTAAACAGAAAAAGACACTATTTTTGTATTTTTATATTTTCTGAAAGCAAGTAAATACGAAAAGCAATAAACACTCTATTTTTGTGAGAATCACTGGTAAGAAGATCATATCAGCACAATCAAACTGTTTCACACGATTAGATAATTCTTTATTTAATTTTTCGTGAAAAGCAGTCCAAGACGATTACAAGTATGTTTGTCCACTTAAACAAAATGCATGAACATTTCAAGTACCATTACCATATGATACGTTAAGGTAATTTTATTACTGATATATTAGTGTGTCCCACTTCAGGATATACCCCCATGATCAAGGTATGCACAAAGATTCATCGTAGTAGGTGAGTATACTGATGTCATCCTTTAAGATATCCTGACAATGTCTAGGTCTGCATATAATCTATTTTATCATGTTTTAATTGCTTAACAATGAACACCCAAATAAATACTAATCAAATCCTGGAAATATAAACAACACACTCTATCATGCAAGTATCTTCCCTACCACATATTTCACAAGTCCAATCCAGATTTCTGAAATCTTAACTGGGAATAGGTTGAGAAGAGAACAGAATAGATCTTTAGGAGAGATGGTATAATATACAGATCAAATGAGTTTTTCTCAGTTTGATATAGGTTTCTTGGGTTTCTTTTGGGCACTTGAGGGCCTCTTTCGGGTGTATTAGATCTATAGCGCGACAACGTACAGCTAGGTCAGCATGTATCTGGATGCAGCAGAGGAGGTACACGACTTTTTTCAGAGAAGATTTCAGAATCAGATCAAAATTGTGTGTATCGGGACAACATACAGACATTCAAATAGAAATGTGCTAATTCCAAGTGACTTTCTTTCCTGGGGTCATGTACAATTTTAGTTCTGAACAGAAAAACAGTCAAGATATCCCCAGATGAAATAACAGTATAAAGACCCAAAACTTCAGATTTTGGCAATCTATCAACGCAAGATTTAAGGTCATTAAACCATACACCACTGATGTGTTCCCCACTCATACACAGTTGTATTTAGGTTTATATCACATTGGTAAGTTGATTATTTCATGCTTTTTGCCTACTGGTACATCATATAATGAAGCTGCTATCACACTTATGCAAATTAATTTCAGTTTCAGTGTGACAGTCTAACTTGCCAATGTACTATCATTTCTTCTTTTTCACACAGTGATAACTCATTTTTAATTTTCTATTTTTTTATGTTTTTGATTTTTCAAATTTTTATTTTATTTTGATTTTTAAGAAAAACAGTAAACTATTTACAAAAATTCTTATGAAAAACCAGTTATTCAGGATTCCTCATCCCGTTGAGTTCGACTAAGTGTTCAAAGCGAGCCCTGTCAAAAGCTTTAGTATAAAGATCTGCCAGGTTATCTAGTGTGTAGACTCAGCACTTTGAACTTCAATTTAAATCAATCAATATAAATATATCAACAATCTCACACCCCCCTTCATGTGCCTAGAGCAGCCATTATCAACATAAGTTGATTATCCTCCTTAGCAGCTCCTGCACACACCAACTTAAGAAATTAGTTAGATTGGGGGACCCAAGCCTTAATGGTCTTGGGTCGTCCAAATTCACCAACCACTTGAACATCCATCCAATATCCATTACTCCTAACTGGAGTCTTGGATCTCAGACCTGTTGATGTAAATGGGTTTTGATTTTCATAAGGTCTCTGGTCCTGAGGGTTCCTATATACATTTGGACTATTTGACCTTTGGAAATTTTGATTTTGAAACCTTGAGTTTTGATTCCAAGAAGCATGATTGTTATAATTTCTAAAGCCATTGTTATAAAAATTTCGACAACCATTATTTTGGTATCGATTTTGATATTGACCTTGACTTCTGAAATTATTTAAATTTCCATTAAAATTGCTTCTAGGTCTCTCGTATCTGCCTGGTGGAGATCTAGGCTGAAATCGAGGTTGATTTCTTTGAAAACGTGGAACCTGTGAAGTTCCTGTTCCAGCCTTATCTACACCAACAGCAACATTCTCTAGTTCCTTAGGAGCAGATTTCTTTGGAGAATTTGAGCCTTTCTCCTCATTATCACCTTCCTTCACTGGTAATTTCCCTCTCTGTTTTTCACTAAGTTGTGCCTCACTCTTTTTGTTAGGACAGCAGCTAGCTACATGTCCCTTTACGTGACATTTGAAGCACGATCTCTTTTTCGAAGACTTCTTAGCTGGAGTCTCTGAGGTAGATCCCTTATCAGATGGTGATGATCCCTTAGATGAACCTTGTTCAGTTTGCTTGAATTCAGATTTTTCTTTGTTTTTATTTTTAGCAAACTCTACATTAGATTCATTTTCAATAACAGCGGTTTCGTTTTTCATATCACTACCTTGAACAAAATTAATCTTTTTAACAAAAGCTTGATTTTTATTCTTAGGTGGTGAATTTTTCTTTTTAAAAGGTTCCCTGTTATTGTTCTTCTTATCATCATCACTCTCAAATCTATCACCTTGACTTGATGTGGATCCAAAACTACTTGGTGTAGATGCCATAAGCTCATTTTCACTAGGCAGGAATGAATAGTCATGACTAAGAGGAGGTGGAACTTCATTAAAGCCTTGGAAGCCCACACTTGTCTTGTCATTACTCTTCTTTAACCCACCCATCATGTGTTTCATTACAAAAGATGAATCTCTGAATTAACCTAATTTCTTTTCAAGTTCAACAATTTTGAGTTGTGCATCTGACAACTCTTTGCATTTTTCAAAAATCTCTTTTGTTTTCTCAGCCATCATGTCATGAGCTAAATCTATTACTTGAAGTTTTTCATTTAACTTGCATGTTAAAGCTTCAATTTCAGCTTCACAACCTTTTATCTTCTTCAAGTATGATGATTCATTTCTTTTAACAAAAAAATTTGCTTCTTTTATGTTAGACATCTCACTTACCAGACTTTGGTTTTGTGTTGTCAACCTGGCAACCTCACCCTGTAGTTCACGACATCTCAAACATACTGAATTAGATTGTACCTCTTTCTCATGAACTTCTGAGTTTTCATCAGCAACAACCTGTTCAGCTTCACTCTGCTTCTCTACTTCAGCATCCACTTTGGCTTCATCATTTTTCACTTCAGATTCAGCATCACTAACAGTAGTTTCAGCCTCATCAACTGGCACTATCTCTGCCATGAATGCCTGAGTGGCTCTCTCATTCCCCTGATATCGCTTTTGTAATGCATCCCACATATCCTTTGAATTAGTGTACTTTTTGAAGATATGCTTGATGCTATCAGGTAAGGACATTTTAATTGCAGCCAATGCTCTCTTTTCAGCGTCATACTTCCTTTTATCATCCTCTTTCATGTTTACATAGTCTGTTCTACGTTGTCTGCCCTCATAATCATGTGTAGGGTTTATGTACCCATCTTCAATACATATCCACATACGTGCATCTTGAGATTCAATGAAGGATTTGAAGCTTGCCTTCCATTTAAGATAATTCTCTACCTTCATCATCTTAGGTGCATTCAATTTTGTTATGTTCGACATTTTAACGCAAACAGACTGGTAAAACCGTACAAAATATCTCCGAAAACAGTGGTTACCAAATTACACCGTTAGAATCGTCTCGAAAAGACAAATCCAATGATATATAATGTCAAAAACCGTATTCGGGATTTTCCAGAGTCCAAACGGTTCTGTCTAACGAGCTACGGATCAATTTCTGTTTGCAAAACTCTGAAATTTTATCGACGCTTGCCAGAAAATATTCCACCCTTTTAAATTTGCTGCTAAATTCGCTGGTCAACCAGATAATTTCGCTGGCTCTCAGTTAATTTCGCTGCTCAGTCAGTTAATTTTGCTAGTCACTTAATTGTCCAAATTCGCTGATCTGTTACTTGTTCAATTTCGCTGGCCAAGGTTCAACTTCGCTGATAAATTTGCTGCCAAATTCGCTGCTTATTTTCGCTATTACGACGACAGGTAAGTCGCTGAAAACCGTGATAATTTCGCTGTGGAAAATTATACGGTTACCAAAGTCGCCTTTGGATTTAACTTCGCCGGTCACCGAGTAGTTAAGTCACAAATTCGCTGGTAAATATGCTGGATCAGTTAATTTCGCAGGTCTTGTAAATTCGCTGGTCTGTATTTCTGGAAACTTAATCTTTTCGAAAATTCTGATGATTCTATCTCTTCTCCAACACAAATCTGCAAAATCAAAACACCAAATCAGCACAATAATTTCGAAAATTATCAAGAACTTATCTAAAAACACGAAGAACACGAAGAACAGTCTTCGAATCTTCAAGTCTATCAGCCGAAAACTTCTCCAGAATCAGCAGAATCTGTCCAGAAATCCTGTAAAACACCAATCAAACAAACCAGAATATCACAACAACCAACCAAATTCGAAAATTTTATCAAGAATTTCGAAAATTTTCAAAACCCTAATTTTATCAGATTTCAAAAATTTCAAAATCTCCCTGTTTCTCCAAGAACAATTCTGAACCGAGCCTTCAAGAGCCTAACGCTCTGATACCAATTGTAAGTCCCCAATTCGTATGGATCTTTCACAGAATTGTCTTTCCAATCAAGAGTGCGGAATCCTCTTGATCAGAATACCACAGAAACAATTGTATGTGGGTTTTGTTTAGCCCAAACATTACAACTAACTATTACAAAGCTAAACCCGCTAACTGTTTATCGTTTAACTAATTACAAGATATCCAAAGACCAAATCTAAGCTGTTGTCACAAACATGCACCAACAAGTAGTTTGGTTACAAAATACGCAATAACACGCATTTTGGCCGAAACTACGACTCGTCACTGAGCCTAGATAACGTGGTAATCAGTAGGTATAGTCACTAGGGACTATAACCATCGTCATTACGCTCACGTTATGAAGTTCAAACGAACTTCGCATTGACCATAAACTGGTCAATGCAGAAAGTCAAACGCAGTTTGACTTTAACGCTAAAACGAATGGAAAAGAACGAAAGAACACTTACAACGGGTCCCCGCAAGTTTGATTTCCAAGTAATCTCAGGTAGGAAGTGTATAAACACAACCACTTAGAGAAAAACTCATATTTCAAGTGGGTTTTGCAAGGAGGTGGGTTGGGTATTTATAGGATTTGGACCACCGTTAGGATCGTTTCTTGAAAACCGTGATTGAATCTCATCCGTACATGTGTTGAAATGTTATGGATGCTTCAATTGGCCCCCCATTATCATAAATCAACAAGTGGAATTGGGTTTAGAAGTGGGTAGCAGCTGGAAACAGGCTGGAAGAAGCTTCTGATGTGCTGGGAGATCCTTACGGACCGTAAGGGTGATGGCTTACGGTCCGTAAGCCATCATCTTTGCTGAAATGATAGATTTGGTCCCTGCATCTTGTTTCGTTGCGTAACGGCACTTCTAACACCCGTCAAACCAAATTTCAAGCTCCAAAATGATGTTAAGACATAGGGAACATGAAATATGCTTGAAAACATCACGGATGTCGGTTCGTTTGGCCGTACGATTGCGTTGTTCGGTTAATTACGACGGGAGTCGTAACGAACGCAAAAACGATCCAAATTATGCGACGAATGGATTTTTGACAAGCCAAACACTAAATCATAATATTATAATGCTTACATAAATTTTTGGATGTCCGGATGTATTCAGAACATAAGTTATGCGCGAAAATGCAAACTTATGCACTTTTTGACGCTTTTAGTCCCTAAATGACCCAAGAGTTTATTTTAGCGCACCGAACCCCTCAAAGCCTATTTCTAAGCTATGTAAAGGATATTAAGGGTATGTTTAACTTATGGTCATGTTCCGGAATGTCTGTTACAGTTCAAATTGGCATACTTTCGCAGTTTGTCAAATTTAGTCCCTGTAAGCGAATTAACTTGATTTCGGTCATACCAAACTATCCAAAACTTATTTCTAAGTTATGTAAAGGTTATTTAAGGTATGTTATGCCTATTTCACTATTCCGGAGTGTTTGTTGCATTAAACTGGTTATATTTACGCATCAGATCGCGTATAACCTTCCAGAAAGCGATTTAAAGCCCGAAATCGAACAAGAATGATATGTGCAAACGATACACATATTTTTTTACAAATCCCAAGTATGAAACACAATATATCATTGATTTGGTATTTGTTTGATGGTCACGGAGGCACAGTTGTCACAGTCTCCCCCACTTTAGGAAATTTCGTCCCGAAATTTATTTATAGGAGCCTGTTTGTGACTTTGTGTTAAATAACCATCAAGGATAAGGCTTAAACCTGATATTCCTCTTTAACGGACATTTATCAGAAATGGAAATGAAGGAAGAATCAGGGATATTTATTTCCCTTCGATGGATAATTTTCAGAAACGAAAAATGCACGGAATGAGTTATTTTCCACAATTTCTTCAGAAACGAAAATGCACAGAATGAGTCATTTTCCTCAATTTCTTCAGAAACGAAAATGAACGGAATGAGTCATTTTCCACAATTTCTTCAGAAACGAAAATGAACGGAATGAGTCATTTTCCACAATTTCTTCAGAAACGAAAATGAACGGAATGAGTCATTTTCCACAATTTCTACAGAAACGAAAATGAACGGAATGAGTCATTTTCCACAATTTCTTCAGAAACGAAAATGAACGGAATGAGTCATTTTCCACAATTTCTACAGAAACGAAAATGAACAGAATGAGTCATTTTCCACAATTTCTACAGAAATGAAAATGAACGGAATGAGTCATTTTCCACAATTTCTTCAGAAACGAAAATGAACGGAATGAGTCATTTTCCACAATTTCTTCAGAAACGAAAATGAACGGAATGAGTCATTTTCCATAATTTCTTCAGAAACGAAAATGCACGGAATGAGTCATTTTCCTAAATGGGTATTCTTCAGAAACGAAAATGAACGGAATGAGTCATTTTCCACAATTTCTTCAGAACGAGAATGAACTGAGTCAACTTTAGACACACGACCAAACTTGTTGTGGTTTATGTGCACTGAATTTCCATAATTATGTATGCATCCATAATTACGTAATTCCTTGCACAGTCCGCACAGCTTGTCTTGTAATGCAAAGGGGAAGAAAAATCAAACCTGTGATGAGTGTGACTAGACTATCATAGGGTCCTTTTAATTAGATCGACAAATGATCTCTTTAATTAGACCACCAAGGAGTCTTTTCAGCTATTTCATCACATGATATTCCTAACCAGATTTTTGGATCAATCTGTTTAACTAGACCACTCAAGGGGTCTAATTATGGAATAGTACAATATAATCCAAGGGTCTTTACTATTACGTAAAAGCCCATTGAGGATTTAATATAGTACCTTTGGATATCCTACTATGAATCCCTTATACGAAGATATGGAAGATTTTGGATAACAAAACTTGGATTACACAAAAACATAGGAAACACATAAGCACATAATCACATAGTTGTTTAAGTTGGTTATTAAATTTTTATTAACTTGTTATCGATTGAAAATGGATATTCAAGGTACACCTAGGAAACCAGTAGATGGGCTTCAATGTCCTCTGGGATCTATCTGAAAAGATTGGATGATCTCCCAAAAATTCGATTTTGTTTTCAAAAAAACGTAATATTCGAATTTAAGGAACACAACAATTTTTGGATTTACGAAAATACCCTTAGGTACCCTATTAAGGATTTATAGTGGTACTTTGGGTATTCGTCCAGTGTTGTAACTTGCGCCTTGTACTTCGTTTTCCTTAGAAGAAACGGGTACTTAGGAATTTCGGGGAAATGCAAGATATTATAAAATAGAAAAAAATTTTGGGGGGTAGTTTGCTTTTCAAGGAATACGATTCCTTGATTGTCGGTATTGTAGGGGATATGTTGTAATGTAAATAAAAGATTTATTTATAAATAATGATAACAACTGTTTCATGGACCTTGACAACAAAAGAAAATAATACATAAGACGTGATTATTTCTAAAGGGTGTTGTCTTCTAGTCGGTCAGATGCTCATCCCTGTGCTGGATTTGCATTAGCAAGCTTCGGGCAATTTCTTTAGAAATGACCCATCTCGCCACAATTGTAGCAAGAACCTGGTGGAAAGCGAGCTCGAGCAGGATTGTTGTCAGCTTGATTTGGTGCAACTGCTGCTCGGCAAACTTTTGCTGTATGACCTTTACGTCCACAAATTTGGCATTCGCGGCACTTCACACTAGCATGATGATGAAGGTTACATTAGTTGCACAAGGGTGAAGTTCCATTGTATGGCTTCCTAGCAGGGGGTTGAGCTGGTTGGTTGGGGACAACTTGACCATTGTGAGCGACCATGGCGAAGTTCTGAGAAGCCTTTCGCTTCTTTGACCTCTTAGGGGATCCAGTCTGTTCATCCATGGTCTTTGATTCCTCGATTGGTTTCTTATCATCTTTTCGGAAAAGTTTACCTTTCCTGATTTGAGATTCAGTCAAGGTAGCAGATAGCTCAATGGCCTGCCTAACCGTAGTGGGGTTACTACCAGTAACAATGTCCTGAACTGAGTCAGGGAGACTATCAATGTATTTTTCGATCTCCTTATCCAAAGGCGTAACCATGGTAGGACACAACAGGCTCAGCTCCTCATATCGATCAGTGTATGCTCGATGTTCACCGCTGTCTTGCTTAAGATCGTCGAATTCCCTTTCCAAGGCCCTGATCTCGTGACGAGGACATAATTCCTTCATCATCAGTGCTCGAAGTTCTTCCCACGTTTGAGCCAGTGCCACTTCGGCACCCCTATCTCTCATCACACTGTTCCACCATGTCAAAGCTCGTTTCTCAAAGACACTAGATGCGAAATCTACCTTTCGCTCGTTTGGACATTGAACATGTCTGAAGGTGCTCTCTAAACTCTCGAACCATTGCAGAAGTGCAGTCGCTCCTTGAGACCCAGAAAACTTTGGTGGCTTAGCCGAGTTGAACGTCTTGAAGTTGCAGGGGGCATTATTGTTGTTGAGGGCTTGGTTACATTGAGCAACGATGTTCGGGATTGCAGCAGTCATTTGCTGTGTAATGACAGCTGCCAGCTCTTCAATAGATACCTGATTTTCGCGTCGTGGAGGCATTCTAAAAAAAGGGAAAATAAGAGAGAAAACAAATGAAATGGCATTGGGTAAGAATAGGATGTTATAACTACCGACCAAAATCATGGGTGATGGTCCTTTGTTTGAACCATGAAGCAAACAAACGACACACAAAGGCTGAATCAAAGCAAGTAGGTCCTCATAATGTATCGCCAAGACATGCTCGCCTATAAGTGGACACTCACCCCAAGAGTTCCCAGGTAAGAGTGACTGGTCCGATTATGTGGATTTGTACGAACACTCTAGCCTTAGACAGAAAGCTCAGGGTACAGGCATTCACTCTTCCAGTTTGCACGTGTTCACACTATTTTGGACCCAAAACATTGACGAGAGTTTGAAAATTCAAAGGGGTTCAAAACCTTATAACAGAGGGTTCAAAACCTAGTAATCAATCATCTAAAAACAGATGATAAATTTTCAAAGCGGGTTCGAACTTTGTGTTCTCATTGTGGTTATCACCTAAGGATATGTGAAGGTATCGTTTTATGACTAAACACAAGTAAACTCGCGTTAGGGTCCTAGGAAGGTTATAGACTAGGTCAAAGCATTACGAATAACCTAATTCCCTATAACCATTGGCTCTAATACCAACTTTTCTGTCACACCCCGACCACGTGAGACAACGAAACGTGGCGGAAACGTCGGGAAGTGTTGTAATAGAATTAATTGTTTCAAATCCATGGCAATTAAAGTTTCATTTTATTCATCAAACAAGAGAGTTTAAATCATTTTAAACAAGAAACAAAGAGTACATAACAAAAATTAACTAGTTCTTGTCTCGTTTTAAGTCACTAAGGCACAGGTCCGCCTAAGTATGTCTCGATAAGTCCTATGCATCAACTCCTGAAAACACATGTGAAAATAGGTACGTCAGCATAAAAATGGCTGTGAGATACATAGGTTTTGTGAAAATAGGATTCATGACTTGTAAGTTTAAGAAAATGTTTAATAATGTTTAGTCATGAACCTTGTAAATTGATTTGTTTTGTAAATCGTTTGAAAAACAATAAGTTCAGATGATATGTATAAATAAGAGAATAATGTATGGTTAAATGAATAACCATGTAAAATGAGTTTGTATAAGATAAGTTGTTTGTAAATCAATGTCTTGTGAAAAGTATGTTATTTGTATAAAATGTTATATGTCTCAAATTGAAACGATTCAAATAACGCTACGATATGTAATACCATACAAACACTTATATATAGGAAGTACCAGCGGCGTATCCATCGTGCTTGTATCATATTACACACGCCTCGTTACTTAAATCATTTACTCAAACCAAACCATCAAGATGTAATGTTTAACAATTGTAGAAATGTTTAGGTATAGTCAAATGTCTATTGTCAAATGGTTCACATGGTTCAATAGATACAAATGGTTCACATAATGTAATATAATGGGTTCATATGCTGGATGGGCATATGCAACAAAATGTAATGTAAAACAATGTACTAAGTATGCACACAACGAACATACATAGCATGAAATGTAATATAAAACAATGTACTAAGTATGCACACAATGGACATACATAGCATGAAATGTAATGTAAAACAATGTACTAAGTATGCACACAATGGACATACATAGCATGAAATGTAATGTAAAACGATGTACTAAGTATGCACACAATGGACATACATAGCATGAAATGTAATGTAAAACGATGTACTAAGTATGCACACAATGGACATACATAGCATGAAATGTAATGTAACACGATGTACTAAGTATGCACACAATGGACATACATAACATGAAATGTACTGGAAAACGATGTACTAAGTATGCACACAGTGGACATACATAGCATGAAATGTAATATAAATCATGTACTATAAATGTACTAATGAACATAGCAAGTATATGATGTGAAAACATGGAAAGCATGAAAGTAACAAGTAGGCACATGTGTTTCACCCCAAAACAGTTTGAAAACGGTAAAAGAGGGGTCTATGTACTCACTTGAGATTGCCTAGAAGTCCTTGAGTAACAACCAAGCAATGCTAGAGATCACGGAAAATCAACGGCACCTTAATATAGGTAACTATGTTAATAAACCGGACCTATATCGGAGGATCGGATAGAATGAGGGTTCGTAAACCAAACGAGTATGGAAACTCATGTAGTATGGTTTAACAAAGCCTTCATTCTAAAATGAAACCTAACCTAAGTGCTTACGACCCATTACAACCCGTTTAGGTAGCTTATGCTACTTTAACGCGTCGTTCGCGTAAAACGCGTTTGGAACGCCTAACTAGCCCTATGATACGTAAAATATGCCTTAACATGTCTAATATTGTTGCCAAATCAGTTTAGATATCAAAAGTTATGTTACATATGTTAATATGAATTTTGGCGTAAAAAGGGCATTTTGGTCATTTTCCTAAGGCATATAAACTACCTATCATACAACTAACTAAACGCCGTGACCATAAGGTATAACCTCGGAAGGTTATTTCCTATACAACTATGGTCACCTAATGTGTTTGGTCGGATCCTAATGATCGACCAAACGGGTCGGGTTCGAAAGTATAAGCGATTGATTAGATCGCTTACCCTTACGACCCTAGACAAGCACAAAACTAAAAGTGACGAGCTAAGCATGTTAAAACATGCTTAACAAAGTTAGAAAACAAGTTTGGTATCAAAACAAACGGTTTTGATACCTATAAGTAGTTTGGTTACAAAATACGCAATAACACGCATTTTGGCCGAAACTACGACTCGTCACTGAGCCTAGATAACGTGGTAATCAGTAGGTACAGTCACTAGGGACTATAACCATCGTGATTACGCTCACGTTATGAAGTTCAAACGAACTTCGCATTGACCATAAACTGGTCAATGCAGAAAGTCAAACGCAGTTTGACTTTAACGCTAAAACGAATGGAAAAGAACGAAAGAACACTTACAACGGGTCCCCGCAAGTTTGATTTCCAAGTAATCTCAGGTAGGAAGTGTATAAACACAACCACTTAGAGAAAAACTCAGATTTCAAGTGGGTTTTGCAAGGAGGTGGGTTGGGTATTTATAGGATTTGGACCAATGTTAGGATCGTTTCTTGAAAACCGTGATTGAATCTCATCCGTACATGTGTTGAAATGTTATGGATGCTTCAATTGGCCCCCATTATCAGAAATCAACAAGTGGAATTGGGTTTAGAAGTGGGTAACAGCTGGAAACAGGCTGGAAGAAGGTTCTGATGTGCTGGGAGATCCTTACGGACCGTAAGGGTGATGGCTTACGGTCCGTAAGCCATCATCTTTGCTGAAATGACAGATTTGGTCCCTGCATCTTGTTTCGTTGCGTAACGGCATTTCTAACACCCGTCAAACCCAATTTCAAGCTCCACAATGATGTTAAGACATAGGGAACATGAAATATGCTTGAAAACATCACGGATGTCGGTTCGTTTGGCTGTACGATTCCGTTGTTCGGTTAATTACGACGGGAGTCGTAACGAACGCAAAAACGATCCAAATTATGCGACGAATGGATTTTTGACAAGCCAAACACTAAAGCATTATATTATAATGCTTACATAAATTTTTGGATGTCCGGATGTATTCAGAACATAAGTTATGCACGAAAATGCAAACTTATGCACTTTTTGACGCTTTTAGTCCCTAAATAACCCAAAAGTTTATTTTAGCACACCGAACCCCTCAAAGCCTATTTATAAGCTATGTAAAGGATATTAAGGGTATGTTTAACTTATGGTCATGTTGCGGAATGTCTGTTACAGTTCAAATTGGCATACTTTCGCAGTTTTTCAAATTTAGTCCCTGTAAGCGAATTAACTTGATTTCGGTCATACCAAACTATCCAAAACTTATTTCTAAGTTATGTAAAGGTTATTTAAGGTATGTTAAGCCTATTTCACTATTCCGGAGTGTTTGTTGCATTAAACTAGTTATATTTACGCATCAGATCGCGTATAACCTTCCAGAAAGCGATTTAAAGCCCGAAATCGAACAAGAATGATATGTGCAAACGATACACATATTTTTTTACAAATCCCAAGTATGAAACACAAAATCTCATTGATTTGGTATTTGTTTGATGGTCACGGAGGCACATTTGTCACATAATCTGAGGTTCAAGTCTGATATAATCAGTAAAAATAGTTATTTTTGCAGGTCATATCAGTAGGGTATTGCTTATATGTGAAATTTATCATTTATAACCAAACTATGCACCGAAGGGGCATTTTGGTAATTTCACATAAGCTTTAAAGGTCAAACTTGGAAATCTGAATTCAAAACTTTTGCTTACTGTTAAAGTATAAAAATTTACTCAAAACATCAGTAGGTATTAATTCTTATATGTTAAAAATAGTTTTAACCCATAATATGCGCTTAAAACGCGTAAAAGTCGGTTTTAAGCGATCTTTGGGTTATAATAGGAAATCTGAGTTTTTGATCAATTTATAAAGTTCAAAATATTTTATTTATCATATGAAATCAGTAGCAAAAAGTTTGGTATCAAAATGTTATGTAAAACTCATTTTATTAGCAAAAGGGGTATAATCGACAATTACCGAATTAAAGCAAGAACCCTATGTTATGCTTAGTTTAAAAATAAATAAAAATCTTCAAAAATCTCAAAATATTATATTACATCAGTGGGTAAAAATTTTGGTGTCAAAATTTGGGTTTAAATAGGCTTTATGCTAATTATGTCGTTTAATTAATAAAAAGCTTCTTAATTACGATATTGAGCATAACTCCTAATCTAGACCTCGAACTGATGTCAAATTTTTAGGACACGTTTATAAATCAGTAGCAAAGGTTTTTGTCCTCTCATCATTTCAAAAATCTCATTTTATGGTCAAAAGGGCATAATGGTCAACATTTAAGCATATAACGGAAACATGCAAATGAATCGGATAAATTAGGATCCAAGTTGTATAATCTCAGAGGGTTATACTAATATGGAACATGGACCTAATGGAAAGTTAAGGCATTTCTAAAACAATCTAAATCGGGTTAGAACTGAAAGTCAAAGCAAAAGTCTACTTTTGCGACTTTCGGTTCCGAACCGAGTCTAAACTCAAAATTGTCGGGTTGAACATGCTTAGACATGTTCTTACATTAATTACCAAGTTATACAACTGATAAAACAGGTTTCATGGCTTCTACATTGCTAATTATGTGTTTATTTGAAAATTAGCTTTCTGTTGACCTTTTACAATTAAGTTTGACCCGACAATTGACCTAGTTAGAGTGGGAATCAGAGGGTGCCCTTTTAAGGGTTTTTTACCCACATAATTACCAACTCAGAGCCACTTTCAATTCGAAAAATGACTGGAGCATTAGTGATTAATCACTAAGTCAAAGCTTAATTACGACGGCTTTGACTTTTGGTCATTAAGCTAATGAAACTTGAATTAGAGAGGTTAAGGAAGCTTACTGAAGTACTTAGCACGATTTAGAAGCTTAATGAATCTTGCTTGAGGTCCAGAGAGCTCCAGAAATTCAGTTTGAATGATTTTCTAAGTGCATGCAAAAATGTTGCAACCAAGAGTTCTTATATAGTGATTTTGATTGAACAAGATCATGCCAACAAGGTCTATGGGTGATTCCTGATCATCACAGGTGCCCCCTATGCATGAAAATCTGTTGGCCAAGCTCCTGAATTCGAATACCATGCTCATAAGTCGGTTAAACCTGCTGTAACAGGCATCTGCCATGTTTTTGGATGCTGGTGACTTACAGGCGGCCCGCGTAAGAGACAAGAGGAGTCTTACGCGGCCGGTATGAGGCCCATATCCGGTCACAAGTTTGATAACTTTGCACATTTGGCCCCTGGTCCTCCTAAACTCATTTTTAACTTGTTTTATTGCACTTTTGACCCTCAAATTTGACTTTTAAGGACTCTAAGTCATAAACCAACTTCGTTAAGTCCTCGGTTAGATATACGATCACCCGAAAAGTCCTGAATTTCAATGTTGACGCTTTTAACCCCTCACTTACGAATGTTAACGTATTTTCTTCATACGATGTCGAAACCTTGTGAAATTTTTATCACTTATCCTTGGGAGCATAATTAATCGTTACAAAGCTTCGGGTTTGATAAAAAGTCACTCAGAGGTATAAATTAAACATGTTGACACATTTAACCCTTGCGGTTTGTAAACTTTCACTTTCTTCCACAAACGGCTTCATATGATTCATAATTCATTCGTTTAAGGGTATAAGCATCGTGTAAGGTTGTTGAAAGGTATAATTATCGTATGTTGACACTTTGAATCCTTTTACACACATACTTTCTTTGTTTGTCAACTTTAGTCCCTCATATTTAATCCACTACACGTTTAAAGCTCATGACACATGTCTTCATTATATTGGTCGTGATTTTTCGAGGTGTTACATCCTCACCCCTTAAAAGAAATCTCGACCTCGAGAGTTACTGAAATAAATGAGGGTACTTCTGTTTCATTGTGGACTCCACCTCCCACGTGTATTCGGGACCTCTACGGGCATCCCATTTAACCTTTATAATCGGTACATGCTTCTTTCAACGTTTCTTAACATGTCGATACTCGATTGACAAAGGTTTTTCAACAAATTTCAAGCTCTCATCTATATGCACATCCGTATGTGGTATGATTAGTGATTCATCAGCTAGACATTTCTTCAGATTGCAGATGTGAAACACATTATGAATTCCACTGAGCTCTTCTGGCAGGTTTAGCTTGTAAGCCACTGTTCCGACACATTCGATGATCTCGAATGGTCCTATGTATCTTGGGCTTAACTTGCCTTTCTTACCAAATCGCATTACCCCTTTCCAGGGTGATACCTTAAGTAGAACTTTGTCACCTACCTCAAATTTTAGAGGTTTACGCCTCTTATCTGTGTAGCTTTTCTGCCTATCCATGGCAGCTTTGAGATGATCTCTTATCTGTACAACCTTATCTATCGTCTCCAGGACTATATCAGGTCCTGTTAGTTGGACATCTCCAACTTCTGCCCAATAAACGGGCGTTCTGCACTTTCTTCCATACAGAGCTTCAAAAGGTGCAACTTGTATACTGGAATGATAGCTATTATTGTATGAAAATTCTATCAATGGAAGATGATCATCCCAACTTCCTCCTAAGTCAATAATACAAGCTCGTAGCATATCTTTGAGTGTTTGAATAGTACGCTCGCTTTGACCATTTTTCTGAGGATGATATGATGTGCTGAAGTTCAATCGAGTGCCTAGGGATTGTTGAAAACTTTTCCAAAAATGCGATGTATACCTCGTATCCCTATCAGAGATGATAGACATTGGCACTCTGTGGAGAGATACAATCTCATCCACGTACATCTAAGCTAACTTATCTGAGCTGTGTGTTTCCTTAATAGGTAGGAAGTGGGCTGACTTTGTCAACCTGTCAACTATAACCCAAATAGTATCATTTCCTCGCTTTGTATTTGGTAACTTTGTGATGAAATCCATAGTTACCATTTCCCACTTCCAGGTGGGAAGTTCAGGTTGTTGTAGCAAACCTGACGGCTTCTGGTGTTCGACTTTAACCTGAGCACATGTCAGACATTTGTCCACATAAGTGGCTATAGACTTCTTCAAACCTATCCACCAATAATTTGCCTTCAAATCCTGGTACATCTTATCACAGCAGGATGAACATAATACTTGGAGTTATGGGCTTCTTGAAGAATTACATCCCTAAGTCCTCCATAAATTGGAACCCATATTCGTCCATTCAATCTTAGGATTCCATCCTTGCTATATGATAATTGTTCAGCAGTTACTCCCAACTTTTCATTCGAATAGTTGGCTTCTAATACAGCTTCTTTCTGAGCGGCCAACAATCTTTCATTCAAGTTGTTCTTCAATTCAATGCTCTTGGCATTGATTCTAATGGGCTTAACCCTTTCCTTTCTGCTCAACGCATCGGCGACCACATTCGCCTTGCCTGGATGGTATCGGATTTCACAATCATAATCATTTAAAGTCTCCATCCATCGACGCTGCCTCATGTTCAGATCCTTCTGATTGAACAGATGCTGAAGGCTCTTATGATCAGAATAGATCACACACTTGGTACCATATAAATAATGCCTCCAAAGTTTTAGTGCAAACACAACGGCACCCAATTCCAAGTCGTGGGTGGTGTAATTCCTTTCGTGCAGCTTTAATTGTCGGGAAGCATAGGCAATAACCTTGCCTTTCTGCATTAGCACACATCCCATGTCAGTGTGTGATGCGTCGCAATATACCACAAACTCTTCTATTCCCTCAGGCAATGTTAACACAGGAGCATTACTCAGTTTCTGCTTAAGAATCTCAAAGGATTCTTGTTTCTTAGGACCCCAATCAAACTTGATATTCTTCCTAGTCAACGAAGTTAGGGGTGCAGCAATCCTTGAGAAATTTTCAATAAAACACCTGTAATATCCTGCCAGACCTAAGAAGCTGCGAATCTCTGTGGGGGTCTACGGCTCTTGCCAATTCATGATATCCTCAATCTTAGCGGGATCCACCTCGATACCGCACTCACTAACCATATGTCCAACGAATTGGACTTCACGAAGCCAAAATTCACACTTTGAAAACTTGGCATAGAGCTTTTCTTGTTGAAGAAGTTTAAGAATACAACGAAGATGCTTCTCATGATCAGCCTGACTCTTTGAATAAATGATCATGTTATCAATAAAAACAATGACAAACTTGTCCAAGTAGGGTTTGCAAACGCGATTCATGAGATCCATGAACGCTGCTGGTGCATTAGTGAGTCTGAACGGCATCACTAAGAACTCGTAATGACCATAGCGAGTTCTAAATGCAGTCTTGTGCACATCTTCGTCTCTCACTTTCATTTGATGGTAGCCTGAGCTCAAATCAATCTTGGAGAAGTAGCTTGCTCCTTGAAGTTGATCGAACAGATCGTTGATCCTAGGCAATGGATACCTATTCTTGATTGTCACCTTGTTCAGCTCTCGATAATCAATGCATAAACGCATTGATCCATCCTTTTTCTTCACAAACAGAATCGGTGCTCCCCAAGGAGATGAGTTAGGCCTAATAAATCTTTTTGCCAACAAATCATCCAGCTGAGTTCTCAACTCTTTCATCGCAGTTGGGGCCAACCGGTAAGGTGCTCTTGTAACAGGTGCTGCTCCAGGTATAATGTCAATTCTAAACTCCACTTGCCTATCTGGGGGTAAACCAGGTAGTTCTTCAGGAAATACATCAGGGTATTCAGAAATGATGGGAATGTCTTCGATCTTGGGCTTCGGTTCATCTATAGTCACTTGTGCCATATAAATGACACAACCTTTCTTCATACACCTTGATGCCTTAAGCATAGACACTTGCTTAGGCAGCCCGTACTGAGTGTCTCCTTGAATGGTAAGTGGCTCACCATATGGAGTCTTGATAACCACATGCTTTTTATCACAAACGATCTGAGCTTGGTTATGAGATAACCAATCCATGCCTATTACTATGTCGAATCCAGCTAGTTTCAAAGGAAGCAAAGACAATGGAAAAGAGTGGTTCCTAATGGATTTGAAACATCCATCTAATACGGTTGAAGCAGTTTCTATGGTACCATCGGCCAATTCTACTTCATATTTTATGCTTAGGGTTTTAACAGGCATATTTAATAACTTACAAAACTTATCATCAACAAATGACTTATCTGCACCTGAATCAAATAATACCCTTGCATAAACATCATTGATAAGGAAGGTACCTGTTATCACATTGTCATCCTGAACTGCTTCCCGTGCATTCATTTGAAAGAACCTAGCGTTGGTCTTTTTACCTTCTTCAGGTTTCTTCGCATATTTCGGGCAGTTTGTCTTAATATGCCCCTTCTCATTGCAACCATAACAGGTCGCATCCTTCAACTTCTTGCAATCCAAAGTCTTGTGTTCTTTGGACTTGCAGATCCCACAACCAATCGACTTCGATTGCGATTGTGACTTTGATTCAAACCTGCATTTCCCGAAATGGCGTTTCTGGCAGGTTTTGCATTTAGGCTTCTCATCCATTTGCTGGTTACCCTTGTTAGACCCAAAATTCTTCTTGTGGTCTGAGTTCCCCTTATGCTTCTTGTCAGAACGACGTGAGTTATCATCCTCACGTTTCCTTTTTCCTTCTTCAGAAATCTTAAGCGATCTCAGCCTGATCGCATCCAGAGTAAGGGATAATGACAAATCAGCTGCTGACCTAAAAGTAGTAGGTCGAGACGCCTTCACACTAGCATTGTTCTCCGGGGCTAAACCCCCAATAAAACGAGCGATACGTTTTGGTTCCGGTGTCACAAAGTATGGAACCAATCGAGACATGGTATTAAAACTCGTTAGATAGGCCTGACAGTCTAAATTCTTCATAACCAATGTCAGAAAGTCGGTCTCGATCTTCTCAACTTCGTGTTGAGGACATAAATTTTCTTTGATTAGAGCAAGAAACTGCTCCCAAGACATGCTATACAAGTGGAGCTTTCCTGTTGCTTGAATCAGTGACCTCCACCAAGCTAGAGCCTCTCCCTTAAACGATTGTGACACAAATTTCACAACGTCCTACTCTGCACAACCACTAATGTCAACCACTGTATCCATCTCATCGAGCCAGGTTATACAATCGACGACTCCCTTCTCCCCTGTAAAGTCTCTAGGCTTGCAGGAGACAAAATACTTATAAGAACAGCCCTTAACACGCGGCTCTCGATTGAGCACAACTTTCCTAGATGGAACACTCCTCTGATTTGATGAGTGATGAGAATCACTCTTGCGAGCTGTATGAATCTTGGAGGGTGGTTTTGAATGAGGTACAGACTGAGTCCTAACGTGAGTTTCACTCGATTCATTAAGTTGTCTGTTAAGAGCTCGAGTAACGGCATTATCTATTAATGCCTGCAATTCCGCGCCTGCTACATTAACTCTGGAAGTGTCATGATTCTCCCTCGGGTGACTGTTGACTTCGTCCGACCCAGCCACGTAGCTTGTTTGCTACATAAAATATTGACAAAATTTATTCAAAAGTCTATTATGGAATTGTCTTTTATGGCAATTCATTAACCATGGCAATCATAAGCCATATTGGTTAATTTAATTAGGCATATACATTCAGGATTGTAATTATCCTCAGTCATAATTTATTAATATATTATAATGGTACATAAGGCCAGGTCACAAGGACAATTCAAATTATAAGCCATCTTATAGGATCGAGGCATTAAGGCTTGAATCGTAGTTCATTACCTTTCTTGACAGGGAGTTATAGGCTACAATTGTCTTTTGTCTTATATGACAATGATTATGGCCCATAGGCATTACATCACAAATGGATGTTTAAGTAATAAAGAAGGAATTGGAAGAATCCAATATAAGGATGACATGCGTGATTTTAACGAATCACATCTGCCAGGAGTGATAACATGTTTTCAGATGTTAACAAGGATTTGAATCTCTTTTTAAACAGGTTTTACCATCATGGCCAGGTCTTATAATGACATGCAGGCTAGGTTATACCCTTTAAGATTCTTATTTAATATTTAAAGGTAGATCTTACAAAAGGAATGACATATTTTGGATTTATTTATTTCATACATATTACATTTATGCATAAAATAACAAAATGAAATTTAAATTATAACATGCCACTAAAATTTAAAAGAGTACATATTTCCCTAAACGGGACTTTAACAGAAATAACTTGCCCACGCAGAGGCTAAACGGAAACTACAAGTCCTCGCAGGGACTGGATACAGAAATAGATGTCCACGCATGGACTTGATTAAAAATTAAAGAAATACAAAATAAACAAATAAGGAATTTAATGATCCCTTTTGCTCTTTCCCTTGATCAAGCTTGCCAAACCTTTAAGAAATCCTCGGTGGCTTCTACGCTCCTCTCGTTCCACCTGGCTCAACCTTTGTAGAATCTCCTGCTGCTGTGGTGGCGGTATCAGTGGCGGCTGCGGCGGCTGCTGATGCTGCGGAGGTTGAGGAGGTGGCGGGTATTGGTACGCATAGGCTGGGTATCCAGTCCCCCAGGGAGCTCCATAGGGTCCTTCAGGATGGAGAGCATTGTAGTTCGCCGCTACAAGGTATGGGTCAGCCTCGGCGTAGTTATAGTTAGTATGGGCTGGCTGCTCGAAAGGGTTATACGCCGCTACATCGGCGTATGCAGGAATTGGGTTATCATAACCCACTGGTGGTGGTGCGACTGGCGCAGACTCCACCTCAGAAACAGGGTTCGAAGGCCCACCCATCTGTGGATCTTCATATAGTGGCGGGTAATGACTGCCACTTGAATGCTGAGGGGTGCTGAAATGGAATCCCCCTCGCATGGACATCCGTGCTCCTGATCTCCTACGTCTCAGTGGCTCCGGAGGCAGTTGCTGCACTGGTGGTGGTGGCGGTGGAGTAACCGCTACAAAACGCGAATCCTCCGAGGGATCCTACTGCTGCTGTGAGTTGTAACTGGGAGTAAACACCCAGTCGTATTGGGCAAACCTTGACTTATAACTGTCTGGACCACGATAAGGTGATCCATGATATGACGACCCATCCGAAATCTCGATGGGGTGAGTAGGTATCCCAGATGATGGTTCGGCGGGATCTGGGTCATCATCCATATCCATTCCCTGAGCTTCAGAGAAATGGTCTTCAGGGCCCAATGGGTTGTGACCCATTGGTTCTTCAACCTGGTTTTTCGGGTTGAACCGACTCTGAAAATAAGGTGCCGGGTCCTGAAAGGCCCGATGAGAGGTTGACCATCGCAACGGTAAGAAAGAATGGTGCGAATCTTCGGGCTCGTTCTCCGATTGCGGCCCGAAATAATGAAGGTACGAGGGTGATGAACTTAGCGAGTCAGATCACCTCGTGGGCTCCAAATATGTCCTCCAATCCTCTTTGGTACATGTGCTCATTGTCATAGATGGTGTTCGCCGGTGGGAAGGTCCGGCTTCGTGATCGTTGGGGGCGTTGAATGACCCCTTGCCTCTTCCTCCTCTTCGAAACCTTGGTGGCATTTTATTGAACCTGTCAAAACAAACAAAAGAACAACAAAGGAAAATAATAAAGGAAAAAATAAAATAAATTAGGATTTGTCCTAAGTTCTTTGTCTAGACTCGGAAGTCGAGGAATGTGTAGACTGTGTCATTGAGATTAAACACAAAAGGCTAGCGTTTAATTCACTCAATGTTGGCTCTGATACTGACCTGTCACACCTTGATATTTCCACGTATTACCGGTGGGCCCGGTGGGGAGCATCGTGACGTAGTTGATACCAACCTGTCACACCTCGATATCTCCATTCTGATTCTCTGCAATACTGGAACGTAAACAGCAGCATGTTTAACAGTTTTACAAAACCACTAGACACATGTTAGCATCATAAAACACCTGAGGACACATGGATTGATCTTGTGAAGTCGAAATCACTATAAATAGGCCTCTCTTCTTCACTTGAAAGTTGCACAATTCAAGAAATTCTAAAACAAAACTCTCAACTGAGTTCTCTGAAGCATCCTGGCCTTCTAGGAAGCTTTCTCTAGTTCAAATTTCGTGCTAAGGACTCTTGTAAGTGTTCTTAGCTTCCATAGTTAAGTTTTCATTAGCTTAATGACCGAAAGTCAAAGATATCGTAATTAAGCTTTGACTTTGTGATTAATCACTAACGGTCCAGCCATTATTCGAATTGAAAGTAGCTATGAGTTGGTAATTATGTAGGTAATAAACCCTTAAAAGGCCACCTACTGACTATCACTTTTACTTGGTCAATTGTTAGGTCAAACTACTTAACAGAAAAGTCAAACGAGTCAGTTTTTTACAAAATAATTCACAACTGATAATGTAGAAGTTATGGAACATATTTTAACACCAAAATAACTTGGTAAATAATATAAGAACATGTTTAGGCATGTTCAACCCGACAATTCTGAGTTTAGGCTCGGTTCGCAACCGAAAGTCGCAAAAGTAGACTTTTGCTTTGACTTTCAGTTCTGACCCGATTTAGATTAGTATAGTTGTGCCTTAGGGTTCCTTTAGGACCATATTATAGGTTAGTATAACCCTCTGAGGTTATACAACTTGGTCCCATAGAAATCCTAGTGCATTGCATGTTTCCATTAAATGCTTAAAAGTTGACCATAATGCCCTTTTGATATAAAAACAAAATTTTTGTAAATGTGAGTGGACAAAAACCTTTATTTCTGATATATTAGTATGTCCTAAAAGTTTGACATCAATTTCTGGTCTAAAATGAAAGTTATGCGCGATATCGTAAAATGAAAGCTTTTTGTTAATTTAATGACATTTTTGGCATAAGTCATATTTAAACCCGATTTTTGACACCCAACTTGCCACCTACTATTAAGATATAATATTTATGGATTTTTTGAAATTTTTGTTAAATTTTAAACTGATCATAACATAGAGTTCTTGCATAGACTCGGTAATTGACGATAATGCCATTTTCACTAATAAAATGAGTTTTGCACATTCTTTACATGTTAAACCTTTTTCTACTGATTTTATACATTAAATAAATTATTTTAAACAGTAGAGACTGATCAAAATCTCAGATTCCCTTAAACAACCCAAATATCGTCAAATACCGATTTTATGCGATTTAGGCGCATAGTATGATTTAAAACCATATTTAGCACCTAAGACTTATTACCTACTGATTTTATAAATAAATTTTTATACTTTAATAGTAAGTATAAGTCTTGAACTCAGATTTCCAAATTTGACTTTAAAGCTTATGTGAAATGATCAAAATGCCCCTACGGTGCATAGTTTGGCTTTAAATGATAAATTTCACATATGTGTGATATCTTACTGATGTAACTTTTTAAGATAAATATTTTTTACTGATCAATTTAGACCAGAACCTCAGATTACCATTTAAACCTTTCTATAAACTATAAAATGACCAAAATACCCTTACGGGGCTTAATTTGGTTTTAAATTCCTTTTGGGCATAATGGAAGATATCCTACTGATATCATAACATATTCTAATCATAATAACTTATGGAACATGTTCATGACTCATTTCGGTTAACCGTTATGCATATACGTGCTCGGTACAGTTTATGTAACAAGTTTGCATGAATTGGCCAAAACGGGTCAAACCTTATCATTTTTACTTCAAAATCCAGAATGTATTTAGTTTACCCATTTTATACAAGTCTTCATACTTGTTGGGGCTGAATCACATTCTAATCCGGTCACCGCTTAATCTTGCGTTTTGAACCGCAAACGTTTCTTTAAAACTAACTGGTCTAAATTATAACCTAAATAAGACCCGTTAGGAATCTAATAGGTTATTAAAACCTTCATTCCAGATTAGGAGCCCACTAAAAGCTACTTGTAGTTGCTAATTTGATATACGGCTGAGAATAAAATTATATTTTAGCTCAGGTAAATACTTTTAACTTATTTTCCGTTATACGGGCTTGGGATACGGTATTTAATAATACCGCTTGGTCGGGTATTGATTCTTTAATCGATTAGTGGTTAAATCATTGAGATAACCCGTTTAATCTGTTTTGTTTGATCTAAGCCTTTGGGGGGTTAATGACCGTGTCCTGGATATCCTTGTCTCATTCATTGAAATGGCCACGACTTAAGCACGGGGTGTAGGCATACACCTGACAGTGTGTATGTAAAAAGATATACCTGCCTGTTGAGGATAACTCGCCATGTGTTTATATTATGTGGTGTGTCTATTAATCTTGTTCCGGCTTCTATCCCGGATCCTGAACGTACGATAAACATATAAATCTGTATACAAGATTATTTTTAATAATTGTCCCAAGTTATAAAAGAATATTTGTGCCTTGTGCATTTAAATCAATTTTCTTAAATAATTTTTAAAAAGAGTCAGTTAATTGTATTTACCAGTGTAAACTGACGTATTTTCCCAAAAAGGTTAAGTGCAGGTACTAAGCGTAATGGGCTGGAACTCCCGAGTATTAAATAAAGAGTCTTGCAAGCTTTTGATACTTAAAATTTGTTGAACAATATTTGTTTCTGTTTTAGATCCGCCTGTGGATCCATCTACAATCCGTTGTATAATATTTTATTGTACCTTCAATTCGGTTTGTATAATTACTTTTAGACTTCCGTTGTGCATTGAACTGTGATTATTTGACTATGATGATATCAACTACGTCACGATACTCCCCACTGGTAACACGTGGAAATATCGGGGTGTGACGTCAGCTTTCAACTTCAGCTTATCTGCCTCGAAACTCTTCTTCAGATCATTTATCTCAATCTCGTGCCTGCGGCTCAACTCACCGAGCTTCTTAACCCAAGCTTCATCCTTCTTTGAAAACCCACCAATCTCCTTTTTCATAGCAGCCATGGAAGATTTCGTCTTTTCTTTCTTCTTCGAGAACTCTTCATACTCCTGCATCCCTTTGCGAAAACGGGTGACACCTTCAGCCACTAAGGCAGAAAGGTTGTATGAGCTCAACATCAACCTTGAAAGCATGTGGTCACCCTCCATCTCTGATATAGCCTCTCGGACACCGAGAGGAGCAAAATGAGCCAGAACATTAGTACAAACATTTGCATCTTTGAAACTATCCCCAACCTTCACACTCCAATCAGGAACATAAACTTCACCTTCACTCAAGCTTTCAACGTCCTTGCTTGATGAACCTTGAACAGGGGTTCCCACAACCTTCTTGCCTGAAGCCTTCTTTTTACCAACCACAACTAAGTTTTTCCCCTTCTCAACATCAGGACCTTGATCCTCAGAAACCTCAACGTCATCACTCAAATCTATAGGATCAGATGAAGTGGATTGAGGAGCACTCTTCAACATACGACGAGCAGAACGACGAGTCGAAGCCTTAGGAGCTGCAGCCTTGGTAAAACCCTTGATATTCGAAACACTAACATACCCAGCATCTTCAAATCTTTGTTCTGAACCCCTAGCAACCGCATCATCACCCTCTGCAGCTTGGGCATCCGTAAAGACAACATCTGATGTGTCATCACTCTTGACAAAATCTAAGGCAGACATGACTGCAAAAATTATAAGAAAACGAAATATAAGCAAACAATTCAAGGAAACCTAAAAAGGTAAAACAGGGAAAATGCATACCTTGACCACTCCTCATAAGAACCGGATCCCGATTAGCCTTATCCCACAATTTGCTAATGCCTAATAGGACTAGCAAATGCTCGGGAAAAGGCCGAACCCTTGAAGGACATTTCCGGATGGCCTTAAGAAAACAATCATTTAAATCAGACTCTGAGGGTTCTGGTTCATTGAGAACGGCATCCGGGTGTCTCCACACCATTTTAAAGGGAACGATTGAATCAGAAACCAAGAAGAATCGATCTTTCCAAGCACCAAGTGTGGTAACCATGGAGGAAATTAAGCAGGTATCAACTTTGGATGTCTCGAAAGTAAACCAATCGTCGTTCTTCACCAGACGGAAGAACTGGCGGAACAACAACAACGAAGGATCATAACTAGAAGCCCGACATAAAACTTCAAAATGCAAAACCCTAGCCATACCTTTCGGATGGATTTGACCAAATGAAACCGGGTAATACTCTAAAACATTCAGTACAAAAGTTGAGAAAGGATGATGAAGGTTGGAAAATTCAAAGTGACGACAGTATAAAGCAACAGACCCGGAAGGGCATTGATCAATGGACTTATCACAACCCGGTGCAACCGGATTGAATTTCAGACCAATGCCCCATTCCATACAAAAGGCCTCTACCTCCTCTTGAGTAAGGCGTGAGAAACTAACGGAAAGATCTTTACGTGCACCCATGATCAAAGCAAAGAGAAGAAAAACACAGAAGAAAAATTGACGACTAACCTGAATTAAGGAGGAATAACCGGAACTCTTGAAGGAGATAAGTGAAAAAGTTATCAAAAAGATATTAATAAATGAGAAATTAAATTAATGTAGAAGTTATCATTGCCTATTGTGTAAATTAAAAACGCCGACTGAAAAACTGCCATACATCACATCAGTTGTCAGTCTAAAATTCAAATTCTCAACTGCTCCCAACCTTTGAAGCCTTGAAGCAATAAAAAAACAATGTGAAAAAGTCAGAAGCATTTGAGCATAAGCCCTAAACACCTCTGACTTAGGGGGCTGATGACAGGGGTAGCCCAAATCTTCAAAGATATGACTGAAATACATGATAGCTTAAAAGGTTAAATGGTTAAAGGGTTCTAAACCCACGAGGAATTGTGAGCAGAAGAATCCATGCATAGTAATCAGTCACATCAACTGATATCTCACCAACTCAGCCGAAAAAATAAACGTGTGCAAAAGGGAACAACCTTTTGACCGCAGGTCCAAAGCCTTCAACCCCCAAAAAGGGTAAGCCTCCTACTGCAGCAAGGTTCACTATGTCAAAGGTTTCCCCTTTGGGAGAAAACCTTCTCTACGAAAGACATCCCACTGCATTCATTTCAGACATTCCGGATCAGTTCAGATCTCCTTGGATCTCTGATCTTTCTTCTTGTCTTCCGAGAAATTGTTCCATGCAAGTTTCCTTCAGCCGAATATCTTAAGTAGAAAACAAGCACAACTAGTGAACCTCCTTCTACGTCTGGCAAACGTAGGGGGACCCCACGACATGCGTTAGGCAAACTTCAACCCTTGAAGCCTTTTGCCTAACCAGTCGGTCCACTACTCAAGGTCTCATATTTGTTGTAACAACAGAGGCAAAGCAACAATATCCCATGTATTATTTCTGTGTAAAGCTTCTAATTCGTCATTCATAGCAATGACCCAGTTATTATCAGTTTTAGCCTCAAAATAGTTTCTAGGTTCAACACTCTTATTAAGAACAGGCAAAGCACAAGTTATCCGGAGGGAGATTAGCAAAATTCAAGACATTTTCAAGACCATGTTTAACTTTCCCTTGAACAAAAAAATCATCAAGTTTAGAAGGAAATTTAACATTTCTAGAAGATCTCCTAGGAACAGTGCTTGTATGCTCTGTATTATCTCCCTCGGAAGTATCATTTTCCTCATTTGCAGTAGCATGCTCAGCCCTGCCTAAATCTGAAATAGAAATGCTTGGTTGCTGATCTTCAGCCATTCCTAAGTCATTGTTTGATTCAGAATTCGACTGCTAAGACCATGACTAGATGGGAAATTAGTTGTGTTCTCATCATTGGGAGTAGAGCCAAGCTTAGAGTTTTGAGTGGAGTTCTAGTCAAACATATCAAAAAATTCAGGGTATTAACTCCAATAGGAGAATCTGGATCAGGTAATAATTTCTTATCTTTAAAAGGAAACACAATTTCATTAAACCTAACATACCTAGAATAAAACATCATCCTATGATCCAGGCTCCAAAGCTTATAACCTTTTTTTCATTTGAGTATCCAACCAAAACACATTTTTCTGCATGAGAGTTAAACTTGCCAGTGTTGTTTAACACAGTACTAAAACAAAGACACCCTATAACTCTAAGTTGACTCAAAACAGGAGCAAAACCAAACACAAGATCATGCGAAGATTTCCCATTTAAGACAGATAGGAGAGTCCTGATAATCAAGTAAGTAGCAATTAAAACGCATCTTGAAAAAGTAAAGCCCTAGCACCATTCAATAAATGCATGTTTTCTTTCAACCACCCCATTTTGTTGTGGGGTATGAACACATGAAGTTTGATGAACAATACCATTGTTGTTACAAAAATAAGTCATTTGTTTATTTATAAACTCAGTGCCATTATCACTTTTGAAAGTCATAATAGATTTACTAAACTGACTTTTGAGTGTATTATGGAAACTTTGATATTATAAAAAACTTCATCCTTAGACTTCATGAGATAAACCCACACAGCTCTAGTAAAATCATTAACAACCAATAAGGAAATATTTGAACCCATCTCTACTTTGAACCCTATAAGGACCCTAAACATTAAGGTTAATTAAGTAACTGATATACGTTAAATTATACATGTTTTTTATACCCCAAAACACTTCCGTTTTAAGCATTTTTGACCAAAAACATGACGGTTAGGTACCAAAATCGGTACTTTTAGATTTTCAGGTCTTAAACAGAGCAAAAAGGAAAATTCTGATGAAAACGGACAAATTCTGATGCATTTCTGATAAAAATGGCAAAATTCTGATGAACTGCCAGGTGTGGCACGACCGTGCCACCAGCGGCACTACTGTGCCGATCAGGCGACCTCAGAAGCACTGCCAGTGCGACTAGAAGTGCCAACTGTTTCTCCGGCCGCACTACCGTGCCACCCGAGGCACTACCGTGCCAATGCCAAATCAAGCCTTCTGACCAACATTTCTGATGAACGGCACTACCGTGCCACCAGCGGCACTACCGTGCCGATCTGCAGACCCAAGCAACTTGTCTACTTGGCTGACTCGGGATCACTGAAACTGACGTCACCTGACAAGCACCTGCCGCACGACTGTGCCAGATCGGCATGAAGGTGCCGATCAGAATTTCTTCTATAAATAGCAGCATTCGCTACTGGTTCAAAGGTTGGGTTTTTCTCCATGTTTCTGGGCGATTTCTAGGTTCCGAAGCAGTCCTGATCAGACCCATTTGAAGCTTAAAGATTGAATGGAAGCATAACCGATCCAACCCATCAATTCCTTGCTTGTTTATGGTTCGATTCCTTGTTCTTGAACATGTATTCTGATCATTTTGCAAGTTATGAGCAGATGTTAGTTTATGTTTAATGTAGTGTTATGTAATAGTAGTTATAAACTTGTTTCTTGAATGAACTTTATGTTGTAATCTTGTTTGTATGAAACTTAAGTACTTTTTCGTGTTTGAATCTTCATGATTATATAATGAACGTTTCATTGATGTCGAGTTCCTGATTATGTTTGATTATTTTGGATAATGAATCTGTGGTTAGTGGGATGGTAACTATTTCTTGATTAATCACTTGTTTGTAAACTTGTTTACACCATGAAACTCGAGAGGGGTATTGGTTTTATCCAAGATATATCTTATTTTGATTAGGAATACTTTCTTGCACGTAAGGGTTCTAACGAATTATATGGTGTTGATTACATGTTCTTGCATGCGGTTTATGATCCTTGTTTAGTAGTTTTGGTCTGAAATTGCTGACATGGTAGATTTGTGTTCAAGACTTGTAAAGGTGAAATATGTTGTTATATGATCTACTTAAATGCTTATCCTTGTGGCTGTATTGTGACCATCGGTATTGCTTTCTTTGATAAGTGAGGTTAGAAAACTCCTAGCGGATGACTAATCTATCTTTAAAGGTTCACATGACTGAATATCAATAGCTCGCTAAAGAATGAGTTTAGGTGGTTAACGTGTGTTTATCGCGTTAACTTTCCGAAGAATCATCATGTTAGAAAACTCCTAGCGGATGACTAACTGTCTCGAAATTGGAAAATTGATTAAGTGCTTTTGTGACATATCTGATAGATAACATGTTTTGCTTGTTTGTGAAATAAGATAATAGTATATTTATATTTTAATTGTAATCTAGATAATTTAGTTAAACAACCATTCACTTATCTTTTTATCTGGTAAATTAATGACAAAGATTTAGTACATTATAACGCCCGTGTTCCATGGATCGATATCTGGCTCTTACCAATACTTCGCTGCATATATGACGGGATACACTTGTCCTTTGTTGTGTGTGTTTTAATGTTAAGGTATAAACCATTTTTATAAATTTAAAACAAAAGTTCGTGTGGAAATTCACTGTATAAATATGCATTCACTGTATAAATAAAAGTACCGATTTTGGTACCTAACCGTCGTGTTTTCGGTCAAAAATGTTTAAAACGGAGGTGTTTTGGGGTATAAAAAACATGTATAATTTAACGTATATCAAACATCCCCACATTTGAACTTTGCTTGTCCTCAAGCAAACTTAAAATAAAATACGGAATCAAATCTGAATATTTACAAAGTTACTAATTTGTTTGGTGGTCAAATTGGTTTTCAAAAAGTTATCATCAAAGATTTTAAAACAAACAAGCTTTGTTAGATGTATGAAAGGATAATTATAAAGCAATGATTCAACGTTCGATTGACTTAGCATGCAAATCTCTATATTTCTCACAATGTTCACACACACTCAGTTAAATTTCTGAATCATACATATAATGTGTATGTTAAACACTCGATGCCTAGTCAATGAATCATGCAATATTATAAGCTTGTCAAAAGATCTAATCTCCACCAATTAATATGTGAAAAACATAAATCAAGAGGTCTTTGATGGGTTGTAATGATAGGCTAAGGTTTAGGGTATGGAATGGATATTTGAAAGTGGCTAAATGGTTAAAACTAGGCGGTTATTTGTAACTAGCGTAAATGAATCAACAACTATACATAAATAAAGCTTAAAGACGATTTTACACTTTTCGAGCTATACAACATATTTGTACTATTCAGTGCTTAAAATTGCTCTAATTTGATCGTCTTTTGATCTGTTTTTTCGATCACTATTTTATGCGGTTTTTTTTTTACAAGGAAAAATTACAAACAAGCTAGTTGGATAATAACTTTGACCGAGTTTTAACACAAAGGTTTAAAAATAAAAAGGCTAAATTTGGTTAAGTAGGCTAAGTAGTTGGGTATAATTGGAAAAACACGGAAAATAGGCTCAACATGGCGGACTAATGGATAATGTTGGGTGCGGGATATAAACAAAGAAAAAGGATAACACAAAAGGGTATCCTAAGTGCCTCCATTATTTTCATGCAATTTCACATATTCATGATCTTGAAAAGTATACAAATGACAAGTTCTAAATTACATGAAACATCCGGCTCACTCATTTTCCGCAAAAACAAAGAAGCATTGAAGAAAGCTTTTAAAGGCTAAAAAATATGGTCACGTAAACGGAAGGAATAGGTATAAATATAAAGATAAACATGCAAGTCTTTCGTTTAGTTTTATCACGCTTTTTAGTTATCTTTTTCAAAAATTAACTTGGCTTGTCTTATCAAATTTGATGCTTTCTAAAGAACACAAATTGACCGTTTTTTTTTCGAAAATATATACAAAAATAAGAACAATTAAGGACAAACAAAGTTCAAAACCTTTCAACCCATCCCCACACTCGAACTTCACATTGTCCCCAATGTGAAATACATATTAGTTAAGCGATTATGAAGAGCTAAACTAATAATGTGAAAAGGGAAAGAGGTACTCCATCAGAGTTTGAGTTGACTCATTTTAGTTGACTTTGATTTGAAGTCGTCTCAACTCTGTGTGCATTTCTTTATGAATCTGCCAATTATGTCATTTGCTAAAATAGCCAATCATTACCATTGATCAAAATGTTAGCTAATTTCAACCAGATCCGTTATTCAAACAAAACATACTAAAGTACTTAAGACAGACATAAAGTAAAAAATATCCCAAACAAAGTACTAAAATAAATAACATAAACATAAGTTTCTGAATTGTTTCACCCTACCTCCTCTTACTCCTCGGCATCATCACCATCATGGTGGCGTGTTCCAGATGAACCCGCCCCATAGGTACCTGTGTCTCCATATGGAAACTGTGGAGGGTTGCCGAAATGGCCTAGATATACATCTTGTAGCCCTCCAAAGATGTAGGAAAATCCTGCATACATTTCTTCCCGCATGGTTTTTTTGAGATGTCCGCATAGCTAACTGGTCGGCTCTTATATCGTCTTGAGTAACCTGCATATGCTGGAACTGTTGGTACAACTCAGGGTAGGAAGGTATACGTGGAGGCCAGTTTTGTTGGTGCTGATACTGATGCTGGTGCTCCTCATGTTGTGGTTGGTCATGTGGTGGTGGCTCGATCTCTTCCATGTTGACATCTTCGTTTTGTGGTGGTAGTGGTAGCGGATCCCATATTTCCCCATTTAGACCCCGCAGTCTTGGTCCATTAGTTGTATCTACTACCAAACACATCGCTCTCAGAGACCTCATATCCACATCTCCTCCTGCGTGAACCATCCTGAGACCGTTGACTACCTCATCTGTCATAATACCTAAATTATATGCTAACTGAGTCACATATTCCCCGCCATGGATTTCACTGCTTGTAGTTCTCCCCGCGCTGTTTACAAATAATTCAGCCATTCTAGCTGCGAGGTTTACATGCACTCCAGTCACTAAGGAATATATGAATAGAAGATCTGGAGTGGGACAGTTCCCTGCACTGTCCATGCGTCCACAGATGGTGTGACTCATGACCTGATGAAGGACCCTCAGAAGTGGGTCTCGTATGTGACAACCCTCACTAAACCAGGTATCTGTACGACTTAATTACTGATTAATTACTGCTTAATTACTGTGCTTGCTTGAACTAGCTGATGAACTGCTACTTGATATCTGATACATGTACTTACTTGCATCATACTTGCTTGCTGTCACTACAATACTTACATACACAATACTTACATACTGAACCTTAGTGACAAACATGATGCACAAAAAGCACAGTAGCACAATACACGGATAACCTATTGAACATGCTGATAAAGCCAGCATCAGGCAAACACTGCCTCCAAGGCCTATAAGAGCCTGAGATATTTGGCTACACTAGTAGTGAGTGTAGGGATACAAGGGTTGTGGAACTGCGTCTCTAGGGATAAGTCACAGTGACTGGATGTGCCTAAAACGTACTTTAAGTACAAAACACAGCACTTTAATAAATAATCCAGCTTCTAGCTGACTAGTAAAGTGCCAGAACATGGGAAAAATATCACTAGACACTTTCCAAAGTGTTGGAACTAAATTGTGTCACAAAAAAATAACAATAACGACACTTTAAGCTTTGTTAAGCGCTTTAACGGATTACTATCCAACCGAACAACCGGGCGTTACCCGAAATATGAAAATATTATTATTTTCCTTATTTATATTTTTTCTAAGCCAGTTAGGGTCCCTGATTACCCTAACACCCGCCATAACACATAACATACAAGTAACGGGGTTAAACACTTAACTTAACCTAGTTTAACATAACTAACTACCTAACTACCTAGTTGTGATCGAACTACCCCCCCCCCCCCCCTTTCTCTAACCGGCCCCAAACCATGGGGACACACATGGTACAATGAGGATTATTTTAATCTTCTATGCCTCATATCTAAGTGACATACTAACTCTTGGATAATACACACTAAGTTTATCTATAAATTAACCTCTTAACCCAACATGTTCATTATCACTTAACACAACAAACACACTCCTCTCTCTTGCTCTCTAACTCTCGGCCGAACACACCCCTCCCCCTACATCCATTTTCGAGTTTGGTTCTTGCCATTCCAAGATCATTCAAGCATCAAGGGTCTCGTATTAGGAAGCTTGGAGCAAGCGGAACACGAAGGACCTCTTTCTTTGGCTTTTATCCACCCATTTTGCGCATAGAATCTTCCCTAGCCTTGAGCTAGAGGTATAACACTTAAAACTTATATTTGAACTTATCTAAAGTGGTTAAAAGAATTTTTATCGGTTAAATCTCGTTAAAGTGCAAGTTGATGAACTAAAGTCTACTAAAAGCATGAATAATGGTGGTTAATAGCATTTATGTTGTGTAAAAGTTGTAGTATTTGAAATATATGGTTATTTAGACCCGATCTATGATGTGGTAGCTCGGATCATCATTTAACCCGGTTTGGTAAGATCATGGATCTTAACATAAGCTTGTTCTGAATGATACGAGGGTTAAAAGATGAAACTCTACCACACATGAAACATGAACTTGTGTAAAAGTGTTTTGACTTGTACAATAGTGATTAAAACTAGTAGATCTACGTATCTACAACCAGTATTTTCAAAGAACCACGTATCAAGAAAATCATGTATTTTAAAAAGATGGACCTTACACTAACAAGCATGATTTTATAAACCACAAGTGTTAAAACACTTGTGAAATAAAAAGATCCGACAAAGAACTAGTTTTGTCAAATGTTACTAGAAGTTGTAAAGATGGATTTTCTCTAAAAACAAGGTTTTTACAAAACCGGTTTATTTACACAAAAGATCCATTGAAAGTAAAGAGATTTACTACATATTTTTAGACAAACCACAAGTTCGTATATTTTTGCGACTATGTCTATCTTTGACTAGTTAAAATGTCGAAAAGTTGTTTGATAATGTTGAGAACATTGGTTGATTTGATTTGATAAAGAAAATGATACGCTTGAAAGCGTGGCCACCTCCAGTTACAGAGGAAACTCTGGCGAAATTTTTCTAAAAACCTAACACTTAGAACTATTTGCACTACAAGTGTTAGAAATCATTTTTGGCATGTTTTCGAAACATAAATTTCGCCATGACTTTATTTACTAAATATTCGGAGGTGGGATTTTCACAAAATTTAACGTGATAAATATATATTTTTCACACACTGTTTATGATTATTTTGTGAAATACTTAAATATTATTTTTAGAGTAAAAATAATATTTACGAACGTTAACGATCCAAAATAATACGAACGCTCTCACCATAAATATATAAGTTACACCGATAAGTATTTTACCCCTCGATTGTTAAAACGTAACTTACGCACTTACGAAATATTTATGAACGCGTATTTTAACAACGTATTATTGGAGAAAAATTATGTGAAATGAAAATATAATATTTTTGAGAAAAATACTTATATTTTGGAATTGGAAAGGTATATATATTAAGTGAGACCTAATGATGTAATTTGAACGCACATGTATTGAATCCCCCATCCTTGGGAAGGAGATTAACTACCAAGTATATGCAGAACGTAAACACGAAATAGTTGTCTAACTATTTCCCAAAGACTTAAACTATAAAGCTAAGGCACGGCCGTCCGTCTAATAGAATTAGCACTTGTAGGTCGTCGCACAGCTTTCTGATTTGGAGTACTTGGTAGAGACGCACCGACTGTGAGTTCATGTCCCCCTTTTCTCTAACTGTTTTCAGTTTTCTTAACTGCGGGGGTGAAATACATGTTACTTTGTTTACAAGTACTATTATACACGGTATGTTAACGTAAGGAGGTTTACTACTTAGATCATGTGAATGGGTAGGCAGAACACCGAGGGACAGTAGCGGTAGATCTATCTGGGTGTAGCGAGCCCAACTCTAGGCCCAACAGAACGGACCTCTAAGAGGACCAACAGAACGGACCTTGAGTGACTTTGTGCCCGACGCAAAAATCGGCCAGGTTGAGTCTTCCTACTTGCATTTCACACATGCTAATGGCCTTGCAAACCATTGGTGATCTCTTTCCTTACACTGCTACATACCAGGGAACTTTTATACTTACAAGTGTTTTACATACTCACTTGCACATGAACTCGCTCAACATTATTGTTGATTTTTCAACTTACATGTATTTCAGGAAATTAACAGGATCTGGCACGGTATGACGTGTTTTCCCGCTGCATATTGGGTTCCAAGGTCATCCCAGTTTAGGAAATGTGACTCTTTCCTGGACAAGTCACAAATCTTAAACTGCGTTTATCTCATGTTGATGTTTAAGACAATGTTTTATGTTATAATGTTGTAAGTTTTTAAGACAATGGTATGTTACTTTGGTTTTAAAACTAAATTAAACGGATGATCTTGCAAGTTTTTATTTCATATAGCTTTGTTATGATTAAGCTATGGTATTAAGAAGTCACACCAAAATTTACCACGCTTCCGCAAAGCCAGGGTGTGACAGCTTGGTATCAGAGCTCTGATCATAGCGAACTAGGATTCCTTCTCGAGTCTAGACTATGATCACTAGGGCTCTCACGAAAACATTTTCCTGCATACCACTTAAGTCCAGATCCAAAACTTTTTACAAACAAATGTTGAGCACATTTTATTATTTATAGGCTCAGTCTGGAAAGGGCTGAGGCTCGGTCTGAGAGGCCGAGGCTCGGTCTGAGAGGCCGAGGCTCGGTCTGAGAGATCGAGGTAGTTGGCTAGTGGGACTAGGAAGAATAGGCTCAGTTTGGAGACCGAGGCTCGGTCTGAGAGATCGAGGTAGTTGGCTAGTGGGACTAGGAAGAGTAGGCTCAGTTTGGAGACTGAGGCTCGGTATTGGAGACCGAGGCTCGATCTGAGAGGTCGAGGTAGTTGATAGAGCAGTCTAGGAAGACTGGGAAGCTAGTAAGACTAGGAGAATTATGTGATATCTTACTTGGTGACTTATGTGATTACCTGATTGTGTGACTTATTATTTTAGCGTATTTGTGTTTATGTTACAGACGTATGGACTCAGACGATACTGGCGTTTCGGACACCACTGGACCCATACCTATCGTATCTGATGACCCCACATCCTCCGAGCACGAGGTGCACACATCTGACTATACCAGTACTGACGAGGATGATTTTCAGCCCTTCGCACTACCCGATGGTGCTGATGAGCCTGCAGATGACCCTCCCGCTGAGTACCTACCTCTAGTAGAGATTCCGGCTCCTATACCCTTAGCCGTTTATCCAGCATATGATTACCTTCTTGACGCCGAGGCTGATGCCGATATTGACCTGTTTGAGGATGAGCCTTTTGAGGATGAGATCCAGGGCGAGGCCCTTCTTCCTGCGGACGATCTTTTGATGATCGCTGACATTCCCGCTGAGGATTCGCCAGCACATTCTCCTGTCCCAGACTCCTTCGAGTCTGTGGCATCCGCACCTTCTCACACATTGAGCGCACAGCACTTTGCGCACGATTCTGATCCTGACCAGGCATCTTCTGTTGCACCTTTACCCAGTTTTGAGTTTGACCATGATGACATAGAGGATTCTGATCCTATCTTTCCCCCGGGATACGACCTGGATCGCGATATCGAGTTTATACCTATGGATCAGCCCATGGAGGATCCAGCTGACCCCGTAGACCCTATCGACCCAGAGTTCGACTTTGAGATGGCATTCGATGACCCCGAGCCTGTCGTCGCTCCTGAGCAGGCAGCCGCTCTAGACCCTATACTTGAGCATGACCCCGTACATGCTGGCATCCCTTTTGAGCCTGTTATAGCAGACCCACATGTTGATGATCTCCCCGTGGATGTTCCTTTGTTAGAGGGCGATCATGTTGTTGTTGATCCTGTTGATCCTCTACCTGTTGTTGATATACCTGTTGACCATCCTGTTGAGCACATTGCACCTGTTCACCCTTTTGTTGCACCTGATCCCGTTCCACTAGAGCCCGAGCATGCACTGTTCGCGACACACATGGATCCACCAGATGAGCATGCACAGCACGGTTGGATACCTGCTGATGAGGATGTTCCACCATTTCCCCCTCAGATCCCTGATACACGACATGCTGACTTTTCTTTTCAGGTTCCTCAGTTTGTACCTCCAGCGAGGGCTGGAGAGGGTTCTTCAGCCCATCCTTTTGGGCATGTACCGATGTCTATCCCTTTTATGCCCCAGATGTCGTCTGTTCCACCCTCTGTCGCTCCATTTCACGTGGCACCTTTCGATCCCACCAGAGAGCCGTTTCTTTGGGCACCAGGCTCTGGTATGCCACCTACTGATCCCTACCATGCTTTTCACATGGGACACACTATCGAGGACGTCTTGATGTCCTTCGTCGCCCAGCACGAGTCGCACACGCAGCGCATCCAGGAGCTTGAGAGAGCTCAGCTGCCACCATGTCCGTGCCATGCTCAGACACACTCTCCTCTGCAGACATTTCGACCTTTACCTACAGATTATGCTGCCCGTCTCTTTACACTAGAGCAGCAGGTTGCTTCTATCATCCGTACTCAGCGAGCCATGGAGGAGGACTGGCTCCAGTTACGTCGTTTGTTTTACACCCACCACCATCTGTATAGAGCTCATCAGTACTGTTTGGATAGACGAGGATGAGAAGACGGCGATTGTTGGATTGCACAACATTTTTGGAGACTACATTTGATCCTGACTTTTGTTGACTTGTATTTGACGCATTTGACATTGACATGATATAGTTTTTGGACAGGGGTGATGTAGCCCCTAGTTGATTGATGATTGTATGATACATGGATGTACTGATACACTTACTATGTGGTCTCGATATATGGCAATCGCAGTATTCTCATCATATTTGATTTGCTTGATTGTTTATTTGTATTTTTGATGACATGGGATGTTGTGTGATTGGTATTTGTGATGTATTGATAACATGAGATGTTATGTGGTTATACTATTACTATCGTTATATACGTACACTACATTATAACCTGACTTACGTATTATAACATCGGAGCTTTACTATGGCCTGACCAACTTAAACCATCTTTTAGAAGATGCCGCCAAGACGTGAGACACACATGCCTACAAATGAGGCAGAGCTCCAGCAGATTATTGCTGCTGCCATAGCACAGTATGCAGCATCCCAGCCCGGAACGAGCGGAAGTATTAACCAAGGCAATAACAATCCACCACACGGTAATACTAAGTCATTACGACAGACCGTGACCAAATTGGATATCTTTAGCGATGATGCTAATGCCATTCATATGTTATAACGTATGTGCAGGGTGCACCTACAAGCAGTTCTTAGACTGCAAGCCCGTAAACTTTGATGGCACAGGAGGTGCCGTCGCCTTCGTTCGTTGGGCTGAGAAAACCGAATCTGTTCTACGCATGAGCAAGTGCGCGCTGGATCAGCAAGTCACCTACACCTCAGGGCTGTTTCTTGATGGAGCCCTATCCTGGTGGAATCTGCAAGTACAGACACTAGGCGAAGCTGCGGCCTACGCGCTGACCTGGACCGAACTAAAGGAACTCATGCGCAAGAAGTACTGTTCCCGCGCAGAAATCCAGCGATTGGAGACCGAGTTCTGGCACTTGAAAATGGACGGTCCAAAGATAGCAGAATACGTTCAAAGGTTCCATGACTTATCGCATGTGGTACCCTACATGGTCACTCCTGAGTTCAAGAGAATTGAACGCTTCATTTGGGGACTAGCTCCTCAAATCATAAGCATGGTAACCTCATCCAAGCCTGCGACCATTACCGAGGCGATTGATTTGAGCGTGGCTCTCACAGAGGAGGCCATTCGCCTGAACAAGTTTGATGATGCCGAGCATAAAAAGAAAGAGACTCAAGTCGAGTCATCAGGAGGTAGCAAACGGAAATTCTCAAACTTCAAGCAGGGCGCCAGTGTGGCGGTTAAGAAAGGAGGATCAGCTGGTAGTGGGAAGAAAGGAAAAGGATACCAGGGCACCCAGCCCAAGTGTAATACCTGTCAACGCCACCATACTGGCCATTGTAATGTGAAAGTATGTGAAGCATGTGGAAAGCCGGGCCACTCGAAAGATTCTTGTTGGGCTAGTGCTGGCCGAGGAGGCCAGGGAGGATTTGGGAATAGGAATAATAACCGTGGTGGTATTGGAAATCGCCCACAGGGGAACAATGGAGGAGACGGAAATCGAGGCAACAATGCTAACCAAGCGGGCGCTGTGAATCGTAATCAGAGAAATGATCAAGCTGGTGGAAACGGGCAAAGACTTGGATGTTATAACTGCGGTGATATCGGGCATTTTAAGAAGAACTGCCCAGAGTTAAACCAAGCCCGTGGAAGAGTGTTCCAACTCGAAGCAAGGGAAGCACGCCAGGACCCCAATGTCGTTACTGGTACGTTCCCTGTAAATCAACGCTATGCATCCGTTTTATTTGATACTGGTGCCGATTATAGCTTCGTATCATTAGAATTTAAGAATATGCTTGGTTTAGCCGCTAATAAGTTAGATATTCCCTACTCGATCGAATTGGCCAATGGAAAGTTAGTAGAAGCCAACGAAGTTATCAGAGGTTGTGTGATTGAATTGGGAGAACGTGAGTTTGCTTTAGATCTACTACCAGTCCAGTTGGGAAGCTTCGACGTGGTAGTAGGAATGGATTGGTTATCAGGCAACAAGGCTGAGATAGTATGTCACGAGAAAGTTGTTCGTATCCCAACCGATGATGGTGAGACAATTGTGGTTCACGGAGAGAAGCGTGACACGCCGCTAAGGATTATCAGCTGCTTAAAAGCAAGAAAGTGTTTGCAGAAAGGATGTGTTGCTTTTCTGGCACACATTGTGGATAAGAAGGCTGCTGAGCCAAGAATCGAAGACATCCCTGTCGTAAGGGAGTATCCAGAAGTCTTCCCAGAAGACTTACCTGGACTGCCGCCTCTGAGGCAAGTAGAGTTTCACATTGACTTAGTTCCAGGCGCTGCGCCTGTGGCTAAGGCACCTTATAGACTTGCTCCGTCTGAGATGCAAGAACTGTCGACACAGCTCCAAGAGTTGTTAGACAAGGGTTTTATCCGACCAAGCTTCTCGCCTTGGGGAGCTCCGGTCCTGTTTGTCAAGAAGAAGGACGGTAGTTTCCGTATGTGCATCGACTACCGGGAGCTGAACAAGCTGACGATCAAGAATAGATATCCTCTGCCAAGAATTGATGATCTGTTCGACCAACTGCAAGGTTCAAGCTTTTATTCAAAGATCGATCTTCGATCTAGATACCATCAGTTAAGGATACAAGAGGAGAGTATCCCGAAGACAGCCTTCAGAACTCGTTATGGACACTACGAGTTCCTTGTTATGCCGTTTGGTTTGACAAACGCACCTGCAGTCTTTATGGATTTGATGAACAGAGTTTGCAAGCCGTACTTGGACAAGTTCGTGATTGTATTCATCGAAGACATCTTGATTTATTCAAAGACGAAGGCTGAACACGAGCAGCATCTTAGAGCCATTCTAGAGCTGCTGAAGAAGGAACAGCTGTATGCCAAATTCTCTAAGTGCGAATTTTGGCTACGAGAGGTACAATTCCTTGGGCACGTGGTAAATGGAGATGGAATCCACGTGGATCCCACCAAGATCGAGGCGATCAAGGATTGGGAAACGCCAAAGACGCCAACCGAGATTCGGCAATTCTTGGGTTTGGCTGGCTATTACCGAAGGTTCATTGAGGATTTTTCAAAAATCGCTCAACCTTTGACGCTCCTCATGCAGAAGGATAAAAAGTTTGATTGGGGAAATCAAACAGGAAGAAGCATTCCAGATACTGAAGGATAAGCTCTGCAATGCGCCTATCTTAGCTCTACCAGAAGGTACTGATGATTTTGTGGTATACTGCGACGCATCGCGCCAAGGATTGGGTTGCGTGTTGATGCAACGCCAGAAGGTTATTGCTTACGCATCGCGTCAGTTGAAAGTGCACGAAAAGAACTATACCACACACGATTTAGAGCTTGGCGCAGTGGTTTTTGCTTTAAAAATCTGGAGACACTACCTTTATGGTACGAAGTGTACAATCTTCACGGATCACAAGAGCCTACAACATATATTCAACCAGAAGGAGTTGAATATGAGGCAAAGACGATGGGTTGAATTATTGAACGACTACGACTGCGAGATAAAGTACCATCCAGGGAAGGCGAATGTGGTCGCCAATGCCCTAAGTCGTAAAGAGAGAATCAAGCCCATAAGGGTTAGAGCTTTAGAAATGATTATCCGAACCGATCTTTCCTTGCGCATTCGTGCCGCGCAGAAAGAAGCTCTCAAGGAAGGAAACCTCGAAGAAGAATATCTCCGTGGGATGGAGAAGCTTTTGGTACCAAACGAGGAAGGAACGTTATGTTTTGGGAAAAGGATTTGGGTTCCTCTGTTTGGTGATTTAAGGAAAGTTATTTTTGACGAAGCTCACAAGTCACGGTACTCTATCCACCCTGGATCGGATAAGATGTACCAGGATCTCAAAGATTACTATTGGTGGCCTAGGATGAAAGGCGATGTTGCTGTTTATGTGAGCAAATGTTTAACATGCGCTAAGGTTAAAGCCGAATACCAGAAGCCTTCAGGACTTCTGCAACAGCCTGAGATTCCCAAGTGGAAGTGGGAACAATTCTCCACGGATTTTATTACGAAATTGCCAAGAACGCCAAGAGGCCATGATATGATTTGGGTGATAGTTGACCGCCTAACAAAGTCCGCATTCTTTCTGCCAATCAAAGAGAAAGACAGTACTAGTAAACTTGCGGAAATTTACATGAGAGAGATTGTCGCGCGCCATGGAGTACCTCTCTCAATCATCTCTGATAGAGACGGAAGGTTTGTGTCAAGGATATGGCAATCCTTTCAAGAAGCCTTTGGCTCACAATTGAATCTGAGCACTGCGTTTCATCCGCAAACTGACGGCCAGAGCGAGCGAACGATACAGACTTTGGAAGACATGCTGAGAGCATGTGTTATGGATTTGGGCGGTAGCTGGGATAAACATTTACCTTTGGTCGAATTTTCATACAACAACAGCTACCACACCAGTATTGGTGTCACGCCATTCGAAGCCCTTTACGGACGCAAGTGCCGATCACCTCTATGTTGGGCTGACGCAGGTGATAGGCAACTCGCTGGTCCCGAGATCGTCCAAGAGACGACAGACAAGATCGCGCAGATTCTTAAACACATCGAAGCAGCTCGCCACAGACAAAAGGCCTATGCGGATCCAAACCGGAAACATGTGGATTTCCAAGTTGGAGAAATGGTGTTATTGAAAGTTTCACCCTGGAAGGGGGTGGCACGCTTTGGGAAGCGTGGGAAGTTAAATCCGCGCTACATTGGTCCCTTCAGGATTCTGGAAAGAATAGGACTAGTAGCATACAAGTTGGACCTACCTGCTGAACTGAATGGTGTTCACGATACATTTCATGTATCCAATCTAAAGAAAAGTCCAACTCAAGTTGACGTTGCCATTCCCATCGACGAGATTCATGTTGACGACACGCTCCACTTCATTGAAGAACCTGTTGAGGTCACGGATTGGAAGGTTAACAAGACCCGCCGGAGCAGTGTCAAATAATTCAGCCATTCTAGCTGCGAGGTTTACATGCACTCCAGTCACTAAGGAATATATGAATAGAAGATCTGGAGTGGGACAGATCCCTGCACTGTCCATGCGTCCACAGATGGTGTGACTCATGACCTGATGAAGGACCCTCAGAAGTGGGTCTCGTATGTGACAACCCTCACTAAACCAGGTATCCGTACGACTTAATTACTGATTAATTACTGCTTAATTACTGTGCTTGCTTGAACTAGCTGATGAACTGCTACTTGATATCTGATACATGTACTTACTTGCATCATACTTGCTTGCTGTCACTACAATACTTACATACTGAACCTTAGTGACAAACATGATGCACAAAAAGCACAGTAGCACAATACACGGATAACCTATTGAACATGCTGATAAAGCCAGCATCAGGCAAACACTGCCTCCATGGCCTATAAGAGCCTGAGATATTTGGCTACACTAGTAGTGAGTGTAGGGATACAAGGGTTGTGGAACTGCGTCTCTAGGGATAAGTCACAGTGACTGGATGTGCCTAAAATGTACTTTAAGTACAAAACACAGCACTTTAATAAATAATCCAGCTTCTAGCTGACTAGTAAAGTGCCAGAACATGGGAAAAATATCACTAGACACTTTCCAAAGTGTTGGAACTAAATTGTGTCACAAAAAATAACAATAACGACACTTTAAGCTTTGTTAAGCGCTTTAACGGATTACTATCCAACCGAACAACCGGGCGTTACCCGAAATATGAAAATATTATTATTTTCCTTATTTATATTTTTTCTGAGCCAGTTAGGGTCCCTGATTACCCTAACACCCGCCATAACACATAACATACAAGTAACGGGGTTAAACACTTAACTTAACCTAGTTTAACATAACTAACTACCTAACTACCTAGTTGTGATCGAACTAACCCCCCCCCCCTTTCTCTAACCGGCCCCAAACCATGGGGGACACACATGGTACAATGAGGATTATTTTAATCTTCTATGCCTCATATCTAAGTGACATACTAACTCTTGGATAATACACACTAAGTTTATCTATAAATTAACCTCTTAACCCAACATGTTCATTATCACTTAACACAACAAACACACTCCTCTCTCTTGCTCTCTAACTCTCGGCCGAACACACCCCTCCCCCTACATCCATTTTCGAGTTTGGTTCTTGCCATTCCAAGATCATTCAAGCATCAAGGGTCTCGTATTAGGAAGCTTGGAGCAAGCGGAACACGAAGGACCTCTTTCTTTAGCTTTTATCCACCCATTTTGCGCATAGAATCTTCCCTAGCCTTGAGCTAGAGGTATAACACTTAAAACTTATATTTGAACTTATCTAAAGTGGTTAAAAGAATTTTTATCGGTTAAATCTCGTTAAAGTGCAAGTTGATGAACTAAAGTCTACTAAAAGCATGAATAATGGTGGTTAATAGCATTTATGTTGTGTAAAAGTTGTAGTATTTGAAATATATGGTTATTTAGACCCGATCTATGATGTGGTAGCTCGGATCATCATTTAACCCGGTTTGGTAAGATCATGGATCTTAACATAAGCTTGTTCTGAATGATACGAGGGTTAAAAGATGAAACTCTACCACACATGAAACATGAACTTGTGTAAAAGTGTTTTGACTTGTACAATAGTGATTAAAACTAGTAGATCTACGTATCTACAACCAGTATTTTCAAAGAACCACGTATCAAGAAAATCATGTATTTTAAAAAGATGGACCTTACACTAACAAGCATGATTTTATAAACCACAAGTGTGAAAACACTTGTGAAATAAAAAGATCCGACAAAGAACTAGTTTTGTCAAATGTTACTAGAAGTTGTAAAGATGGATTTTCTCTAAAAACAAGGTTTTTACAAAACCGGATTATTTACACAAAAGATCCATTGAAAGTAAAGAGATTTACTACATATTTTTAGACAAACCACAAGTTCGTATATTTTTGCGACTATGTCTATCTTTGACTAGTTAAAATGTCGAAAAGTTGTTTGATAATGTTGAGAACATTGGTTGATTTGATTTGATAAAGAAAATGATACGCTTGAAAGCGTGGCCACCTCCAGTTACAGAGGAAACTCTGGCGAAATTTTTCTAAAAACCTAACACTTAGAACTATTTGCACTACAAGTGTTAGAAATCATTTTTGACATGTTTTCGAAACATAAATTTCGCCATGACTTTATTTACTAAATATTCGGAGGTGGGATTTTCACAAAATTTAACGTGATAAATATATATTTTTCACACACTGTTTATGATTATTTTGTGAAATACTTAAATATTATTTTTAGAGTAAAAATAATATTTACGAACGTTAACGATCCAAAATAATACGAACGCTTTCACCATAAATATATAAGTTACACCGGTAAGTATTTTACCACTCGATTGTTAAAACGTAACTTACGCACTTACGAAATATTTATGAACGCGTATTTTAACAACGTATTATTGGAGAAAAATTATGTGAAATGGAAATATAATATTTTTGAGAAAAATACTTATATTTTGGAATTGGAAAGGTATATATATTAAGTGAGACCTAATGATGTAATTTGAACGCACATGTATTGAATCCCCCATCCTTGGGAAGGAGATTAACTACCAAGTATATACAGAACGTAAACACGAAATAGTTGTCTAACTATTTCCCAAAGACTTAAACTATAAAGCTAAGGCATGGCTGTCCGTCTAATAGAATTAGCACTTGTAGGTCGTCGCACAGCTTTCTGATTTGGAGTACTTGGTAGAGACGCACCGACTGTGAGTTCATGTCCCCCTTTTCTCTAACTGTTTTCAGTTTTCTTAACTGCGGGGGTGAAATACATGTTACTTTGTTTACAAGTACTATTATACACGGTATGTTAACGTAAGGAGGTTTACTACTTAGATCATGTGAATGGGTAGGCAGAACACCGAGGGACAGTAGCGGTAGATCTATCTGGGTGTAGCGAGCCCAACTCTAGGCCCAACAGAACGGACCTCTAAGAGGACCAACAGAACGGACCTTGAGTGACTTTGTGCCCGACGCAAAAATCGGCCAGGTTGAGTCTTCCTACTTGCATTTCACACATGCTAATGGCCTTGCAAACCATTGGTGATCTCTTTCCTTACACTGCTACATACCAGGGAACTTTTATACTTACAAGTGTTTTACATACTCACTTGCACATGAACTCGCTCAACATTATTGTTGATTTTTCAACTTACATGTATTTCAGGAAATTAACAGGATCTGGCACGGTATGACGTGTTTTCCCGCTGCATATTGGGTTCCAAGGTCATCCCAGTTTAGGAAATGTGACTCTTTCCTGGACAAGTCACAAATCTTAAACTGCGTTTATCTCATGTTGATGTTTAAGACAATGTTTTATGTTATAATGTTGTAAGTTTTTAAGACAATGGTATGTTACTATGGTTTTAAAACTAAATTAAACGGATGATCTTGCAAGTTTTTATTTCATATAGCTTTGTTATGATTAAGCTATGGTATTAAGAAGTCACACCAAAATTTACCACGCTTCCGCAAAGCCAGGGTGTGACATCGTAGTCGTGAAGCTTTAGCTTTTCTAGCTTCATAAGGTGGCCTGATCGCCACTTGTGCCCAGAATTTGCCTCGTTGTTGATCATTATCAAACTTGTAGATATTGGTGAAAAGTTCTGAATTTATGTCTTCAGATGAGTATATGCCCAATCTTCTTCCAAGTCTAGCAACTGTCCACTTATGCGACTTTTTTCCCAACCTGAACTGTATTGTTTCTCTGTTTTTAAAGTTTGGATTCTCGCTTCTTGGTTTTTCATAAGTGTATGAAGCAAAGAATTCCAATGTTAGTTCAAGATAAACGGGTCGTGCAATGTTGAACAACCTTGGCATCGGATGCGACATCATGTTGGATAGCCTTTCTTCTTGGTTCAGAGTTGTTATGGTCTCCCATTTGATCCTTCTCGGTTCACCGATTTATCCCCGTCTATTCCATAAAGCTTCTAATCTTCAATACAGGGTTGTTCTTTCGGTTTGTTCTCGCTGAACTGAAGGAATCTGTGATTCATCTACACACGGGAATACAACAAAATAAGAACAGAATATAAAAATTTCGTCGCCGGCCCTGGAACAGGCTGTTTACGAGCTTCTGTTTCTGTTTCAGTAGTCGCACGGTCGTGCCACTGGTGGCACTGCCGTGCCATTCTGTGATCGGTAAACAGGTTGTTTCTGGGTACCCGTTTCGCACCACCGTGCCAAATCGGCACTGCCGTGCGACTCGACGTCGCAACTTTAAATCAGTGACCTGAACTTGATTTTTAACTGGCACTGTTGATGCGTGTGAAGTGTTATATATATTAGGTGTATATTTTAAGCCCCTTTAACACTTATTTTTAGCCAAGTTTTAAATTTATAAAACACGATATTTCACTAACACTAAACACACATATGGGCAAGTGCACCCATCGTGAGCGTAGTATAGTGTTGGCAAGATACTGAGGTCGTCCAAGGACACAAGAGCTTTTAGTACCGGTTTATCCTCAACGTCTAATCAAAATAAAAAGTTAGAAAAATGTTTTAAACTAAGAAAAATAAAAACTAACTAAAATGCTGAAAAGTCAAATAAAAAGAAAAACAAATAGACAAGATGAATCACTTGGTTCCGACTCGTATCTAGTGTAACCTTTGATTATTTCCGCACTTTTGCACATAATTAAGAGATTATCTTTGTTATTGTAGTAGGCCCCTCTTTTGAAGGTGACGTTACCCTCACCCCAGTAGTTTGAGTCAGCAAGGATACAATCCTAAAAGGGTGGATTATTGGAAGATAATGAATTAAGTTATTAATGCAATATTATGGTAGGCCCCTCTTTTGGAGGTGACGTTACCCTCGACTAAGCAGTCTGATTCAGCAGGGATACAGTCCTAAATAGCCGGGTTATAGTATTAATAGTAGTTAACTTATGAGGGGATCAAAGAGTTTGGACCCCCCGCCATCCAATACCGTGAAGTATTGAAGGAGGTCCTACTAAATTTGACCCAGGTCCATTGCAGGACCTCTAAACGCTGAACAATGGCAAGACCTTTACCAAACCGTTCCCTTAACCCCCGACCAGGTAGCCAACATACCTCCATATAGACCGTGGAGATATAAATGGTGAAAATCTTTTATTTTATATAGATAGTAAAATAATGCCAAGACACCACGGACAAACGATAAGGAAAGAACACCTTCAACATAAGTAACTAGTTATTAAAGTCATTAATACAAAACCAAATAAAAAGTGCAAAAGATTAGAAATAAAAAGTATTACACTAGACACTTTGTCTTCACCAAGTGATGTAAGAGACTTAGGCAAACATGGCCTTGATTGTCAAGAACTCTTACGATCAATCTTGGATTCCGACACGACTCACACACTCTACGATGGACAATGGATGATGGTGGTGGATGATGGTGTTATGGTGGTGGTGGGTGGTGGGTGAAGTGTGAGAGAAGTGGTGTGCCAAGGGATGGTTTGAGCTTGAGCCAAGCACTTCTATTTATAGGCTGAACAGAAGCTCAGGCACGGCCCCGTGTCCAGTGGGCACTGCCCCGTGTCCACATCCTCTCTTTCTTCATTAAATGCAGCTTTGTCTTATTAGTTGACCACGCCCCCGTGTCCGCTGAGCACGACCCCGTGTGCAGAAGAATCTTTGTACTATGAAGATTTGCCTGGATTGTGCGAATCTTATAGTTGACCACGGACCCGTGTCCGCTGAGCACAGCCCCGTGGTGGGCAATAGAAGCTTCTACCACTTTGTCTTTTCTGCTGACACTTGGGCACGCCCCCGTGCTGGCTGAGCACGGGGCGTGTTCAGGCCTCTGATCTCTTGTTTTGCTTGGGAAGATGCTGTTGTGGGGTCGGGCACGCCATGTCTTGCTCTTTTTCTTGTATTTATGTTAGATTTTGGTGTCTTTTTGCTTCTTTTGTTAATTTGAGCTCATTTAATCCTGAAAATACAAAAGGAAGACAAAAGCACACTTTTTCGAACATTAGTACTAAAAAAGGGTTAGTTTTATGCCTCATTTGATGAAATTTATATGTTAATATTTGAACACATCAAATACCCCCGCACTTGAATCTTTGCTTGTCCTCAAGCAAAACTCTTTAATATGTAGCTATTTACACTCCCAAATGGAATGGGTAGAAAAGAAGGTTTTGGGCTTGTCGTAGAGTGTCGGGATTTCCAAGATTCTTTATTTAATTTTATTTTTATTTATTTACAATCCTATTCGTCATGATTTATTAAAAACTTTTCATAAGATAAATTACTTATTAGGGCATAACATGCCTTTGTAAAATTCTATTTATATACAAGTTCACATACCTCACGGGGATCACTCAACACTCGGCCGAAAATGTATTTTTGTGGATCACTCGAGAGCGGCATGAAACTTACTCCTACCATAGGCTTGCCAAGCAATCAATCCTCCTCCTTTTTAACTTATATACCTTTGTAAATATCAAGAGGACTTTGTGGGTTAAGGGTTAGGCTCGGGTTAAAGGTAGGTGGTTGGGTTGGTGGTTAGTAGAAAAAGGGCGAAAAGCGTAACAAGTGTCGGTTTTCGTAAGACTTTCTATTTTCATAACTTTTATTTTGATGAAGCTATTTATTCAAACAAAGTTATTTTTTTTTTTTTTTGATGAACTTGTTTGTTTATTTTCTTTTGCTTCATAATCATCAAAATAATTTTTTTTTTTTTTTTGAAAAGTCATATGAAGAACCGAACTTGTTACTAAAACAAAGGGTTAAAAATGAAAAAAGGTTTTGGTGGGTAAAAAGGGTTTTTGGATTGGGTTATGAAATGAAAAGGTTTAGGCTCAAAGGGGCTAACTAGGGGGATTTTGGGTAGGTGGTTAAAAAAAATAATGGTGTAGAAATAAAAAAGTTAGTCCTAATGCCTCCATCATTTACTTACTCGGGTTTAAGTTGGTAAGGATTGGGAATGTATCGTCGTGGCAAGTTCTAGAGTCGTAAGAACCAAGCGGCTATTCACACAAGAAATGAAAAATGAGCATTTAATCAAATGATATGTAAGTGTATGCTCAATAAAGGCTCAAAACTCACTTTTGTGGGAATGGGTTTTTATGTGATCAAGTATATATAATCAAATTTTAACTAAGCTTGTCATGCCTTTTCATAATTTTCTTATGTTGGTTCTTTTTATCACGACGCTATCGGTTGTAAATTCGTAAAAATATAACCTTTTTAAGAACTTGAATTTCCCGAGTTAAACCTAGACAAGTAAAAAAAATTGAAAAATTTTTGAAAAAAATTTGGGGTGATTAGCGGTTCCAATAGAGTTTTGTGTAAGGCTTGTATTTAGGACTTGCGAGATTCAAGGTTTTAGCATCCCCCCCCCCCCCACACTTAAATTACACATTGTCCTCAATGTGTCCCAAAAATAAGTTTATAGGTTGATTGAATGTGTAAAAATGTGTAAAAAGCAAAAAATTTGTGTTACTGGGCGCTGCACACGGCCCCGTGTGATCCGGGCACGGCCCAGTGTTCAAGTGCCAATAACAAAAATGAAACAAGAGAAACAGAAGTCTGGACACGGGGGCGTGTTGGGTGGACACGGCCCGTGTCCAGTTACCTGAACTGGGTCTTTTTCTGCAGACTGTGCAGCATGGGGCCGTGTTGGGTGGACACGGCCCGTGCCGAGCTTACTGTAAATGAAGAAATTTGTCGGACGGTCATGTTTTCCTGTATGGAGTGCTGGTTCAAGTTTCCCTTGCATCCTTTGCCATCTCAAGTGTGTTTTATTCATTTCAACACCATTCATAACACCAATTTAACTAAAACCATCATTCATTAATCATAGAGAGAATTACATAATAGTCCTAAAAATGAAAAATAAAGTAGAAAATAAAAGTTAAAGGTCCTAATATTAAATAGGTCAAGTGATCCGTAAAATATTCCTAAGGAGTTCTACTTCTTCAATAAGAACCAAAATTCCGGAAATAGATTTCCGGTTTAAAAGCCCTGTAGAGCTCCAAGCCGAACGGTGTTCCTAAGATGTTGCTAGAGCCATTCTTCTATCTCCCTTCGGAGAAGGGAGGCGGCTTCATGTTCCTCGACATCTTGAGGAGGAGGAGCGACACCCACCGGAACCCCTTGTAGTATGTCTCGAGGAGGTTCCGGATGTAGGGCGTACCATTCGGCCGGAATGATGACTTCCGGCACCACATTCCATGCCCTTTGGGTGATAATCGGTACCAAAGGAGGAGAGGCGAGAATGTTCAACCTTTGGTGCAAAAGGTTGACCTCCCGGAGACATCCTTCTAGTCCCACCGTCAAGTGATTAATGCGGTCGACCAAAGCCTCATCCACACTTGTCACTTCATCAAGGGCTTCTCTTAAGGCGTAAACATAGTTTACAAGAGAATCCTCAACTGTAGATGACCTTCTCCCCTGCCTGTTGTTCCTGGAATGTGACGAAGAGTTTCCGCTTGTTCTGCTTGCCATTATGAGAAAACATGCTGAAAAGAGTTCAATCCTATGGGTCCAGTACTTCGAACACGGCCCCGTGTTCACTAAACACGGCCCCGTGTTCAGATATCTGCAGGATTTATGGACAAGGAATCTTGGGGTTTCAAATTGTTTTTATGAGTCTTGAAGCATTTTTGAATTTAAACAACTTAAAACATTGTTATAAAACTTATTTTTATCAAGATTCCATGAACAAAAATCTAACAAACATCTCAATAAGGCTTGAAACTATAGAAGGTTCAAGCTTTAATGGAAGTATGAAGAAAATTGAAGAAGATGAAAGTGGATAAAAGAGGAAAGGACAAGAAGATAGTTGAGAAACTTCTTTTAGAAAATACCTAGGATGGTATGTGAGAATATTCCTCAAATCTCTGTCCCTGGAATGGTTCAAATGTGCAGGATTCTTGGCTGCATTTATAGAAAACGACAGTACGTTGCGCACGGCCCCGTGTCGGCTGGACACGGCCCCGTGTGCAGATGGAATCCTGACACATTTTTGTCCGCATTCTGACAAAATCAGAAGAGAATCTTTTGGGTGGACACGGGGGCGTGCTGACCTGGACACGGCCCCGTGTCTAGAAGCTGTCTTAAGGATTTCTTCAAATTTTAAGAAATTTTCCCGGATCGGGTGGTTCCTTACTGGATGGAACAACCCCAAAGTTCCTAAGATACCTTAATTGTTCTAGATTAAGACGAGAACGCAAGAGGTTGTCGGTGAGGGTGATTCCTATGCTATATGTAGGTGGACAAGTCCAACCCTTTCCCGGGCTCTCGTTAAAGAAGGTGTATGTCGAATCGCTCAGGTCTATGTATGCATCGAACGAAGTCGATGGGGAGTACTTCACGGCACAATCAACACAGGGACGACTATCGCTCAAGTCCTCACTAGAGTTAGAAGTATCATTGGAAACAATGAAGTTGTTTGAATGCGTTTCCAACCTTTCTTCTTGGTTATCGTCTTGGAGAAGATTTTTTAGGTCTCCCCTAAGTTCTTTTAACCAATTAAAAATTAGATCTTCTAGTTGAAATAATTCATCGAGAAGCATTTCTCCTAGAATATCCGGTTGGGCGCACTCGAGGGAGCGATAGGGATTATTTTTACTTTCGCCCCTCTTAAGGATACTAGGAAATGATGGGTCTATATAGTGGGGTTTATAATTTAGAAAAAAAGCATTCTAATTCTTTATGGTTACCACCACATAGTACCATAAGAGTGCCGAAAGTAAAAAGTATCAGTATCACTCATGTTTGTGTCAGAAATTACCAACCGTCGGGATCTTACGGTTCTGTTTTCAGTAACTGAAACTTGGGCACGGGGGCGTGTTGAGTGGGCACGGCCCCGTGTTCAGCTTACTGTCTGACTTAAAACAGGATTGCCAGTTCCAATGATTGGGCACGGGGCGTGTTCATCGGGCACGGCCCGTGCTGAGTTCTGCAGAAGTTGAAAAATAAAAAAAAATCCTAAAAAAATGAAAAATAAGAAAAACGATTAGGCCGCTGATTCCTAACTTTCTTAAAATCCTTGTGTCCCCGGCAACGGCGCCAAAAACTTGATGCGTGTGAAGTGTTATATATATTAGGTGTATATTTTAAGCCCCTTTAACACTTATTTTTAGCCAAGTTTTAAATTTATAAAACACGATATTTCACTAACACTAAACACACATATGGGCAAGTGCACCCATCGTGAGCGTAGTATAGTGTTGGCAAGATACCGAGGTCGTCCAAGGACACAAGAGCTTTTAGTACCGGTTTATCCTCAACGTCTAATCAAAATAAAAAGTTAGAAAAATGTTTTAAACTAAGAAAAATAAAAACTAACTAAAATGCTGAAAAGTAAAAATAAAAAGAAAAACAGATAGACAAGATGAATCACTTGGTTCCGACTCGTATCTAGTGTATCCTTTGATTATTTCCGCACTTTTGCACATAATTAAGAGATTATCTTAGTTATTGTAGTAGGCCCCTCTTTTGAAGGTGACGTTACCCTCACCCCAGTAGTTTGAGTCAGCAAGGATACAATCCTAAAAGGGTGGATTATTGTAAGATAATGAATTAAGTTATTAATGCAATATTATGGTAGGCCCCTCTTTTGGAGGTGACATTACCCTCGACTAAGTAGTCTGAGTCAGCAGGGATACAGTCCTAAATAGCCGGGTTATAGTATTAATAGTAGTTAACTTATGAGGGGATCAAAGAGTTTGGACCCCCGCCATCCAATACCGTGAAGTATTGAAGGAGGTCCTACTAAATTTGACCCAGGTCCATTGCAGGACCTCTAAACGCTGAACAATGGCAAGACCTTTACCAAACCGTTCCCTTAACCCCCGACCAGGTAGCCAACATACCTCCATATAGACCGTGGAGATATGAATGGTGAAAATCTTTTATTTTATATAGACAGTAAAATAATGCCAAGACACCACGAACAAACGATAAGGAAAGATCACCTTCAACATAAGTAACTAGTTATTAAAGTCATTAATACAAAACCAAATAAAAAGTGCAAAAGATTAGAAATAAAAAGTATTACACTAGACACTTTGTCTTCACCAAGTGATGTAAGAGACTTAGGCAAACATGGCCTTGATTGTCAAGAACTCTTACGATCAATCTTGGATTCCGACACGACTCACACACTCTACGATGGACAATGGATGATGGTGGTGGATGATGGTGTTATGGTGGTGGTGGGTGGTGGGTGAAGTGTGAGAGAGGTGGTGTGCCAAGGGATGGTTTGAGCTTGAGCCCAGCACTTCTATTTATAGGCTGAACAGAAGCTTGGGCACGGCCCCGTGTCCAGTGGGCATGGCCCCGTGTACACATCCTCTCTTTCTTCATTAAATGCAGCTTTGTCTTATTAGTTGACCACGCCCCCGTGTCCGCTGAGCACGACCCCGTGTGCAGAAGAATCTTTGTACTATGAAGATTTGCCTGGATTATGCGAATCTTATAGTTGACCACAGCCCCGTGTCCGCTGAGCACGGCCCCGTGGTGGGCAATAGAAGCTTCTACCACTTTGTCTTTTCTGCTGACACTTGGGCACGCCCCCGTGCTGGCTGAGCACGAGGCGTGTTTAGGCCTCTGATCTCTTGTTTTGCTTGGGAAGATGCTGTTGTGGGGTCAGGCACGCCATGTCTTGCTCCTTTTCTTGTATTTATGTTAGATTTTGGTGTCTTTTTGCTTCTTTTGTTAATTTGAGCTCATTTAATCCTGAAAATACAAAAGGAAGACAAAAGCACACTTTTTCCAACATTAGTACTAAAAAAGGGTTAGTTTTATGCCTCATTTGATGAAATTTATATGTTAATATTTGAACACATCAACTGTCATGCCGTTTAAGCAACGTGACCGTGCGACTTTATATCTCATCAGAAAATGGGTTAATTCAATGATTTTGACTTCCATCTTTCAAGATTTGACTTGTAATCAGTGAATAAACTATGAATCAAGTACCAGAACTACCGATTTAACATTAATCACCCAAGAACTAGGGTTTATTTGACATTTATGAAGAAAACCCCAAAATTTCTTGGTTCAAGCATCAGATCTACATCAGAAACTAAGTTTAATCTACAAAACAAGTAGGAAACATACCTTGGAAGATGATTGAAGCGAAATCTAGGCAAAAATTAGGAGATTTGTGGGTGTAGGCGACCTGGAACTCCATTGCGGCGACTAGGGTTTCGTAAAAGTGACTTGTTTTTACTGCAGATTCGTTTAAATACCCTGGATTTTACTGTTTGGTTTTCGAGGCGAATGGTCGTGCGGATTTGGCACGGTCATGCCATTCCGGATCGCTGTCCTGGTTCGCCCTGTGTTATCGGGTAACATGGTAGTGCAACTGTCGCACGGTAGTGCAACTGTCGCACGATAGTGCGACCCGATGACTGCCCTGTGTACGAGCTTCTAGTCAGTTTTGACTAAGGGTTGCACTACCGTGCCGATTTGGGATGACCGTGCAACATCTAGGCCTTTTTGTGTAACTTTTCACAGTAAGCTTTTAACTCCGAATTTTCACCAAAAATTTCCATTTTTGCATTATTTCATATATTATAACAATTATTCAACTTCAAAAATCCAAAAATTATGGGTCAAGGTCGTATGTACCTACGTTTAAAACCGAAAAATTAACGAACTAGAATTTAAATATTAAAAACTAATATATACAAAATTATCCTTAGCGTGTGAAAACACGCTCGCTAAATTTGTCAGCGACTCGATAGCTAGACTCATTCTCCCCACACTTGTTTTAAGTGTGTGGGACGTGGAGTTCAAGAATTTCCTCCACCGGGTCAACCAGTCCGTTGATGTAATGTTTTAAACAATGACCGTTGACTTTAAATGTCTCCCCGCTTAAATTTTCGATGGTGACGGCTCCGTATGGAAATACTTCTTTGATCGTATAAGGACCTGTCCATCGAGATCTTAATTTCCTGGGGAATAAACGCAGTCTCGAGGAGTACAATAAAACAAGATCCCCAACGCGGAAATCTTTATGTTCTCTCAATCTTTTGTCATGAAGCCTCTTGACTCGTTCTTTGTACTTGCGAGAACTTTCATAGGCATGGTTTCTTAGTTCCTCGAGCTCGTGAATTTGCAGAAAACGGGCTTCACCTCCTCTCTTCAAATCCATATTCGCCATTTTCAAGGCCCAATATGCCCTATGTTCTAGCTCAACAGGTAGATGACAGGCTTTTCCATAAACCAATCTAAAGGGTGTGGTCTCAATAGGTGTTTTAAATGTTGTTCGAAAAGCCCACAAAGCGTCATCTAGCTTGTCTGACCAATCCTTGCGGTTGTTATTAATGGACCACTCAAGGATTCTTTTCAAACCACGATTTGTGACCTCAACTTGCCCGCTCGTTTGAGGATGATATGGCGTAGCCAATCTGTGATGAACACCATAACGGGACAAGGCTCGTTCTAACTGTGCATTACAAAAATGCGTTCCTCGGTCACTGATTAGTGCTTTTGGAGCACCAAATCGGGCGAATAAACTTTTTAAGAACCTCACGACCACCCTAGCATCATTTGTAGGCAAAGCTTGTGCTTCGGCCCACTTTGAGACGTAGTCTACAGCAACTAGGATGTATTTGTTACCTCGTGAGGCTGGAAATGGTCCCATGAAGTCGATGCCCCATATATCAAAGACTTCACTGACTTGCATTGGATGTTGGGGCATTTCATTACGTGCGGAGATATTTGTTGCCCTTTGGCAAGCATCACACGCTCTAACCCATTCATGCGCATTACGAAAGATTGTGGGCCAGTAAAACCCAGCGTCTAACACTTTCTTTGCAGTGTAGTTTGCTCCATGATGACCTCCGCTCGGCCCTTCGTGACAGTGACGCAGAATGCTTGCTGCCTCTTCTCCAAATACACATCTTCGGATCACCTGATCGGCTCCGATTCTAAACAAGTATGGTTCGTCCCAAATGTAATACTTCAAATCTGCAAAGAACTTCCTCTTTTGCTGATATGACAATCCTTTGATAAGGATTCCACATGCGAGGTAGTTTGCAAAGTCGGCGAACCAAGGTGACTCATCATTCATCTCGATACTTAGAAGAAATTCGTGGGGGAAATTGTCGTTTATTGGTTCCTCCAGCGAATTTTCAGAACTTCCATGCTCAAGTCTCGAGAGATGATCGGCTGCAACATTTAAAGCTCCGTTTTTGTCTTGGATCTCAATGTCAAACTCTTGTAATAATAAGATCCATCTGATAAGACGTGGTTTTGCGTCCTGTTTGCTAAAAAGGTATTTGATTGCTGCATGATCCGTATACACAATTGTTTTTAACAACACAAGGTACGACCTGAATTTGTCGAAAGCATATACTCTTGCCAAAAGCTCTTTCTCTGTAGTCGTGTAATTTTCTTGAGCATCATGTAGAGTCTTGCTGGCATAGTAAATAGGATGAAAATGCTTCTCCCTTCTTTGTCCTAAGACTGCTCCTATTGCGTAATCACTGGCATCGCACATTATCTCAAATGGCAATGCCCAATCTGGCGCAACTAAAATAGGGGCTTCGATAAGCCTTTGTTTAAGCTGCTTGAAAGCTTTCGTGCATTCGTCTGAAAATACAAAGGGAGCATTTTTCTCTAACAAACGGGTCATAGGTCTTGCGATTTTTGAAAACTCTTTTATGAATCGCCTATAGAACCCTGCATGACCCAGGAAACTTCTAATCGCTCTGACCGAGGTTGGGGGAGGAAGTTTAGAAAGGATATCCACTTTTGCTGGATCAACTTCCAACCCGGCTTCAGAGATTTTGTGTCCAAGAACTACCCCTTCTTTCACCATGAAGTGGCATTTCTCCCAGTTAAGCACAAGATTAGTTTCCTCACATCTCATTAACATTCTTTTCAGATTTCCAAGACAATGATCGAAAGAGCTCCCGAAAACAGAGAAATCATCCATGAATACTTCCATGGAGTCTTCAATCATGTCATGAAAAATGGCTATCATGCAACGCTGAAATGTGGCTGGTGCATTACACAGTCCAAAAGGCATACGCCTGTAGGTGAAGGTGCCGAAAGGACATGTGAAAGTAGTCCTTTCCTGATCCTCCGAAGCGATAGGAATTTGAAAGTATCCAGAGAACCCATCCAGAAAACAGAAAAATGACTTCCCTGACAGACGTTCCAACATCTGGTCGATGAATGGAAGCGGGAAGTAGTCCTTACGGGTGGCATCGTTGAGTTTGCGGTAATCGATGCAAACTCGACATCCGGTGACGGTACGGGTAGGAATAAGTTCATTCCTATCGTTTGGAACTACAGTAATACCACCTGTCTTGGGTACTACTTGCACTGGACTTACCCAAACAGAATCAGATATAGGATAAATCAGCCCTGCATCTAACATTTTAATAACTTCTTTCTTCACCACGTCCTGCATATTTGGATTCAGACGCCTTTGATCTTGTGCACTAGGCTTGTAATTGTCTTCCATGAGAATCTTATGAGTACAAAAAGAAGGATTAATGCCTTTGATATCCATTATCTTCCATGCCATGGCCTTTTTGTGGAGTGATAGAACTTAGAGAAGCTGACTCTTTTCTTCTTTTGATAAAGATGATGAAATGATGACTGGCAAGTGACACTCCTCGTCTAGAAATGCATATTCGAGATGCGGTGGGAGTTCCTTTAACTCCAACGATGGTGGGTCTTCAACCGATGGTTTGGATTTTTCTTCAATTTCACGGTCAATCTCCACAAATTGATTTGGACTTTGAGAACCATCATTACCGATTTGGAAAACTGGTTACTCAGTTTCGTGGCCTTCCTGCGAATTAGCATTTTGGTTATCACACAAAAGATGTGTGTCCGTATCAATTTTTTCAAAAGTGCCTTGGAAATGAGAGCTTACACAAGTATCGACAATGTCGACATAGTAAAGCATGTCATCGTGAGTTTGCGGATGTTGCATTGATCTTTTAATATCAAAAGTCACGTGCTCGTCATTTACTCGGAGCGTGATTTGGCTAGCTGCCACATCAACAATCGTTCTCGCGGTATTGAGGAACGGGCGCCCAAGTATTAATGGCACTTTTGAGTCTTCGTCCATGTCGAGAATAACAAAATCCACGGGAAAAACAAATTTATCAATTTTAACAAGCATGTTTTCAACGAATCCACGCGGATACTTGATTGAACGATCTGCAAATCGAATGCTCATTCTAGTGGGTGAAGGTTCACCCAGATCTAATTTAGCAAAAACTTTATATGGCATAAGGTTTATGCTAGCTCCTAAATCGGCTAATGCGTGACTGACAGACATGCTGCCAATGAGACAGGGAAGCGTAAAACTGCCTGGATCTCCCATCTTTTCAGGTAGATGGTTTTGGAGAAGGGTTGAACAGTTTTCATTCATCAACACACAAGACAAGCTTTCGAGCTTCTGCTTGTTTGTGAGGATGTCTTTTAAGAACCTTGCATACTTAGGCATTTGAGCCAACGCTTCAACAAATGGTATGTTTATGTCTAATTGTTTAAACATTTCTAAAAACTTACCATGTTGTTCATCGTTCTTTTGTTTCTTCAGTCTGCTCGGATATGGAATAGGAGGAATGAATTCTTTAACTGGCTCCTGAAACTGTGATGTACTTGTTGGGACTCGCCTAGCGTGCACCTATTCTGAAGCGTCAGTTTGGACCACATCAGTGATCGGTGGTGAGTCCGATTTGTCAGGTCCCATGGTTTTACCACTCCTCGTCATTATTGCATTAGCATGCCCTCTCGGGTTTGGTTCTGTGTTTTCTGGAAGACTACCTTGTGGTCTTTCAGACAACATCTTGGCCAATTGGCCGACTTGATTCTCAATGGTTTGAATTGAAGCCTTCTGGCTCCGCATTTCCCCTTCTTGTGCCATGAAACGCTCCTCATGCTGCTGGTATCGCTTTTCAGAAATTTGATTGGCATTGTTGGAGTTGTTTAACAGCTGCGCCATCATCTCCTCTAGTTTTGAGTTTGTTTGAGAGGTTTGTGGCTGAGAAGTGCTTCCTGAACCTGAATTATTGTAACGTGGCTGAAAGGTTTGCCCTGATGGCCGAAAAGATTGTCCCTAGGGCTGAAAGGATTGCCCCTGAGGCTGTTGTGGTGCGGGAGCGCGTTGAGCGTATCCGAGTGGGTTTTGGTTATTGGAATTGGTTTTCCACCCGAAGTTTGGGTGATTCCTCCAACCCGGTTTATACGTGTTGCTATAGGGGTTATTCTGGGGCCTAATTTGATTGCCCAAATAGTCCACCTCTTCGTGGCCTGTAAACATAACACCCTGCTCACATGTACCTGGCTCGTGTGACACTCCACACAGTTCACATGATGATTGTACTTTTGAAACGTTCTGAGCCTGATCAAACCTTGCTGCCAAAGCTCCAATCTGTGCCGCAAGAGCTGTATATGTATCAACTTGATGAACTCCAGGGATAGATAAAGCTTTACTTCGTACTCCACCGTGACGCGAACTTGACTTCAAGGTAGCTTTCTCTATAATTGCATAGGCTTCGTTAGGAGTTTTTGTTCCAAGATCGCCCCTTGCATATACATCTAAACGTTCTTGTGAGTCGTAGTTGAGTCCTTGGTAGAAGTTCAACACAAGTTGCCTTTTGGAAAACCCGTGATGTGGAACATCGATCAGAAGATCTTTGAACCTCTCCCAAGCTGCGTGTAGAGATTCTCCTTCGTCCTGTTTGAATGTCATGATACGATTCTTCAGCTTAGCTGTCTTTTCCGGAGGGAATTATTTTTGCATAAAAAGATCTGCCATCTCGTTCCAAGTCGTGATGGACCCTGCTGGAAGTGACAAAAGCCAAGATCGGGCTTTGTCTCGCAAAGAAAATGGAAAGAGTCGCAAACGAATTGCGTCTTCAGAAACGTCTCGAATTTTGAAAGTCGGGCACACCTCGAGAAATGAAGCGATGTGCCGACCCGGATCTTCATGATCCTTCCCATCAAACTGCACAGAATTTTGCATCATGTTAATTATACTAGATTTAATTTCAAAACTCGGTGCTACTATCATTGGTCGGGCAATGGTCGGTAACAAGCCCTCTCCTCCTGGATGGCCGGTCTTATTCAAAGGTTGGTCGTCCTCTGCCATAATGCTTCATGTGTCGTCCTTTGATATCTCACTATCAGAAAGTATCACTGGTTCGTCGATTGCGGCCGCAATCCTTTGTGCAACGACAAGTGATCTTTCGCGAAGCCACCTACTTCTTCTTAGGTTATTTTCTGGTTCGTTGGCTAGCTCAGCGTTAGCGGGTGCAGGGGGCGTGGACATTAGCCTGCACGTAAAAAGGAAGGCATTATACAGAAAAAAGAACATAATAAGAATATAAGAAATAAGTAATAATAATGATAATACAGAATATACAAACATATAAGTAACGAAACAAATCTAATTAAATATTTACTGGATTATTTACTTATTTACATCCGAAAGCTGTTTTTGTCTGTTTACCAGAAATTCTGATGACGAACATCAGAATTCTGAGGAAACTCTTTTATATTATATATCAGAAAATCTGATATATCTGATAAAATTCTGATAAGATCTGATGAAAATTTTCGTTCCATCAGAATTACTAGAAAATCTGGTAATTTCATCAGAAATGTAAATTGTTGTTTTTAGAACATCTAATGGGTTTATCAGAATCCATCAGAAAATCTGCTGAATTCATTGGAATTCATTAGAAAATCTGATGATTTTATCAGAAAGGTAAATTTTATTTTTATGGTGTAATTAAATAAACAAATGGGTACAATAATTAAATGAATGAACAGTTAATTTAAACGGACAGAAATAAATAAATAAATAAATAAATAACTGAACGTAAATAAATAAAATACTGAATTAGAAATACTGAACTGAAATAAAAAAATAAATGAAGTACAGAAATGAAATTACTGAATTGAAATAATAAAGGAAAAATGGTTCGATTCCGAACACATTAACTGAATTAAATAAATAAACGGAAATAAATGTTAGTTAAAGAGTTAGTAATAAGTTAGTGATGTTAGTTGGTTAGTTGAGTCCAACGGTTAGTTGGTTAGTAATATAGAATAGAAAGGTCAGTTAAAAGATTAAATATTAACATGTTAGTAGTGAGTCCTAGTGGGCGTACCAGGCTAGGTATTCACTAGTTAGTAACAGAAAAAAAAAGTTAGCAAATAAGAAAATAAATAAATACAGAAATTTACAAGTATTAACAGTTATTTGACAGTTTATACACTGATAAAATAATGACTCGGATTGTTCCTTTAATTTTGCCGTAAAGTCCCCGACAGCGGTGCCAGTCACCTAACACTTTAGTTTTTTGGTCACTCAAAGGGAAAGGTTCCTTATGCTGCTTAGATCTATGACATATTTCACAAGGTTCTAAACTTTTATCAGGTTTAAAGTTTAACTTATCTTCTAAAACATGTAAAACAGGCTCAGCAGGGTGACCTAACCTAGGATGCCAAAGACTAACATCACTACTAGCATTACACACCTTGTTAGAAACAGAAGAACTGCCACAAAAGTAGAGACCATTAAACAGATTAACAGCCACCTGGACTTTCTTTGTTTGAGAATCCTGAATGTAACAATTATGTTCATCAAAAGAGATAGTAAGATTGCAGTGCTTAGCAAGTTTATGAACAGAAACCAAATTAACACAATAATCAGGAACCACAAAAAACATCATACAAAATGTCTTTATCACTCAACTTAATATCACTGATTTTAGTAACTAAAGCACTAGTGCCATTAGGATGTTTGACCTAAATATTATACTCAGTAACATCCATCTGATTTATAAGACCATTACCAGTCATGAGCATATGTTGATTAGCCCCAGAATCATTTATCCACCCAATCCTTTTCCCGTTATTAACAAAATTAGAAAAAACAATAAACATGTTTTACATCACAAAGTAGGAGAAAAATACAAACTGGAAAAACTATTCATACACATAGAATTAGCACACCTACCAGCAAAACCACTACTCTAAGGATCACCTTTGGATTTATCATTCAAGAGACTAAGCAACTGAGCAATCTGTCCAAGAACTCACAATAGACGAAGCATCAGTATTTTCAACAACAGCATTGTTACTAAACCTGTTACCCATGTTCCCACCAGGTTTTGATTTCATCCATGATGGATAACCAACAAGTTCAAAACACTTATCAATAGTATGACCAGTTTTATTGCAGTGAGAACATTTAAGAATAGGATTAGGAGTTCTAACAGCTTTTTTCTTTGAATCAACAAACTGGTTGGTTTTAGCAGTAAAACCAACAACACTATTAAGAGTTTTTTTTCTGAAAACCCTTTTGTATGTAGATGAGACTCTTCCCTTGACATAATTGATAACAGCATCCTTCACAGAAGGAAGAGTTTCTCTAGTTAAAAGTGTAGTTCTCACAGACTGGTAAGTACTATCAAGCCCCATCAAGAATTACATCAACTTAATAAGATGATTAAAATCATTAAACTGTTTAGATGCATCATAAGTACAAGCAAGTAAAGAAAGTAACTGGTCCAGTTGTTTCCACAAGCAATTCAACTTATGATCGTATCAGAAACAGGCATACCCTTTTGTGTAAATGAGGTAATCTTTTGATACAAGTTAAACACAACAGATCCATCCACTTTATCATAAGTTTCCTTTAAATCTTTCCAAACATTAGATGCTAATTTAGAGTAAACATGACTAAGATACAGTTCTTTAGACACAGAATTAAGAATCCAAGTAAGAACAATAGAGTTACACCTATCCCACTGTCTACCTAATACATCATCAGTAGTAGACCTAAGACAGGTACCATCAACAAACCCTATTTTATTCTTAACTTGTAAAGCAAGGTTCATAGAATTTGCCTAAACCGTATAATTTTTTGTGCCCTTAAGTTTCACATTAACAATGGTCAAATTAGCACAATCACTAGGATGAAGAAACAAAAGATCACCGGCATCAATTTTGCTAACCAGAGTAGCACTAGAAGAAGCAGTAGTAACAACAGTATCACCAGCCATATACGTAATCAAGAGACAAACAATATCAAGAAATCAAGAACGTAAAACATAAAGATAAATAGTCACAACTGGTGAAACCAGGACAGCGGTCCGATAGAGGTTCGTCACTCAATAGGTGCCTCCGCAGATAATATCCAGGAAGCCAAAAACAAAAAACGAAAGACTCAACCACAAATGCAACAGAGTGAACGTTCTCTGTGTCCCCAAATCAAAACCAGTCTATCTAAACCCGACAACAAGATGCCTAAACTCAACGACTCAATGAATGCAAGAAACAATAATAAAAGAGAAAAAGATAAAGAACAGCCTCATAGAAGCGTTTAACTCCCTCCAGAAGATCAGACTTGTAGCCTTCACTTAGGGCTATAAGTACTGTTAAAGAAAACCCAATTTCTGTTGGTTTGCCCTCAAAATAGAGACCAACAAGAACCCCTTCAAATAATCAACAAATCCTATAAATTAGGGTTTTGATTTTCTTGTAGAGCACGAACTTCAAGAAGCCTAGTAATGCTTGATCTGGAATCGGCAGAAACTCAGAACCACCAAGACTCCAAAGATCACCAGAAATCAACACAGATCTGAGCAGATCTGGAAGATCAAAACACCAGAACCATGGCGGAAGAAGATAACCCCAAGAGCAACCTAGTGCTCCGATACCATGTAAAAAACATAGTATTAAGAAGTAACAAGATCACTTTATTAACAAACCAGTCGGCACAGATTTCACTGACAAATACAAGAATCAGTCGACACAGATTGTCGACAAAGAATCAAGCACTACTCTCAGCCTATGCAGATCATCAAATAGATGATCTGCTCTAATAGATGATCAGAAAGATCACCAACAAATCTCACAAGTTTAGAAAACCCTAACTTTAGACAAAGAATAGAGAGAAAGTGAGAACAATAATAGAGCAGAGATAATGAGATTATGTTAAAGACTCATTATATATGCGTTATATAAGTAGAATTGTAAGGCCTCAAACCCATTCTTCAAATAATCCCATTACGCATCCAAGCCAAAGCATCAACTATCAACATCCACAGATCAGCAATAAGCCCATATGTCATTTAAAAAAAAAGTAGACCTTAGCAAAGAGTAAAAAGAAAATATTAGAATAAAAAACAAGGAACATATTGAACTGTGAATATTATTTTGAGTTAACTGCCATTTTCGTCCCTGTGGTTTGGTCACTTTGGCCATTTCAGTCCATTTTTCAAAAATGCGTCATTTTCCTCCCCGACGTTCCGGAAAGGTGCCATTTCAGTCCAAAAATCATAACCCAGTTAAGTCGGTTTGTAAATAAGGACTGATTGTGTAAATTTGTTAATAAAATGACCATTTAAGTAAAATGTATAAATATTTATATAATTATAAAATCTATATTATACAAAATATACACACATTCAGTAACCTGTAACCACACCATCACCGCCACTATCTCTCTTTCTACTCTCTCTCTCTCTCTCTAAACCACCACCACCACCATCACCTTCACCTCCACCGCCGCCGCCACACCAGACCCCACCCACATCCCCTTCCAACACCACCACCATCCACCAAAACCAAACCTGTTCTATCTCTACACTCTCCACCACCTGCATCACCAGTTCCCACCACCGCCACCACAGCCACTGCCACCACCACCACTCCGATCTGCCACCAACATCTCATACCACCATCTCCACCTCATTCACCACTAACACACCACCACCACCACCACACCTGCCGCCTCCTTTTCTCTCCCTACTCTATATTAAAACACCACCACCACTAGCCCTGGCCGCCATCAACATCTCAGGCCACCGTCACCGCCTCGTTCACCACCGTCACCATCCAATCCATAACCACCGTCCCACCACATTACCCTTTGTCTCTCTACTCTCTCTCTCTCTCTCTAACTCCAGTAACAACAACATCTCAAACAACCATCACCAATTCACCACCCTCATTCACCACAGTCAACATCCCATCCATAACCACCATCGCCATCACCAAAACAGCCAAACAAACCTAACACCTAAAACATTTCATTTCACACAGACATTTCATCAAACACCTTACCTGCATACTCACCACCGCCGCCGGAACCGGAGCTCCGGTGGTCACCACCGCCGCCGCCGGAACCACCACCATCAACGTCATCATCGTCATCATCTGTTATCATCATCATCGATCATCATCGACCTTCATCATCATCATCGCGATCTTCATCATCATCAGACCTTCATCATCAGACCATCATCATCAGACCTTCATCATCAGACCTTCATCATCGACCTTCATCATCATCATCGCGATCTTCATCATCATCATCAGACCTTCATCACCACTGCCGCCGCCTGCTGCAACTCACCGGAAAAACGGCACCCCCACCGTCGCCGGTTCTCTCTCCCGCCTCCTTCTCTCTCTCTTTCTCGTCGTTATCTCTCTCTCTCTCTCCGACTTTCTCCCTCTCTCGTCTGATCTGTGAGATGTGGAGGGGTGTGTGGTTAGTTTGGTTCGTGGGGGTGTGGGGTGTCGGAAAGATGGCCGGATTTACTCCGGTCACCGGAGTAGAGAGGTAAAGGTGATGGTGGTGGTGATTGCAGAGCATAGAGAGAGAGAGAGAGTAGAGAGAGAGTGTGTGTGTGAACTGAATCAGAGTGTGTGTATACATTATATATATATATATATATATATATATATATATATATATTATATTTTATAATTATATTAGTATTTATACATTTTACTTAAATGGTCCTTTATGTTACAAATTTACACAATCAGTCCTTATTTACAAACCGACTTAACTGGGTTATGATTTTTGGACTGAAATGGCACATTTCCAGAACGTCGGGGAGGAAAATTGCGCATTTTTTAAAAATGGACTGAAATGGCCAAAGTGACCAAACCACAGGGACGAAAATGGCAGTTAACTCTATTATTTTTAACATGTTATAATCACGAGGCGACAAAGTACTTTAGTTAACGATAATGAAACATCATTTTCAATGTGTTAATCGATGATCGACATTGTATTTGTGTAATCAATGTTGCATGGTGACATGCGTCAATCAATCTAATATTTGTTTTTTTTTTTTTTGAAAAGTGAACTTCATTCACAAAAACCGCCGACCCAAGCCGGGCCGACAAACAACAACAAAATTACATATTTACAAAAGAACACCAATCCTTCCAGTCAGTCCCTTTGTGCTTCGACCTATTCGAAAACCATAAAAAACTCATAGCCTTAATTTCACTAATAATACCTTCTATTTTAACCGAAACATTCGAAAATTTTGCATTATTCCTAGCTCGCCAAAGGCTCCAACAAGTAATCATAATGATACCTTGCACCGCGTCCCTTTTCCTCTCCGACAAGTTGAGACCTTTGTGAATAGAAAGTAGATCTTGAAACGAGAACGCGAAAATGTTAGGGATTTTACACCAAGTACTAATGTCGTTCCACACCGTAGAAGCAATGAAGCACGCTATAAACAGATGATCGGTTGTCTCGCCTTCCGAGTTACATAAGGGGCACGACGGGTCACTAACACCGACGTTCCGCTTCAACAACGCCTCTGCAGTGGGAATTTTATTCATTTCCATCCTCCAAGCATGTATATTGACTTTAGCCGGAATCCAGGAAACCCAATCCATAACGAAGCGGTTATCCGAAGCAATTTCACTTTTCAGCAGCCATTTAACAGCCTTAACCGAGAAGCACCCGGTCGGGTCGGAGGACCACTTCCAACTTGATCAACGTTATTTTCATTGGTGAACTTTGATGTGTTTTCCATTAAATGATTGATGAGATAAATGTCAAATTTCCGTATTCAGTAAGTCCGCATAGGCACCATATCATCATCCTTTCCACCTCACCATTTTCCCCTAAAAGTGGGTGTGGTTCCACTTCTTTCCTTTCCTCTTTCGTTTTTTTTATTTTTACTTTTTAATTCCTAAATTCTAAAAAAAATATAAAAAGTTTTCATTAATTAAAAATAAGACTACATTGCATAGAAAAAAAAGACAACTAAAAAAACATAATTTAAAAAAAAACGAAAGCCCACTTCCACTTCCTCCTATCCATTTCTTTGTGATCTTGTCCTTCATTCTTGAGAGCACCACACGAAATATTTCGGCTACGCTTTCGATGTCAGTTCTCATGAGTCAGACTTCTTCACCTTCTTGATTTTGTAGACCAAATTCGAGTCGCATCTTATCAAACTCAAGCCTCTCTATTTCCCTCGCTAGCTCTTCTTCCTTTTCCTTCTCTTTCTTTTTGTACCTCTCCTCTTGCACTCCCACTAAATGGTTGAGGGAGTAGCAGGTGTGTTGAGAAAGCATGGGGGCGGGTTCGGTCAGCTTGGATGCATGAGCTTTCTGTATGTTGAAAATGGATTTGAGATTGATTAAAGATATTGAAAATGGATTTTTTTTAAGTTGAAAATGGAATTTGAATAAGATTTTTTTTTAAATCAAGTTTTTTTTAATCTATGATAACATGTTCAAATGGTAAAAAAAAATCTAACGCGGGGAGGACGGAAAGATTCCCCAATGTCACCGATATCTCGACCAGGGGCGGGGCGGTATTCCCCGACGGGCCCCCGCCCACTAGTCTAAAGAGAACGTAATGTAATCTTTATTGAAGTTTGTGTAATCACATTTGTTTAACCTATATATTTGAATCTATAAAATTATATTATATATTAAAATTATAAAATTTCAATCCGTAAATTTAAAAATTACAAAATCACAAAAACATAAAACTTATTTGTTTAGACCATCAACTCATTCATAACTTGATTACTACCATGTTACGACTCATTTTAAAGCTGCATTACAACTCATTTATAGCTCGCCAACAACTAGAGGTGCACAAACCAAATTAAAAAAAAAACGGATGAGATTTTATTACATCCGCATAAAGTCAAACGATGGTCACAACCGGATAATGAAAATCCGGATCGGATTTAATCCGGTTCAAAGGTTCATAAAACTCGATCCTATACACCCGGATCAGATTATCTAAAACTGGATTTTTTAAAAAAAATCCAGATTTTAGATATTTAGAAAAACAAATAAACATATAAATTAAACTCAAAAAACTTTTAAAAACCATAGAAAAGTTAATAAATAAATAGAATAAACTCACCAAAGTTCAAGTTTGTAAATTTTTACAAATAATATAACATAACTTGATAAAAATATACCATTTGAATAATAGATATATGAGATAAACTCAATAAAATTCATATAATAAATAAGAAGCCATATTTTTATACGGATCCCAAAAATTCAGATTGAATTACATAAGTACATAATTTTAAATGCATATAGATTACTATTGGTATTGATATATTGATATATATATAGTTCGTGTCGGTTAACACACTAATCCAATGCCATAGTAGAAAGTTGACAATATAGACCGTTCAGCTTGTTGAAGCTTTCCTACTAAAGGTGACAATTGGTGAGCTTCTCCGACCGAAAGTAGGGTCATCTAGCTTAAGGGTCTAGCCGAAAGTTAACATAAAGTCATAACAAAGAAACATTTGTAAAATCAAATAATTTGTTAATGACAGGTGAAGTGACTTAGAAAAAGACAGGACGTTTAGGGAAGAACAACGTTATTATCCGAAAAGGTTCCTAGGATTTGGCGTGTACGTAACCTCTCCACCCACACGTTCGCTCTTTTGTCCAACTGCCAACTTCCACCAAATCAACCTTTGCTACATGCCTACATCAATGTTTTATTAAACATACGAGGAATTTTAAAATTAAATTACTATACTCTTATTAGGGGAGGCCGCGGGGTGGAGAACTTTTTCTCCATGATGTCCATAGTTCACGCGTGGAAGTTTCAATTTTTCCACCGCCACCCATCAAGTTTCACGTGTGGAATTGGTTTGGCGTGATAAATTTCACGCGTGATGGAAGGAATGGAAGGAAGAATGTGAGGGTTTATTGTTGGGTGTTGTGTGTTGTGAGTGATGACCATTTCCACTAAAAAAAGGTTGTGAATGATGGAATAATAGTTGATGACATGACGGAACTTGATTGAATGTTGTGGGTGATGGAATTTTTGCAAGTGATAACCACCCCCTCCCCTTATATTGTTTTTAAACTTTCAAAATTCATTAATATTCAATTATGAGTTCCACATGTCCTTCATTTATAAAGCAGATTTTTTTTTCTAATTCATTTGCCTCTTATTTATAAAATGGTGGTTATATTAACGTACAATACGGCTTAACGTACATCACGTACGACAGATAATTACGCACGTTCATTTGAAAATTACGCACGTTATACACTAAAAAACCCAAAATCACGCATGTTGGAAAACATTAATCACGCATGATGAAAACATTAATCACGCACGTTATACACATAATCACGCACGTTGTCGTACGTGATGTACATATTGTATTTTACATTTTCCTATATATATATAATATACATATCGGATAGGATTCATTTGAGAACCACTCTTATTGCGAGAATAATGAAAACCAATGCGAACACAACAAAACAAACACACTCCACCCCCACCAAAAGACCTAAACTCCACTCACCCACCCCCTAAAAAATGTACCTCGCCAATGAACCCTCAAAAAACCTAACCCCCACCCCTTCCAAAAAAAAAAAACCCCTAATCCATCCCCACCCACAAAAACCCAAAAAAAATACCTAACCCCCATCCCATCCCCCAAAAACCTAAAAAAAAACTACCCCCCCCCCCCCAACCCCCACTAACAAAAACCTAAAAAAAACTAACCACCTAAGCTAAGTGCTAAAAACTAAACCATAAAGGTAAACCCCACAACTAATTTTTTTTGGACGAAAAATAACGATTTAATTAAAAAAAATTGTGTGTTTTTAATTTTTTTAGATATTTTTTGTTGTGTTCACACTAGTTCTCGCAATAAATGGTGGTTCCTAACAGATCCTTATACATACATACATACATACATACATACATACATACATACATACATACATACATACATACTTGGTTTAGTGTTGTAACAGAAGAAGTAAGGTAACTTAAAAATCAAGTTTACTCTATTCGGGAAGTAACTCTATGAAATACCTTAACGTTTAGCCTGTTATAGTCGTATGTTTCAGCCAAGATGTGTGGTATGGAAAAGGTGTCACACTTCTAAGGTTAAGGGTTCTAGTTTCATAGTGGATTATGAGTATGATGTTGGGTTCGTAGGCTTTGATAGTCGACCCTAAATAATTAGGGCAACCAACCCTAATTAGGTTATTAGACCCATTTAGTTAACTTGTTGACTACGGAGTTAACCCTAATCTTGTTCTATAAATACCCATGGACGTAGGTCACCTTAACCAAACCACGTAAATTCTCGTGTTTTTATTTTCTGCTTGTGTGTTTGTTTCGCTTCCGCTGTGAGCCTACTCTGATCCGATACCTAACAAGTGGTATTAGAGCTTCAGGTTCAGTTAAACACAAGCTTCACACGGTTATCGCTGGAGAGGGAGAAAGCTATTCGAGAGGTCCAGATCTGTTGTGTCGTCGCCGACTTGAGCAATACTTGTATTAGATCTTTGGGTATTGGTCATACGGTTTAGGGTTTGTGGGCATCAGCCGTCAGGTTACCTGTTGCTATTGTGGTGGCTTTGGGGTTTTTGACGATTAGGGTTTTAGTTCTTGAACCCTGGTTCTTCGTTGGTTTTACGCTCGGGTTTGCAGGAGAAGTCGGTGCTTCGGGTGCTATATAGGTTGTCGGGGTTTTGGGTGCTTGGTTTCTGTGGGTTTTTTTTTTCTGGTTTTCTCGTTTGCAATGGCTGATGACAGGAAGTTCCAAATTGAGAAGTTCAGCGGTACTGATTTTGCATGGTGGAGAATGCAAATAGAGGCGTGGCTTGGTGAATGTGATTTGGATATGGTACTGGAAGGAAAACCTGCTGGAATGGATAAAGCTGTCGAAGCATTTTGAGACTCAAAGGACAAAAAGGAAAGAGGTAAATTACATTCGCTTTGACAAGAAGTGTTGCCTTTAATATCATGAAAGAAACAACTACTCGTGGTATGATAACAACTCTGTGGAATATGTATGAGAAGCCGTCTGGCGGTAATAGGGTGTTCTTGATGAGGGAATTGTTCACAATAATTAGGGCAGTCCAGTTGCTGATCACATTCGGGTTGTGTTTTTATTATCTTGCTTACCTGATACTTGGTCATGATTTGTGACAATGGTTACTGAAACTGTTGGAATTGGAAATTTGAAGTTTGATCAGATCTGGGATAATGTTTTGGGTGAAGAAATTCGCCGAAGGAACTCTAGTGGAAGATCTACTTCTGGTATTTTTTTTACATTTTTGTTTTATAAAGTATATAATATATATATATACTTACTTATTATTAGTTTTTTATTTTTATTATATATTAGCTTCGCAATCAACCAAGTGGAACGAACGACGCAAACATAATCTAAGTCGCCCTAAGCGAGTACAAAAGACTTTACTCGAAGAAAATTGGATTTATTCATTTAAAGGCTTGGGAAATTGCGAGGACTCATGACAAATTGGTACCCATACCATTGGTTGATCTTGATGGCCCAAAGGGTACTCGTAGAGGACCTTCTCAAAGAAGATCAAAAACGTTCGAGTCATGAAATTACACAACCTCAAATGATTAGTTATCAAATAACATTTCTGACATCAACTTAAATGACGACCCAATTGGCGACACAACACCAAAAGGGCCGCAACGGAGGAAAAGTTTGAGTCGTCAAGCAAAAGGAAAGAAGGTTGGGTGGATTCCATAAACGAGTTCAAGTCGGCAAAAATGTTGGAAATAGAGGAGAATAGAGATTGACGCAAGTTGTTGGCGGATACAAAGTTAAAAAGAGAAGAACAATACATGAAACACTTGGTTGATATCGAGAAGAATAAAGATTTGAAAGTGTCGGGCTAATCACATGAAAACGCCGAAGAACCGTATCGCTCTGTTCTCATCAAACGCAAACGAGAAATTTGTGCGAAGTGAAATTCGCCATGCAACTTTTAGGTTTTTTTTAATTCGGTAGTTTTTTTTTTGTAACGTTTGTTTTTTTATTTAATTTCACTACTTTATTTTTTTTTCATTTTTAGTGTACTTTTTTAAGTTTAATGCAGTTTTTAATTATTTGTCTTTATTTTATTTTAATCTAAAATATAAAAAAAATGTGAGTGATGAGTGATGACATTGCAAGTGTGTTAGAATGAAATGTGAGAAAACAAGGTGTCAGTTGGTGATTTGATGTGTTGTATAATTGACTGTGATGACGAGTTGATCACCCCTTTCACCTAAGAATACACAAGCATACCAATAAATTTAGGTATGATTGTTTTTCATGGCTCAGATCGTATTAGTTGGATACATGAGAAGTGCTTAGCTATATTTTTCGCTAAACTTAGCGTGTTAAGGAGGTAAGTAAGGCGTTTTCGATAATTGCATATTGCAAATACCTCATGACACGTTTAGTATGCATAATTACGCATTGTATCCTGTGAATATACATGCTGGTTTGATATGGTTTGTAATGTACGGGAATAAAAAAAACAAATACGTGAATAACTAAAAAGAAAATAAAGATACCTATGACTTATTGCTCTAGCGGCATGGCATTCATCTTTACAAATGTGAGGTTATGTGTTTAAATCCTTGCAAGTATAAGATAAAGGTGAAATTAAGATGTTAAAAAATTTGCCGTTCAAATAAGATCATAAATTTAATGCTATCGTAACATGTGACCATTGATCACAACTTATGTCATGTTGGGACCTCAAAGTTGTTTGTTATCAAATGTTACTTTAAAATCCACACACACAGGGGCGGATTTAGACCCATTTACCGGGTTCCCAGGAACCCAGTCTTTTCGGAAAAAAACTTTTTTTTGTAGTGTAAATCTTGTATGATTTGGAAAAAAACGTTTTTTTGTAGTGTAAACCTTGTATGATTTGGAAAAAGGAACCCAATGATTTCTCCGGCTGGATCCGCCACTGCACACACATAATTTTTGGCTTGGGATTGCATGACAATGCGCTGCCCCTTAAATCTTCGGGTTCGTCAGGTGCCAATACTTTCAAACATTTCTTTACGCTCTGTTCCCGAGTTAACTTAACGAGTGAAAAGAAAAGAAAGTAAGAGTGAGAAAGGAAAAAAAGAGAAAGGAAAAAAAAAAAGATATATTTCCCACAATTTCTTCTTAAATCGGAAGGAAAGAAAAAGTAAAGAATTTAGCCTAGTTTTCCTTACATTTCTTTTCTTTTCCTTCCTTAAATGAAACTCGGGAACACGACATGTTTTATCTTCTTTCCTTAAATGAAACTCTGGAATACAAAATATTTTTACATTCTTTTTGTTTTTTTTCCTTTCCTTCCATTAGTAAACTCCTAAACACATTGTTAGTGTCAATTAAAATCCCAATTAGCTAAATTGTTTTTATAATGCTGAAATCACCAACACAAACAAGTATTAACATTGATCTCAAGATCAAAATATTCTAAGACCACATGCATTACTTTTGATTAGGGAATCAACCATCGACTTCTACATATTCTTAACCAACCATCTTCTCCACGTGAATTATACAAGTTTTTCCCTTTCAAAAGACATGCATGTCACATTCATGTAAAGTGGCTCACATCGATGTTACATTTAAAAAAAAAAAGTTATGTAGAAACATAATAAACGAGTGAGGTTCACAAACAAGTTTTCTTGAAGGCATCCAAACATATGCTTCTTTTCACGAAAAAAGAAAGAGATCGACCATGTAGATTGTAGATGCTTAGAAAAATCGTATAAAAAATTGTTGTAATATTATATATTTTAAAACTAATAAAAAAAATACGTCGTGAAAGTGCATTTTAATGCTAAATATGTGTGGTAACTAACAAGTTGAGTGAAGCCTGAGCTTGCCTAAGTTTGGCTCATTTATTTACGAGAACTCTAGCTTCGGCTTGGCTTGTTGTGAGCCTTGTTTCTAAAGTTCGAACTTAGATCACGAGTAGTGTTTCAGGCTCAAGGATAACTCGTTCATTATATATTAATTTATACACATTTTTAGTTAGGTTTATATATTATTGCAATTTTAATTCTGATATGTAACATAATATATATTATCATAATGATATATGTAGAGGAAGGTTATTGTACAAATGAGCTTATCATGTTAAACGTGAGAAGTTATATATTAAAGAGTTAATTGCGAAAATCGTCCCTGAGGTTTGGGCACGTTTGTCATTTTCGTCCAAAATGACACTTTTGTACCAAATTGCCCTCAACGTTTGTAACTTTTTGTCATTTTCATCCAAACCACTAACTTAGTTTATTTTTCTGTTAAGTTGAGGATATTTGGATGAAACTGCCAAATATAAAACCATAGGGACGATTTTGGCAATTTACTCAAACCCTTTTTAATTTCTTTTATTTAATTATTTTTGTAACATATATAATAAAAAAAAGAGTTAAATGTCATTTTAGTCCCTGTGGTTTGGGCTATTTTGCCAGTTTAGTCCAAAGGTTTCATTTTTAACATGTGGGTCCAAAAAGGTTTCACAGTTGCCATTTTAGTCCACTGGGTTAACTTCATCCATTTTTTCTGTTAACGAGAAGGCCAATTCGGTCATTTTATATGGCTGAATTGTCCTTTTAGTTAACAGAATTACATACAAAATGACCGAATTGGCCTTCCCGTTAACAGAAAAAATGGATGAAGTTAACCCAGTGGACTAAAATGGCAACTGTGAAACCTTTTTGGACCCACAGGTTAAAAATGAAACCTTTGGACTAAACTGGCAAAATGACCCAAACCACAGGGACTAAAATGGCATTTAACTCTAAAAAAACATACATGGAGTTTTTAGAAAAAAAAAAATTAATAGCTTTGTCACATAATTTTTATAAATTTTTTCTGTTAAGGTGAAGGATATTTTAAATTTTATAAATTAAGACATAAATTAATTTACAACTTCTTTATATAAATCAGTTTTATAAAGAGAAAACGTCATTGGTGTGCAACACATAACAATCGATTACAACTTTTAGTATTTATCAGTTGTAGAGATAGAAAAAATTGTAAAACGTTACATATTTTTTAAATGTGTTGAGCACCTAGGAAATATGTTGGTAGAAATAAAATATTTATTTAGTTAAGATTATGAGGGTAACTAACTAATACTTATTCTGAGTGGCTTGAGTAAAGAAACTTTTGGTTCATAGCAATATAATTACAATTTGGTGGGTAATTTTAAGGTTTGGTAACGATACGTTGTTTGATAGGAGGAGGGGCACTGGCTTCTGTTTTTCCTTAGGAGCGAATTTAAAAGAGTAGAAGATGAATTACAAACATGGTATATATGATAAGATTTTTTTATTTGATCTTTTTCAATAAGGTCAGTAGCATTTTAGTTATATAATATTTAGAAGTTTAAGTAGATTTTATTTTTATAAAACTGATCTATATAAAAAATTAGAAATTAATGTCTGTCTTAGTTTATAAACATCCTTCGCCTTAATAGAAAAATTAACCGAGTTAGTGGATGGATGAAATTTTATAAAAATTATGTGACAAAGCTATTATTTTTTCATATAAAAATTGCATGTATATTCTTTTTTATTATATATGTAACAAAATTAATTAAATAAAAAGAAATTTAAAAGAGTTTGAGTAAATTGACAAAACCATCCCTGTGGTTTTATATTTGCAAGTTTCATCAAAATATTCTCAACTTAACAGAAAAAATAAACTAAGTTAGTGGTTTGGATGAAAATGGCAAAAAGTTACAAACGTTGGGAGCAATTTGGTACAAAAGTGTCATTTTGGACGAAAATGGCAAACCTGCCCAAACCTCAGGGACGATTTTGGCAATTAACTCTATACTAAAACAAGAACTGTATGAAGACATTAAATTATAATTACTCTAGGGTAATTATGTAACTACTCTAGAGTAATTATACAATTATGCTACTTCTATATGTAGCGTTACATAATTACTCTAGAGTAATTTACATAATTACTTCAGAGTAATTATGTAACTACTTTAGAGTAATTATATAATTATGCTACTTCTATATTTAGCGAAATTGCATAATTATGCTAGTTTTATTCTAAAGTATTATAAGTAGAGCAATTATATAATAGAGTAATTATCCTATCTTCATCTTCTTCTTCGTCAAATCGTCTTCTTAAAATCACCCTAAATTCTAGTTTCTAGCACCAATACCCATGCAACCCATTAACCTCCACTCTCTTCTGAATCCATAAAGAATCAAAGTTTCGATTAATGAGGAAAACAGAATTAGAAAAACCCTAAGAACTTCACAACCTTTTAAGTTACCATCGATCGGCCAAATAGAAAACCTAAATTAGAAATCACGAGGTCGCAAGCTTCAATCCATTAGGAAAAATTGAAACCAAGCTACGAAATCACATTAAAAACTTGTCGGAAATCAAAATCAGAGGAAACAGAAACCTTTTGTTTGATTCGCAAGCTTGAATTGAACATTCATTTATTTACGCTTATGCCACCACGATTTTTCTTGATTTTCCTTCTCACGTTTAGCATGTTTATTTGATTTGTATCAGATCCAAACTCTTTTTTCTTCTCTTTTTCTTTCTCTTTCTATACACACACAACTCTCTCTCTCTCTGTCTATATATATATATATATATATAACACATGTAAGGGGTACAAGAATGTAATTTTACATAATTTATAAGACTTTAAGTAATTGCAACTTTTTAAACCCATGGTATAATTCTTTAAAATATATTGTCGTCTTTTAAACCAACTTCCTCCCAAGGATTTAAACAGTCATAACTTTTACATACGTTAACAATTTTTTAAGTTACACCATAAAACATAAGCAATTTAATGTCTTTAATTTAAGTATGGTGTTGCTATTAAGTCATACCATCCAAAATAAGCAACTTATTGTCTTTAATTTAAGTATGATGTTGCTATAGTCTTTTTTTATAAACTAAAAAAACATTTTATGACATCATTACCAGTATCTGTGTTCCACGCTGCTTCGTGCAAGTACCCCTCTAATGTGTGTGTATAACAACGAGTGTGTGTATATAAAACATTAGATAAAATATATATATAACCAACAAACTTGGTTAGGCTCACAAGCCTACTCTAACTTGACAAGTTAAGTTCTAGCTCGTTTATTAAACATATTTATTTTTAAGTTCAAGCTTCTTTAAATCTATCATATATAAGCTTTTAGTAAACTAATTTCAAGTAGTTGATGGATTCATCACCTCGCTTACACCTCAACTAAGACTATCTTTAGTGGGCCCTTGGAGATCCTTACCATTGGAGTTCATCTATCCTACATGTCCTTAGGTGAGATGCCCTTGCACAAGGGCATGAGTTTTGTCTCGGTTCATGCGATGAGGTGGACCCAAAGTAAAAAGAAAATGTTTTATTTAAATATTCTATGTAATGGATATGTGATGAGGTGAAAATTAAGAAGGGAAGGACATTTGTAGGGTTGAAGATTAAATTGAGGTTTTAAAGATTTGTAAGGATATTATGTGGCATATGATATGGCGGCTAAGGGCGCATTTAACATTGGAGATAGTCTAACTAGTGAAGCTTAAGATAAAAGGATAAAACTTAATTACTAAGTTAAGTTCGGACTCATTTATTAAACATGTTTATTTTTAAGTTCAGGCGTCTTTAAATCTATAATAATATAAGCTTTTGGTAAACTAATTTCAAGTAGTTGACGGACTCATCGGCTCGCTTACACCTCAACTAAGGGGCTGTTTGGCAACATCCAAATGATTAAGTACTGAACCAGTAAGAGGTCAGAACCATTAAGTGCTAAACCACTAAGAGGTCTGAATCATTAAGTGCTGAACCAGTAAGAGGTCTGAACCATTAAGAGCTTGTATAATGTTTAACCGTTCAGAGGCAAATGTCTGTCTAATTCAGATTAGAGGTCTTAACCATTCAGACTTTATATAATATTTAACCATTCAGAGGCAAATGTCTAAACCATTTAGAAATTTGCTCGTGAACCAAACAGTCTGAACCATTAAGTGCTGAACCAGTAAGAGGTCTGAACCATTAAGAGACTTATCAAGAGGTAAACAAACAGCCCCTAACTAGTAAAGGTTAAGATAAAAGGATAAGACTTAATTACTAAGTTACCCTTGCTAATAAATAAGCTAAACATAAGAAGGGCCTATAAGTAATTAGATAATCAACTACCTTTATCCATCCTTCCCACTCTTTTCTAATTTCGGGCACCCCTTCCTATTTCTAGTAACAATTCCACCTTCCTTTCTTCCTGTTCCTTTCCCTTCCCCACACACACTTACTGTGTGTTTTCTCCCAACCACACATTCATTCTCAAACACAACAAACTCATCATCTCAATTCAATAACTTACAGAATAATAAACACTTCTTCTGATCAAAGAAACGGAAGATCTACGTAGAAAATCAATGGCGAGAGGGAAAATCCAAATAAAGAAGATCGAAAACTCGACGAACAGGCAGGTGACGTATTCGAAGAGGAGGAACGGGTTGTTTAAGAAGGCGAGTGAGCTCACTGTGTTGTGTGATGCAAAAGTCTCCATTATTATGGTTTCCTGTACTGATAAGCTTCATGAATACATCAGTCCTTCCATTACGTACGTTTCATTTCCATCCTTACATGTTAAATTTACACTAGTTGACTTGCTGGTTTTGATTCTGTGTGTGTGTGGATGTTTTTTTAATGTTTGGATCAGGATGAAACAGTTTTTTGATCAGTATCAGAAGGCATCTGGAGTGGATCTTTGGAACTCTCATTATCAGGTTACTTTTTTTTCTTTTTTAATAATAGATTTATATGTTTTGATGAATCTTTTTGTTAAAACTTAAAAGGCTATAAAGTTGAAGATTGGACAAAAAAAAATTGCTGTTTAATTAACTACTCAATGTTAATTAAGTAATAATCTAACTACTATAATAAAAGAAACAAACTTTTGGATACTGTCATTCATTGAAGGTATACTCAAATTTATATTTATCTAAGTAAATAAATAATAAATTAATATTAAATCTTATCGTACTTTAATAAAATATTATCCTCAAATCTAAATTATTAATTTAATAAAATTTTAAAACAAATGCCTCTCTTATCTACTTATCTTATATTAAATATATAAATAATAAATTAATATTAAATGTTATCCTAATTATTTAAAAACATAACTTTTTTTATTATTTGTTATACAAAATTATGTTTATTCAACTCGAGTAAAACGCGAGGTTTTTAAGGATATAATTTTTTTATTATTTGGAGATTTTTCAACCCAACTATACACGGGTTTTTTAAAGAGAAGACGTTTTTAGTATTTAATATACAAAATTACATTTATTTAGGATATAATTTTTTTTATTATTTGGTAGATTTTTCAACCCGACTATACACAGGTTTTTTAAAGATACGGCGTTTTTAGTATTTAATATACAAAAATACATTTATTTAATCTGTGTAATACACATGGTTTTTAAAGATATAACTCTTTTTTATATTTATTCAACACGTGTAATATACGGGGTTTTTAAGGATGTAATTTTTTATTATTTGGTAGATTTATTCAACCCGATTATACACAGGTTTTTTTCTAAAGATACGACGTTTTTAGTATTTAGTATACAAAATTACATTTATTTAATCTGTGTAATACACATGGTTTTTAAAGATATAACTTTTTTATTATTTGATATATAAAATTACATTTATTTAACCCGTACAGTATACAAGGTTCATAAAGATATAAGTTTTTATTATTTAATATATAAAATTACATTTATTCAACCCGTGTAATACACGAGGTTCTAACCTAGTTAGATATATATTAGTTTATCTATAGGTTTTGTTAGTATGATTATTCGAGAAATTGACACAAGAAGAGAATATCATGCCGATATTGTTATGTTGCATGGATCATGTATATAGTAGTAACACCGTTCAACACTGACGAAGCTTGAGATTTCTGACCGGGGGTCGGAATTCACCAGATCTAAAATTATACCTAAAAATTATAAAACCGGGGATCGAAAACGTATATACTTGAAAAACTCTATACGAAAACTACATACTGGACACTACTGAGCGAAAAGTTCGGAGGCTCGAACCCCCCGGCCCCCACTATGCTATGCCAATGCCGTTCAACCAATATGTTCTCTAATCACTGTTGGAACAAATTAGAGAAACATATACATTAGTGAAAAGTGTTTTCAAAGTTGCACTTGATTAATTTCATGTTAATAAATCGTTGTGTTTTCAAGCTGTGGCGGATTGAATTTTTTCTTTTTTTCCTTTTTTTTGTTAGTGGGTAATAATGGGTCTAGTGACATCTTGGATGTGGGATAGACTTTGAGACCAATAGGTTCTGGGTTCAATTCCTACAATGGGGTTTTTCCCATATTTATTGGGTTTTCTCTGAATTGGTGTATAGACATTATGCCTAGTGGAGATGGATATGATCGGGTGGTTCTGCTGGTGGCACAATGATACTCCAGTGGTCCGTCAGTGATCCAAATTTGCAGTTAAAAAAAATTAAAAAATAAAAATAATGGGCGAGATCAAAATGTGTAACACTACATATTGGAAGGGTATATATAAGGATGTATACAGGTTGAGTCGTCAAGTTTGAATGAAGTTGAGTTTAAATGAGCCCAAGACTAAAAATAAGCTTGTTTAATAGACAAGTGGGAGCCCGAACTTTACTTATCGAGCTCAAGTAGTCTCAAGAGCTTCAACGAGTTATACATGCATAAAAGTAAATTAACAATTAATAAACGAGTAGCTTGAGGTTAGACGAGCAAAAACTTGACTTAATTTATCTATCAGTGGCGGATAAAAGGTTATACATCATAAGTCATAACTTAAATTTTATAAACTCTGTAAAAATGTGTCACAGCTTTTAAAAAAAACAAATTAAAGATAAAAGGTTATAAAAAAATCAAGACTTCACATCAGTAACTTAAAAACAAGTATTATTTCGAAAATAAATAATGGAAAATGGACTTAAATTGGATTAGCTAGTCTTGGACTGAATTTACTTCTTTATAAATTGTTATTTTGGGCAAATGATGAATCATGGATATTTATTTGACATGTTTTGACTCATAAACTTATTTAGATTATATGTTACGGGGTTACAAAAGAGTTTTCTTTAAAAAAAAAAAGATTTTGCCACGTAGGTATACTTTTTTGTTATAAAGGTTTTTGTTGAGGCTTTATGTAAAATGTGGTATTGGGTTAAGGTGACTAAATATGGTTGAGTTCTATATGATTTAACACTGAAAAAATCATCAAAAGAGCCCCGTGCCTGGATGCCCACCAGAGCCCCCGCCTTGCACCCCTCTAGCCCCCTCCATGTCGGTGTTCGTGCCCCTACGCCCCGTTGTTATGGCACCAGCTTTTAGAGCCCATAACACATAGCCTTAGATTGCCTTATCTAGAATAAGGTTTCTAGATCCGCCATGATTTAAAAAATATATAGAGACCTAATCCCTTATTATACATACATTATGTATGATTGTATATGATTTTAAAAATATAAAGAGACTTGATCCCTTATTATTACATACGTTACATATGATTTTTTAGTTACTGTATTGGTAAAATAATGAAGTGTAGATATTTGACACGACTTATATTTTTCCATCATTGATACAAAGTTATTAAAGTTTCTCAGAAAATGTTATGCAGAAAATGCAAGATGAGCTAAGACAGCAAAAAGAGGTGAACAGAAATCTTAGGAAGCAAATTAGGTACCGCGTTAACTTTAACTTTACTTCCTCAGGTTTCCTTATAATGCTATTTTATCTGTTTTTTTAATAGTTTAATTTTATTTTTTTTATACATACAATATATTTAAGATTACAATAGTCATGGGTTTCTTTTGCCTTTTTTATATTGATGGGTTCTGTCCAGGCAAAGATTGGGTGATTGCTTGGAAGATTTAAGTTTTGAAGAATTGCTTGCACTTGAAAAAGATTCACAGGAGGCAGTTTATGTTATTCGTGAGCGCAAGGTTATTTTTATATTATTTTTTAATTACATTTCATATTATTAACGTTTTTTTTTTCCAATTGAATGAGGTATTTTGCTAAATTTATTAACATTAGTTCACGGTATTGTTTGCCTGCTTTGGCAAAAATTCTGGGCCAAACTACCAACTAGTTTTAAAAAAAGCAAGCCAAACCAGTTGGATCGGGTAGGGTCGCCTGGCACGAGCTGGCAAAATAGGCCGAAATAGTTTGGTATAATGGTTTGAACCGGGTTTATTTAAAGAGTTAAAATCAATATTTATTACTTTGTATTAATTTATGAAAATACAAAATAGTTCATGAATATTAAATATTTTACATATTCATAAATGCATATTCTAAAACAAAAAGGAAAAATAATTGACTAACAAAGGTACTTAAACGGTTTGTTCTAAGTTTAACTGAATCGTTAAATTCTATTTTTCAAACTATAAACTATTAACCGATTCATATAAACCTTTAGAAGCCAAATTGTCTAATTTGCTTTGGTTCCTACGGCACGCTTTGATTTTTCTGAACAACATTTTTTTACACCTAAATACAACTTAACATTGTGGGGGCCACTAGACAACTATTTCATGGGTTAATAATACCTTGGTATTTCTCTTGCTCATTTCAAACAATCTGCTATGATTATACTTTTGAAGATGTCTAAACTCATAATTTGATGTTAAATGACATAATGCAGCTCAAAGTAATTGGTAATAAAGTGGAGACTTCAAAGAAGAAGGTATTTTTAATTTTCTTGGATATTACATGATATTGAAACTAGTAGTTATATGTCTAAAAACTTTCTGCAAATTCTTCATACATTTCTTTTTTTTAAATATCCTGCTTTTTTTTTATCTTTTAGGTGAGGAGTGCCCAAGATGTCTACAAAAAACTCATGCATGAATTTGTAAGTATTATCATTTCTGCACTCTATGGAAAGCCATTTTCATGGGATCTTGACCGGTTAAGTGACAAGTAATTTTATTAAAAGAAATTAATATGTAGAGTTAATTACATAGTTAGTCCTTGTGGTTTACACAAAGTAACAATCTAAGGTACTAATAGTTTAAAATCACTTTTTAGGGTACTAAGTTTCATTTTTTAACATGTGGGGGTATTAATGTTAATTCCCTGATTAACTATTAGTACCTTAGATTGTTAGTTTGTGTAAACCACATAGACTAACTATGTAATTAACTCTAATATATATATTATACAAATTAATGGAATTTAATATACCAAAAATAGGCTGTGAGACGATTTCCTGCTAAATAAGATAAAATCAATGTTTTAAAAATCGGTAAATATTGGCCGGTTATACCGGTATTACCGTTTCCAGATGTAAATCCGGTACGAAACTACTCGGTAAATAAGTGAAACTACATAAGATTTGTACCGGCGGTAAAATCCGGTATAACAGTTTGAAACGTAATACCGTTACCGTCTCAGGGTTATTTTAGTTTGTGTTGTTACTTATTTTTATTATAAATGTTACTTATCTTATGTAATTTTTATATATTATGATTATTCATAACTAAAAGTTCTTATTTAATATTGAGTAAACTGCCATTTTGGTCCCTGTGGTTTGACCAGTTTTGCCACTTTAGTCCAAATCTCAAACTTATTACATCCAGGGCCCTGTGGTTTGCATTTTATTGCCATTTTAGTCCAAAAGTGAAATTTGACCAGATTACCCACTTTTGACCCTGCTATTTTGTCTTCACCCTCAGGGGCATTTTGGTCATTTTAGGTTTATTATAACCTCCACCACTATATTGTCTTCAATTGTCTTCAAAATAGCAGGTCCATTGTCTTCAATCTAGGGTTTCAATCACCACCACCACCGTCACCTCACCGCCTCCACCACGACACCCTCACCTCCTCCACCTTCACCTCTCTCCTCCGAATACTCTCTCTCTCTCTCTCCTCCTGCCGCCACAAACCACCACCACCGTCTCCAGATTCAATCGATTGATTATTAGAGGAATCGAACCAGTCATCTGTACCGGAATCACCCACCACCACCGTCTCCCCTCCACCACGGATCGGGTTGGGGATCCTGTGAGTCCTCTGTTTCTTTGAGCCATCAAATTCAAGAACATTTGGCCAGTGAAGTTATCAAGAATCTCAATCGGTGTTTGTTTTAGTGCTGGAATCACCTTCAGATCTGCACTTTTTCCGACGAAAACAACCTGCAACGCCTCCTCAGTCCTCACCGTCGGTCAATGGCGCCTCCTCAGTCCTCACCGTCGGTAAATGGCTGGTTGTGGTTGGAACCAGCGACGGCGGAGACGCCTCCTCAGTCCTCACCGTCGGTAAATGGCTGGTTGTGGTTGGAACCAGCGACGGCAGAGAAAGGGGTGGTTACTTGAATCTGCATTAGGTAATTTATCTTGTGTTTTATTGTTCAGAAATCGAATCGGTGGTTACTTGAATCTGCATTAGGTAATTTATCTTGTGTTTTATTGTTCAGAAATCGAATCGGTGGAGGAGGTGGTGGTGCTTCTTGTTGTTGTTCTGGCAGTGGCTTTATATGTTGTTGTTCATCTTTTTCTTTCAACAATTTTCGTTAACAATCAAGATTTTGTTGTTGTTCTGGCAGTGGCTTTATTATGTTGCTTCTTGTTGTTGTTCTTTCAACAATTTTCGTTAACAATCAAGTTCAGGTCAAATTTGACCATATTTCCCAGATTTGAACGGTGGATTGATTCAAGTGAGAAAGAGGAGAGAGAAAGGGGGTGTTGAGAGAGAGAGAGAGAGAGAGAGAGTGCAGAGTTTAGGGGGTGTTTGGGATTTATAATCAGATTAGGGGGTGTTTGGATTAATAATCATTTACAATAAAACCAAAATGACAAAAATACCCCTAGAGATAAGGACAAAACAGGGAGGTTGCAACAGGGAAATCTGGTCAAATTTGAAATTTGGACCAAAATGGCAACAAAATGCAAACCACAGGGCCCTGGATGTAATAAGTTTGAGATTTGGACTAAAGTGGCAAAACTGGCCAAACCACAGGGACCAAAATGGCAGTTTACTCTTTAATATTTTATGAAACGAAAATAGTTATCCTCTAGTTGATGAGGATGGCGATAACAGGGAATTTCATCTTTATGGATTTACTTTTGTTTCATTTTTTAATAAATAATCATGCATATTTGGATTAACTTTTGAGTTGATGTTGTAATTTATGAAATTATAGAGTTAGCTAGTCAATCCGGTTGAATCGCTCGGTACAACCTGTTTCAACTGGTTGAACCATTTTTTAGCCTAATCCGGTTTAATTTAAAAACCGGTTTTTAAAACATTGGATAATATATAAATTAACAGAAATAGAAAATACAATTTTTCTTCTTTTACAATCAAGTTATAGTATTTTTTTACCTTTCAAAAAAAAACTATAACTTGATTGTAAAAGAAGAAAAATAATTGTATAGCAAGAAATATACATTTTTTGTAGTAGTTTTAATCAAATAAACAGATATGATTTATATATTTATACACATGGGTCTGATCCGGTTATGCAAACATGGTATTAATCCTTTAGAACATTTACTAACATATAAAAATGCAGGACATAAGAGGAGAGGATCCACAATACGAATTGATAGAAAATGGAATAGAATATGACAATGTATATGGATACCCGCAAATGGGTGCACCACCACATATTCTGACTCTACGGTTGCAGCCGGACCATCCCATCAATCTTCATGGTTCGGTCACCACCACTGGACCCACGGCATCTGATCTCACCACATATGGCTTGCTTGGTTAGCTATTAGTTAAGTAATCAAATAACCAAGTTCAATTTTAAGACAAATCAATTGTGTGTCGACTTGTTCATAAGGTTTTGCCTCGTTTGGTTGGCTTATGATATTATCACTTTGTGTGGTTACTTTTTATGTTTTTAAGAACTAGTACTCTAGTGGTAATTTACATGTTCGCATATATGGTGTTTGATTTGTTTATATATATTGTTTCATGTGGAAGTTGACATGCACTTGTTCAAGGACTTCATGAAAATGTATATGAGTATATCCTATAAGTGTCATACTTGTAACAAACTTAAAGTTAAGTACAATGGATGAGATACAAATAAATCATTCAAAATTTTAATATACTTTACACATTTGTAAATACATGATACAAGGTTTTTTTTTTCTCAAGAAGTGATGTACAAAGCTAATCTTATTTTTATAGCACGTATTCCAAGTTGCTTGCTATATAACATGCGATAGAGCAAAAATAATGTTATTATAAGCCTTAAGCTAAGGGCCTCTTGCCATGATCATGTATTGGTTTGCCACTCAAAACCACATAGGTCACACTCTTGGCAAAAAAATGTTATGTGAACATATGGATGATTATGTACCCTAAAACTAACATCTCATCTAACTATGCTAAACACTGATACAAAACAAGTACTGTTACATTAGGAAACCTCTGTTTGGACTATCCTCTATTGCTTTGATCCAAACATCTGTTTGCCCAGACAGATGTTTGGTCTTCTATATCAGACCATTGTTCTTTAACAGACTTTAGCCTTCAACAAACCTTGTTTCTTCTTGAATAGTGGTTCCAATGCTTTGATCAGATGTTTGCTTGTCTTCAACGGATGCTCTGATTTAGATGTTCAAGATTCACTATTTTTGAGAGAGAAGCTGGTTCAAACTTATGTTTATTTCTTAATCAGATGATCATGTTTTGGCTTTGAATATCTTTTTGTGACGGTTATTTGGTCTCGGGAAAAAGAGAAAAACGGCTAAACATTCTTTTAGGTTGCAGATTAGAATAATTTTTAATTGAAGTGGCGTTTAGTTTAAGGTTTAATAATAATATTAATAATAATAACATAAATCTTAAAAAAAAGGGGGTTAAATACAATAAATAAATAAAAATAGTTTTTTGTGATAAGGTTTTTGACAGGTTTTGAGGTGTGTTACAAGACACAAGTTTATATACTCGTAAAGTGTTTAAGTTAGCGAGTCTACGGGTTCTCGGTTTGGGTTGTGTTTCTCGGTTTTTTATAGCAAGCAAGGAACAAAATAATCAAGTTTTGCAAGCTTCTATTTCACGATCCTTGATTCAAAGATGATGTTTCAACGTGGTGATCCTCAACGTGACTTGATCATGCAAAGATTCGAAATGTTCAATTACATTTATGGTGAAACCGTAGAAGCCCGGATCAAAAGGTTTACCCAACTACTTTTGGAAATGGAAAAGGCTGGAATTGAAGTATAAAGTAGCGAAATCAACAAGAAATTTCTAAATAGTTTGCCACATACCTAGAGAGTTGGAATGAAAAGGTCACTCATATGATCAGGATGACAAGCAGAGGGCTCAGAATCTTATGTCACAAAACAGTACCTTCCAGATGTTTTCAATCCCTGAACCTGCTCCATGCTATGTTCATTCTCCTACGCCTGTTCATAGCCCTGCCATTCCTGCATCTACTCCCATTCACCAACCTGTTGTTGCTGCTCAATCTTCTACTTCCACATGTCAGAAAGCATATGGATATAATCATCATGCCTACATGGCTCAAGGGAATGACACTCAACCACCCATATGCAAGCTAACCTCCTATTTGTGTACTGATAAATGCAAAGAAAAGGTTGCTTATTACAGATATCACTACTCTGACCTGTTTCAAGATTTCAAAGATCTTAGAAAAGAAAACTTAACCTTTAAACATAATAATAAAATGTTATATGAAAAGGTTGAAGCACAGAAAAAAGATAATTTGCAATTAAAACAAGATATCAGTGTTTTGTAGTGTTGGAATGAAGAAGCGAGGAATAGTCTTCATTCCAAAACTACAGAACTAAATACTTTGAATGAAAGATTTAAAAAAATGAAATAAACAAAAAAATTGAAACTTCGAGCAGAGTTGTTCAAAATGTTTGTGATGTGCAACTTGAGTACAAAGAAAAGAAAGGAATGGGCTTGGGTTTCAAAAAGGTTCATCCACCATATAATCATAATTATACAAGTATGCCTCTGATTAATCAGGAACTAGAAAATGAAAAACATATGGAAACCAGTTGAAGCAACACCCATCAATTGTGGGTTGCCCTCAATACTGTAAAATGATAAAACCTGTTTTGATTAAACTGGGATTCACTCACCAGTATTTTCCACTGACAAAAATGTTTTAAACGCGTTTCAGGTAACAAAAAGTGGAAGCCAAAATAGAAGCCAGCTGGAGAGCACTGAAAGCTTGGAAAAGTGGCTATAAAAGTTACCTAAATAAAGAAGAAGTTTTATTTAAATAAAATAGGGTTTATCCCTATAAACATGTTGTAATAAAAACTTGGGTTTATCCCATGTATTTATTATTATTAAATTGTGGTGTTTTACTCTAATAAACTATTTCCTAACTACGGTCCTGATGAAATTTCAACTGCCAAATTAAATAAACACTGATACCACCCGCTCTGAGTGCTCGCGGCCGCCCGCCTCCCGGGGCAGGGGTCGGGGGTTGCGACAAAGTTAGTGCCATCATCGTGATTTAGATGAATGCTCTGGATCGTGCCACGTCATATTCAGTTATAACTAAATAAAGCCATGCACGATGAGCATTTAAATCTTCTAAAAGATCTCCAGCTGTAAACCATTGCATCATTGCCACATGTCCATTCTGTTGCAACAGAAAAGATTCCTTCATTCAAATCTTGATTTCAGGCGCCCGGAGATGTTTAGAATTTTATCTTCAAGCCTAACTGTACCCTTGCGAGAGCCCGCGCAAGGGTGTTAGTTGAATGTTTGTCTTCCTTTTTCTCCGGCGCATGGTTATCAAAGACTTTTTCCCAAATCTTATTTAGAACCACTGCGCGGTCGCGCAGGGTCTTATTTAAGATGTTTTTGGGATGAAGTTAGGGTATGGTCCTATGCACTTGCGCATGGTTTTTGGGACCATACCCCTTCAACACCCTTAACAAGAAAGCTGGAGAGATTTCTTTGGAAAACCCAAAAAAGCAAGATACAAAAGAAGCTAAAGCTTCTAACCTTATAAAGCAAGAACGGGATGAGAAGAAGAAAAAGGAGAATATTGGCACTTCACAAAGAAGGAAATCTACAAGCAATAGACAGCCAATCTCCACCCCTCCTAAAACCTCTGCTGAACCTACCAATGTTGTATCCTCTGCTACACCCAAAACCACTGTTGAACCTAAAGCCAAACCTTCACCTCAAAAACCCTCACCACAACAACCACCACTAAAGAAGCAAAAGAAAGCTTCATCACCACCACCATCACCAATTCACCCAACAGATGCTGATACAACAAATGTATCAGCAGATGCTAGCCAAGCCACTGTTAATACACTAGTTGTTAGCCAAACCTATGCCATGGTCATTTTCTCTATGTCCACCATCACCAAAACTCAAGTTCACACGCAAGAGAAAAACTCATGTTGTGTTAGAAGTTGTTGAGGAGATTAAATCACCAATCCCCTTATCATCTGTCCCCTTCAAACCAAACCACCCTCATCATTTCCGTTCAAAAAATCCACTACACCTCTTCCACCTGCTACACAACCATCAATCACTCCCTTGGCTACTCAGTTTCCTCTAGAGATTCACACTGTCAGGAGTGAAATTGAATCTTTCTTCATAACAAAGGATGCATCACAAAGATCCTTCCCATATCTCTATGGTTATAGAAAGCCCAAGAACTTAGATCAGTATCTTAAGTTCAAGGCACAACAAGTTGAATACATTGCCAAAGAAAATAGCAAAGGGATGGAAGACATGAAGTTTCAAGGTATCTTATCATGTTAGCAAAGTCAGCAAACTTGAAGACTTTGCTAAGGACCTGAGCAAATCCATGTCTGAGAAGCCAATCACTGCTAAGCTTGAAAAGGAACTAAGGGCAGACTACATTGAACACATCATAGCTCATAAACCATACAAGGCAACTAGAGCTCAATTTAGAGACTGGTCATCTAATGCTCTCAGGGAACAGATTGAAAGAATCACTAAAATGCTCAATGATCCTTCAGTGAAGCCTACTCCACCTGATTGGAAGAAAGGTAAACAAGTTAATCCAGATAATGCATTGACGCTTAAAAGAATGAGAGCAGAGCTTGTGGCTGCAAGTTATGGTACAGCTAGATCCATTGCCAGATGGTCTGAAGCCAAAATAGTTGAGACCTACAAAAGGCTGGAACAACTTAGAGCCACTGATCCTCCAGTTCCCCAAAAGCCAGCATATCCTCCAACAACTGCCATCCCTTAACAGACCCAAACTTCCAAAAAAACAACCCTCGGCATCTACTTTATCCACAGCTGCCTTAAGACATGTAAAAAGGCAAAAGCAGATTGATGAGGATGATGAGCAGAAATTTGAAAACATCAGAAAAGAGGGAATTAGATGCTAGCTTGATCTTCACATTGATCCTGCTGCTGACCTACTTGCTGCTAAACTAAGAGAAACACTTGCAAAGCTGGTCAACCGGCCACAATCACCAAACTCATCTTCAATAAGTCTTGTCCCAAGAAAACCAACTGATCCAAAAATTCTAAAGTGGAAGTCAGCCTCAGACACCCACGAACTGACTCTGCTCAAATCAGATGGTAGTGTTCAAAAGCTTAAAATGGAGAGTGCATATGGTCTGGATGCATATGATCTCTGAGATCTGTTGGACCTTGAACTCGAAAGGGACCTTGAAGACATGTACTCCCTGAACTTTGAACTACAATTCAAAGAGCAAATCAGGGAGATGTTGATGAGAAATAAAGATCAGCAATAAAGATATGTTTTGGCATCATCTGTTCTAGGGGGAGATTGTTGGCTCATGTGGACCCCGGCTAAAGAACAGATGATAGAAAGCAAAAATAATCTGCAATTATCTGATCATCAATAACAGTGCTTGAAGACATACTCCTCCCAATGACAAAGGCATCAACATCTACTACAATCAAAGGTCTGCTAAAGCTAAAAGTCTGTTGAAGAACAAAGTCTGTTGATTCACAAGGTCTGCCAAAGTAAACCACTGATGAAGACTAAAGTCTGCTGATAGCAAAGGTCCGATCACCCTATGTTTGAAGAAGACAAAGTCTGATGAAGAAAGGTCTGCTGGGGTTCAACAGAGGATAAGGCTCATCGGATGTTGAATCAACAGATGTTGTATATCAGAGTTTTCAATGTAACAGTGTTTTAGTAATAACAGTGTTAGAAGTTGTTAGATGTCATTGTCTAGGAGACGTCAACATTAGATTCCTTAGCGGTTTGATTGTACTATAAATAGAACAGTGCATGAACTGTTCTATTATCACTTCTCCTTGACATTTTGTACGAGCAAATCAGAGTGATCTTAGGCTGAGGGGGAGTTTGTAATTCATGCATACGTGAACTATTTATTTTACAATCTTTCTATCAAAGTATCATAATGCAAGCAAATCTTCCATTGTTTCGGATTTTAAGTTTATTATCATTCCGCTGCATTAATTCCATTATTGTTATCTTCTTACATCATTCATTTTAAACATTCACAAACAATTTAAACTTGGATCCTAACAATGAGTCATCACGTAGGGATGCCACGTGGTGCCATGTGTCCACTGGCGGTCAAAGTGTCGTCGCGTCACGCGGCTGCATAATGTTTCCACCGTCGCGTAGCGTGACGTGGCGTAAACCAGAATTCCTTCGTTTATCGTGCTGGTTTTCATCGTACATAGTCTTGGTTAAGATTCGTTATGGTCTTTCAGAGGGTTGTTACAAAACTTGCTCTCAATCATACCTTTATTTCTATTGTAGCAACTATATGTAACATTTTCCTAAAACATAAAGTGTTTCTAATAAGTGCACCATCGATATTTGATAAGCAAAACAAGTTTTTCACCAGGGAAAAAATTATTAAAAAATGGTATCCACTAGTAAATTCCAACATGCTAAATAATACTCGATACTTGTCTTTTATGTTATGTATACTTATCCAATACTCGAGTTACTATAATCACCAATATTCACTTAAATTAACACCATAATCCACTTGCTAATTTTATGCCAACAACCTCTTAGTTTATAGGCATTAGATGTTTATCTTTCCTAAAGCAGTACAAATTCAAGTTTCACAAACGAGCAACAAGTAGAGGTAGGTCACAAGTAAAAAATAAGTTAGTAATTGTATAAGCTTTAAAAAGAGTAAATTGTCAAAATGTTCCCAGAGTTTTGGTCACTTTTGTCACTTTTGTCCAAAACTTAAACCTTTTAAATCTGGGTCCATGTGGTTTCAATTTTGTTGCCATTTTCATCCAAAATGAAAATCTAGTCAGATTTTCCAGTTAACATCCAGCATTTTTGTCTTTTTTCTCCTTAGGGCAAAATGGTCATATTTTTTCAATTTGTTATAATAAAACGTTAAAATACCATTTTGCCCTTCGTTAAAAGAATGGAAAAAGACAAAAATGTTGGATATTAACTGAAAAATCTGACTAGATTTTGATTTTGAATGAAAATGACAACAAAATTGAAACCATAGGTACCCAAATTTAAAAGGCATGAGTTTTGGACTAAAGTGCCAAAAGTGATCAAACCTCAGGGACCATTTTGGCAGTTTACTCGCTTTAGTCTTTGTGCTTTGGGCCATTTTGCCAGTTTAGTCCAAAAGTTTCATTTTTCAGCTATGGGTCCTGATGGGCTAATCCTTGTTAAAGCCCAAAAGAGTTTATTGGGTCAAAGCTTAAATCAGAAGAAATAAACAACAACAAAGACGTTTATCTTTGAAGGCCACAACCTGTTTTGTGGTGATAAGTATAAATTAAGTTTTAAATTCAAATTTATCTTTATCTATTTACATTCCTATTTTGTTTAGGATTAAAATTAATGTTGCTTGCAAACCAAGTTCGTAGTTATTATAAATAGAGTCGATGTAACAAGTTAGTTTTTAAGTTTTTGAGAATTAAGAAAAAGAGTCCGGGAGTCCACCCAAACATCCTGTTCGCTTTCCGTTTTATTCGGTTATCAGTTGTTTATTGCTCCAACAATTGGTATCAGAGCGTAGGCGACGCTCCTAAATTCAAGAAGAAGATCGGGGATATAACCAATCCTAACCAGAGCCGGTGGTAACTTTGCGAAGAAGGGACCAAACTTCTGGATTCTTGAATTTCGAACAAACATCAGGTAGCGGAACGATGGCTAATGGAGAAGGAAATCCGGCACACCATGCGATAATATTACCCCCACGTGAGCCCAGCGTGTCATCGTTGCAGTGCCCAAAACTCACCACGTCCAACTACAATACCTGGGTTGTTATAATGGAGTCAATTCTTGACGCCCAAGGATTGTGGGAAACGGTTGATCCCGTAACAGGAAATGTGGTCGATGAGAAGAAGAACAAGTTAGCAAGGGCCATCATCTATCAAGCTCTTCCAGAAAACATGGTTATGCAAGTGGCTCGAAGTCGGAGTGCTCGAGACATATGGGAGTCGTGACGTGTTAGGTTTCTTGGAGCGGACCGTGTTCAGCAAGCGCAGTTACGATCACTGCAGCAAGAACTAGATCGACTCAAGATGACCGAGAAAGAAACTGTGGAAGATTTTGCCGGGAAGTTGTCTGAATACGTGGCTAAATTCAACAGTTTGGGTACCAACCTAGAAGACGGGGTTGTAGTCAAGAAGCTCCTTGATAGTGTACCAGATAGATTCATCACAATTGTTGCTACAATTGAGCAGTTTTTCGATCTTAACACGTTAACTTTTGAGGATTGTATAGCAAGGCTGAAGGCTTTCGAAGAACGTATAAAGGGTAAGGAAGAGGCAGCCGAGAGGGATGGAAAACTTCTTTTTTCTAAAACAGATACTCAAAAAAAGAAACCAGTTGGTCAAGAAAAGAAACAACAGGGTCGTGGACGAGGTTCTTCGAGCCAAGATAACCGTGGCCATGGAAGGGGACGAGGTCGTGGTTATGGAAGGGGACGTGGCCGAAGTAACACCGGAACCGATAACCGAAGGGAAGGCAACCAAGGTCGTGATAAACGTACTGTGAGGTGCTATAATTGCAATGAGATGGGACACTTCGCGCGGGAGTGCACCAAGCAACCAGAAGTCGAAGCCAACTTGAATCAAACCGAAGAGAGAAAACGAACACTGATGATGGCATCAGTAGAAATCGAGGAAGAAAGTATTCTCTTTAATGAGGAGAAGGTACACCCTAAACTTTATTCAAGTGACACTAACTATGATTCTATCTGGTATCTAGATAATGGAGCCTCGAATCACATGACGGGTCTCGAAAAACACTTCACAGAAATTGACTGCAAAATTTCCGGGTTGGTACGTTTTGGTGACGGCTCAAAGGTGAGAATAAAAGGAAAGGGTTCGATTGTTTTTTGTTGCAAGAATGGCGAGCATCGGGTTATCAGTGATGTGTATTTTATACCCGATCTAAGAAGTAATATTCTTAGTCTTGGTCAGTTGACTGAGAATGGGTGCAAAGTTTGGATGGAGAATGACCAACTATGGCTATACGAAGAAGACAATAATTTGATGATGAAGGTACCGAGAAGCATGAATTGCCTTTACAATATTACTTTGAAAACAACAAGTCCGGTATGTCTTCTTTCATCAACTAAGAATCTGGCATGGTTATGGCATGCTAGACTCGGCCATGCTAGCTTTAAAACAATAAACTTTATGAAAGCCAAAGGCATGGTAGGAGGAAAATTATGTAGCATGCATGGTGATCAAGTATGTGACGCACATATGTTAAGAAAGCATAGCCGAGAGCCTTTTCCAAAGAAAACTTTTTATCGTGCCTCGAGACCATTAGAACTAATCCATACTGATTTGTGTGGTCCGATATCCCCACCCACGCTGGGAGGGAATCGGTATTTTATGCTTCTCGTAGACAATTATACTACATACACATGGGTTTATACCATTAAAAACAAGAGTGAAGCTTTGGATGTGTTTAAAGTTTTCAAACAGGAAGTAGAGTTGCAAAATTGTTTGAAGATCAAAGCTCTTGGAAGCAACCGAGGCAGCGAGTTTCTAAACCGGTTGTTCACTAAATATTGTGATGAAGCAGGCATTAAAAGGCTCTTTACAACACCTTACTCGCCACAACAAAACAGGATTGTCGAGCGGAGAAATAGAACCGTTTTAAAGAGTGCACGAAGCATGATGAAGGCCATGGGTCTTCCTCAAAATATGTGGGGAGAAGCAATACGCCATGCGGTATACATTATGAATCGTGTATCGACCAAAGCTTTAAATACGGTGACACCATTCGAGGCTTTGAACGGCTACAAACCAAACATCAAACATTTACGAGTGTTTGGATGCATGTGTTACATGAAAGTACCATCGCCTAACCTACAAAAGCTTGACGACTGAAGTATTAGAGTTGTTTATCTTGGATCGGAACCCGGGACTAAGGCATATCGTTTATTCGATCCAACTCGCAAGCAATTGTATGTAAGTAGAGATGTTATATTTCAAGAGTTCAAAAAATATGATTAGCACCAAGTACTGTAGGAGCTCGAAATTGGTAGTGGACCAGAATGGGCACAGTTTGTAGTAAATGTGTTGGTGCATAAATGTCTGTTAACTTTGTCTTTATCGAGTCTAATGTCTAGATAGGATATACCAGTGCACAGCAGGATAGAAAATAGGTTTTAGATGTTGAAAGGGTATTTCGCACGAAATAGCAAGAGCTATTTCGTACGAAATCACCACCCCTATAAATAGCTGAGTTGCTGATTCATTTGTAACTTTTCGATTTCAGAGCCGTGGTGCTGCCAGTTTGTCAAACGATCTGTAAAAGCTTTAAAATCAATAATAAGAAGATAATTAGGGAGAATCAAGTTGTATCAAGTTAGAATCACTGATTCCGCCTTTGATTCTGACTCAAAACTCTTCTGAACGACTCATTCGGGTCACACGACGATCCAACAAGTGGTATCAGAGCTCAGGAAGAAGAGTTTATACCAATTCAGCTTGTTTTCATCAAAATCACTGACTTCTACTCATTCTTTTCAAAATTAAACGAGATTTAACGGACAAAATGGATTGAATTTCACATATATCACGTAAAACACTGTTTTAACTAATCCTTGAAAGAATTGGACCGAAATTCGAACAAAAATAAGAACAATTTGACAAAATGGTGGCCGATATGATGATGTCATCATCATTTCGCACGAAATAATCAGCATCTATTTCGCACGAAATCAACTTTGTGAAGTTCATTTCATACGAAATCAAGCTGGTTAGAGGTCATTTCGTACGGAATAGTCTTTGATATCCTTATTTCATATGAAATCAAGTTTGTGAACCTCACTTCGCACGAAATCAGATTTCATTTCGCACGAAATCAACTTGGAACCTCATTTCGTACGAAATAGACATTCATTTCGTACCAAAGCTGTTATTTCACACCAAAAGGGTATTTCGTGTGAAGACCATTTCGTGTGAAAGTGTTAATTCGCGTCAAATCAGATTGTTTGAAGTATAGTTAAAATGTTTGACGAAAAGGAAAACGATAAACTTGGAAGAATAAATGATTGGTTTGATATGTATTGGGATAACAGGAAAGAAGATGAGAAAAAAGATGCTTGGGTTAAAAGATTTGAATATTTTTTGTGTAAGAAATATGAACCATTTAATGAGTTGGAAAAGCGGTATGATAAACTACTTGACAATTTGAAAAGGTATGGGATAAGAATGTCAGATGCTGAAAAGATATCAAAATTTGCAGATGCATTACTTGCAGAGTGGGATGAATTTTTTATTAAACTAAAAAAGGATTCTAAAGTTTCAAAATTTGATTCAAGTGATTTCATCAGAAAGCTTAAAACACACAATTATGAAATTGAAAAAAAAAAGAAAGATTTGATAAAAGAAATAGAGAAGAACCTAGATAAAACAAGTTTAGATGTGGTTCTTGAAATAAGCAGAAGAATCAAAATATGTTTTGATGCAAAATCTGTTATGAAATATGATTTCAAGAGAGGGTGTTTTTTAGATGAAAATTTGAATCCTCTTGATATTGTTAAAATTTTTCTTGCAGGAACATACAAGACGGAGACAAAGAGAATGTCAAAGAATGAAGAATCAGAGAAAAATGAAAATTCAAAATGTGAAGTTGTGTGCTCAAAATGTGATAAACCTGAATTAGACAATGTCAAACTCTTTAAGGATGTGGAGAGTTTGACATTGGAAAACAAAAAATTAAAAGAAATTGAAAAAGATTTTGAAAACAAAATAAAGATTTCAGAAAATAAAGATGTTTGGATAAAATTGGAAAACAAATATTTAAAAGAAAAGGAAATAGAATTTCAAAATCAAATAAAAGTTTTAGAAAATGAAAAATCTGCTTTAGATAAAAATAAAATTGAAAATGAAAAGACAATAAATTCTCATCAATGATTTAGAAAATAAATTGAAAGGTTTTGTGACTTCGTCATCAATTCTAGATCATTTATGTCCAAAACCGATCAATGAAATTCCAATAAGTGACAATGTCACAAATTATGACAACGTCATAATTAAAGATTGCGATGATAAAACTGATGATGAAAATGAGAAAAGAAAAATATTTTTAGAATTAAAAGAAAAATTTAAAGATATTGTTTTACATTCTACTTAAATAGGTGAATGCTCAAAGCAAAAACTTGTTAAGAAGAATGTAGAACAAAAACAAAATGTTATAAATTCGAAAAATTTTCAAAACAAAAATAAAAGATAATTAGTTCAATCATCCAATCAAAAATCACAAAAAATTGAAAATCAAAACTCACAAAAAGTTGGTAATAAGTGGTGTAGGTTTGACCACAGTGCTCAAAAGTCAAATCAAAGATACAAGAGGAGACATGACTACCACAAAGCAAATCAATGTTATGATCTGAGTGTGTGGTTTGAAGTGGTGAATGGTATGATAACAGGGTGTGTTACAAATGTGGTTTTAGAGGACACATTGCTGTTAATTGCCAACGTCAGAGTTTTGATACAAGAAGATGCTATGAATGTCAAATCAAAGGTCACATTGCCAGAGATTGCCCAATGAGATCAAAGGGAAGATCGAGGGCTGAATCTCAGAAAACGGTGAAGAAATCAGTCAAAGTCGAAGAAAAGCCCAAAGAACAGACAGTGAAATTGTCACAAGGGCAGAAAGACAGACTGAGAAAGAAAAGGAAGAAAGCACGAGAGTATCTTGCAAAGATTTTGTCCTCGAGTACAACTGGTAATTCAAATAAAAGTTCTGATGAATCGACTTGCTCAACAAAGCATGGTCAATCAAGCAAAACGAATTCATCAGATACAAATCTGAGGACAAAAGGGAAGATAAAGAGAGAAAAATTAACTAATCAAACTGATGAAAAATCAAAGAAGGTTAATTTTTCTGATAAAGTCTTTATCAAAGTTTTTAAGTATAAAAAGGATTGTGAAAAATTTTTCACATCACAAGTTGATGAATTTGGAAAGCCTAAATCTTGTAAGGATTGGGTTCCAATAAAGAATGGCGATGAATTTGTTTCCGTGAAAACAAAAGAGCCATCTTCTGGCAATGAATTTGTTTCTTCGGAAGCAAAAGAGCCATGTTCAGGCGATGAATCTGACTCATCAAAGTCAGACAAGCCACGATCAGGCGATGATTCTGATTTGTCAAAGTCAGATGAGCCAAAGTTAAACGGAAACTCAAAAGCACCCAAGAACGGTCAGGCTTGGGTGAATCTCTTCAAATAAAAACCTGACTTGCCGGAGCTTCCAGGTTGGTAAGTGTGAAGCAGGAATCAGCATCATTCTTGACAAGGTTTAATCAAGGACATTAATTTGTACTTGATTTAACTTTCATATAAAGTTGATTTAATTCTGAAAATGTCAAATATATGTCTTTACAAGTGATTGAATAAGAACAATGTGATGAAAAGAACCCCGAGTTTGTGAAAAGACAAACAAAACTAATTTTCCGGAAAAACCATTTTGATTAAAACAAACTTAAGTGTTTTGAAATCATAATGGGAAAATAGTTTGTTGTCAGGGGAAGTTCTGATTGTTTACGCCGAGTGAATGGCGATTTGAAGTAATCTGATATCAATTTGTCATTTTATTTGTACAGTTTGTTTTCAAATTTTCTCAGAAAATCAAAATTGAAACATATTTTGATTTTAGGGGGAGAAAATTTTTTTAAAAATTATTTGAAAATTTGAAAATGCCAAAAACATTGAAAAAGCGAAAATGAGTTTTGAGATAAGAGGAAATGATAGTAAATCAGTAGACTATCACAGCATGCTAAAGATATGAAATGTTGCTCACTAAAGATGTGACGATAGGCTCAGCTAGACTAGTAGATTTGCGATAACGATACAAACTTAAATAAAAAAGCCTAGTTCTAGTGGGAAACGCGGTTGAAATCATAGTACTTAGTTTTGTCCTTCTTGATTGTGTACCTACTCAGTAATCGCTGAATGCTAAATAAGCATAAAAACCGGTCAGTTTGTGAACTTTCACAACTTACTGAAAAGTCACCGTGATTGTGCATTTCTTTTGCAAAGATTTAAACTTGTTTTATTTCTTTATTTTGTTTAAGCATTGGACATCCTCTGCGTATACGAAAGTATCGAACTGGATGTTATTGCCTAAACGTTCTGCTTTATTTTTTCTTGGTGTTTCGTTTAAATCTTGGATCACCTCTGCGTATATGTGAATATCGAACTGGTGGTTAAGATCTAAACATTTTCAACTTGTTTTTATTTCTTTATTTTGTTTAAACATTGGACTTTCTCTGCGTATCAAAAGATCGACCTGATTGTTAATGTTTAAACATTCTGCTTTGTTTTTGCACATATCACAGTTGATGAAAGTTTAAAGGCATTACTTGAGTTAGTATATTGCATGATGAGGGGATATGCTTAGATCGTGGGGACCATAAGAATTTAGTGCAAAGTTAATATACCTTAACGTATCGGTAAGCATTTTGAAAGTTTTTAGATTGAGCTTAAGAGGACAACTATATCGTCAATCTATGTGAATCGTTTAGAACTTAAAATGTGTAAAAGCTTAATGGTGCTAGTGATGTGTCTCATAAACTGATATGATCCTCTTACACAAACTCACAAAAATATCGTTTGTAAATATTTCTTTACTGCATTTCTATAAAAACAAAAATCCAAAAAGATTGTGTTTTAGTTTTAAACTTTGAAAAATACAAAAAGATTTTCGACAACTGATGTTGGAAAGCTGATCTTCAAAATTCTGAATGCTAAACATGATGAACAGGTTTGGGAGAGTTTGTTTTGGAATGAAAATTGTTATAAATAAATCTATCCAAAAGAAAGTTTGATATTGATAAAAATTGTTAATAATTGAACGATATCATTCAAGTGGATTCTTAATTTGGTCAAATTTGTAAATTTGTGAAATTTATGTTAAGACAGAGGATGTGCTGGTTAGCCAGGTTTCGAATCCTGCGCAGATGCAGAATAGAGCCAGGAATCGATCCTGAATATGTAAACCTGTGAAAGTCAGACTATGATCCCAGCACAGCTTAAGGGGGAGTCTGTGAGAAAAGAAAGATCTCCATGGCAAAGTTTGTGTAAAGATTGAACCAGAATTCGAGTTCCAGCATATTGAAAGGGGGAGTCTACATTCTGGATCAACACTCAAATGGGAGTTTGAAGAGTTTGAAGACAGAAGTTGAAGGATGCTTACAGTGTCAGACAAATTGGACATTTTGGAAAGAAAGAAAAGACTGAAGACTCGATGCCAAAAGACTTCGTCAACATCCAAGGGGGAGTCTGTTGGTGCATAAATGTCTGTTAACTTCGTCTTTATCGAGTCTAATGTCTAGATAGGATATACCAGTGCTCAGCAGGATAGAAAATAGGTTTAAGATGTTGAAAGGGTATTTCGCACGAAATAGCAAGAGTTATTTCGTACGAAATAACACATAGGGTATTTCGCACGAAATAGCAAGAGCTATTTCGTACGAAATCACCACCCCTATAAATAGCTGAGTTGCTGATTCATTTGTAACTTTTCGATTTCAGAGCCGAGGTGCTGCCAGTTTGCCAAACGATCTGTAAAAGCTTTGAAATCAATAATAAGAAGATAATTAGGGAGAATCAAGCTGTATCAAGTTAGAATCACTGATTCCGCCTTTGATTCTGACTCAAAACTCTTCTGAACGACTCATTCGGGTCACACGACGATCCAACAAAATGTAGAACACACACAACCGATTTCTATGATCCCAACACCTAGTGTAGAAGAAAGTTATGTGGACCAGCCCCATGTGCAACCCCAGCCGGTCTCCATGCAAGATCAATTTGTCTCAGGTGTGGGCCAAAGTGAGAAACAAAATAGTGAAGACATCTCGTTCGAGTCAGCAAATTTTGATGAAACCCAAGATAGTCCTAATGTAGCCGCAAATTTGAGAAGAAACACGAGGCAAACAATTTTACCGAAAAAATTTACTGATTACGTAATGTTTCATGATGGAAAATGTTTTCTTATTGATGATAAACCAACAAATTATGAAGAAGCAAAAAATGACACAAATTGGAAGAAAGCAATAAACTCAAAGATGGTGTCAATTGAAAATAACAACACCTGGGTACTATCGGAATTACCACCGGGGCATAAAGCGATAGGTTTTAAGTGGGTGTATAAAGTGAAACGAGATGCGGGTGGAGTAATATCAAATTATAAGGCAAGGTTAGTCGCGAAAGGGTACGTTCAACAACCGGGGGTGGATTTCGAGGAGGTATTTGCACCGGTAGCGAGACTCGAAACAATCCGGTTGATACTAGCATTGGCGGCGAAACAAGCTTGGAAGGTTTACCATATGGACGTGAAATCGGCATTCCTTAATGGCGAGCTCAAAGAAACTGTGTTTGTTAAACAACCTGAAGGTTTTAACATACCTGGGAAAGAACATATGGTTTACAAGTTACACAAAGCACTTTATGGTCTTCGACAAGCGCCGCTGGCTTGGAACGAAAAATTAGACAAGACGTTGAAACAACTTGGTTTTTCGAGGTGTCCCAGAGAGCAAGCAGTTTATACAAGAAGTGTAAATGAAGGCCATTTGATAGTTGGAGTGTACGTGGACGATCTCATAATAACGAGCTCAAGTGAAGATGAAATCGAGAACTTTAAAGAGCAAATGAAATCTGAATTCGACATGCAAGATCCGGGGTTATTATCTTACTATTTGGGAATTGAAGTGTTGCAACAGGAAGGAAAAATAAAGCTCAAACAAAGTGCTTATGCTAGAAAAATTCTCAAAATTGCTGGAATGGATGAATGTAATTCAACACGTTTTCCCATGGAAGCTCGATTACAAGTAGACAAGTATGTTGAAGGTGAAGTCGTAAACCCGACCGAGTATCGTAGCATCATTGGGAGTCTTCGATATTTGACACACACAAGACCAGATCTAAGTTATTCGGTAGGAGTCTTGAGTAGGTTCATGCAAGAGCCAAAGAAGACACACATGCAGCTTATCAAACAAGTTCTGAGATATATTCGAGGGACCATTGATTATGGGATCATTTATGACCAAGATGAAGATTATGAACTGGTTGGTTATTGTGATAGTAGCCACGCTACTGATCAAACGGATGGACGGAGCACAACTCGTATGGCATTTTATTTCGGTAATTCACTTATCTCGTGGAACTCACAAAAACAAAAGACGGTTGCACTTTCGTCTTGTGAGTCTGAGTTTATGGCAGCCGCTGCTGCAGCTTGCCAAGCGTTGTGGTTAAAAGGACTCCTTGGTGAACTGATGGGTGTCGAAGAGAAAATGGTGGAACTTCGTGTAGATAATAAATCGGCAATAGCTCTCATGAAAAACCTGGTTTTCCATGGTCGTAGTAAACACATAAACACACGTTTCCACTTTATACGTGAATGCATAGAGAGAGGAGAAATTCGCGTGGAACACATTAGTGGTGATAAACAAAAGGCAGACATGTTAACAAAAGCGCTGCCTCGAGTTAAGTTCGAGGAGATGAGAGACATGGTCGGGTTAGAAGACTTGGGAGGAACGAACAAGGCTTAGGGGGTGATTGATGGGCTATTCCTTGTTAAAGCCCAAAAGAGTTTATTGGGTCAAAGCCTAAATCGGAAGAAATAAACAACAACAAGGACGTTTATCTTTGAAGGCCACAACATGTTTTCTGGTGATAAGTATAAATTAAGTTTTAAAGTCAAATTTGTCTTTATCTATTTACATTCCTATTTTGTTTAGGATTCAAATTAATGTTGTTTGCAAACCAAGTCCGTAGTTATTATAAATAGAGTCGATGTAACAAGTTAGTTTTTAAGTTTTTGAGAATTAAGAAAAAGAGTCCGGGAGTCCACCCAAACATCCTGTTCGCTTTTCGTTTTATTCGGTTATCAATTGTTTGTTGCTCCAACAGCTCCAAAAAGGTTTCACCGTTGCCATTTTAGCCCACTGGGTTAACTTCATCCATTATTTCTGTTAACGAGAATGACAATTTGATGATTTGTAAGGCCAAATTACCCTTCTAGCTAGCTAATAGAATTACATATAAAGTTTAAAATTTTACATAAAAAGTTAACCAACCAAACCAAAGATAAACTGTTGGGTAACAAATAGGGTTGTAAACGAACCGAACGAACACGAACAAGGCCATGTTCGTGTTCATTGGTTAAGGAAATTAACATGTTCGCGAACTGTTCACGAACGCATACCGAACAGAAGTTTTTGTTCATGTTCGTTCGTTAAGGAAATTCAGTTGTTCACGAACAGTTTGTGAACACTGGTCTCGAACACAAACGAACGCAAGCGAACACAAACAAACGCAAGCAAATAAAAAAGAACGCAAACAAACATTTAACTTGAAAATAAAAAAAAATATTGTTATCCTTAAACATAGGATATAAGTACTTAAATACAACCATCAAATGATAAATCAAAACACAAGAAGTCTAATACACCACCAAATGATGAATCAACTTTAACTAACTTACACATAATTATCGTCAAAATTGTCTTAGCATGTCCAAATTTTAACTAACTTAGAAAAAATAGGGTTTCAAGTTTTCAATATGTTTAGATAAAATGTTTATTATTTATTATTTTTTAATATAATCAAACGAACACGGACGAACGTAAACGAACATATCATCGAACGTTCACGAACGCAGTCGAACGAACGAGACCTATGTTTGTCTTCGTTCGCTAAGCTAACCGAACGAAATTTCTTGTTCATGTTCGTTCGTTAAGCTAATCGAACGAACGTACACGAACTTCCCGCCGAACGGTTCATAAACTGTTCGTTGAACGTTCGATTCCTTTACAGCCCTAGTAAGAAACGAGACCGTGTACGCCACGCTTTCAATTTCCAGCAGATATAAAAACCCCGTGGTCTTAGGTTTTTAGTTCAAAGTGAGCCCCACTTAAAACCCTCTTATTTTTTCAAAATCAATCTGCTTGCTTCCTTCCTTCCTTCCTTCTTAACAGATACAATCGCCGCCATGGGAGCTCTCGCCGGAGATCTCACTTGGACCATGGAAGACGATTTCCGCCTCAGAAAAGCCGCCGAGGTTTCTTCTTCAAACCTACATTTTTCTCAATTTATATAACTTTGTTCACGCTAGGGTTAGTTAATTTGTTAATTGGTGTTTCTTTTTTCTTTTAATTGATTGTTATTGGTAAATTGTGTTGTTCAGGATTTGAATTGTGAATTTGTTGCTTCTAGTGTTTGAACATTATGTTGATTTGTTTGTTTGTTTGTTTGCTTGCTTTGGATGTTTAGGTTTATTCTGATCATTGAGGTTTGAATGGAATTGAATTGTTATATGTATCAGTTTTAAATAATTGATGATTCATACATAAGGAAGGATGACACTAAAACTTGATGGTTCATTTGAAGAATTGATGATTCTTACATAGAATTCACTCAAAAGCTTGATGATTCATACAACATTTGACACAAAATTTGGTAATAATATAATATATACAAAGAATTGACACAAACCTTTGAGGATTCGTTAAAAGAATTGACACAAACAAAACTTGATAATATATAACAAAGAACAGACACAAAACCTTGACTATTCATTAAAAGATTTGAAGATTTGTACAGTTATATGATGATTCATACATAGTATTCACACAAAAACTTGATGATTCATTCAAAGAATTGAAGATTCATACAAAAAATCGATGATTTATATATAGAATTGACACAAAAAACTTGATGATTGATACAATGAATTCAAGATTCATACAAAATGTTTGATGATTCATCTAAAACTTTTACACTAAAACTCAATGATTCATCCAAAGGATTGACTATTCATACACAGAATTGATGATTGGTATAAATAGTTCGATTTGGGATTCTTATAAACTTGTATTCTATTGTCATAGCGCTCGATTTTTGAATAGGGCTTTTTTTGAAAATGTATTTTCTTTAAAGAAGTTTAAAGTTTTCAAAAATTGTACTTATGTTTGTGTGTTTGATTGTTTGAAACATCACACTTCCAAATAGGTTTGTTTTCTTGTAAACGAGTTTTTATTCATGAAATCAGCCATGATATGACACCAATCAGTATTCAGTATAAAATCATATCGTACTACATTATATTTATGAGACATTAACCTATGTATATCTGTTTATTCTTATTGTCATTATTGATGTAGACTGGTACCTCGTTGGAATCACTAGCTAGAGGAGACGTAAAGTTCTCAAAACGGTTCACAATCCAACAACTGCAAGATCGATGGCTTGCCATACTGTACGATCCCGTTGTTGCTGCCGAGTCATCAGCTCGTATGCTGCAGTTCGAGCATGCTGACTCAGCTCCAGTTCTAAAATCCGATCATCTGGGAAACATCGAGGAGGATGTTATCCCTATATGCGGAAAAAGAAAGCCCGAGAGTATACGAAAACGTTTCTACGCCATGCAAAAGAAGCTAAGGCGGGATTATCCGCCAGCTGAACCTCCAGCTGAAGAGTTCTGTGAGCCCCTTCAAATCAACGAGCCTGTTGACCTTTTGACTTACGAGGCTCATGATGTTGACATCGTTAATCTTGACGTTAATGATGTTAATCAGTATTACAACGGAGATAACAACTGTAACGAAGAGGAATCCGATGGATTTGAAGAGATTCTCGAGTTACTTGAAGCCAAAGGACCGGAATCTTTGCCACCGATTATCGACGAACCGAATTCCGAAAATTTCGATGAATATCCGATAATCCCAAACTTACCAAACGTTAATTTTGGCGACGCGGAGCTGGAAAACCAAATAGTTACTAATGATACCAACAACTATTTGATAAATGACCTTTTTGACCTCAGTATGGAGGAAGACGACATTCCGTTGATGGATGCTGACGGGAACTTAATCGACATGTCTTACATCGACGATATGAGCTCACATTGGCTCGATTCTCCTAACAGTAGTAGCAATAACGCTAAACACGATACCGTTTTCGTAAATGAGTTTCTCAATAATAATAATAACAAGAGTCGGACCGAATGTGACAATCAGGGAACAAAAACGTTGGATGGTTTATTGGTGACATCGTTTAAACCACCTGTAACATCAGCAATCATCTGCACGTTAAACACCGAGGACCCGGAAATACCGAGCAACGATGATGTTTTTCTTCTAAATCTCGTTCCTTCTACGTCTCAAGAAATGCAAATGGATGCTTATAAGCCTCCACTGCCACCTCAGCATATGAAAAGGGATTTTAGAGTTTCGAAGCCGATAATCCCGAAAAACAATCGGTATGAACAATCCCAGTTTTCTTCACCGATAATCGGTTCACAATTTCGTTCAGAAATACAAGTGGGTCAAAGTCAAAGGATTAAGCAGGATTTTCCTCACGAAGATCGATCGCAAGTTTGTCCGGCAATCATATCTAGAGGCAATCTTTTTCCTGCATGTGAGAAAGCGATAAGTATAAAATCTGAGCAGGAAATGCATCATGTAAGTTCCGTAAGGACGGTTTTTGATAATAAAATAGGCGGTTCGGATATCGTCACGAACCATGCTCAGTTGAATCCTATGACTACCGTTCAACAAGAAGAAGCGTTTAACGTTGAAATAGACTCTACGGAAGTGAATAATCTAAGTTTGGTTGCAATAAACGAGGAAGCAATTTCATCTCAAAGTGATGATGACGGTGATTACGACATGCCTTGTTTTTCCGATGTTGAAGCAATGGTAATTGTTATTCTTCATTAAACTCTTTTGCTTTAATCCTTTTTTAGTTTTGAAAACTTGAGTCGTTTATTCATTTATTATGACGTTTTTTATTTTTTTTTTATTTTTTTTTGTAATTATGCAGATACTTGATGAGGATACGAGTCTAGACGAACAACATTTATACATGACTCGAATTGGGAGTTCTGAGCTTCTACAAAGTACAATTTTTTTTACGTACAGATTTAATAGATCTCAATATGATTTTTTTGTAAAAAAGTTTATAATTTATAGTTTTAATTTTCTTTTTGTAGCCTTTAAATATGAGAATGCGGAAACTCAAAAGGCGATCATGAGGCTGGAACAGGCTGCTGATGCGTTTGTAAAAAGGGATATAAAATCACACGGAGCGTTTGCTATTTTACAAGGGAGGCATATGAAATACTATGTTAAGAAACCAGAGGTAAAAAGGCAATTTCACAACTAAATTCCGTGTATTTGATTTATATGAACCCGTGTTGTGTTTTAGGTTTTAATCGGAAGGGCAACCGAGGAATTTCATGTTGACATTGACTTGGGAAGAGAAGGTCAAAACAGTAGAGTATCTCGACGGCAGGTAAAACACTTTAGTTGTGATGTTTGTACCCTTCCCTTTAATCTTGGATTAAGATATGGGAATTTGGATTATAAGGGGAAAGAGAAGGGTATAATGGTCATATTATCGATAAGACAAGATAAAAGATTGGTTAAGTTGATATTTGTGAATTTTCAGGCAATTTTACACATGGATCATGAGGGTTCCTTTCATTTGAAGAACCTTAGCAAATATTCAATCTTCATAAATAGCATGGAGCTAGCAACCAACCAGAGTATTAGCTTGACCTCAAGTTGTTTAATTGAGGTAATCTTAATAAACTCTTTGATGTTAAGTTAATCTTCAATTTCTAGATGGTTTTAAATATATGTAATTGTGATAAATTTTGTCTGCAGATAAAAGGAATGGCTTTTCTGTTCGAGACAAATGAAGCGTCTATAAAACAGTATGTCAATAGCACGAAGAACAAAACTGTTATGGTGGATAGTTAAATCTTTCAAGTTTTCACCTCTAAATGAGTTAAGAAAGTGCTACTTTTTAACTGCACTTTCTAGGGTTTTTTTTTCAAATTTTTTTTTTGATTTTTTGATTTTTTTTATTTTTTAAGTAACCTTCTAGCTATTAGAGACAAACTTTTTTGAGTCAAGTTTAATGCATTTTCTTTGCCTCCAAGAATTTGGTTTACATAACATTTAGGGTTTGATTAAATTCTGTTGAATGTGGAAAGAAATTGAAGGTTTCTGGAAAAAAAGCTACATTTTAAAGATGCAGCAACTTTTCTGGGTTGAAAATCATTATGATGAAAACTCAGTCTATATATATGGACATAAAGAGTGCAAGAATCAATGTTATTTTTGTGAACACATCACAAAATCTAGTCCATTAAATCTTATTTGTGTTTTTGGTTATTATGATTATTAGTTGAAAGATACAAGTTAATGCATCATGAATGCCTAAGTAATGGTGCCAAAAATGTTTTGACTTTGGTTAATTTACTTTTACTTGGGGGTTTTTTTTTTCATTTCTTTCTTCGGCGAACGGCTTTGCCCTTTTCAAGCTATAATCTAACTCAGTTCTTCAAAACATGCTTTGGGGAAGACTAGAAATGAAAAGCATGGCGGACCAATACCTTCTTGCCTCAACTACACAAAATCCCAATGAGAAAACTACGCAACCCAACACAATGCGTCATGTCATGTCAAATCGGTTTTGAAAACGAAAGCTAACCTAGCCTTATGGGTAAAAACACAATAAAAAACTCAACTGGGGTTAATGATCAAAAGGCAACCATTACCAGGAGATGTATGGTTGCAAAGATACACTAAACTAAACATACAAAAGATCATGTAGGTGGCAAGGGACAAGTTATCCACCCACAGTCAAAATATCTTTTACTAACAAGAGGCCTTTTTTCACTTGGTAATTCAATCAGCTGAGGCGGCGGCACACAAACATAGCAGCCCAATGAGACGAGGAAACAAAAAAGGATGCACAACAAAGATAGGACATCAGCGGCACTATGACCAAATCAGTTGCCAAATAGTCTCGAACACAAATACACGATGCATGAACAGAAAAGAAGCCACAACAAACATAAGGTACCCCAATCCGTAGCAAAACAATTAGACCATGGAGTTCCTGAAGTGATGAAGCAAGTTCTTAGGAGCCATAACGAGCAGGTAATGGACAACCTGAAAGCAACCGAGTATTCTAAGACAGTGTCTTACAAATCGTGTTTGAGCTATGGTCATTTAGCGACCTAGCCATCTCCAAATGAACCTGTATGGTGTATATAGTTGACCTTAAAACTTCCGCTGTGTTATAATGCAAACGACTATGTATTGTGTAGATCCAGTTGTTCTTCTAGCCACCCTTACATAGGTTACCTACATCTTGTGACCCATAGCCCTTTTTGGACCTTAACTACTAAATCATCAACTTTTTATTTAATCAAGAACTTTGAAATAGACTTACTTAAAGCAATGAATTTCAAATAGGTTGAGTTATGAATGACTCACCTTGAGTTTTGGATCCTTGATATCTTAATAGGTTGAGTCGGCCCTGCTCGTTCCTTGACCACCAAAGGTTAATCACACGCCTTGTTAATTGTATGTCAATTTATAATTATAACACACTTCTCAATCGAATCAAAACACATCAAATCCATTATATAACATTATAACACACTTCTCAATCGAATCGAATCAAAACACATCCAATCTAACTATAACTTGCATGTATGATCAAAATCTCATAATTTAAGCTACTATATTCAATAACACATACAAAATCCTCGTGCTGATGTCCATTTTTTCCCTTTTCTTCTAGTGTAAACAGTTGCTGAATATAAGAACCACCAGCAAACACAAATATCGGCTGCTTATGCCAATTATTGAAAACAGTATTGCGCGATTCTATTCTATGGCAGTATGCCAGTACATTTCTTGGAACAATGCAACCAACATTTAAAAAATATTAGCAAATCTCTATGTTAAAGATCTAGCACTTATCAGGAGACATGCTTACCCAGCATGTGGTTAAGTTCACAAAGATTGCATCTGCCTCTCTTCATCTTCTTGACCTGAGATCGCCTTAATTTCACTAACAAATTACTTTTTTCATTCTCAAAGAACCCTAGATTGTGATTGTAAGCAATAAAGCAACATGTAAGTTTTTTTTCCTAGATCTTTATGTTGATCAGTTCTGTTTAAACATAATGGAAAACATGTATAACATACCTTTGATTGCATCAGTAGAGAATCCAGTCAGAGACGCAGCCACGGAGTTCGACATAGTTGTCAGTGTGATCTGGTTCCTCCTTAGGGTGTAAAGTGATGATGGTGATGAAACCGAATTAGGGTTAGTTTCGGTTGAGGGAGAGAGAGATACGAAATTGATGTTAATGAGGGTTTGTGATTGTGTAAAGTGTCTAACCCTTTAACTCTCTAATAAGCTCCTTATTTATACACCCAAGAGGAAACCCAATTAGTTAATAAGGGTAATATGGTCCATCAACAATTACCTACTAATTATTAATAGGTTATTAATATATTTTGATCTATATTATATAAATGATAATGATGGCTACTAGATTAAATATAAATAAAATATTTAATCTTACATTCTCCCACTTAGCCGAATAATCATTTATCATGAGTATTAGATTAGTCTGATCAGAAGTTAATACTCATTTTAGCCTTAAACAAGTACTATAGCAGAGAAATACAGCCGTTGAATCATTATGCGACTCAGGACCCCCATTAGTCATACTATAGCCTTAATTTAAAACCTAACAGTTATGATCAAAATATGTAAGCCCTTTAACGTTTGATTTGTATTTATAGTTGTCTATATGTCATTACACCGGCAGAACATATGTAAGAGACATACAAAATCAAACTGATGAGGAAAATTAATTAATAGTTAGTCATTCATAGTACGATATGCAGTTGTACATGGTCATCAATTAAAACCCGTCCCTTTTATGTGCACTCTTAATAAGACTTATGGGTAATAGACCTTTAGTTATAGGATCCTTAAGCATATCATGAATGTATTCGATACAAATATTTAGTTTCCTCAATTCGTTCATAAACGAATTATTAATTGCGTATCGAAATTTAATGCAGCACCTCTCGAACTGTTACTGTTCAAGGAGACATGGTAGCTGACTTTATCACAATAAGTCTTCAATATATTAATTATATGGAGTTAATAAAGTCATGAGTCCACTGATAAATTTCCAACAACATTTAGTGACTATATTATGTCCTTATAACTTAGGTTGTTGATATCAGTCTATTATGACTCCTCCATGAGATAGGTTTTGTCTGCTGACATAAAGATATACCCGAAATTACATTTTGTCATCTTTGAATATTACAAAGTTAGAGTAATAAACCGGTTTGAGTTCTCACTTCTTCTTTAAATTATAGCCTCTCGTTTATTTTAAAGATATTGTAATACTCTATTAAATGCTTCACATTAATCTAGACATATCTAGTGTGTTGCAATGTGAGTAATATCTAAACGAGTATGGACTTAAACTTACATAAGGCTTCTAATTAATGAAGCGTAAGAAATAATCTCATTTATCCTATTATCCTCTAAAGGAGAGCAGTATTGTTTGTTACATATGTAAGGACCAATTTAATGTTAAACTTATGGAACGGAAGTAATGTTCCATTTGGTCTATCTCAACATGTTATGATATCTATTATGTAAGAGATATCTCTGAGATCTATTATATCAAAGTTTGTGTCAACAATGCTTTGACTTATGTAACATCTACTTGTCAAAAGAATATCATCTATATAGACAAGTTTATCTTAGTTGCTCCCACTCATCTTGAGGTAGGTACATTATTCCACTTGGTTGTTGATGAAAATAATTGCGTTAAGATTTCATCACATTATGATGTTTGCATTAACCCATACATGGATTTTATTTGACTTGTAGACAAACTGTTCTTTAACCTTAAGTTTAGAACTTTCAGGTTGTTTTATGAACATGTAAATGTGTCAGCCAGTTGTTAGGGAAAGTTGTTTTAATGTCCATCTAATGTAGCTCAAAACTTTTATAAGCTACTAGAACAGTGATGATCCTAAAAGAAATATTTTATTAGATATGTAAGAAAGATTCTTTAATGATATATCTTTTCCTGAGTATAACCTTTGACAATCAATCATGTTTCTTTGTGTCTTAACGTTTATATCAGGATTTGGCTTAGTTATGAACACTCTTAGGTAATTCAATCAAATCCCAAACGTTATGCGAACACATAAAATCAGTTTTACTAGAAAACTGTTTTATTCCATTCAGAAGATTGATTGACACTAATGGCTTAATAAGGAGAGATAGGATCAATAAACTTTTCCAAAATCCATTTCAACTTCAGTTAGGGAAGTTATGTAATCATCAAAGTTAGTAGGTTTTTAAACCTGGAAGACCTCCTGAGTTGATTATTGGGTTAGTTAGAAGTTTCAGTTTTATGGATTAGCTCTTGGTTAAGTTGCTATCATTTTCAGGATTCTAAGTTTGTAAGAGTTGGTGCAGTATGGTGTACAAGAGGTGTACAAGAGGTGTAATCGAAGTTAAATTTGGAGTGAAATTTAATGACACTCTTCCCCCCGCCTCTTGTATTCCTTGCAAGTCATGATAAGGACTTTGACTACTCCCACTGACCTTAGAAAACTTTAGGAACTCAGCATGCTTAGGGTCAATATTTAATGACCAAACAAATTCTAATAGAGAAAACATATTAATGAACATATTAATGACGTTAGTCATTGTAGTTTCTCTTGTTGAGGATTATGTTAGTTTAGGTAAGAAATCTAAGTGTGCCCACAATTAAGCAACAATGAAACTCTTGTAAGAGTAGCATTAGTTTTTTTTTTTTTTAAGGAGACAAGTGATGATAGAACAGTGTCAAGATGAAGCAGTGTCTTGTACAAGAGGTGTAAACTGAAGTAATATAAAGTGTTCACTCCCCACCTCTTGCAACTATTGCAAGTTATTATTAAGACACTTAATGCTCCCACTGAACTTTAATATCTCTAGAATGCTACAAGAGAAGTTTCAATGAGCTACGTGACGTAAGAACCCATCACATATATGTTAGACTTTATTTGATTTCTTTAATGTCCAGATATCATAAGAAACTTTAAGGACATATCTAATGGAAATCTTATTAAGTACATATATGAATAGATTTCTTATAAGACCGTGGGCCATATATGACAAAATTTAGAAACAAGTTGATAGTCTTTTAAATGATAAATGAATTATGTCTGAATATTCCATTTGGAATAAGTTCCACGAATGTCAATGAATGACTTATGAGTTGACTTATGATGGACCCATACTTATTCCTTAAGCCAAGTAATATTTATGGCTATAACGTCATGATTTAAAATCACTTAGAATGAGATTAGATAAAAAATCATCCTCATTAACCATGTCATGATTACTCATGAATTTTGGTTATAATGGATGAAATTTGTAAGTCTCATTTTCCTTTTATCAAATTCTCATTTTCATGATGACAAAAGTTGTGAAAATGTAAGGTATCAACTAGTTTTATCTTAGTAATGTTTCAATCCAGATATTTAGAACAAATAAAATGAGAGTTTTAAGGTAAGTGTGACGTTATGTTGACTATGCAAACCTCACAACCTTCATAACATTGCTTAATTATTATACTATATTCTGATTAATCCTCAGAATATGTAAGGTATCGAAAAGCTTTGTTAAAAGACTGCTTATTATGGTTCTTATAGCCTTAACAATTAACTTTGTCACTAACTCTCATGTTAGTTATTTGTCGAGTTCTGATAAGGAAACGTATGGAACTAGAGTCAACTAATCATGTGTTAATTGGAATATTAAAATTATCAGACTTAAATATCATTAGTAAGTGACTATTTAATTAACTTATCCAACCGTTCTTCTGAATAATGGATAGTCTCGTTGCTTATGTCTAGTCGAATGACATAATGATGCATTGAGATTTTCCCTTTAAGAACCTTAGAGGTGGAATTAACAGTTGTAATTTGTCTATGGACCTTAGAACAATCCTCTTTTTAAGGTTTTAAGTGGTTGTAAGGTGAGTAACAACTTATTTTCCAGCTTCAAACATTTATTTTTTTGTACATATGTTGCTTATCAACACACTCATTATACTTTGGTATGTTTGAGTGTTATAGTTGATTTATAAGGCATCAAATTGTACAAGTGAAAATCTTAATATGTAATGTACTGGAAAATGTACTTATTTCCATGCGTAAGCCCTTAACTTTATGGGTCATGGTATTGTACATTATTATGTATTCACATATATCACTTAACTTTATAGTTTAGAATTTTAAAAGAAGGCATGCATCTTAGGAGTTCTAGTGATTATTCCATATATAAGCGATTAGCCTTAGGAAAGACTTAATCTGATATAACTTTAGTGATAGCATTATGTTAGAGAGTTCTTGATTATCATAAGAGACATCATGTTCGATTTGTTCTAATCATCATGCTCTAATTTTCTTCTTTATAATCTTTAGCAGAAGAGAGCAATAGGATTATCATGTCTTAAGAAATAATCAAGGATTTAATTTAAGAGCTAATTCTAATAGAAACTTTAAATAAAGCAAACCTTTTAGGTTTAGGAATTAGAGTGGATGAGATATATGTAGAAGTAAATTATAGTGAGATAAAAAAAAATATGGGTACTAAGAATAAGACAGACGAAATGATCATAAAATTAATTAAGGATCATTAATATAAGGATCATTATGTGAAGAGATTGTGATATGTCTATTACTAACATCAAAATAATAGACTTAGCAAAATTCTACTTAAACAAAGACAAATCAGCTTTGGCCAGAAGTGTAATCATTTAAGTATGTGTGCAAAGTAATCGTGACAAATCAGCTTTGGCCAGAAATGAGACAATCACTTTAGTTATGCACTTGTCAAGCATGCTAAACATAAATGAATTAAATCAGCTTTGGCCAGAATTAAGACATTTCACGTGTGTAATGCATACTCAACATAGCTTTTTATAATACTTGAACAATAAATAGATGTATTAAATCAGCTTTGGCCAGAATTAATACATCAGAAGCTCATTCAAGTTAAGCTAGTTTGGTTTTGTAAAAATTTTTAGGTCACATTAAACAGCTTAAAGTAATGAGGTTTCGAATCATGTGCGATCAGTAATGCCTTGTGCGATCGGTAATGCCTTGTGCGATCGATAAGGCCCAAAACTTGTGCGATTTAAATAAAGCCCAAGTCTTGTGCGATCAATAAGGACTTGTGCGATCAGTGAGGACTTGTGCGATCAGTGAGGCCCAATAATTTGTGCGACCAGTGAAGCCCAAAACTTGTGCGATTAGTCAGGCCCAAGTTTTGTGCGATCAGCACTATCTTGTGCGATCCACAGGTCTTGTGCGATCCATAAGTACTTGTGCGATTTCCCTTGTGCGATCAGATCAATTTTTTTTTCTCTGACCTTGTGCGACTGGGGAAACTTATGCGACATGATGATGATTTCGAATACACTCTTTAAGGCTGCTTATTGTGATAATAACTAAAACTCGAAATTTAAGGGATTTTGGGATAGTATTTCCTAATTTATTTATGATCTAAACTTATCAATTATTTCGAAAATAATAACTAAAAGTCCATTAACAGTTTTTTTTTCAAAAATTATTATAGATAAAATTTAGATCAAACATTGGAAAAACATCCACTAATCCAAATTATATTCCAAATCTTAGGGAATTTTCGAGTTTTATTAAGAACAAACGATGAACCCTAATAAATTTAAAACATAATCTGGGATCCGAAACCTTAAAATTTATACTTTTATTAACAGATTTCGGATATTAGTTTGCTCTTTATGATTTCGGGTAACATGATTATGCACCCGTTTATTAAAAAAACATTGATTTCGGCACAAGTAAAACCGAAACAGCCATGAACTTTTAAGGCTTTAAAATTTCGTTTTCCAGATTTTTGATCCTAGAATAATGGATACAAAATCAGAACTGATTTATCAACATATAGCTCTGATACCACATGTTGATCAGTTCTGTTTAAACATAATGGAAAACATGTATAACATACCTTTGATTGCATCAGTAGAGAATCCAGTCAGAGACGCAGCCACGGAGTTCGACATAGTTGTCAGTGTGATCTGGTTCCTCCTTAGGGTGTAAAGTGATGATGGTGATGAAACCGAATTAGGGTTAGTTTCGGTTGAGGGAGAGAGAGATACGAAATTGATGTTAATGAGGGTTTGTGATTGTGTAAAGTGTCTAACCCTTTAACTCTCTAATAAGCTCCTTATTTATACACCCAAGAGGAAACCCAATTAGTTAATAAGGGTAATATGGTCCATCAACAATTACCAACTAATTATTAATAGGTTATTAATATATTTTGATCTATATTATATAAATGATAATGATGGCTACTAGATTAAATATAAATAAAATATTTAATCTTACACTTTAATGTTCTAAATGTAACTTTATTTGATTACGTTTTTTTTTTAATTACAATTCTTGGTTTTTTTTTTTTAAATTACAATTCCTACCAACATTAACAGCCCCAATGAAGGAGGAGCCGTTGGTCATGTATCTGTCAGCATCAGAGAGGGCAGTTGGTGCAGTTCTTTTGGTTGACAGACAAGGCGTGCAGACACCAGTATACTACGTCAGTCGCACTCTGAATGATCCAGAAACCAGATATTCTATCATGGAAAAGCTAGTCCTAGCACTTATCCATGCATCCAGAAGACTACGTAGATATTTCGCCAATCATGTCATCCACGTTCTGACGAACTACAAGATTGGCAATATCCTAGCTAGACTAGAAATCTCAGGCAGGCTGGCGAAGTGGGCTAGGCATAGGAGAAAGAGATCTGTGTCTCTGTGAGTGAGTTGGATGATTATGTTGAACAGTTAAGTGAATTGAACAGTTAACAAATGGTTGGTTAAGCCTAAATTGGTTAAGAGGGTTAGGTTTCGGTGTGTCATAACATAATTAACCGAGCCGATCTGATTTGGTCCAATCATATACATTGTACATACAGCTATTCAAAATAAGTGATATACTTTTGTCATTTTAGATTCTGAAATATAGTTTTGGTTTTGATAGTTTATCCCATACCGGTCATGCAAGAAATTGAGGATCCTCCTTCTCTACGGGCATTCACAGTTCATTATGCTATGTAATATTTAGCTCAGTGTTGTGGATAGTACTATTTGGCCTGACAAGCCTAAACCGCCCAACAATTTTGACACGACTGAAGGCCGAACACGTGAAACGTGCTTTCACATATTCATGAATTAACAAGCTATGTTGTGTTAGGCATAGCTACTTGGGGTACTATTATGTTGTGGTTGGTGTTGGCCACAGTGATTTGGATACACGTCTCGGCGTTACCTGTGAACTTAGTATAATTACATCGCATGTGCAAAACTTCTTTTATGTACTTACCTTTTAAATAAAACAAAACTTGCTATTGTGTTTTGCTGTTTCAAGTTTTGCTTGCGGATAATTATGTACATAAATGCATACCTGTTATAGGAATAAAGTTGTTCGCGAGAACTTGCCGTTGTAACATACCTATAGTGTGTAGACAAGAATGTAACATGATGTATAGTTTAGTGTTTAATATAGTATCTTTATAAACAATGTGTTTGTTTCAGAGGTGTTTGTTGCATCCTTTTTTACCTCAGGGGTGTGACAAAAAGAGGGGTCATGAAACTCACCTGGTAATGTATGTTCATAGTATGCTACAGCAAAATAATCATGCAATCATTGTGCTAGTCCAGTCCTAATACCAGTCCCAATATGAAATATACTTGTTTATCTATAAATTAAAAATATCAATAAATTCACCAAATACTTATATAATGTAGTTTTTATAAGCTGTTAAACTCTTAAATATTTATAAGTGTTTTAACAATATAAAATTATTAAATTTGGTTCCTAGATTGACTGAATTTTCGTTATAAACACGTGTATTACAATTTTAACATATCTATACTACAAAATTAGGCTTGTAAACGAACCGAGCGTTCATTCAACTGTTCATGAATCGTTCGGCAGGAAATTCGTTCATGTTCGTTTATTTAATAAATGAACGAACATGAACAATTTTTTTGCTCATTTAAATAAAAGAAAGAACATGAACAATGTCCCGTTTGTTCATTTACGTTCATGAACGATCGTTTATGTTCGTTCATTTACGTTCGTTTATGTCCGTTCATTAAATTTCGTTCGTTCGTGTTCGTTTATATCCGTTTGTTTATGTTCATCTTTTAAATTTAGTTATTACTAATTAAATTTAAAAATCTATTTAATTTTCTTTATCATCCCACAACTAGATTTGACTTTCCAATTTCAAAACTTTCTTTTATATGGTATTAATATATTTGATTTATATTTTTCAATTTAAAAGCAATCTTTTTTTTTTTGAACGGCAAAAAAAAGCAATCTTTTCTATGATATGAAACGTGAATTAAGGTTTACCTATATTTAGGTTCTTCTTCTCTTCTACTATTGCTATACAATTCAAAGCCTTGTTCAATTATGTTCGTTATGATTTGTTATGTTCTTTTATGTTCAATTATGTATGTTTGTGTGCGAACGAACACGAATAAGAAAATCCGTTCATTTAAATGTTCGTGTCCGATCGTTTGTTCAGTTAAAGGTAAATGAATGAACATACTTTTAGCGAACGAACATGAACATGTTCATTTTCCTAACGAACGAACATGAATAAGAAAATCAGTTCATTTAAATGTTCGTGTCCGATCGTTTGTTCAGTTAAAGGTAAATGAACGAACATAAACATGCCTCGTTCGTGTTCGTTCAATTCATTTACAAGCCTATACAAAATACTTTTCAAAAAGACATTTATTCAACTAGTGTCATACACGGGTTTCTAACATAATATAATAATAAAAAAGATTATAATTTATCGAACCTACTGACTGAGGTTAACTATGAGCGTAAATTCCAACTCAGATTAAAGATTACGAGCTAACCAACTCAACTTTTTTATTATAAGTTCAAGTCTAAATTAAACTCAACCCATCTCAATCGTTTAATAACTTATTGGGAGGTGAGTTGCAATTCTATAGGGTCATACTTTGCGTTAAACAATGTGGTCCATTATTTGATCCATGTATTACGGGTGCTATCATGTCCTTTTGGTGCTCTTATTTATTTGATTTTAAGTCCATGTGTAATTGTAATATCATTGAAGTTTGAAAGGAACGTGTGGACATCGAGATTTGAATATCTGTCACTTCATGTGATTTTTGTTAAAATGAAATGAATTATATCCACTCATATTCATGTGTAACAAGGCATACAGGTTTGGCATATTAGGTATGTATCATGTATGACAACATTATTGTCATAGATATCATGGTGGAACCAAGGGAGGTTAGGGGTCTAGTGACCCTCGATCACTTTAATTGATTAGATTTATTTAAACTTTTTTAAAGGAAAAATATAAGTTTGACATTTTACTTGTTGGAAGGTGACAAATGCACACCAAGTCTTGATAAAATCTTGATGGTTGAATATCAAAGTTCATAAAAAGAAAATTTTCAACTAATTTTCATCTATCCCTCACGTGAATAAAGATCAATCGAAAATGAAGGGAAGTTTTGATGATAACTTGATGGTTGAATCATGCAAACGATGGGTGAGTTGATGAGGAGAGGGACCAAAAGCTGGCGGATCCTTATCTAACCAGCTTTAAAAAGGAGAATGGGGAAGAAAAGACCCAAATTTTAAATGGCCGAAACTTGAGCTACGATTAGGGGGGGGGGGGGGGGGGGGCATGAGCATGCGAATAAAAGTTCTCAAACGAGATGGATCACATGGCAAACAACTCTAGGTGGTTTCGCCCACCTGCCAGGCTCGAATTCCTTGATTTTGTAACAGCCCAACGTAACTGTACCATGATATTGTCCGCTATGGCTGGGACGAACCACCATCGCCTCACGGATTTAAAACTCGTCATGATGGTGAAGGTATCAAGCCCCTTATAAGAAAGTCTTCGTTCCCCTTCACAACCAATGTGGGATGTTACAATCCACCCTCCTTACGGGGCCCAGCGTCCTCTCTGGCACACCAATTTTGTGACAACCCGTATTTCAGAAGCTTGTCCTTGCGTTTTGGTTTAGCTTGCATAATGGTGATTTTAATTGAACGTGTATGTGTTGCTATATGTTTATGATGTATATGTTTTATGCGAAAGTTATATTAATCCGATCACACAACACTTAGGGTTGCACATTTGTCTCTCGATCACACTCCACATCTCGTGAACTATAATTCTCTGCCCAAAATTGGTGCAGTGGCCTACGGCCCAAAGCTAGGCCCGGCTCACCTACCTTGTGCGCATACACATTAGGGGTTGTGTACGGTTTTTCCATAATTGCAATTCACACAAGCAAGCAACCCTAATCCCCTCAAGAACCGGCGACGACATACTCCTTTCGAAGTTCCTTGTGGATCGTGGCACTAGTTCCCTCTTGTTCAAGCATCCATTCACACTCTACACACTCTTTTGGTTAGTCTTGATCATTGTTTATTTCGCTACCTATGGTTGTGTTCTTTGTTGTGTTGATTGTGAATAAACGTGTTCATCTATTTTAGTATGAATGAGATGTAAGAACGATCTAGGGTTTTGTTTGTATATTAATTTGGAATTTAATTGAACATAGAAGGGTGATAGGAACTCATGAAAATCGATAAACCTTGTATGATGTTTGAAACAAATAGTGATGTGATCTTTGCTAGTATTAAATAGATTCGGTTTGTAAATAATGGGGGGATTCGTGGTGATGATTGCACTAATCGAATCATTAGGATGATGTTTTGCGTTAATTGTTGTCGTTAATCATAGAAGGGCAATTAGGGTTTGAATAATGTTGGGAATTAGCAACTGTCTTGATCCATGATTGGGGTGGGAACATTGAGGAAATTATGTTTGCTAAATTTAAGGGAAACAGTTGACTAGACCCAATCACATAAGACTGGTCGCACAACAGACAAGGGATCCCAATCGCACAAGGGATCCCAATCGCACAAGTTGTCTTGGGTCGCACAAGTGTATGGGCTGCATAAATTGTTTGGGCCTTGCAATGTTAATAAGTCAGTTGGGCCGTGCACGGATCGCACAAGTTGTGCGATCGAGAAGGGGGCCGTGCAAGCTGATATTGGGCCAATCTGGTTGGGCCAGACCACACCTGAATCGCACAAGGGGTCCTGAGTCGCACAAGCCCGAGCCAATCACACAAGGCAAGGCCAATAGCATAAATCCCTTGGGCCCCTTGTTGTGTGGGCCTGTTATGCTAAATGGGCCACACCGTGTTAAGATCAGAAAACTACTTACTTGTATTCGTGTGATATATGAATTGTGTATGTGTGGTGTAAAAATGCTAGATTGCATGCATGGATAATAATTTGCATACAAACTGATTGGGCATGTGTAAACGTTATAGGCCTTGATTAACTTGAACGTGTAATTTGTCTTACCGAGCAAATCCAAGGTGAGTTCACTGCTCTTTTTCCAAGCATGATTCCCGGGGAGGGATATCTTGTAAACGTTCCGGGGAGGAATGTCCGGTAAACGGGTTTGACTGGAATGTTAAACTCGGGATGTTGGTTAATACACTCATATCTATCATTAAGTCCCATCATATACCGAATAGGTTGCCGGGGAGGCAACAGGGTTATTAGTTAATAGCGCTATTAGGTTTGGAACCCTCACACCGTACCAGCGAGGACGGGCGTGAACTACTTACCTTAACCACTTGACCAATGTTTGATAGAGCATTGGGGAAGGGCAAATAATCTGGAGCCATCTGCGGTAATCGAGTTATTAACAACATCGAATCTCTGAAATGTTTTAAACTCATATCTGGTAACTAAACGTGTTAACAAAACTTTGAACTCACCAGCGTTGTCTGATACACTTGTCTGCATGCTTGCAGGTCGTTAGATTCATGGTCATGGGACTTGCTATCTGGGAGTGCTGGAGTGGTCATGGGTCGAGTCTCTTGGATACATGTTCTTTGGTTTTGTACACTTGTTTTGAAATAGTTGAATAACGATTAACATTATGCTTCCGCTGACGTTTTGAATTAAGTTATGATTTGAAACTATGTTATGAAATAAATGGAATCTTTTATTTAATATATTGTTATAGTGCAATGTGATTAGTGGCTGGATCCTGGTACGTCACACATCCCGCGGTGTTACCGCCTGTGGTATTTTGGGGGTGTGACAAATCTGGTCCCTGGCTCTGATACCATCTGTAACAGCCCAGCGTAACCACGCCATGATATTGTCAGCTATGGCTGGGACGAACCATGTGTTACGTGCGGAAAAATGGGACACGGAGCTTTGAATTGCTCCGGAAAGGTGTCGGCATGCTACAAGTGTTACAAACCGGGACACAAGAGATCCGAGTACCCGGAGTTAGTTGGAAAGAAGGAAATACCCGACACAAAGACGGAAGCCCCAAAATCAAAAGCGAGATCCTTCCACATAACTGCGGCTGAGGCGAAGGTTGAACCCGATGTGGTTTCAGGTACATTTACTATAAATTCGATTCATGCACGTATTTTATTTGATACAGGTGCAAATAGATCTTTTGTTTCACATAGATTTATTCAACACCCTACATTTACATTAACAAAATTGCCTATGTCTCTGGAAATAGAAATAGGTAATAATAAAAGTTTTATTTTTTGTGATGTGTCGGGATTGCAAATTGAATGTGGACGGAGAGGATTACTTAGTTGATTTGATACCTATGTCGATGGGGGAATTCCAAGTAGTGATCGGGATGGATTGGTTGTCTCGACACCACGCTAAAGTGATATGCTTCCGTAAGGAGATACAATTAACATCTCCGAGCGGAAGGCATGTAATTATTTATGGAGAAAAGAGTTGTAACCCCATTGTGTGCTCGATGATAGAAGCCCGTAAACTCGTTCAACACGGGTGTAAAGCGTATTTGACTTACGTACGTGATTCGGAAAAAGAGTCGCCAAAGATTGAGGACTTACCTATTGTACGAGATTTTGAAGATGTATTTCCGGAAGACTTACCGGGGATACCACCTGAATGTGAAGTGGAGTTTGGGATTGAATTAGTCCCGGGTGCAAAACCGGTGGCCAAGGCACCATATAGATTAGCACTGCCAGAACTTCAAGAACTACTATCACAATTGCAAGATTTGCTCGACAAAGGGTTCATTCGACCTAGTGTCTCTCTTTGGGGAGCACCGATATTATTTGTGAAGAAGAAAGATGGAAGCATGCGAATGTGTATCGATTACCGGGAGTTAAATAAACTTATGGTAAAGAATCGGTACTTGCTTCTGAGGATAGATGATATATTCGACCAATTGCAAGGCGCGAGCTAGTTTTAAAAAATCGACTTAAGGTCGGGTTATCACCAGTTGAAGATGAAAGAGGAAGATATAGCAAAAACAGCGTTCCGTACGCGTTACGGGCTTTGCGAATTTCTTTTAATGTTCTTTGGGCTAACATATGCACCCGCGGCCTTCATGGATCTTATGAACCGGGTTTGCAAGCCAATGTTAGACAAGTCAGTGATAGTGTTCATCGAAGATATTCTAGTATATTCAAAAAGCAAGGCGGATCATGCGCGTCACTTGCGTGAAGTATTAGAAACTCTTAGGCAAGAGAAGCTTTACACAAAGTTCTCAAAGTGTGTATTTTGGCTACGCAAGTTACAATTTCTTGGGCACGTCATAAGTGCCGATGGGGTGTTGGTAGACCCACCTAAAATAGAAGCGGTATCGAATTGGAAACCTCCAAAGAATCTGTCGGAGATTAGAAGCTTCTTAGGACTCGTGGGTTACTATAGGAGATTTATTCAAGATTTCTCCAAAATCGCGTCACCATTGACTAAGTTGACTCGCAAGGATGAGAAATTTGTTTGGGGAAGTAACCAAGAAAATGCTTTTCAAACACTCAAAGAAAAGTTAACCAGTGTACCAGTATTAACTTTGCCGGATGGAACCGATGACATGGTCGTATACTCCGACGCATCCCAGCTTGGTCTCGAATGTGTACTCATGCAAAGAGGAAAGGTAATTTCCTATGCCTCAAGGCAATTAAAGACACATGAAAAGAGATACCCGACTCATGATCTTGAGTTGGCGGCTGTGGTATTTGCTCTTAAAATTTGGAGGCATTATTTATATGGAGTGAAATGTACTAATTTCACCGACCATAAAAGCCTTAAATACTTCTTTGACTAAAAGGAGTTAAATATGAGGCAAAGGCGCTGGCTAGAAACGGTAAAGGATTTTGACTGTGAAATAGATTATCATCCAGGAAGAGCCAACGTAGTAGCAGATGCGCTAAGTCGAAAGGAAGAATATATTCCCATTCGAGTGCGATCGATGCAGCTTGTGGTAACCTTGGGTTTACTTGAAAGAATCCAAGAGGCACAAATTGAAGTGGTAAAAGAAGAGGACTGGAAAAAGGAACAAATAATAGGCCAATTAAAAGATTTAATAGATGGCGATAACTGGTTAAAATCCCGGTTTGGTAGAATATGGGTTCCAAACACATGCAGTGTTAAGGATCTCTTACTCGACGAGGCTCATAAGTCACGTTATTCAGTTCACCCGGGGGCGACCGAGATGTATCGAGACTTGAAACAAAATTATTGGTGGCCCAGGATGAAAAGAGATGTAACAAAGTAAGTCGAAAGATTTTAACTTGTCTACAAGTAAAAGCGAAGCATCAAAAGCCTTACGGCAAGCTACAACCGCTAGATATACCGGTTTGGAAATGGGAACATGTTACTATGGACCTATTAACCAAATTGTCGAGGACGGCTCATGGATTCGACGCCATTTGTGTAGTCGTGGATAGACTGACAAAGAGCGCTCATTTTATTCCTATTTGGGAGACTTATACTTCTGAAAAGATGTCGGAGGTGTATACGAACGAGATCGTAGCGCCCCACGAGGTGCTGGTATCCATCGTGTCTGATAGAGATACTTGGTTCACTTCGAATTTCTGGCGCGACTTCCAAGAGCAAATGGGTACCAAGCTGTTTATTAGTATGACATATCACCCTCAAACCAATGGGCAAAGCGAGCAAACAATTCAAACATTAGAAGATATGCTTCGGGCATGTATCATTGACTTTGGCGGTAGTTGGGATTCTTATCTACCGTTAGTCGAATTTTCTTACAACAACAGTTACCATTCGAGCATTGATATGGCACCATATGAAATGTTTTATGGTAGAAAATGCCGAACTCCGGTATGTTGAGGTGAAGTGGGTCCTAGAGAACTCGCCCACAAGGACGTGATTAGGGTCACAAACGAGAAGATCGACGCGGTCCGAGCTCATTTAAAAGCGGCTCAAGATTGGCAAAAGTCTTATGCGGATAGGAGACGAAGGTCTATCGAGTTTCAAGTGGGTGATAAAGTGATGCTTAAGATTTCTCCGTGGAAGGGGATCATCCGATTCAGAAAAGAGGGAAGTTGAGTCCGAGGTTTATTGGACCTTTTGAAATAATTGACAAGGTCGGAAAGGTAGCATACCGCTTGGAATTACTTGAAGAATTAAGCGGTATACATAACACATTTCATGTTTCACACCTTCGCAAATGCTTGGCGAACGAGGCGGCTTATGTACCACTTGATGATATTGAGGTCAATGACAAACTTAGCTACATAGCTAAACCGATTGCAATCCTCGACCGAAAAGTCAAAGGCTTGAGGAACAAGAAAATTGACCAAATTAAGGTGAAATGGGAACATCGGAAGGGATCAGACACCACTTAGGAGTCCGAAGAAGAGATGATGCGGCTCTACCCTTCTCTTTTCGGTACGTAAACATATTTCGGGGACGAAACCCCTTTTAAGGGGGGTAGACTTGTAACACCCCAAAAATATTAGATAATATATATATATATATATTTGACTATAACTTTATAAACAATTACTAGGAACATCTAACCTAGTTACTGGCATGAAGAAAATAATGAAATCATGAAATATGGTCCTTTTAATGACAAAATGAACATGAGGGACTAAAATGGTCAAGCGGGTAAACTTGGTTTATTAAAACTATTAATCAACACACAGCACACTCATTAGAGTGTGTGTGTGTGCGTGCGACCAGAGAAGAGGAAAGAACACCAAACCCTCACTCTCATCAAAAAGATCAAATTGAAGGTGTAATCGAGTTCCTCATTTGTACATTAATGAATAAGATTGATCACCTATACTAGGGGATCATAAGGTATGTTGAAATTTAACATTTGGTGATATTATAAAGTTTGATGAAATTCTTGATATTTCAATTCTTGCACAAATTGTAAGAATTAAAGATACATAAAGGTAGAATAGATGTTTAGAATCATCATACTTGCTATGTTCATGAAGCGATTTCTTAAATAAAGTGTTAAGATTAGTTAACACAAGTGTAAGTTGGTGGGTTTTGATGAAAAGGCTAAATCCATGAAAACTAGATGTTTAAGTTGAGTATATGAGCTTGTAATAAACTGAATTGTTATGATTAAAACGCTTATAGTAAATGTACCTACTTGACAGGTTGAGTTTACATGGTAAAGATATTGTTAAATTGAAATAACATAACTAGATAAAAGTTATGCACGTAAGTTGTTTGACAAAACGCCTAAATGAGATATATGTTGTTGTCAATGATAAACGAGTCGCATTGATACGACTTATGATTAAATGTTTGGCAAATATATATTCCATGGTATTGGACAAAAAAGTCTTATTGGTAATTTGGGTTGCACACTTTAGGCAACACAAGTGAAGCATCAGGAAGTTAAGCCGGAGCAAACGCACGGTTAAAGGAAAAGCTATAAGGTATGTGGCTTTATGCTTCATAGAATTTCATTAATATTATGTATTGATATATGCTGAATGATTAAGATAAAATCATGAAATTCGGTTTATTCTTAAGTGGTGGATTCCGTATGGATGAGCCGAATGGATTAATGTGCTTAACGATAGGTTTAGGTGTTACATATGAAGGAACATTTGGGAAATACATTCGGTGGATACAAAGAATGGGGATTTTGAGGATGGGGACGATGAGTCTTCTTTGTCTAAACCTTCAGAATTTGGAGGTTAAAGGTTTCAAGACACGGGGACATCTGCTTGAGTTGTTTAAATATGGTTGTTCATAAAACGAGCCAAGGCTAGCTCGAGTTTGACTTAAAGTTTAATCAAGCTAACTTGACTGAGCCAACAACTCGTTTTGTCTCATGTTCAAGTACTCGTTAAACTTTCCCCCTTTTCAGTTCAGTTATCAAGTAGTACCATAGTGAGATACTTAAGTTCTCAATTTATAGTGATGAGCTATCTTTTGGGTTTGTTGTTTCAGTGATGTGTGACAAGGATATATAAGAAGAAAAGGATATATAAGAAGAAAAGAAGACGGAAGTTTCTTGTTTGGTCGACGTGAGATGTGTACATCACAATTATGATAAAAAGAGAGGATAGGTGAGCAAAAAAGAAAGCGGTATTGCAAAGCCCCAAAATAGCGACCTCTCCTATGGCGTGGAGACAAGACTATAACCTTCAACCAAACTCCTTGCACCGGTAAATTTACACCTATGTTGGCCACATGACTATAAAGTCTATGTGTTGTGGTTTCATCTTTTTTTCACCTCAAATCACTGTCACGTAGACATGAGTTCTAAATCATTTTTTTTCACATTTGTATGTAAAAGATTACCCGCGCTACGTTGTGGGGTTTCGGTCAATATTTATTTTGATTCTATATAGCAACCCAAAAAATATGTTTAAAAGAATATCGACACATGTTTTACATCGACCGGAAACCGTAAAAATAAATTAAAAATGGATAGCGCGACAGGCTGATTTTATGTTAATTGTAAATGGAAACGTAAACGCTATCTTATATATAACTGTAATGAAAAAAGAACATAAAACTAAAACATTAAACATAAAGAAAAGTAAGAAGAATAAAAAAATAAAGTTCAGAACAAAAAAAAAAAAACTCAAGAAAGAAACAAAAAAGCCAATATGAGAAAATAATTATTAACACAACTTGTTAATTGTAATTTACGTCAAAACGTAGATCAACTGAATATGTACATAAAAATAAGCATGAAAACTTATTATATTTGACCCGACATATTTCCGAAGAAAATTTACGTCAACACGTTAACCAACTAAAAACATACATAATAATCAACATAAGTTCATATTATATTTGATCCAACTCATTTTTGGGAAAAATTTATGTCAAAACGTAGACCAACTGAAAATGTACATAAAAATAAGCATGAAAACTTATTATATTTGACCCGACATATTTCCGAAGAAAATTTACGACAACACGTAAACCACCTAAATGCATACATAATAATCAACATAAGTTCATATTATATTTGATCCAACTCATTTTTGGGAAAAATTTGCGTCAAACGTAAATCAACTTGAATTTATACCGCCACTTACATAAAAATAAGAGTTAACTTTCGTTTTGCTCCCCATGGTTTGGTCGTTTTAACGGTTTTACCCAAATTGTTTAAAATGTGCCATTTTCCTCATTGATCTTTCTAAGTTATCACCATCTTACTCCCCACCTTAAACGACGTCATTTCCACTGCTAAATCTTGGTCACGTGCCCCTCACATGAGGGGCATATCAGACTTTTCCAATCCAAACTTTTTATCCTCTTAATTAATTCCTTAATATATGTATGTATATATATATGTATATATATATATATATATATATATATAGGGGAAGGTTCATTGGGGAACACTAAAAAAGTGGGGAACAGCGGGGAACCGACTCAAACGAACTCCGATTGGACTCATTCCAGCGGGGTTGGAACTGGCTCATCGAACCCTAACTAAGATCTCTTAACCCTAAACCCTAACTCATAAACATTAAACCCTAAAGCTAAAAAATAAGGCTAAAACGCAAGCTAAACCGTAAGCTAAACCGTAAAATCTAAACTATAAACCCTAAAAACTAAACCCTAAAGGCTAAATCTAAAGCTAAACCCTAAAGCTAAACACTATAGCTAAACCGTAAACCCTAAAGCTAAACCCTAAACACTAAAGCTAAACCCTAAAGCTAAACCCTAAGGCTAAATCCTAAAAGCCAAACCCTAATATATTTAGGGTTTAGGGGTTATGATTTAGGGTTTAGGGTTAAGAGATCCTAGTTAGGGTTCGAAGAGCCGATTCCAAAGCCGCTGGAATGAGTCCAATCGGAGTTCGTTTGAGTCGGTTCCCCACTGTTCCCCACTTTTTTAGTGTTCTCCAATGAACCTCACACTATATATATATATATATCATATTTTTATCTCTCTCATCTCACACCCCTCAAATCTATTTCTCTCTTCAAACCATTAGAACACCATTGCCGACCACCACCCCTCACCGGCTACCACCATGTAACACCTCAAAAATTCACGTCCTATAATGTATTGACATGTGTCATAAGTTTTGAACGTGTGAAAGAAATTTCTAGAAGGACTAAAGTTGACAAACAGGGAAAGTATGTGAATGTAAGGATTCAAAATGTCAACAATGGATATATATACTTTACAATAACCCTACATGATGTATATAACCTTAAACGAATGAATCATGGATCATACGAAGCTAACTGTGAGAGAAAGTGAGAGAATACAAACTACAGGGGTCAAATGTGTCAACATGTTTAAGTTATACCTCTGAGTGACCTTTTAGCAAACCCAAAGCTTTGTAACGATTAATTATGCTCACTAGAACGCACGATAAAAATTTCACCAAGTTTCGTTATCGTATGAGAAAGTTATGATAAAATTCGTATAAGAGGGGTTAAAAGCGTCAACGATGAAGTTTATGACTTTTCGGGTGATAACAAAGTTAACCGAGGACTTAACAAAGTGGGTTTAAGTCTTGAAGCCCTTATTAGTCAATTTGGAGGGCTCATAATGCAAGAAATAATGTCGAAACAACTTTATAAGGACCAAGGACCAAAACATAAAAAATCTAAAATTTGGATTTGGATCAGAGGGGCGTCGCGCGACGCGAGGGACCCTAAGGGGGGCTACGCGTGATGCGAGGGGCCCTCTGATGCCAAAAAACTTGCTAGGTGTCTGCCATGTCCATTATAACCGACTTACATTTCCTTTTCTCAACACCAAGGGTTGCCTAGGCTTGCTTTTAGACATTAGGGACACTTGTTGATGATCAGGGATCAATAGTAGCATGATTTGTCAAGATCACAAGCAATTAAAAGCACTATATAAAGCCCCTTTGTGTGCAAGCTTGATCATTCACTCACAACTCATCTTCTGATCATCTCTGGAGCTCAAGAGCCTTCTCTAAGCATCCCTGGTCGTGCATTAGACTTTGGTAAGTACCCTTGACCTTCCTTAATTGAGTTTTACTTAGTTATTAGCTTAAAAGTCAAACCGTCGTAATTAACGTTTGACTTAGCGATTAATCATAAATGGTCCAGTGATTAGTCGAATTGAAGGTAGTTATAAGTTGGTATTTATGTGGGCAATAAACCCTTAAAAGGGCACCCTCTGATTCCCGCTCTAACTAGATCAAATGTCGGGTCAAAGTTGTTTATAAAAAGTCAACAGAAACTTAATTTCCAAATTAACATGTAATTAGCAATGTAGGAGGCGTGTAACCTATTTTATCACTCATATAACTTAATAATAAATGTAAGAACATGTCTAAACATGTTCGATCCGACAATTTTCTGTTTAGACCCGGTTCGGAACCGAAAGTCGCAAAACTTTGACTTTTGCTTTGACTTCAGTTCTGATCCGATTTAGTATGATTTGGAAATTCCTTAGAGCTTCCTTAGGACCAGGTTACATGATAGTATAACCCTCTGTGGTTGGTTCGTTGATTGTCCGATTCGTTTACATATTTCCGTTAGTTGCTTAATGTTGACCATAATGCCCTTTTTACCATAAAACGAGAATTTTGGATATGTGAGAGGACAATAATCTTTGCAACTGATTTATAAACATGTCTCTAAAATTTCACATCAGTTTGAGGTCTAGATTAGGAGTTATGCTCAATGACGTAATTAGAACGCTTTTTAGTAATTTAACGGCGTCATTAGCATAAAGCCTATCTAAACCCAAATTTCGACACCAAACCTTTTACCCACTGATGTAATATAATATTTTGGAATTTTTAAAGATTTTTAATTATTTTTAACCTGCTCATAACCTAAGGTTATGGCGTTAATTCGGTAAATACCGATTATACCCTTTTTGTGTAAAAAATGAGTTTTACATAGTATTTTGACACCAATCCAATTGCTACTGATTTTATATAATAAATGTAGTATTTTGAACTTTATGACCTGATCAAAAAACTCAGATTTCCTGTATAACCCGGAAATCGCTTAAAATGGCTTTTTAAGCGTATTAAACACCTAGTATGGATTTAAAACCATTTTTGTCATATAAGACTTATCACCAACTGATAAGACCTATTAAAATAAGTTATTTTACTGATGTATTCGGACCCGAATCTCAGAAATTCATTTAATCTCTTTTATAATCTTTAAAATGACCAAAATACCCCTGCGGGGCTTAAATTAAGAATAAACTCGTTTTGGGCATAATGGAAGGTATCCTACTGATATCGCAACATATTTAAGGCATATTAACTTAGGAAACCTGTAAATGACTCTAATGGTTACTGTTAGGGGAGGATTTTCTAACAATTAGTGATCCTTACTTGTTATCCTAATTAATGATCCTTACTTCTGTGACAGATAGTGATCCTCAGAAGAGCATTAGGATAAGGATCATGGATCACCTTAAGGATCCTCATACTAACGATTGTTTGTTTATATTTTGTATTATTTTGCAGGAGTAATAAGCTTGACTTGGTCTTGGCAACGTTACTATGGAATATTCCACGGGTATTTCGCACACGTTTGACTGGAAATGGACGTTGTGGAGAACGTGGGAGCTTGGCACAAAAGTCGGATAGTTTGTTATTATAGTTAACTTCTATTTTTAAAGGGGTGACGAGCTAGAATTAGAACACTTAGCCATTTTCAGCTACACACACTCTCATACAATCGCACTCTTGAAGCTCTCGACGAACACTTATTAGTTTTCATTCATTTTTACACATTTCACCGTAGTGATCCTTGTACCTAGCTCGTTACTATCCGAAGTTGTAAACATTTATTGTTTTATTTGAGCTTGGTGATTGGTAGTTTCCATCACCCGGGGTTTTTTGTGCCGGAGATCAACTCTTGATCAAGGGCTTTTTCCCCGTACAAATCCTTGTGTCGTTTGTGCAATTTACATTGAAGTGATCCTTATCATTGTTCTACATTCAAAGCATCATTCCCTGTAACAGAGAGTTTGGTTGCATTATCCTCATTAGATTTTTGACCAAAACAGTTTGGCGCCCACCGTGGGGCTATTGGTGCTTCATTCTTAGAAAAATTCGTATCTCTGTGCTCATTCCCTTTCACTACAACCAAGCAAATGGCTTCCTCAGCGAAGAATGCTTCAAATTTGATGCCCTCATTCAGTTCTTCACAAGGCGTTCCCCCTTTGCCTCCACCACCTTCTGGATCCCAGAAGAATGCTGAGAATGCTGCGAAGAAACCAACTCCCATTTTCTCAAAACCACCTACTTCTTCTGTTTCAACTAATCCTACTACTAATGATCTCTATGCCTTGATTTTGCAGATGAGGAATCATGCACAAGAGCAGGATAAGACCAACGAAAGGATCCTCCGGGAGATTGACGAAATCAAGAAACAAAAGAAAACGGCAGAGGATCATTCCCCACTGATGCCCAGATCTTTGAATTTTGATACTCCGGTGATTACTTCTCAGCCATCAGTGGTTCCAGATGTTCAATATGTGGGTGGACCAAAAGGAGTGCACTACGGAACAACAACAGTGACCCAAGCATCGGGTTCCTATTTCCAGCCAGCGGGATCCTATCCTCAGCATATGGGATCCCTCACGAATTCAGGAGGATACTCAGGAGCGCAGCAGATTCAAGGATCCTCCTTTGTTCCAGGATCATCCCAGGTTCACGGATCCTCCATTGTTCCAGGATCATCCCAGGTTCAAGGATCCTCCATTGTTCCAGGATCATCCCAGGTTCAAGGATCCTCCATTGTTCCAGGATCATCCCAGGTACAAGGATCCTCCTTTGTTCCAGGATCATTCCAGGTTCAAGGATCCTCCTTTGTTCCAGGATCATCCCAGGTTCACGGATCCTCCATTGTTCCAGGATCATCCCAGGTTCAAGGATCCTCCATTGTTCCAGGATCATCCCAGGTTCAAGGATCCTCCATTGTTCCAGGATCATCCCAGGTTCAAGGATCCTCCATTGTTCCAGGATCATCCCAGGTCTAAGGATCCTCCTTTGTTCCAGGATCATTCCAGGTTCAAGGATCTTCCTTTGTTCCAGGATCGTCCCAGTTTCAGGGATCCTTCCAGATGCCAGGATCCTTGAGGAGTTTGCAAACAGGAAATTCAGATGTCCATCAGGGAGATTTTATTCCAATGCAGACCAATGCTTCTACTGGTCCTTCGATCATTCCAGAGCCCCAACAATATGGATTAACATCCATTCTTCCTAATTTGAATCCAATGGGAGGTAACACTTTTAATAATTCTTATACTACTAACCATGGCCTTATGCAGGATCCAGGTATCAATCATGCCATGGCCAGAGAATTGCAGAAATTGAAGGATATGATATCAAGTGTTCCAGGAGTGGTCAAACCTATCCCAGAGATCGCAGATGGGAGCCACAAGATATCTCGTTTTGCACCACCAATCTGTGATGCTGAGATACCCAAGAGGTTCCATGTCCTAACTATGAAGCTGTATGATGGTTCGACGGATCCTGAAGAACACATAGCACAATACAGGGAGAGGATAGAGATCAATCCAATCCCAGAAAGGTTAAAGGGAGCATGCATGTGCAAGGGATTCGGATCCACTCTTACTGGATCAGCTCTCAAATGGCTGCTAAGTCTTCCCCCTACTCTATTACCTCATTTGCTAATCTAGTTAACCTATTTAATAATCAGTTTTCTTGTAGTAGAAAATTTGAACGATTAACTAGTGATCTATATAGGATAACCCAGGGTCATAATGAATCATTAAGGGATTACATTACCAAATTTAGTAAAGAATCCTTAGACATTCCCAACTTGGATATAGCCACGGCTGTTGAGGCCTTCAAAATGGGACTGCTTAGGGATTCGTTGTTTTATGATGATCTTGTTATGACACCATGCAGAAACCTAGATGAGGTAAGAACCCGGGCACTTAGGTTCATCCGGCTAGAGGATGACAAAAGGATCCAGGAGAGGTTAGCAAGATCCTCAAAGCAGGATAAGCAAGGATCCTCATTCAGGAACAACAAGTTCAGATCCTATAACAGATCTGATAACCAGAACGTGCATGCTGTTGATCAGGAAGAGGATGATGAGGATTATCCTCCAATCTCTGAATATTGTTTTTCTGTTGATAACAATGAACTAATCCTTGCGATGCAGAACTTAGGTGATAAAGCCAGATGGCCCAGAAAGAATGATAGGCCAGCTGCAACTAAGGATAAATCAAAGTGGTGTGCATACCATGAAGATTTTGGGCATCTTACAGAAGAATGCATTGCACTAAGAAAGGAAATTGGATACTTGTTGAGCAAGGGGCATCTAAAAGAGTTGTTGGGTAGGAAAAAGTCAAGGACTCAGGATCCTGAAAGGATCCCTGAGAAAGCTCCGGCCCCTCCAGCAGATGCACAAGTAATAAACTTTATTTCTGGAGGATCAGACATTTGTGGCACATCCTTCTCAGCAGCAAAAAGGCATGCAAAGGAAACTAAAATGGATAATGGAGAAAGACACGTTCGAACATCAAGTGTCTCCGAAGGAAAAGTTATAACCTTTGATGAGGATGATCGTGTTGATATCCAGGATCCTCATCACGATGGTTTAGTTATTACTCTTTTCATTTCTAACCATTTTGTCCGCAGGATCCTTATAGACGGAGGAAGCTCAGTGAACATTATCCAGCTTGATGTTCTAAAGAAGATGGGTATCCCTGAATCAGATATCGTACCAAGATCCTCCGTGCTCGTAGGATTTAGTGGCGAAACTAAGAATACCCTGGGGGACATTAAGCTCCCAATATACATCGAAGGCCTACATTCTTATCAAAAATTTTGTGTTATTGACTGTTTATCTTGTTGTAATGTTATCCTTGGCAGGCCCTGGATACACGATATGAAGGCAGTCCCATCTACTTACCATCAATGTGTGAAGCTCCCTAGTCCTTGGGGAATAGTCAAGATTGATAGTGATCAGCAGGAGGCTAAGAATTGCTATACTTCATCGATGAAACCGGCCTCGAAGTCAAGGGAGCAATAGCAATCAAAGTATCCTCCAAGGGATGTCTTGGAGGCAAGAGAGCAGGATGTGGTAGAAATCCTCATGGATCCTCATGATCCTGAATCCAAAATCTATATCGGATCAGGGATCCTTGGCAAAATGAAAGAAGACCTCGTATCCTTCCTCAAAAGGAGAAAGACTACCTTTGCATGGAAACACGAAGACATGACAGGTATATCTAAAGATGTAATCACTCACAAACTTGGCATTGATAGGTCCTTCAAACCAATCCATCAAAGGAGAAGAAAGTTTGCACCGGAAAGAAATGCCATTATCCAGGAAGAGGTAGAGAAATTGCTCCGGGCAGGTATGATTAGAGAGGTCAAGTATCCAAGATGGTTGGCCAATGTGGTTGTTGTTCAAAACAAAAACGGAAAGTGGAGGGTATGTGTCGATTTTACCGATTTAAATAAGGCATGTCCCAAGGATCCTTTCCCATTACCCCACATTGACTCCATGGTGGATGCAACTGCGGGTCATGAACTGTTAACTTTTATGGATGCTTCATCTGGATTTCAACAAATCCAAATGGAACCATCCGATCAAGAGGATACAGCCTTCATGACTCCAACTGGTATATACTGTTATATTGCTATGCCGTTTGGACTAAGAAATGCAGGTGCAACTTATCAAAGGCTAGTGAATATGATGTTCAAGGATCAGATTGGACAAACTATGGAGGTTTACATAGACGATATGGTGGTAAAATCAATAAAAGCTGAGGATCACCTAAGAGACTTGGAGGAAGCATTCGATATCCTTGACAAATACAATATGAAGCTTAACCCTTCCAAATGTCACTTTGGTGTTAAAGCAGGTAAATTCTTAGGATACATGGTGACCAAGAGAGGCATTGAAGCTAGCCCGGAACAAATCAAAGCAATAGTGAACATCAAATCTCCGGCCAATGCTAAGGATGTCCAAAGGTTAACAGGCAGGATAGCGGCTTTGAACAGATTCATATCCAAATCCTCAGAGAAGTGCAAAGAATTCTATGATATCCTAAGGAAGAACAATAAATTTGAGTGGACTGAGAAGCATGAAAATGCCTTAAGAGCTCTCAAAGATTACCTATCCTCAGCCCCGGCCTTGATGAAACCAGAAAAAGGCGATGTGCTATCCTTATATCTTGCAGTATCCTCAAAAGCAGTAAGTGCGGTCCTTGTTAAGGATCACGAAGGTACACAACATCCTGTCTATTATGTAAGTAAAAGTTTACTTGATGCCGAATCCAGGTATTCACACCTTGAAAAACTTATTCTTGCATTAATTATGGCATCTACTAAGTTGAGACATTATTTTGAAACTCATGTTATTGTTGTTAAAACTAATTTTCCAATTAAGAATGTCCTCAGGAAACCAGAGATGTCAGGAAGGATGGCTAAGTGGGCAGTGAAGCTTAGTGCCTATGATATAAGATATGAGCCTAGGACAGCCATCAAATCCCAAGCATTAGCCGACTTTGTGGCTGATTTCAGTAGTGATTTACAAGAAGAAGCTGAGTTAGAAGTCCAGCAGCTAGAGGAGACCAAGGATCCTTGGATACTCTATACTGATGGATCCTCAAATGTCAAAGGCACAGGGCTTGGAATACTACTAAAATCGCCACAGGGGGACATAATACCCCACTCTATAGCTTGTGAGTTCCAAACCACTAACAATGAGGCCGAATATGAAGCCTTAATTGCTGGTTTGCAAATTACCAAGCATATGGGGATCAGGTATCTTGAGGTACATGTAGATTCATTGTTAATTACAAATCACTTTAATTGATCCTATGCTGTTAAAGGTGAAAAGCTAACCAAATATTTAGAGATAGTCAAAGAATTGGCACTCTCCTTTGTTTCCTTTAGTTTGACACAGGTACCAAGGGAAGAAAATACAGAAGCTGATGCATTGGCTAACTTAGGATCATCCTTGAAGATCCCGGAGGATATCAAGATCCCTATTATCCATATTCTGGCCCCGGCTATCGAGGATCATGTGGCTATGGAGATAGGAAAGAATTCTGCAATTATCCCTAGTGAGGATACTCAATCCCATTCAGGATCAGGATCATGGATCTCACCAATTATGAGATACTTACAACATGGAGAGATTCCTACAGGAGAAAACCCTAGGGCTTTCAAATCTAAGGTATCTCAATTCACAATTTTAAATAATATGTTGTATAGAAGATCTCTTGCAGGACCATACTTGAGATGCATTGAGGATCCTGAAATCCAAGAAGTTTTAAAAGACTTCCATGAAGGAGATTGTGGAAACCACACTGGGGGCAGGGCATTATTCTCAAGGATCCTGAGGACAGGATACTACTGGCCAACCATGAAGAGAGATGCTGAGGAGTATGCTAAGAGATGTGATCCTTGTCAGAGACACATCAGTATCCTTCATCAACCAGCTGAATTACTGCATCCTATATCCTCCTCTTGGCCATTTATGAGATGGGGTATGGATATAGTTGGTAAGCTCCCTAAGGCACCTGGTGGAAAAGTGTTCATGCTAGCTATGACTGATTACTTCTCCAAGTGGATAGAGGCTGAAGCTTTTGCCCAAGTCAGAGAAAAGGAAGTTATATCCTTCATTAAGAGAAATATCATAACTAGATTTGGAATTCCTTCTGAAATTATATGTGATAATGGTTCCCAATTTATTGGGGGCAGAACCACTAACTTTTGTGACAGCTGGGGGATTAAGATGATAACATCAACACCAGTCCACCCACAAGCTAATGGTCAAGCAGAATCATCCAACAAGATCATCATCAACAATTTGAAGAAGAAGCTTGGATCCAAGAAAGGGAAATGGGCAGAAGAACTACCTTATGTGCTTTGGGCTGATAGGACAACCCCTAAGTATGCAACTGGTCAAACACCATTCTCTTTGGTATTTGGGGCAGAATCAGTGATCCCAACAGAAATGGTGGTTCCAATTGCTAGAACAAGTACCCGTGATCCTGAGGAAAATGATGAGAACTTGGCTCAAGACCTGGATACTATTGAAGACATCAGGGATCTGGCTAGGATAAGGATGGCCAGTTATCAACAAAGAATGGCTGGTGCTTATAACAAAAATGTCAGGATCAGGAAGTTTCAAGTTGGAGATATGGTATTAAGGAAAGCATTTCAGAATACCACCAATCCTGCCGATGGAAAATTGGCTCCAAAATGGGAAGGCCCTTATTTGATTGAAGCTGAAGCAGGAAAGGGGGCATATAGATTGCTAACCATGGAAGGTGATTTGCTACCAAGAGCTTGGAATGCTGTCCACTTGAAGAAATATTTCATGTGATCAGGATCCTCATGGCACAGATGATCCTTACGTTAGGGATATCCTAGAAGGATCCTTAAAGTATCGGTGAACCTCACTTTGGTAATGTCCTAATCTTGAACTATTTCATTTCCTTATTTTCTCATATAAGGATCATGTGTCCTTTATCCATCTCTCACGTGATTTTAAGCTTTGAAAGTTCAGGTATCCTTAGCAAAATATTGGTTATCTGCAGAAGCGATCCGATCCTTGGGTTTAACCCCAGTTATTTGGGCTTGACCCCAGTTCCGCCTGTAGCGCATGATGATCCTGGTATAGTTCAAGGCAATGGGACCAGTACTCGCTTTAGGGGCTGATAATTCCATTGTACTGGCTATACCTAGGATCCTAAGTATAATGGTAGACGTACCATACATCCGTTCCTAAGGTTTCTAACGTTTTCACGTTAGCTAAGGTTTTGGCATTTTCATGTCACTAAGTTTGGATAGTCGCCAGTTAGGGCCATACTCCAGTTTACATACGATCCTTGGGCTTGTCCCCAGTTATCCTTGGGCTTGTCCCCAGTTATCCTTGGGCTTGGCCCCAGTTATCCTTGGGCTTGGCCCCAGTTATCCTTGGGCTTGTCCCCGGTTGCTAACTCTTATCTTATATTGGTTTAGTCCCAAGTTATGCTCTATTTCAGGTCCTTGAAGATAAGCAACTAGGGATCCTTGATCCTTACTTCTCTCTAAGGTTTATTTTGTAGTTATCCTGGTTATGGTTAGGATCCTAACTTGGATCCTCAGGTATGATCCTTCATTATTTTTAATTCTACTCATTGTTTATTAGAATAACCCTTAAGATTTGACAACTAAACTTGTGATCCTTAAAATATGTTACTTTTTGGGATTCTTTAACTATAGGATACTTGATCTTGGATCATATCCTAAGTATTTTCAATCTGACTTATTCAAAATTGTTTATTCAATAAGTGTACATCAAAACAATTGAGAATTAAAGAGACAAAAAGGATAACAATACAAGATAAGCGACAAAAGATTAAGGTTTTATTTATTAACAAAAGATTAACCCTTAAAAGGTTGTCAAAATCACCTACCCCGAGCATCTACCAGCAAAACGTGGCCCGTCCGCTGGGGTAGGTAAAGGGTGTCCGTGATAATAGGTTCAAAAGTAGTGCAGGAATATAAAGGCGGCAGGATCACAATGGTTTCATCCCCCAAACAGAGGATCCCTCCACCGTTTGCAATCCTGCCTATTGTCCAAAGGATCATACATGATCATTAATCCTGAAAACTATTGTTCGGTACAAACCATCAAATTGTTCAAGAAAACAACCATTAAACTAAAAAATTGGGCTCCGGCTATGTCTAGAAGTTTCCTTCATCGCCCAATCATGCAGCCTAAACCTTCCCTGCATCACCACCTCCGGCTCCACTTGCTTCGCCACCTTCACCTTTGCCTCCAGCCTCGATTGCCAAAACCTCCTCAGCCTCATCATCATCTTCAAGATCAGCCAATCTTGCTTTCCAGTCCTCAATCTCCCAGCTGCTTCTGTCGAAGTTAGGATCTTGAGCTTCCTGGGCCATCTTTAGTTTGGTCTGATACATTGTGATGGCAGCAGAGACCTTTGCACCTTCTATGAGATCATGCTTTTCATAGTCAAGGTCAATCAGAAGTTTAGCCGTCTTAGTCTTGGCATCCTGGAGCTCCTTCTGAAGATCAGCAATTTTGAGGTCCTTTAGCAATGCAACCTGCTGGAGGTCGGCAATCTTCCTATCCTGATCCTCAATGTGGCCAACATAATCCTCAATCTCAGTGAATTTCTGCAAAGGGGATAAAAGATAAGGTCAGGACCAAGTGATCCTCAAATCAGCAGGATATATCAGCAGGATATGTCAACAGGATATACTAGCAGAGACAGTGATCCTTACATCGTTGAAGTACTCGAGGAATTGATGGCGGATCAGAGGCAGACCCTGCAGATCCTCAGCTTCAGAGGCCTTTCTCTTCTTGATTCCCTTTCCTTTGAGGGGTGCCTTGGGGACTGAAGCTGTCGGGCTGGTAGGAACCTTTCTTTTGGAGGATCTGACGGTGGTGAGATCGGTGACATTGAACTTTGAAGCAGACTTGGTGGATTTTCCAGCACCTACACAACCAAAACAAGATAAGTATCTTTATTTCACTCATATTTCACTATTTATTTAATTTTTAAACAAAGATACTTACTTGACATCGTGACAGAACCTGAGGATACCTCTTGAGAATCCTGGGTCATTGTTTTGAAAGTTCTTGTTTCAGGATCAAGTTTCTTGAAAGCGATGAGTCTCTCTTTGGCAGCAGGAGACAGTCTGAGGTGTGAGACGGTGATAGCTGCATAACAAGAAAGCAAAAATATATAAGTGATCCTTATGTCAAAAGAAAGTTCTCTGGTGATCCTTCTCAGGATCCTCCACCCTACCATGGGTAGCCCAATTGTTGGGTAGATCCTTTCCATTATCAATAGAATCTCTCTTGACGAAAAAGAAACGCCGCTTCCAGTTAGCATCATTCTTGGTAGCTTTGAAGATCGGATGTTCCTCACCAGGCTTACGTTTAAACAAATAACGATGAGAACCAAAGGTAGTAAGATCATACAGTTCTCCCAGCTCTGACATTCCTAGGACTATCCCTTCCTGCTCGATAATCCTTTCAAGGGTGTACAAAACCCTCTATATCATCGGCATGGCTTGGATATAAGAGATGCCGGTTAAGGAAAAGAAAGATTGGGTAAAGGCTGTGAAAGGATATATATAGCCTATGGTGAACGGAGTGACAGGAAAAGCAACCCACTTGTCGGAAATGTGATCACTCAGGGTATTGGGATCAAAAGGTCTAAACTCGGTGTTCGCCAGGAAGCAGTGGCGGATCCTATCGATCTGTGCATCGTTGAAACAACAGCGTTCTTTTATGGAATCTTCGATGATCCCCTGGCTTTTCGGTGGGCTGTTTTTCGGATGATCCTTAGCTGGGGAGTTCCGAAGCAACATCTTTGATAGAATGGTGGAAAGAAACGGAAAACAGAGCAAAGAAGGAAGAAGATGAAGAGAGAATACCTGTTTATCTTCGGAATGCAGTTATAAAGGGAGTATCTCTGAAATTTTAAATGCAATCGATCCTATCTATATCTCCTATTTATAATCATGATTGTGCAGGGTTGTCACCTCTGTGACGTCATACTTGCAACGGATAGTTCTACAATAACGGCTATATTTACGATAGTTAGTTGCGGATAAGATCAAGAAAATATAATTCGCTCATTTTACATATCACTCCTTATATTTTGGGGGCAATTGTTAGGGGAGGATTTTCTAACAATTAGTGATCCTTACTTGTTATCCTAATTAATGATCCTTACTTCTGTGACAGATAGTGATCCTCAGAAGAGCATTAGGATAAGGATCATGGATCACCTTAAGGATCCTCATACTAACGATTGTTTGTTTATATTTTGTATTATTTTGCAGGAGTAATAAGCTTGACTTGGTCTTGGCAACGTTACTATGGAATATTCCACGGGTATTTCGCACACGTTTGACTGGAAATGGACGTTGTGGAGAACGTGGGAGCTTGGCACAAAAGTCGGATAGTTTGTTATTATAGTTAACTTCTATTTTTAAAGGGGTGACGAGCTAGAATTAGAACACTTAGCCATTTTCAGCTACACACACTCTCATACAATCGCACTCTTGAAGCTCTCGACGAACACTTATTAGTTTTCATTCATTTTTACACATTTCACCGTAGTGATCCTTGTACCTAGCTCGTTACTATCCGAAGTTGTAAACATTTATTGTTTTATTTGAGCTTGGTGATCGGTAGTTTCCATCACCCGGGGTTTTTTGTGCCGGAGATCAACTCTTGATCAAGGGCTTTTTCCCCGTACAAATCCTTGTGTCGTTTGTGCAATTTACATTGAAGTGATCCTTATCATTGTTCTACATTCAAAGCATCATTCCCTGTAACAGAGAGTTTGGTTGCATTATCCTCATTAGATTTTTGACCAAAACAGTTACCCGTTACGCCTCTTACGCGTTCGGTTTATGTAACTAGTTTGCATAAATTAGCCGAAACGGGTCAAACCTTATCATTCTTATCTCAAAATCCAGAATGTGGTTAGATTACCCATATTATACAAGTCTTCCAACTTGTCGGGTCTAAATCACGTTCTATTCCGGTCTACGCTTAATCACGCGTTCGAACCGTATCTTTCCTTAAAAACTAACTGGTCTAAGTTTAGACTTAATTAAAGACCCGTTATGTAACAACTCTCATCAAAAGTCATATTTATTTAATTAAATTGTCTAATAGGAAACCCTAATTGAGAAACCCAAGTGATTCTGCATAATCCCTAAAATTTTCTGAACATTTGGAATCAGGTTTAGGGCCCCTAAAACTAAGGGGGGGTAAACCCTAGTTAGAGTTATCTACAGAAAATGCTGTCAAAAATTCGAAATAACACGAAATCGACTCAGCAGGCCTATACTAGTGACAAGGCTACCCTAGGGTAGGTTGTTATCCCAGGCGTGTCGCGACAGAACCAGGGACATCTTCCGCGACACGCGGGAGATGTCAATTTCACGTATAAATAGGACAGTCTGTTTCATGCAATTGAGTGTTCTTTCGACGTTCAAATTCGAATTGTACGCTGAGTTATAGTATAATCACTACAAAAACACACACTGATCACGAAGTGCTGCCACAATCAGGGTAATAACTCGATCGCTGATACGATTCAATGTCCGATCGATTAAACTATCCAATGGATGTTTAAGTGCTGCCCACATTAGGGTTTATGCTTTGTCATTCGTCGTTAAATCGATGGATGTTTAAGTATCGCACTTTGTCATTCGTTGTGAAGGTTTTAATCTCGTGAGTTATCGTAAATGCTGTATTAAGTTACTAACCTAGTTTGTGTGCATGATTATTTAAACTAGGTTGTCAAGGCTAATCAGTAAGATAAGCTCTGTTAAATCTGCAATGTGAGTCATTCTCATTTTATCAAATTACTTTCAAAAGCATGTTTATTTTCAAAGTTATAATTACAGGGATTAAGTCTTTGTAATCACCATATTACAGCCGGTATGTGGGGTTTTGTATACATTACTTGATAATCTTCACCATTGGACAACGAGTTAGCCAATGGGTGATATGACCATAGTCACAGAAACGAGTCGAGTGACAAATACCGAGGGTAGTTGGTTGATATCTGAAACATTGTAATTGCTCTTAATACTGTAAATCATAACAAATGTGTCTTTTTAGTAAATAGAATGATTCACTCAGTATTTCCCGCTGACAAAACCTTTTTCAAACATGTTTCAGGTGACCTGTTGTGATCCAGGAAAAGTGCCATGAAGCACTATCAGCTTAAGGAAGTGGCTCAGTATAAAATAAAGAAACATGTTTTGTAAAATAAAAGATTTCTTCGTGAAATCTCAATATTGTAAATTACCAGGTTTTATCCCGAATTGTGAAATAAAATAATCGGGAAATATTTCAGTTTTAAAAAGATCCTGAAGAAACTTCCACTGTTAATTAAATACCACGGGATTTCTGTTCCACGGCTCCTGAAACGGGACAAACCGGGTCGAGGGCCGTGACAGAAATAAGGTGGTATCAGAGCCACTGATTTAAGCCTATTAAGTATTTAGAAATACTTAATTTTACTGATTGCCAATTATGTGATTATGTGTTTTATTAACTGATTATTTGTTAATTACAGTATGGGTAAACAAAAGCTGTCAAACATCTATCTTAAACTAGATAGGTCAACCAACGAGAAGGGAAGTTCATCCCAAACAAAACCTTATGTAATTCCTGAAGAAGGAATATTTGTCCGTAAGGCACATTACGAGGAACCACTTTCTCCTAATAAAAGAAGTTTGATTATTAGGAAAAGTCAGGAGGAAATAAGGAAAAACCGAGAGAAGAAAGTTAAACAAGAAACCCAGGACTTAATCAGTAAATCACCTTGGGAGGATAAATTAGATGAGAAATGGGCAAATCTTTATATGCTAGCCACAGTAGCAGAAAATGCAAATCTTTAAATACTCAAAAGTTTTAACGCTTTTATTTTCCAGAAACCTTATTTAGTAAATAAATAAGTTTACAGTAAATCGTAGTATAATTTACTTGTCAGTTGTTTTATGTATGCAATAATATTTACGGGTTATCTATAAAATTTTGTTATTTTATTTTAACATTTGGTATGTATTTTGCATATATGCTAAACAGCATGAATGAGATATCAGAAGGTTTAGAAAATCTTAACCTCTATCCTGTTAAGATAGAAGTTTCAAAGGAATTCACCGGTTACTTCACTGATAAAGAAGAACCCATGGAATTTCAATCCAAACCACTGGCAAAACCTAAACCCAAGAAAAGAAGCAGATTTGTGGGCTGGAGGCGAGTACGAAGGAAAAAGCCAGCAACAAGAAAGGTTACTACAACTGAAGAACCAAAAGACAAAGGAAAAGGGGTAGAAATTGAGGAAAATATTAATCAAGTAGAGATAGAAGCTGAAAAGAGTTTTAAGCAAACAGGAAGAGAAATCGGAGAAAGTTCTAGCCAGAAACAGAAAATGACTCCTTGGGAAATTTTAGATCATAAACTAGTAATGAGTGACCTCATCGGACCTGCCGATGGAAATCTTGAACCAGCTAATCCAAACCTTATATTTACTGAAGAAGATCTTTTTAGTTATCCACTAGAAGTTCCAATCCCAATCAATCTGGAACCTGCTATTCCAGATCCTATTGTCCAACCTCAACCACTACCAGTAGAATTAGATGAATGGTGGACAACTGATTGGCAATACCAAAATCTTTTAAACAACCCTGATACATTTTTCCCACAAGTTGACCCAGAACCTCCACTATACCCAACTATGAGCCCGGAGAATCTGACTGAACTTCGCCTCTGGGGCGAAGAGTTAATTGATGCAGGAAATCGGATTAGGGATGTGGGAGAAAGAGTTACTTGGAAGTATGACGAAAGGGAGCGTCGTTTTTAAGAAATTAGCTGACCAGATAATGGGAGTTTGCAGGAATATTTGTTAATAAATAATCATAATAACCAGTATGTGTAATAACTTAACAAATAAAACGTTGTATGATAATCGTGTGTACGAGGCATAATATAATACATAGAAATGAAACCTGTGAAATCGATAATTTTTTGTTATACATGTTAATGTGATTATGTGCAAACTGTTTTATTATATTTATAATTATACTAATTATTTATATAAAATTTATTATCAGATGGCAAACATTGGTAACGAACCAGTAAATGAGGTTAATCAGTCTGAGCAACATCCAGGAGATCAATATATGACTAGACAAGATATCGAAAATATTGTTGCTCAAGGGATAGCCAATGCTATTCCAGCCATCGTTGCTGCTGTAAAGAATCCAATCGAACCGCAACAAATCGTTCCTAGTAAACGTATTTCTGAAGATAACTTCAGTAATAGTGTAAACGGAGGCAATGATCATGTTAACCATAATGGGGAACCACATCAAGCTCCATTACCTAAGAAAATGAAAACTGCAACACCTGGTTGCACTTTCAAAGAATTTCTTGCTTGTAAACCCATTGAATTTGCAGGCAATGAAGGAGCAACTGCATCACTGCGTTGGTTAGAGAAAACCGAAGCAATCATTGCAATAAGTAAATGTGCTAAAGATGATCAGGTTATGTACGCATCAAATCTCTTCAAGGAAGGAGCACTTGAATGGTGGAACACTGTGTTACAATCAAAAGGAAGAATAATAGCTTATGCTATGACTTGGGAAGAATTTAAGGGTTTTGTAGAAAAGAAAATTCTGTCCCGAGTATGAAAAGGAACAGATGACGAATAAGTTTCTAAATCATCGAATGATGGGTGTAGATTGTCGCGGTTATACTTCGACATTCTTTGAATATGCTAGAGTAGTGCCAACGCTGGCTTCGCCAGAACCGGTACTCATTTCTCGCTACATTTGGGGATTGATTAGTGAAATCCGCAATATCGTTAAAGCTGCGAGACCTCGCACTATTGACGATGCTGTGGAATTAGCTAATACCCTAACCGATGAACTGGTACGCACACAAGATGAAAACAGAAAGAAGGAATTGGCTCAGAAAATTACCCAAGGATTTCGTACGGGTAATAATAGCAACTTCAACAGAAGAGGAACGGGAAAATCCTCAACTATGCCATTCTGCAAGAATTGCAAAAGAAAACATTATGGAAGATGTAATGTAACCTGCAATTTTTGCAAAATGGTAGGACATCGGGAAGAAGAGTGCAGAAAGAAAACAACAATCTGCTATAACTGTGGAGAAAAAGGACATTTTAAACCAGAATGTCCTAAATTAATCAAACCAACAGACAACAAAACCAAGGCGACCGACGGAACTATTAAGAAAAATGCCAGGGCATTTCAGCTAACCACTCAAGAAGCAGAACGCATCCCAGATGTGATAGCGGGTACGTTCTTAGTTCACAACATTTACGCCAAAGTATTATTTGACTCTGGTGGAAACCAAAGTTTTATAAATACTTCATTCTGCCAAGCTCTTAATTTACCTTTAACCAATATTAGGCAGATCTTTACAGTTGAAACGACAGACGGAAATTCAGTTAAAATAGATAAAGTTTTGCAGGAAGAAAATATAGAACTTTTAGGACATAAATTCTCTGCAAACTTATTGCTAATGAAGTTAGCTGAATTTGATGTTGTATTAGGAATGGATTGGTTAGTAACCAACCATGCTCGAATCTTGTGTGATCAGAATTCCATAAAAATTCAATCACCCACCGGAGAAGTAATTAGGATTACAGGAGATAAACCAAGTAAGCCCATGAAGTTCATATCAGTAATGAAAGTTGCTAATTATAAACGAAAACAAAGAATAGTATATATGATTTCAGTAATCATTAGTACTAAGGGTAAAGAACTTAAGGAAATTCCTGTAGTCTCAGAATATCTAGATATATTCCCAGAAGATTTACCGGGATTACCTCCGGATAGGGAAGTAGAATTTAGGATTCATCTAATTCCAGGAACTACACCGATAGCCAAGGCACCTTATCGGTTAGCACCCACAGAAATGTTAGAACTGAAAAAGAAATTAGATGAATTACTAAGTAAAGGTTTCATACAACCTAGTTCATCCCCTTGGGGAGCGCCAGTATTGTTTGTAAAGAAAAAGGATGGTTCAATGAGAATGTGTATCGATTATAGAGAACTGAATAAGGTTACAATTAAGAATCGATATCCATTACCTAGGATTGATGATCTGTTTGATCAACTTCAGGGGGCTAGATATTTTTCTAAGATAGATTTACGCTCCGGATATCATCAATTGAAGGTACAAGAAGAAGACATACCTAAAACTGCTTTCAGAACTAGGTATGGTCATTATGAGTTTACAGTCATGCCCTTTGGGTTAACAAATGCACCTGCTGCATTCATGGACATGATGAATAGGATCTGTAAACCATATTTGGATAAATTTGTAATTGTTTTCATAGACGATATACTTATTTATTCCAAAAGTCAGACAGAGCATTGTGAACACCTTCATGCACTCTTAACTTTGTTAAGAAAAGAAAAGCTTTATGCCAAATTCTCGAAGTGTGAATTTTGGTTGCAAGAAGTGCAATTCTTAGGACACATGGTGAATCACGAAGGTATTCACGTAGATCCTGCTAAAATAGAGGCAATTACCAATTGGAAGGTTCCACAAACAGCAATGGAAATAAGAAGTTTTATAGGTTTAGCTGGGTATTATAGACGGTTTATTAAGGATTTTTCCAAGATAGCCGTACCATTAACTAAGTTAACCTGTAAAGCGGTTAAGTTTGAATGGGGACCAAAGCAAGAAGAAGCCTTTAGAATATTAAAGCAGAAATTAACAAATGCACCAATCTTAGCCTTACCAGAAGGAACTGAAGATTTTGAGGTATATTGTGATGCTTCAAAACTAGGATATGGATGTGTGCTTATGCAACGCAAAAAGGTGATTGCATATGCTTCAAGGCAATTGAAAAAGCACGAAGAAAATTATACGACTCATGATTTAGAATTAGGAGCCGTAATTTTTGCCCTTAAGATTTGGAGACATTATCTTTACGGAAGTAAATTTACTGTCTACACAGACCACAAAAGTTTAAGATATATATTTGGGCAAAAAGAGTTAAACATGAGACAAAGGAGATGGATGGAAATTTTAAGTGACTACGACTGTGATATTCAGTATCACGAAGGAAAGGCAAATGTAGTTGCAGATGCCTTAAGTCGTAAATATTATGAGAAACAACGACGAGTTCGTGCTCTCAGATTAAATCTACAAATAGATTTAATGGAACAATTGAAGAATGTTCAAACTACAGCAATCAAGGATGATGATGAAGGAATGAAAGGACGAATAAAAGAATTAGAACAAGGAGCAGATGGAATTTGGAGATTCCACAAAAGTAGAATTTGGGTACCTAAGCAGGGAGACTTAAGACCTAAGATTTTAGAAGAAGCCCATAAATCTAGGTATACTATGCACCCAGGAAACAATAAGATGTACCAAGATTTAAGAAAGAACTTTTGGTGGATAGGAATGAAAAAGGATATAGCGCAATATGTTTCTAAATGTCTCACTTGTTCACAAGTGAAGGCAGAACATCAGAAACCTTCAGGTCTACTACAACAATTAGAAATGCCTGTATGGAAATGGGAACTTATAACAATGGATTTTGTTACCAAGTTACCTAAAACCAGAAAAGGTAATGATGCGATTTGGGTAATTGTGGATCGATTAACCAAATCAGCTCACTTTTTACCAATGAAAGAAACCTTTAGTATGGAAAGGTTGGCAAAATTGTATGTGGATGAAGTTGTATCCTTACATGGAGTTCCACTATCCATTGTTTCGGATAGGGATAGTCGTTTTACTTCTCATTTCTGGAAAAGCTTCCAGCAAGCTATGGGAACTCGATTAAATCTGAGCACTGCATATCATCCCCAAACAGACGGACAAAGTGAAAGGACAATCCAAACTCTAGAAGACATGCTCCGAGAATGTGTAATAGATTTTGGTGGAAATTGGGATGATCATTTACCATTAATTGAATTCTCCTATAACAATAGCTATCATTCAAGTATTGAAACCGCCCCATTTGAAGCACTGTATGGAAGAAAGTGCAGAACTCCAGTCTGTTGGGCAGAAATAGGAGAAAGTCAATTATCAGGTCCTGAAATAGTGCAAGAGACGACTGATAAGATTACTCAAATCAAGGAAAGACTGAAGACGGCTCGAGATCGCCAGAAGAGTTATGCAGACAATAGATGCAAGCCGTTAGAATTCCAAGTAGGAGACAAAGTATTATTAAAAGTTTCTCCTTGGAAAGGAGTAGTTAGATTCGGAAATAAAGGAAAGCTAAGTCCAAGGTACGTAGGACCATTTTCAGTGATCCAACGTATAGGACCAGTCGCTTATCGTTTACGACTACCAGAAGAATTAGCAGGAGTACATGATGTATTTCATGTATCCAATCTCAAGAAATGCTTATCAGATGAATCACTGGTAGTACCTCTTCGAGATATAGAGGTAAATGAAAAGCTGAAATTTGTTGAGAAACCTCTTCAAATTGAGGATCGAAAGATCAAGTTTCTCAAACACAAACGACTAGTTTTAGTCAAAGTCAGATGGAATTCAAAGAGAGGAGCTCAATATACTTGGGAGCTGGAATCAGAAATGAAGCGAAAGTATCCTCACTTATTCCAGTAAATCTCGAGGACGAGATTTTTATTAAGGTAGGGAGAATGTAACAACTCTCATCAAAAGTCATATTTATTTAATTAAATTGTCTAATAGGAAACCCTAATTGAGAAACCCAAGTGATTCTGCATAATCCCTAAAATTTTCTGAACATTTGGAATCAGGTTTAGGGCCCCTAAAACTAAGGGGGGGTAAACCCTAGTTAGAGTTATCTACAGAAAATGTTGTCAAAAATTCGAAATAACACGAAATCGACTCAGCAGGCCTATACTAGTGACAAGGCTACCCTAGGGTAGGTTGTTATCCCAGGCGTGTCGCGACAGAACCAGGGACATCTTCCGCGACACGCGGGAGATGTCAATTTCACGTATAAATAGGACAGTCTGTTTCATGCAATTGAGTGTTCTTTCGACGTTCAAATTCGAATTGTACGCTGAGTTATAGTATAATCACTACAAAAACACACACTGATCACGAAGTGCTGCCACAATCAGGGTAATAACTCGATCGCTGATACGATTCAATGTCCGATCGATTAAACTATCCAATGGATGTTTAAGTGCTGCCCACATTAGGGTTTATGCTTTGTCATTCGTCGTTAAATCGATGGATGTTTAAGTATCGCACTTTGTCATTCGTTGTGAAGGTTTTAATCTCGTGAGTTATCGTAAATGCTGTATTAAGTTACTAACCTAGTTTGTGTGCATGATTATTTAAACTAGGTTGTCAAGGCTAATCAGTAATATAAGCTCTGTTAAATCTGCAATGTGAGTCATTCTCATTTTATCAAATTACTTTCAAAAGCATGTTTATTTTCAAAGTTATAATTACAGGGATTAAGTCTTTGTAATCACCATATTACAGCCGGTATGTGGGGTTTTGTATACATTACTTGATAATCTTCACCATTGGACAATGAGTTAGCCAATGGGTGATATGACCATAGTCACAGAAACGAGTCGAGTGACAAATACCGAGGGTAGTTGGTTGATATCTGAAACATTGTAATTGCTCTTAATACTGTAAATCATAACAAATGTGTCTTTTTAGTAAATAGAATGATTCACTCAGTATTTCCCGCTGACAAAACCTTTTTCAAACATGTTTCAGGTGATCTGTTGTGATCCAGGAAAAGTGTCATGAAGCACTATCAGCTTAAGGAAGTGGCTCAGTATAAAATAAAGAAACATGTTTTGTAAAATAAAAGATTTCTTCGTGAAATCTCAATATTGTAAATTACCGGGTTTTATCCCGAATAGTGAAATAAAATAATCGGGAAATATTTCAGTTTTAAAAAGATCCTGAAGAAACTTCCGCTGTTAATTAAATACCACGGGATTTCTGTTCCACGGCTCCTGAAACGGGTCAAACCGGGTCGAGGGCCGTGACACGTTAGGATTCTAATAGGTTATTATAAACCTTCGTTCCAGAATAGGAGACCCGGTAAAAGCTACACGCACTTGCTAATTGTGATTGATACTTGCAAAGGTAAATACTTTTAACTTATTTTCCCTTATACGGGCTTGGGGTACGGTATATAAAATACCGCTTGGTCCGGCATTGAATCTTTAATCGAATAGAGGTTAAATCATTGATATGCTCCGTTTTGAAATGTCTTGTTTGCTTAAAGCCTTTGGGGGGTTAATGACCATGTCCCGGATATCCTTGGCATCATCTTACGAGATGGCCACGACCTGAGCACGGGGTGTAGGCTTACACCCGTCAGTGCATAAATAAATAATGTGGTGTGTCTATTGATCTTTAACCCGGTCTACGGATCGGGCTACTGAACGCATAAGGAACATGTAATTCTTTTACAAGTATTATATTCAAATAATTATCCCAAGTTATAAAAAGTTTGTGCCACGTGCATTCAAATCAATTTTATTAAACCTTTTCAAATGAGTCAGTTAATTGTATTTACCAGTGTAAACTGACGTATTTTCCCAAAAAGGTTAAGTGCAGGTACTACGCGAACTAGGCTGGCTTTCTCCTAGCGTCCACAATAAGTCTCGCAAGCTTGGATGTCAAAACTGTTGAACAATGTTTCCATTTTATTTTGATCCACCTGTGGATTACTTTCAACTGTTTGTGATACTTGATATTACAATTATATTCGGTTGAAATATATCTATCTTTTGCTTCCGCTGTGCATTTTAAATATTGTGTTGTTTGACTGTAATGTTACCAACTACGTCACGATACTCCCCACCGAGCCCACCGGTAATACGTGGAAATATCGGGGTGTGACACACCACCACCATCTCTGACCCATCTCCATCACCACCCTCCCGTCGGTTACCACTACCATTTCTAGTTCCAAATTGATTCGATGAGAGAGATGGGGAGAAAAGATGAATAGATCTGGTGACTTGCGGATAACGTGAGTAGACAAAATGAGGGTTTTTTCTGGATATGGTCATGGTTTTCTTGTTCAGGTATGCAAACGAAAAGAGGGTTTCACTATTGGTGGGTTTCGATTTGGGGTTATGTTTGTTTGTTTTCGATTTGGGGTTGGGTTTTTTTTTGTTTGCAGGCTAGTTTCACTAGAGGTGGGTTTACGCATGTGGTGGTTAGCAGATGGTTTTGGATGGTGGTGGGTTTCGATTTAGTGGTGGTTCACCAGGTGGTGGTTGGTAGATGGTTGTGGATGGTGGTCTGCAGGTGGTAGTTAACTCTTATTTCGATTTGGGGTGGGTTGAAATGGTGTGCCGGTTGTGGCGGTGATAGTGCCAGGTGGTAGTGGATGGTGGTAGCTAGTTGAAGGACTGGTTGGAGAGATGGGAAATAAAAGAATTACTTATATATATATATATATATATATATATATATGTGTGTGTGTGTGTGTGTGTGTGTGTGTAAATAAACAAGTTTTAGATTTATTTAGGTGAAAGACTTAAATGCCCTTACTTTTATCTATAAAATTACCAAAGTACCCTTCTCGTTAATGAATATTCTAAATGTCGTTTAACGCGGGGAGTAAAATGGTGATAAGTTAGAAAGACCAGGGAGGAAAATGACACTTTTTAAACGATTGGGGCAAAACCGTTAAAACGACCAAACCACATGGAGCAAAAAGGAAAGTTAACTCTAAAAATAAACACGTAAAACTCGATTACAAAATACTTAGAAAGTTAAGGGGTTATAATTATCAATGCTGTAAGTTTATAAATAAAAGTATAAAAAAACAAGAGTTAATTACATAGTTAGTCCATGTGGTTTTGCACAGAGTAACATACTTAGGTACTAATAGTTTAAAATCACATTATAGGGTATTAACTTTTCATTTTGTAACGTTTGGAGGTATTAACGTTATTTGTAGGTTTAAAATCACATTCTATTAGTACCTAAATATATTATTGAGTAAATTGCCATTTTAGTCCCTGAGTTTTGTCCAAATTTGCCAGTTTGGTCCAAATAGTTTTTTTTTGCATCTGGGTCCCTGACTTTTACATTTTGTTGCCATTTTGATCATTTTGCCTAACTCCATCCATAAACCCCATCTGTAACCAGGTGTATTTTGAGGATTTCCTTAAAATATGTTTTCAGTTGCCATTTTGATCCAATTACAAAAAATCAAAAAAATTCCAATAAATCAAAAAAATTACAAAAAATTCAAAAAAATCTAAAAATAAAAAAAATTCTAAAAAATCATAAAAATTCTAAAAAATTCAAAAAAATCTAAAAAATCAAAAAAATTCTAAAAAATCATAAAAATTCAAAAAAATTCTAAAAAAAATCCAAAAATCCTTAAATGTTTCGGCACGAATCGTTTCGACCCGTACCGTTTCGACCCGTACCGTATCGAACCGAACCGTTTTGACGCGAACCGTTTTGAACCCGTACCGTATCGAACCGAACCGTTTCGACGCGAACCGTTTCGAACCCGTACCGTATCGAACCGAACCGTTTCGACCCGAACCGTTTCTAGCCGAACCGTTTCGACGCGAACCGTTTCGAACCGAACCGTTTCGACCCGTACCGTATCGAACCGAACCGTTTCGACGCGAACCGTTTCGAACCGAACCGTTTCGACCCGTACCGTTTCGACCCGTACCGTTTCGAACCGTACCGTTTCGACGCGAACCGTTTCGACACGAATCCTTTCGACCCGTACTGTTTCGAACCCGTACCGTTTCGACCAGTACCGTTTCGAACCCGTACCGTTTCGAACCCGAACCGTTTCGACACGAATCGTTTCGACCCGTACCGTTTCGAACCCGTACCGTTTCGACCTGTACCGTTTCGAACCCGTACCGTTTCGACCCGTACCGTTTCGAACCCGAACCGTTTCGAACCCGAACCGTTTCGAACCCGAACCGTTTCGACACGAATCGTTTCGACCCGTACCGTTTCGACCCGGTACGGTTCGAAACGGTTCGTGTCGAAACGGTTCGCGTCGATACGGTACGGGTCGAAACGGTTCGGTTCGAAACGGTTCGCGTCGAAACGGTTCGGCTAGAAACGGTTCGGGTCGAAACGGTTCGGTTCGATACGGTATGGGTTCGAAACGTTTCGCGTCGAAACGGTTCGGTTCGATACGGTACGGGTTCAAAACGGTTCGCGTCAAAACGGTTCGGTTCGATACGGTACGGGTCGAAACGGTACGGGTCGAAACGGTTCGTGCCGAAACATTTAATGATTTTTGGATTTTTTTTTTAGAATTTTTTTGATTTTTTAGAATTTTTTTTGATTTTTTAGATTTTTTTGAATTTTTTAGAATTTTTATGATTTTTTAGAATATTTTTATTTTTAGATTTTTTTGAATTTTTTGGAATTTTTTTGATTTTTTGGAATTTTTTTGATTTTTTGTAATTGGATCAAAATGGTTAACTGAAAACATATTTTAAGGAAATCCCCAAAATACCCCTGGTTACAGATGGGGTTTATGGATGGAGTTAGGCAAAATGATCAAAATGACAACAAAATGTAAAAGTCAGGGACCCAGATGCAAAAAAAAAAAACTATTTGGACTAAACTGGCAAATTTGGACAAAACTCAGGGACTAAAATGACAATTTACTCTATATTATTTTGTGCAAACCACATAGACTAACTATGTTAATACCCCAAAAGTTAATACCTCTAAACGTTACAAAATGAAAAGTTAATACCCTATAAGGTGATTTTAAACTATTAGTACCTAAGTATGTTGTTTTGTGCAAACCAAATGGACTAACTATATAATTAACTCAAAAAACAAAGACTCAAGAAAGAAAAAAAATAAAAAAATCAGAAAGTCAAATCACTGATAACAAAATTTACTAATTGTATTATAGTTAATGATTTCACCTACTACTAATGAAAATAATATTTAAGTTTAATTGTATTATAGTTAATGATTTCACCTACTACTAATGAAAAAAAAGGGATAATGTTGTCATTGGCTGAGACAATTAAATACCCACCCTCAACGGCCCATGTTTGCAGCTTCAAGGCATGAGCCGAGTCACCCTCAACTTCTTGCACGGTAATTTTTTTTTTTTGGAATACCCCTAATTTGATGGGCTAGTTCCGTCACTGACATCGGACACGCCCAACCTAGAATGGTGTACAACGCCGGACATGCTCAGAAACTTCCACATCACCAGGAGCATGAGGCGATAACACACAGTCTAAGGCTATGTGTTATGGACTCAAATTTTTTCACTTCACGACACCGTCACTTAGACATAAACTCTGATTCACTTATTTTCACATTTCTGTGTAATGGTTTCACTAACCACTACCTATTAAAATAACATTTAATAAAAAAAAATTAGTGATGTGTTATAAACAAATTAGTGGATGAAACCTTGTGAGTGGGACATAGTGGTGCACAAAAAACCCGAACCCGGACCCGGACCCGAAAATAAAACCCGGAACCGGGTATTATAAAACCCGGGTTTTTAATACCCGAACCCGACCCTACCCGTAGGGTAGGGACCGGGTATGCATATTTGATCTAAAACCCGAACCCGGAACCGGTTTTTTTTTATACCCGGTTTATACCCGAAACCCGGTTTTATAAATACCCGAACCCGGAACCGGTTTATACCCGAAACCCGGTTTATACCCGAAACCCGGTTTAAAAAAACCCGATTTTGATGTAATCTTGTTTAATTATGTATGCATTAAGACTTCTAGTTCTTATGATTTTACAAAATTATGTATGCACTTTGATGTAATGAATCTTGTTTAAGTATTAGGTTTCTAGTTCTTATGATAAACAAAATTATGTAATCCACATATTTCTTTTCAAAGCCCAAAAGAACTAAACCAAAACCCCACTAAATCTCGTGACAATGAATGGCTGGTCCTGGTTGTTCTCATTTGATTTTTTTCGGCCCAACATGCAATTGCTTGAGCCACCTGCATCACTCGTCTAGCCTTCTCCAGCCACCTGCATCACTCGTCTAGCCCTCTCCAGCCACAACCGCAACCGCTCTACCCGATGCGGTTTTTTCCCAACCCGATGCGGGTTTTTTAATACCCGGTGCGGGTTTTTTCCCAACCCGGAGCATACCCGAACCCTACCCGATGAATACCCGAACCGGACCCGAACCCGAAAATAGGGTATTATAATACCCGGGTTTTATAAAACCCGACCCGAACCCTACCCGGACCCGGGTATATAGGGTATACATTTTTGGTAGAAAACCCGGACCCGACCCGGTTTTAAAAAAAAACCCGATTTTTTAAAACCCGATCCTACCCGAACCCGATCCTACCCGAAACCCGGTCCTACCCGAAAACCCGATTTGTGCACCACTAGTGGGACATATGTTTTTTTTCTTTGGAAACCATGTTGAAGTTTCCAAGTATGAAGGGGCTCAAGCCCAACTCTCACCACCCCTCTTAACCTTTGTTAACGCCCCATTGGGAAGTGTTAACGTTTAAAAATAACCACGTGACTCGATAAGAGATGTTCTAACATTCAACGAACAATTGTTAAATAACATTTTAAAAATGTTTTTTATGTTGACTACATCATGGTGTGGACATGCGGACATGGCATTCCATTCTTCATGTTGTCAGGATAAGAGGTGCAGCCATTGGAACAGTGCTTGCAAGTATACCAAACCGTGTGTATGATTTAAAAAAAATTAACTTCATGCTAATGTCAAATTTTTGATATGATGCTAATGTAAAAAATAATTAGATTTGAAAAATAAATATGTAAATTATCCAAATCCATACCTCTTTTATCTTTATTGCATTATGTAGTCTCACACAATCTTTTAAAAACCGGTTTTTAAATCAAACCGGATTAGGCTAAAAAATGGTTTAATCGGTTGAACCATGTTGTAACGAGCAGTTCAACCGGGTTGACTAGTTAACTCTATAATTTCGTAAGTTACAACATCAACTCAAAAGTTAATCCAAAAATGCATGATTACATATTAAAAGATGATTCAAAAGTAAATCCAGAATAAAAAATAATCCAAAAGATAATCGAAAATCATTCAATTTTCCAACAAGCTCTTTTAAATAAAAGTGTACGATATGTTTAAGTCATTTTAGTGTTGAATACATCAACTATTTTCGTTTCATACAATATGAAATAGAGTAAACTGCAATTTTACCCCCTAGTGTTTAGACCAATTGGCACTCTGACCTCCTCTAACGAAATAATTGCAATTTTACCCCCCAACGTTGTTGTTCTGTCGCATAATTACCCCTGCCGTCAAATAAGTTAACAGATCTGTTAACTGGAATGTGAAATGACTATATTGCCCTTTCATATTACCCCCTATAGTTTGTTCTACTCTGTAATATTACCCCTGGTGTAAAATGACTAAATTGTCCTTTCTTATTACCCCCTATGGTTTGTTGTACTCTGCAATATTCCCCCCCCCCCGCGCCATCACCCACCTCCACCACCATCAGCCGCCACCACCCATCTCCACTTCCCTTAATCCTCACATTTGCAGAGAAGTTTCAAAAGCTTGGACACGCTAAAAGACGGTGATCAGAACATCAGTTCGGGTGTTGCTCGAGTGGGTCTGTAATATCTCATTCTAACTCTTTTGTAAATTATCCATTTGCTAGTTAAAAAGTTTAGGATAAGATGATGTCTTTTTCACACTAACAGCAAACAGTAGTATACTTACTCAATTCTTAATATAGGTATATATCTTACTACAAATTCTGCAAAACTGAATTAGATCGACAAACAAATAAAATAACTTGGCCAAAACTAATTGAAATCACTCTTCATAATCAGCAGACAAAATTTGAAAATATATATGTAATGTGTACATATAATATGAAGGTATTTGTAGTTGAGAAAAATAAATGGGTCGATTTATGTTTATGTCATCTCCCCACAACTTCAAAACCAATCAAGCATACAACTTCATAAGCAATTAAACATAAAAAATTTGAAGTTTTAAAAAACCTAAAGTGAAACGAAAAGGACGGCGGTTTGCAGAAGAAAAGCTAGAAAATCGTCGACCTTAGCCTCTCGATTGCACCTTAAAATCGCACAAACCTGGTATCTCCTCACATCTAAATGGAGAACTTACTGAAATCTTCGATCAATTCTTTCTGCTGGGGGCTTATTTTTGCACTTCGATTTCTTTCTCGCCACCCCAATCGTCAATCGACGTTTACCCCTTCAAACCAGTGTTCACCTCCGTTCACCTGATCCATTCTTCAGCATCATCATATCCTAACCGTTCATTGATCATCATCATCATCGAAGAAGAACGATCGGTGGCTGAAAGTTCAAATTAGGGTTTCAGGGATCAACAAAGAAGAAGAACGATCGGTTGCGGATCTGGTGGAAAGGTAAAGAAGAAAGGGAGATGGGCGGTTGTGTGGCGGATGCAGTTGCGGTGGTGAATGGCGGCGGCAGTGGTGGTGCCCGGTGGTGATTATTGTGGTGAATGAGAGAAAAGGGTTTCAGGGATTGAAGAAGAAGAACTCTGTATATATGTGTAGGTATTTATATATATTTATATATATAATAACAATAATAACAATAATAATAATAATATTAATAATAATAATAATAATAATAATAATAAATATGGGTAAGATTACCAAAATACCCTTACCTATAAGGGTCAAACTACCGTTGACTGACGCCAGGGGGTAATTATGTGACAGAACAACAACGTTAGGGGTAAAATTGCAATTATTTCGTTAGAGGGGGTCAGAGTGCCAATTGGCCTAAACCCCAGGGGTAAAATTGCAGTTTACCCTATTAAATAAGAACTTTTAGTTACGAATAATCATAATAGTAATATATAAAAATTACGTAAGACAAGTAACATATATAATAAAAATAAGTAACAACCCAAACTAAAATAACCTGGGCCGGTACCGGTATTACGTTTCAAACCGGTATACCGGATTTTACCGTCGGTGCAAACCTTATGCCGTTTCACTTATTTACCTGGGTATAACCGGCCGGTATTTACCGGTTTTTAAAACATTGGTCTCACAAACATCACTGGCAACATATCACCAAATTGTTGATGAGAAATCTATTGAACAATTCTATCCATCAACTGATACAAGTTACTTAAAATAAACATTAGAAATTCAAAAGAACATAAAACTCGGTTGAAAGTTTCTAAAAATAAGATTATTTAGCGTGAATCTATCCCTTATAAGATAACCAGGGCGGCCCTGGAGGCAGTGGCGGATCTAGAAAAATACTTAAGGGGCAACGTTTCAAAAAAAAAAATTTAACGTACTTCATACAATGTAAACGAAACAACGATAGTAGCGCGGTAATAAATAAATTTAAACACGTACCTAAATGAGTTCTCCTCTTCGGTTTTTGAAAGCTTGAAACCGGGCCATGACATCCTCTTCTTTTACTTTACAAAAACTTTCTTTTTCGACCGCACAAATTAGAGCGTTGTTCAAATACTCATCACCCATCCGATTGCGTAAATCCGTCTTGATAAGCTTCATTTTAGAAAAAACATCTTTCAACGGTTGCGGTTGCAACCGGTAAAACCAGTGCTAGCTTCAATGTTCGATAAACCAAAGGAAAAGTTTCATTTTTTCCGGTTTCCACCATTACACGAGCAAGGTCACTCAATCCAGTTAAATTTGCAAATTTATCATCTTCCTTTAAAGTGTGATAAAATGTCGAAAGATCACCAGTAAGAACCCCTCTTTCTTCTTTATTAAAGTCATTCGGATACATTTCAGAAAACTTCACTATCTTTGATATGTCAAATTTAGCAAACGAATTACAAGGATTTAAACCCGACATATTTTCTATCAAACTAGTTGAGACCTCACTAAATCGGCTTCCAAGTTCTTGAAGTTGCATATCCAAAACCGTATTAAAAACCTCAACTTCAAAATGATGTCGGTTAGTAATGACATACTTTCGGTTTCTTTTATTACCATAACTTTCCGCCATATCTAACATCTTAATGTTGTTTTTTTCACAAAAAGATGTTACGTTTGCCAACATCTTTTCAAACCCATTTTGTCTTAAATGATTCAAAGCTCGTTTTGTCCCGCTTATCAAATGAGATGCTTCTAACAAGTCTTGACTCTTTTTTTGAAGATGTTTTGATAGAGCATTTGTGAGCCCTAAGATATCGTTCAACAAGTGTATGTAAAACACAAATTCAAGACTCTCAAAATATGATAGAATACCTGACGCATTGGATCGTTGTTGAAAGGTCTCTCCATCTTGTTTAATAAAAGTAAGTACCTCAACAACTTCCGGAAATAATTTCAACAAACTTATGATGGTTCTATGATGAAAACCCCATCGTGTGTCTCCGGGTCGGGCAAGGGAAACCTCTTGGTTTAATCCTTTTCCTGTGTTAATTTCACCCGCTAGAATTTCGTTTTGCACTCTCTCTTTTTTTGCCTCCAACATCATATCTTTTTTTTTTTGCAAGAAGCACCAACCGTATTAACAACCATGCCAAGAGTTTCGTAAAATTCTTTAACACCATCATGCTTTTTTGCTACAGCCACAATCACTAACTGAAGTTGATGAGCAAAGCAATGTATGTAATGTGCCGATGGATTGTCTTTCAGAATTAAAGATTTTAATCCATTAAACTCTCCCCGCATGTTGCTTGCACCATCATAACCTTGACCCCTGATCTGTTTAAACAAAAACAAACAATAAAAAACAATGATACGACATATAATCTTTATTATAGTTTATGTAATGAAATTATGAAACATATAACTTACTTGATCTATGCTTAAATGGTTATCGGCTAATAAAGACACAGTGGCTTCTTTAAGAGTTAAAGAATATGTATTCCTCACATGAGCAACTCCAATTAAACTCTCTTTAACAACTCCGACCTTATCGACATATCTCACAACTACGGCCATTTGTTCCTTTAAAGACACGTCGCTAGACTCATCTACTAACAACCCAAAGACATCGTCTTTAATTTCTTCACAAATCATTTTGGTTACTTCTTTCGCATAGCAATCGACAATCTCTTTTTGAATCGATGGAGCTGTCAACTTATTATTCTTCTTGGCCTTCCCTAAAGTGTACTTACCAATATCCGGGTTGTTCACACTAATCAACTTTAAAACTGAAAGAAATATACCTTTATAAAGAGACTTTTCAGATTCGTCATGACCACGAAATGGTAAACTATTTTCTAAACAAAATCCAGCACTACGAACAGACCCCATTAATCGATACCGATTTCCAATCCTTCTTTCCTTGTTACGCCTTTTTTCATTCGCATCATAGGATCGCTTTTGGTTCAAGAGATTTTCACATTTTTGCGCCGCCTTATTATGTATACTATTAACTAACCCAACATGTACTTTTAAGACACCCGATTTACTCCAATTACAAAAGCCTCCACTTACAAAAGTCTCTATTCCACCTTTATTACCAACACTTTCATTAAACAAGTAACAATATAAACAATATGCTTTTTCTTGTTTAGTGCTATACTCCAACCAATGATATTTATCAAACCATTTAACATTAAAACGTCTTCGGCCACTAGAATAGGTTGCCCATTTAAACTCATGACCTCGTGGTTGAAAAGCCTTTTTAACAAGATACGCTCTTCTTATGTCGTCTATTTGATTTGGATGATAACTAGTAATAGGCGGTCTATCGGAGGGATCCGAAGGAAGATCATTCAAATCGATTTTGTTTCGTGTTGAAGGACTTGAAGCCAAAGTAATAATTGGACTTGGAGTTGGTCCGATATCTTCATTTTCTTGCATATCAATATCATTCTTTGAACTTGGACCAATATCTTCATTTTCTTGCTTATCGTCAATAATATTTGAACTAGGAGATGCACCCAAATCATCATTTTCTTGGAATTTTCGTTTAAAAAGACTACTAATGAGAGTTTGTTTTTTCATCTTTCAACTTCCAAATTCCCTAATTTTATAAGACAAATAAAATTAAACAATAATCCCTAAATCAATTTCACATAAACCCTAAAAGCTATAACAAATTAACAATTGCACATAACAGTCACGAACAAAACAGTCACTAACAAAACAGTCTCTTAATTTAAAGCATAAAAGCTATAACAAATTAACAAATTAAACAATAAGCCCTAACAAAACAGTCACTCAAATCACAAAATTAAACAATAAGCCCTAACAATTAGTCACTCAAATGTCTGAACTAGTCAATTATGATCAAAATCAATCACAAAATTAGTCAATTAACAGTCACTCAAATCATTCTAACAAAACTGATAAACTCAAATTACCTGATATCTTCCTCAACTTCCAGAACACCGGCGGTGGGCGGTGGCAAAGGGTTAATGGCGGACAAATGGACGGCGGACGGCGGTGGCAAAGAACAGAAGACACCTCCTGCGACCTGCGGCCTGCGCTGCTTCTTTTTTTTCTTCGGTCTGCTACTCTGCTCCTGCACGCTACTCCTTCACTTATTCTTTTTGGGCTTTTTCTATTGTAGAAATATTGGATATATTTGGATTATTGGGTATGGGAGTGGGAAATGGGCTATGATAATTGGGCTTTCTAAGTTTTGGGTAATTAGTTAGGTAGAATAATTTTTTTTGGGCTTACATAAGGGGTAACATAAAATTTATCAAGGGGCAACGAAATCCAAAAAACGCAAAAAAAAAAAATTTACACTATCGCGGCCGAGCCAAGGGGCAACGCGGGCTACCCCTTGACATAGGGTATGGCCGCCCCTGCCTGGAGGTGGGCGGGGAGGACCACCGGCAGGGCCGATTTCGTAGGGCACGTAATTCAAAAAAATCTGATATTATATATGTAAAAAAATTAATAGGGTATAGTCAAACAAATATTAACAAAACATAGGCCCACTTATAACAAAAAAAAAATCATATGGTTTATATTAGTTAGCCCATTGGGACTAGGTTAGTGAGCCCAATACACAAATGATTTTAAAAACTTTTAAAAAACAGTTAGTCCATGTTGGGCGGCAACTAGTGCCCTGTGGATATTGAAACGTCGTATAGCAGGATATTTGGAGACAAACCTGGTTCGACGAAGAACTCCCAGAGTCTTCACGCACAGAAGCCATAGAGTCTGCACTCTTTTGTTCTTCGATTTCAGTCTTGCACGCAACCACGGGCCACCACGCATAGAGTCTGTTCGATGAACTCAGTCTCACAATCACGGATCACGTATTCAGGTAAACATCAAATCATCAATCGTCAATCGGCCCTTGTTCAGTACTTCAGTTGTTATGTTTTGTTTTTGGTCGAATTCACTCATTCAGACCCCTAATTAGTTATTAATTATGGTGTTTCTTTTTCTCGAATTCAGACCCTTGTTTAGGCAATTAGTTATTGTCGAATTCATGCCCTTTTCTGTTGTGTCAAAGACAAAATTGTTGGTAATTTATACAAAAACGATTGTCAAATTCAGGCCCGTATTCGATTTTTTTTGTCGAATTCAGGTATGATTTAAACTCTGAAGAGTTGATTCACCAATTTGCTATCAAGAATGCAAGGAAAGCTTCACGAATCATTGGTTAGCTATTAGCTTATTTGTTTTTACGGTATGTCACTTATTCGAATACTATATTTTGTAATTTGTTAATTGCATTGTTTACCGAATGCTATATTTTTGTCAAAGGTTCACGGTTGTATGAAAAACTAGTTTAAATTATGTAACACCCTTAAACACGTAATATCTTAAAAACGACGCAGCGGAAATATGAGCTTAAAAATTTCTTTCTTTATTAACGACATTACTTACGAAAAGGCTTAGTTACAAAAATGTCATACTTTTACTAGAAAGAATTAACAACGTTCATACTTAAATTAATACTTCAAGGCGCGTTACATAATTCAAGCTAGGTGACCGTCCTATCCGTACAATCCTTGTTCTTTGACTAGATCTACGCCCGCTTATCTTCGTTAGTGGTAGATGAAATCCGTGTGATACATGTGGACATCATATACGACTTAACCATTAATCATTATCACACAATATAACATTATACTATATAATTGAAATTCGCATAACATTCCATAATGTAAACATGGAATTATCCAAGCATTCTATTAAATACTCTTAATCCAAGTCCGGCTTCAATTCCTCATGAACCTGACGATTTCATACCTGCATTCATTCCAAATCAAGGCACATCATTAGTAATCGTCAATACCCAGACATCTTGAAGCCATTCCTACGTACATACATAGCATCTTGCATTCATACATACTAACCTTCAGACCTACGTTTATGCAATCATATACACCTATATACATGATTCATTCATACACGCTTACATGCATATAAGTACTTGTTTATTTCTTTTATACACATAAACTTATACTAACATGTCATATTCACAACTCTCATAAAATAGGTGTTATACACATTAACATACATACTTACTCGTTCCCAGACACATTTATAATCCAAAAACGTTAGTTATGAGGAGTTTATAACGTATCTATTTATGCCTAAAGGCTAAAATAACAAAACAATCAACATTTTGCAAAAGCTGCCCGCCGTAAAGCCGTAGCTTACGATTCAGTTGTTCTGGTCCAAACATCAGCTACGTTCCGTAGCCTACGGCTGAGCCGTAGCTTACGATTTGACTGTTCTGATCCAAACAGCAGCTACGTTCTGTAGCCTACGGCTGAGCCGTAGTTTACGATTTGACTGCTCGGCAACTTTTCCAACTTTGTCTTTTTTTTAACGAAAACGGCCATAACTTTCAAACCGTTCACCCGTTTAACCTCCCGTTTCTTCCTACATGACCATATTTCAAACCGTTCACCCGTTTAACTTATATGCTTTCGGCTTAATATTCATTTACGAATTATTCGACCCGTTCATGTTTTTATCAAACAACTCATATGTTTATACCCAAAACTCACATGAACGTTATAACTATAACACTTTTACATTATCCGGAGTTCCGTACAATGAGTTTAAAAACTCAATTCCCAGTATACGTTAAACTTATTCATTTCAATAAATTTTACGTAATTGAACTTTATTAGCACAATTTCCTTACACGAAATTGTTCCCATTGGTAATGTCTCAAACCAAGTCCTTTGCCCATTAACCCACGTCCCCGTCTCTCGGTTAGCACACTTATGAGAAATTCTACCCGTTACCCGGATTATAATACCGTCGTCTATACTTATGCACCTATTCCGTAATGAAATAAATTCTTATTTTGACCTGTTGGTCTACATAGCGAAAACCTTCACTTCTAAATAACCAAATCCTAATAGGCTTCGATTATCATGCTTAAGTGACTAACACATAACTTTGCTTAAATAATCTAAGAAGTGATTCGGAAACCACTTACTTAATACCCTTACTTGATATCATCATTAAAAACACATCTCAACATAACTACTAACAATTATCAATAATATTCCAATAATTTCATTTACTACTAAAGAAGAAATCCGGGAATTTACTTACCTTACGCATCCATATTCACTCTCGTTTCCTCACGTCCTCATGACCCGTTAGCCCTTTATGCTTCCATCCATCTTGACATGATCCCTATACTTTCATTGCGTTGCATCCACATTCTTGTTAGCATATAAAATTATACATATGAATGATCATGTCAATTTACATTTCACATTCGGCTTCATTTTAACTTTACTCGTCAATTTCCAACAACTCAAAGTACAACTAGAGTCGCATATTTTCATTCCACATAATTCTTCATGTTATCACATATAGCACATATTGATAAAGCATGTACTTAATGATTTCTAATTTCACACATCTACAACTTTATAGTCGTTTATACTACGGACATCGTTTACATTTCATACTCACATAGTAACACATTTACAATCACAAGATCATATATGCACGCATCCTAAACAATTCCTTACATACTAGTCATCTCATAATTCCACAACTAACAACATCATTCAAAATCACTATCCTTGAATTCGACATCATTCTTACTAGCAACCCACATTCTTGTTCTCTTAAGCATTTCATCGAACACTTGGCGGGTTTCGCATTTAAAGCTTAATGTACAAATATTTTCATGTTCATCTTCCTAATTCTTGTGCTCACTTGTCATTAACATCTAAATAAAAATCGCATAACTTCACACCATACTAAATCTAACTAGAAAGAACCAAATCAGATAAATCATAACACATCCAAATTTGCATAAGATTTGACATGGGTAGCATACCCATGTCGCCACACTACCTATAGCAAATGGATTTTCCCCAAATCTTCATCATAGTCAAAATTAAACATACTTTGGCATCTACATATTCATCATAACTAACATCCATACTTAAATCTTACACTATAATCACAGATTACACAAAACCCACTTAATCAAACATCATTAAAACACCAAATTCGACTTACATGATGGTAGAAACACTTAAGTGATCGACATTCCTGATTCATGCATTCGTTTAGTCCTTCAATCCTCTTTCAATTTGATGGATTTTGGTGTTCTAGGGTTTGACCCCCTTATTCCTTCTCTTCTGGTCGAACATCTGTATTTTTTTTTTGGGGGGGGGGGGGGTTATTTTTAATTTTAATTAAACAAAACTTTCACCTTTTTGACAACCTTGGCCCCTCTAGTTGTTACTTGATCACAATTGTAGCAAATTCCTTTACTTGATTGTTTTCTTAGACAATTACCAAGTATAATAACTTAGTTATTATATTAATTTAATTAAACATGGTACCGCTCTAACGAATTTTAAAATTCGCGTTTTGGGATGTTACAAATCTACCCCCCTTAAAGGAGGTTTCGTCCCCGAAACCTCTTTCTCATTTCCATTTCACACTAAATATCTTCCCTTCGTAATTTATACATACCCCTCTATGTTTAACTTTAACAGTTGCATCATAATTATAAGTAACCATCCGATTTCAATTCATATATTATTCTTACAATTGACTTTTCTCTAACAAGTCTATACTTTCCATACCATGCTTCCACCTAACATTCTCATTTCCTTGACCCGTTAGTAATAGGTTAATATACATACTTATTCAAACTTGTAATAATACTTACATTCATATGATCCGTTCATAACAGATCTAATACCTTCATCTCATCCTTTAAGATTACATTCTTTACATTTATTACATAACATTTAATTATTATTTTGTTATCACTACGAAGTTACTATTTCATGGTCACGCATACGTGCTCAACACCAAGGTCAACATCATTCTACATTTCCTATAGTGGTTTGTACCATACATACCCTTACGTTACCTTCAACTCACCTCATTCATTCTACATTACTATTCCTCTCATTTCATGCATTACTTAAATTGCATAAGCAAGCGTGTCATGCAAGTTCATTAGACGAGAGTTTAACTAATACCCGGAATTTTCGCTCAAAACTTTTAAGATTTAGTTCTTAATGGCATAGTTTTCTTCTTACGTCAACTATTAAAAGTCAAACATTCCGTATCATACCATACCTATTCCATCATTCATCTCGTAGGTCATTTTCAATTTACTAATTCATATCTATCTGGCATGAGTTAAAACATTTTACTTACCTCGATTTCATTTCATACTTCAGCGATTCCGTAAACCAGATCGATCCGCTCCTTCACAAGTGCTAACCGTACCAGGCCAGCTTTCATTCATTCTTGTAATGGGCTTCCACTCGTGCACATTCTTTCACCAATTCGATTGGTTTCATCACATTCAGAATTCCACCATTAACATCTACAAAATCGGCGATTAGCACCTTTCATTCAAACATTCATTATAGTAGATGATTACCCACCTATAATCCATTTATTTCTTCCTACATACATGCTATAACACATCCCACATTTCATCCCTTACATGCAATTCTTTTATTCTAGTTACTTATTTCGTCAATCTTTACAGTTTGACTTTTCGAGGTCAAACTGGCATTTCTTATTTATCGTTGATGTATTAAAGTACACGTTCTTACTTCTTTCCATTCATGCTTACTTGCCAAGACATTCATTACATCAATTTAGTATTCTTGCCAAAACTTACCCTTCCCAATCATACTTAAATTATTGTCCGGGTCGTAGCCCGTCATTCATTACAACTCCTAAGAGTCGATTACTAACACATCTAACACATAACATGTTCAAAACTTCTTTGTTTCGTCAAAATTTAGGTTTGCGTGCCAAACATTATGCTCACCTACAAGTATAAAACTTAACAAATCAAAACATTAAATATATCGGGTTTAGATGGCGATTAGCATTTGACCCGCATGACTCATTCGTCTCTTTAACCATTCTTGCATACAAATATATTTGTATGTATATATATATATATATATATAAGTTTCAGACATAACTTGGATAATATTCGCCTTTTAAAGAATATTTAATTGCTTAGTCTGTAATTACCTACACATTCAAATCTTTTCATTCTTATCATTTATTATGTTTCGAACCTGTCACGCGGTTTCTCACATATCATTCATACTTTCATTCATTTCATGTTTCGAATCCGTCTCGCGGATTCTAACATATCATTCATACTTTCATTCCTTTCATGTTTCGAATCCGTCTCGCGGATTCTAACATATCATTCATGCCTTCATTCCTGAAAGTCTTACATTTCTTTTCACCCTCACGTACACCTACTACCTAGTTCTAACGGACATACCTGTAACGATCATCGCGGTCTCACGAACGTCATATGTTTCTTATGTACTGGCCAGGTACACAATCCACATACTAGTTTCGTGTCTTCGTGTAATCGTCACCTTATGTCCGAAGAATTAGGTTTCGGCACGTGTAACATTTTCATAACTTTGTTCCTATTCTATTATTATATTTCGTTAAAATTTTCCTTCACTTGATAGATTTTACCATTACATGCACCCATATGCTAAATTTACGTACCTGGGTCAATATGTCTTATTACATGCCTTGATCGAGTCTTGGATTGTACGGGTTCCTTGTCACAAGAGCACACAGGTTTGAGTTCAAGTATTTACCTCCTTCTACTTGATTTCTCTCAAACCAGGGCTCTCATACCAACTTGTAACACCCTTAAACACGTAATATCTTAAAAACGACGCAGCGGAAATATGAGCTTAAAAATTTCTTTCTTTATTAACGACATTACTTACAAAAAGGCTTAGTTACAAAAATGTCATACTTTTACTAGAAAGAATTAACAACGTTCATACTTAAATTAATACTTCAAGGCGCGTTACATAATTCAAGCTAGGTGACCGTCCTATCCGTACAATCCTTGTTCTTTGACTCGATCTACGCCCGCTTATCTTCGTTAGTGGTAGATAAAATCCGTGTGATACATGTGGACATCATATACGACTTAACCATTAGTCATTATCACACAATACATCATTATACTATATAATTGAAATTCGCATAGCATTCCATAATGTAAACATGGAATTATCCAAGCATTCTCTTAAATACTCTTAATCCAAGTCCGGCTTCAATTCCTCATGAACCCGACGATTTCATACCTGCATTTCATTCCAAACTCAAGGCACATCATTAGTAATCGTCAATACCTAGACATCTTGAAGCCATTCCTACGTACATACATAGCATCTTGCATTCATACATACTAACCTTCATACCTACGTTTATGCAATCATATACACCTATATACATGCTTCATTCATACACGCTTACATGCATATGAGTACTTGTTTATTTCTTTTATACACATAAACTTATACTAACATGTCATATTCACAACTCTCATAAAATAGGTGTTATACACATTAACATACATACTTACTCGTTCCGAGACACATTTATAATCCAAAAACGTTAGTTATGAGGAGTTTATAACGTATATATTTATGCCCGAAGGCTAAAATAACAAAACAATCAACATTTTGCAAAAGCTGCCTGCCGTAAGCTACGGCTCAGCGGTATCTTACGATTCAGTTGTTCTGGTCCAAACATCAGCTACGTTCCGTAGCCTACGGCTGAGCCGTAGCTTGCGATTTGACTGTTCTGATCCAAACAGCAGCTACGTTCTGTAGCTGTTAGTGCATGCGTCTGTCTACTTCGTCTTGTATCGAGTCGTAGATTAGTATTGAAAGATCAGGGCACGTAGTACGAGTAACATGTCAAAAATAGGATGGGAGGTAATTCCACACGAAATTTCAAGTGTAATTCCGCATGGAATTACAAAGTGTAATTCCGCATGGAATTACAAATTGTAATTCCACACGAAATTACCCTCTCCTATAAATAGGTGTTGTGCCATTTCATTTGTAAGGTTCTTGATTCCGACGCCGAGGTGCTGTCGAAGTGTCTACATGCTGTAATTTGTTCAGAGATCAATAAACAAGACATTTAATAGCGAATACAAGCTAAACAAAGACAGAATCAATGAATTCCGCCTCTGCTTCTATCTGAGCACTCTTCTGATCAACTCGTTAGGTCGTTTCACGATCCTACATGTGGTATCAGAGCTCAGGAGGAAGAGTTCTTACTGTTTAGCTCGTTTTCGCTGGAAAATTCTAACTTCTACACCTTCTTTTACAAATTTATCAAGATTTAACGGTTGAAATGGACTGATTTTCACATATTTTGTGCAAAACACTGTTTTAACAAAGCCTTGAGAAAATTGGACCTTAATTCAATCTAAAAATTGACAAAATTTGTAATTCCACATGAAATTCTGTTCGAACTTGATGACATTAGATTAATTCCACGTGAAATTACACCTTAATCTCGCACGGAATTAACTCAATTAGGTAATCTCGTTTGAAATTTCATCTAATTCCGCACGGAATCATATTTCCATTTGAAAGTGATAATTTTGCTTGAACTTGATCCCTAATTCCGCGCGAAATTACATCTAGTTTGTCAAGTTCAAACGAAATTAGGTAATATCGTTTGAAAGTGTTTATCAGTTCATGAGAATCTAAGAGTTTCGGTCCAATCAAATTAATTCAATTGACTGATCATTTGCATGTGAACATTGATTGTTTGTGTCTGATGTTTATCGATAGAATACAAGTTGCATGTGATTAATATAATTGTCGGTCCAAATGAAGTGAATTTGATATTTTTGAAATATCTGTGGAATATTCGGTCCAATCAGCAATTGATTAGAATCAATTTCATCAGCCCATGTGATCCATATATAGCGGCCCAATCGGTTTTTTCTTGAAACACTTGAGTTATCGACTTGGTGAATTGTCTTGGCCCAATCACAGTTAGTTTTGATCTGATCAATAGTTCACAGCCCAATCACAAAATTCAAGTTTGTTGAACAATTAAAGTTGTCATGTGCTTCGACTAAATATAAAATAGTGGCCCAATCAGTTTTGTGGAACAATTAAATGAAAATGTCGGCTGCATGTGATCTAATTGAGTAATGTGATAATTAGCGGCCCATGTGACTTGAACATATTGATCGGCCCAATCAGACTTTTAAGTGATTGGTATTTTGATTGAAAGGTGATCTAGCTTGAACTTGATATTTCGTTTAAAGTGACTGTTTTGATAAACGTGTTTCCGTATCATGGATATAAATTTCTTTAATATGGATAGTAAAACACTTTTATTAATAAAAGAGTTTGACTCGTTTTCAAATTGTCCAGGTGAAAGTACAAGGAGTATCATTGAGAGATATAGCCATCTTGTTCGTTCAATGTCTGAGAAAGGTATAACCAAAAGTCCAAATGAATGGGTTGAGAAATTAGCCAATGCCTTACCTCAAAAAGAATGGGATACATACCTTTTGAGTTTAAAAAGAACAGGAGAATACTATGGATTGGCAATTTGTCAATTCATTAAGAAGCTTGAAGAACAAATGGAGAACAATGTTGTGAATAGGAAAAGTCAAGATGGAAAACCAATATTAAAAAGGAGCAAGAATAAAGGTGTCCAAGTGGGAGAGGAACAGACTGAAGAGATTTCAGCTTTGAAAGACAAGAAGAAAAATGATGAGAAACAGATTCTTGAAATGCGTGAAAACTATGAGAAATTGAAAGCTGAAAATGTCAAACTGTTAAGTGATTTGGACAGTTTGACATTAGAAAACAAAAATTTGAAAGAAAAAGAAAAAAGATCTTGAAAATGAAAAATTAAAAATTAAAAAAGATTTTCAAAGTCAAATGAAAGTTTTAGAAGATGAAAAATCTGTTATTTTTAAAAATAATCTTGAAAAACAGATTGAAATAAATTCTCATCTTCAGAAAATCATTCGGCTTGAAAATGAAGCTGAAAGTGCTCGAAATAAAATCAAAGAGCTTGAAAAGAAATTGAAAGGTTTTGTGAAACCAGATTATATTTGTCCAAAACCTATCAATTCTGTTCCAATAAGTGACAATGTCACAAATTATGACAAAGTCATAATTGAGGATTGTGATGATAAAACTGATGATGAAAATGAGAAAAAGAAAATATTTTTGAAATTAAAAGAAAAATTTCAAGAAACTGTTTTACATTCTACTGAAAAAGGTGAATGCTCAACGCAAAAACCTGTAAAGAAGAATGTGGAACAAAAACAAAATGTTAAAAAGCCGAAAAATATTCAAAACAACAATAAAAGTTCATCAGTCCAATCATCCAATCATTATAAAAAACCACAAAAAGTTGAAAATCATAACTCACAAAAAGTTGGTAATAAGTGGTGCAGGTTTGACCACAGTGCTCAAACGTCAAATCAAGCTTACAGGAGAAGTCGTGATTACTACAAGGCAAATCAATGTTATGATCTAAATGTTTGGATTGATAGTGGAGAATGGTACGATAACATGGTGTGTTACAAATGTGGTTTTCAAGGACACATTGCTGTTAACTGCCAGACTCAGAGTTTTGAAACAAGAAGATGCTATGAATGTCAAATCAAAGGTCATATTGCAAGAGATTGCCCAATGAGATCAAAGGGAAGATCGAGGGCTGAATCTTAGAAAATGGCAAAAAAAGAAACCAGTCAATGTCAAGCCCAAAGAACAGAAAGTTCAAGAACCTAAAGTTCAAGAACAGAAAGTTCACGAACAGAAAGTTAAGCTTTCACAGGGGCAGAAAGACATACTAAGGAAGAAGAGGAAGAAGGCGAGAGAGTATCTCGAAAGGATTTTGTCCTCGGATACAACTGGTAAAACAGATAAAAGTTCTGATAAATCGTCTTGCTCGCCAAAGAATGACAAATCAAGCAAAACGAATTCATCAGATACAAATCTGAGGACAAAGGAGAGAGTAAAGAAAGAGAAAGTTGGTGGTGATGAATTTGTTTCTTTGGAAACAAAGGAGCCATGGGTTGGCGATGAATCTGACTCATCAAAGTCAGACAAGCCAAGTTCAGGCAATGAATCTGGTGTGGTAAAGCCAGAGGAGCCATGTGTTGAGGTAAAAAGTGGTGATTCCGGTCTGACAATGAATGATGAAAATTTTCCATCATTGTCAAACGGAATTTCAAAAGCACCTAAGAACCGTCAGGCTTGGGTGAAACTCTTTAAATGAAAAATCTGACTTGCCGGAGCTTCCAGGTTGGTAAGTGTGGAGCAGGAATCGGCATATTTCTTGAGAAATTCACGAAAGTGATTTCGCCTTACAAGTGGTAAATCAGGGACATTAAATTGTACTTGATTTTCTACAAGTGATTGTGTTGAAAAATCAGGAAATGTTAAAATCCTACAAGTGGTTGAAGAAAACAAGGTGATGAATGATCCCCATGTTTGAGAAACGACTCACAAAACTAATTTTAGGGAAAAACCATTTTGATTAAAACAAACTTAAGTGTTTTGAAATCACTATGGGAAAATGTTTTGGTGTCAGGGGGAGTTCTGATTGTTTAATCCAAGTGAATGGAGAATTGAAGTGATTCTCATCATGTTGTCACATTTCTTGTACTGCTTGTTTTCAAATTTTCCCAGAAAATCAAAATTGAGACATATTTTGATTTTAGGGGGAGTAAAAATTTAAAAAAAAATTAGAAAATTTGAAAATGTCAAAAACATTGAAAAATGCAAAAATGAGTTTTGTTGTAAAAAGAGGAAATGATAGTAGATCAGTGAGACTGTCACAACATGCTAAAGAAATGGAGAGGTAAAATGTGATAAATGATCTTACTAAAGATGTGACGGTAGGCTCAGCTAGACTAGTAGATTTGCGAGAACGATACAAACCTAAAATGAAAAAGCCTAGTTCTAGTGGGAAACATGGTCGAAAGCATAGTACTTAGTTTTGTCCTTCTTGATTGTGTGCATACTCAGTAATCACTGATTGTCGAAAGACATAAAACTGGTTAAGTTTGTGAACTTTCACAACTTTGCTGAAAAGTCGCTGTGATTGTGTTTTTCATTTTGCAAAGATTTAAACTTGTTTTATTTCTTTATTTTGTTTAAGAATTGGACATCCTCTGCGTATACGTGAGTATCGACCTGGATGTTATTGCCTAAACGTTCTGCTTTATTTTCTTTGGTGTTTCGTTTAAGCTTTGGACCTCCTCTGCGTATACGGAAGTATCGACCTAGTGGTTAAAGCCTAAACAACTTCAACTTGTTTTTATTTTCTTATTTTGTTTAAACATTGGACTTTCTCTGCGTATACGGAAGTATCGACTTGATTGTTAATGTTTAAACACTCTGCTTTGTTTTCGCACAAATCACAGTTGATAAAAGTTTAAAGGCATTACTTGAGTCAGTGTATTGCATGATGAGGGGATATGTTGAGATCGTGGGGTCTATAAGAATTTAGTACAAAATTAATATACTTTAACGTATCGGTAAGCATTTCGAAAGTTTTTAGATTGAGTTTAAGTGGATAACAATATCGTCAATCTATGTGAATCGTTTAGAACTTAAAATGTTTAAAGCTTAACGGTGCTTGTGGTTAGTCACATAAACTGATATGATCCTCTTACACAAACTCGCAAAAATAGTGTCTGTAAATATTTGTTTACTGCATTTCGTTTATTTCAAAAATCCAAAAAGATTTTCGGAGTGTTTTAGCATAAACTTTTGAAAAATACAAAAAGATTTTCGACAACTGATGTTGAAGAACTGATTTTCAAAATTCCAAGTGCTAAACATGATGAACAGGGTTGGGAGTAAGTGCTTAAATGAAGGAATTTATTTTGAGAAAGAAAATTTGATTAGTTAATCAAGATCATTAATTTGAACTTGATGTAACTATTACTAGTAAGTTTTTTCTTATTGATTTAAGTAAAAACTTATGGTTTGATAAGAAAATTTGTGCAGATAATGAGCTGAACAGAGATAAAATCAGGATGTGATCTCAAGGTGATAGCTAATTCCAGACAGCGATCCCAACATGATGAAAGGGGGAGTCTGACGAGGTTAGAGCCAAAGAGAAGATCCTGATACATGTTAAGAAAGAAAGGAGATCGATCAAGATTGAAGAGTCGTCATAATGAAGACTCTCACTGAAGATTCCGTCAACATCCAAAGGGGAGTCTGTTGGTGCAGTTGTTTGTCGACTTCATCTTCGTTCGAGTTTCAGATTGTGAAAGAGCCCGAAGACAGGTAAAGACTGAAGAATGAGAAGACTCGTTACTTCAGACTCGTCAACATTCGAGGGGGAGTCTGTTAGTGCATGCGTCTGTCGACTTCATCTTGTATCGAGTCCTAGATTAGTATTGAAAGATCAGGGCACGTAGTACGAGTAACATGTCAAAAATAGGATGGGAGGTAATTCCACACGAAATTTCAAGTGTAATTCCGCATGGAATTACAAAGTGTAATTCCGCATGGAATTACAAATTGTAATTCCACACGAAATTACCCTCTCCTATAAATAGGTGTTGTGCCATTTCATTTGTAAGGTTCTTGATTCCGACGCCGAGGTGCTGTCGAAGTGTCTACGTGCTGTAATTTGTTCAGAGATCAATAAACAAGACATTTAATAGTGAATACAAGCTAAACAAAGACATAATCAATGAATTCCGCCTCTGATTCTGTCTGAGCACTCTTCTGATCGACTCGTTAGGTCGTTTCACGATCCTACAGTAGCCTACGGTTGAGCCGTAGTTTACGATTTGACTACTCTGCAGCTTTTCCAACTTTGTCTTTTTTTTTATGAAAACGGCCATAACTTTCAAAGCGTTTAACCTCCCGTTTCTTCCTACATGACCATATTTTGGTCCTCTATCAAATGGACTTAAAATATAACATCCGAACTAAGGAAGCTCTTAACTTATATGCTTTCGGCTTAATATTCATTTACGAATTATTCGACCCGTTCATGTTTTTATCAAACAACTCATATGTTTATACCCAAAACTCACATGAACGTTATAACTATAACACTTCTACATTATCCGGAGTTCCGTACAATGAGTTTAAAAACTTGATTCCCAGTATACGTTAAACTTATTCATTTCAATAAATTTTACGTAATTGAACTTTATTAGCACAATTTCCTTACACGAAATTGTTCCAATTGGTCATGTCTCAAACCAAGTCCTTTGCCCATTAACCCGCGTCCCCGTCTCTCGGTTAGCACACTTATGGGAAATTCTACCCATTACCCGGATTATAATACCGTCGTCTATACTTATGAGATATTCTACCCATTACCCGGATTATAATACCGTAATGAAATAAATTCTTATTTTGACCTATTGGTCTACATAGCGAAAACCTTCACTTCTAAATAACCAAATCCTAATAGGCTTCGATTATCATGCTTAAGTGACTAACACATAACTTTGCTTAAATAATCTAAGAAGTGATTCGGAAACCACTTACTTAATACCCTTACTTGATATCATCATTAAAAACGCATCTCAACATCACTACTAACAATTATCAATAATATTCAAATAATTTCATTTACTACTAAAGAGGAAGTCCGGGAATTTACTTACCTTACGCATCCATATTCACTCTCGTTTCCTCACGTCCTCATGACCCGTTAGCCCTTTATGCTTCCATCCATCTTGACATGATCCCTATACTTTCATTGCGTTGCATCCACATTCTTGTTAGCATATAAAATTATACATATGAATGATCATGTCAATTTACATTTCACATTCGGCTTCATTTTAACTTTACTCGTCAATTTCCAACAACTCAAAGTACAACTAGAGTCGCATATTTTCATTCCACATAATTCTTCATATCGTCACATATAGCACATATTGATAAAGCATGTACTTAATGATTTCTAATTTCACACATCTACAACTTTATAGTCGTTTATACTACGGACATCGTTTACATTTCATACTCACATAGTAACACATTTACAATCACAAGATCATATATGCACGCATCCTAAAAAATTCCTTACATACTAGTCATCTCATAATTCCACAACTAACAACATCATTCAAAATCACTATCCTTGAATCCGACATCATTCTTACTAGCAACCCACATTCTTGTTCTCTTAAGCATTTCATCGAACACTTGGCGGGTTTCGCATTTAAATCATAATGTACAAATATTTTCATGTTCATCTTCCTAATTCTTGTGCTCACTTGTCATTAACATCTAAATAAAAATCGCATAATTTCACACCATACTAAATCTAACTAGCAAGAACCAAATCACATAAATCATAACACTTCTAAATTTGCATAAGATTTGACATGGGTAGCATACCCATGTTGCCACCCTACCTATAGCAAATGGATTTTCCCCAAATCTTCATCATAGTCAAAATTAAACATACTTTGGCATCTACATATTCATTATAACTAACATTCATACTTAAATCTTACACTATAATCACAGATTACACAAAACCCACTTAATCAAACATCATTAAAACACCAAATTCGACTTACATGATGGTAGAAACACTTAAGTGATCGACATTCCTGATTCATGCATTCGTTTAGTCCTTCAATCCTCTTTCAATTTGATGGATTTTGGTATTCTAGGGTTTGACCCCCTTCTTCCTCTCTATATTTTTTTTTTTGGGGGGGGGGGGTTAATTTTAATTTTAATTAAACATAAACTTTCACCTTTTTGACAACCTTGGCCCCTCTAGTTGTTACTTGATCACAATTGTAGCAAATTCCTTTACTTGATTGTTTTCTTAGACATTTACCAAGTATAATAACTTAGTTATTATATTAATTTAATTAAACATGGTACCGTTATAACGAATTTTAAAATTCGCGTTTTGGGATGTTACAAATCTACCCCCCTTAAAGGAGGTTTCGTCCCCGAAACCTCTTTCTCATTTCCATTTGACACTAAATATCTTCCCTTCGTAATTTATACATACCCCTCTATGTGTAACTTTAACAGTTGCATCATAATTATAAGTAACCATCCGATCGCAATTCATATATTATTCATACAATTGACTTTTCTCTAACAAGTCTATACTTTCCATACCATGCTTCCACCTAACATTCTCATTTCCTTGACCCGTTAGTAATAGGTTAATATACATACTTATTCAAACTTGGAATAATACTTACATTCATATGATCCGTTCATAACAGATCTAATACCTTCATCTCATCCTTTAAGATTACATTCTTTACATTTATTACATAACATTTAATTATCATTTTGTTATCACTACGAAGTTACTATTTCATGGTCACGCATACGTGCTCAAAACCAAGGTCAACATCATTCTACATTTCCTATAGTGGTTTGTACCATACATACCCTTACATTACCTTCAACTCACCTCATTCATTCTACATTACTATTCCTCTCATTTCATGCATTACTTAAATTGCATAAGCAAGCGTGTCATGCAAGTTCATTAGACGAGAGTTTAACTAATACCCGGAATTTTAGCTCAAAACTTTTAAGATTTAGTTCTTAATGGCATAGTTTTCTTCTTACGTCAACTATTAAAAGTCAAACATTCCATATCATACCATACCATACCTATTCCATCATTCATCTTGTAGGTCATTTTCAATTTACTAATTCATATCTATCTGGCATGAGTTAAAATATTTTACTTACCTCGATTTCATTTCATACTTCAGCGATTCCGTAAACCAGATCGATCCGCTCCTTCACAAGTACTAACCGTACCAGGCCAGCTTTCATTCATCCTTGTAATGGGCTTCCACTCGTGCACATTCTTTCACCAATTCGATTGGTTTCATCACATTCAGAATTCCACAATTAACATCTACAAAATCGGCGATTAGCATCTTTCATTCAAACATTCATTATACTAGATGATTACCCACCTATAATCCATTTATTTCTTCCTACATACATGCTATAACACATCCCACATTTCATCCCTTACATGCAAATCTTTTATTCTAGTTACTTATTTCGTCAACCTTTACATTTTGACTTTTCGAGGTCAAACTGACATTTCTTATTTATCGTAAATGTATTAAAGTACACGTTCTTACTTCTTTCCATTCATACTTACTTGCCAAGACATTCATTACATCAATTTAGTATTCTTGCCAAAACTTACCCTTCCCAATCATACTTAAATTATTGTCCGGGTTGTAGTCCGTCATTCATTACGACTCCTAAGAGTCGATTACTAACACATCTAACACATAACATGTTCAAAACTTCTTTCTTTCGTCAAAATTTAGGTTTGCGTGCCAAACATTATGCTCACCTACAAGTATAAAACTTAACAAATCAAAACATTAAATATATCGGGTTTAGATGGCGATTAGCATTTGACCCGCATGACTCATTCGTCTCTTTAACCATTCTTGCATACAAACATATTTGTATATATAAATATATATAAGTTTCAGACATAACTTGGATAATATTCGCCTTTTAAAGAATATTTAATTGCTTAGTCTGTAATTACCTACACATTCAAATCTTTTCATTCTTATCATTTATTATGTTTCGAACCTGTCACGCGGTTTCTCACATATCATTCATACTTTCATTCCTTTCATGTTTCGAGTCCGTCTCGCGGATTCTAACATATCATTCATACTTTCATTCCTTTCATGTTTCGAATCCGTCTCGCGGATTCTAACATATCATTCATGCCTTCATTCCTGAAAGTCTTACATTTTTGTTCACCCTCACGTACACCTACTACCTAGTTCTAACGGACATACCTGTAACGATCATCGTGGTCTCACGAACGTCATATGTTTCTTATGTACTGGCCAGGTACACAATCCACATACTAGTTTCGTGTCTTCGTGTAATCGTCACCTTATGTCCGAAGAATTAGGTTTCGGCACGTGTAACATTTTCATAACTTTGTTCCCATTCTATTATTATATTTCGTTAAAATTTTCCTTCACTTGATAGATTTTACCATTACATGCACCCATATGCTAAATTTACGTACCTGGGTCAATATGTCTTATTACATGTCTTGGTGTCGGTCCTAGACCACATTCACATATCATCATTTCCAAGAAATTGTGCTTACCCTTCACATAACATACTATTAGTTTCCTTCAAATACATAATTTAATACATACTTACATACATTCGCTTTCAACTTTAGGCCTTGATCGAGTCTTGGATTGTACGGGTTCTTTGTCACAAGAGCACACAGGTTTGAGTTCAAGTATTTACCTCCTTCTACTTGATTTCTCTCAAACCAGGGCTCTGATACCAACTTGTAACACCCTTAAACATGTAATATCATAAAAACGACGCAGCGGAAATATGAGCTTAAAAATTTCTTTCTTTATTAACGACATTACTTACGAAAAGGCTTAGTTACAAAAATGTCATACTTTTACTAGAAAGAATTAACAACGTTCATACTTAAATTAATACTTCAAGGCGCATTACATAATTCAAGCTAGGTGACCGTCCTATCCGTACAATCCTTGTTCTTTGACTCGATCTACGCCCGCTTATCTTCGTTAGTGGTAGATGAAATCAGTGTGATACCTGTGGACATCATATACGACTTAACCATTAGTCATTATCACACAATACAACATTATACTATATAATTGAAATTCGCATAGCATTCCATAATGTAAACATGGAATTATCCAAGCATTCTCTTAAATACTCTTAATCCAAGTCCGGCTTCAATTCCTCATGAACCCGACGATTTCATACCTGCATTTCATTCCAAACTCAAGGCATATCATTAGTAATCGTCAATACCCAGACATCTTGAAGCCATTCCTACGTAAATACATAGCATCTTGCATTCATACATACTAACCTTCATACCTACGTTTATGGAATCATATACACCTATATACATGCTTCATTCATACACGCTTACATGCATATGAGTACTTGTTTATTTCTTTTATACACATAAACTTATACTAACATGTCATATTCACAACTCTCATAAAATAGGTGTTATACACATTAACATACATACTTACTCGTTCTCAGAAACATTTATAATCCAAAAACGTTAGTTATGAGGAGTTTATAACGTATCTATTTATGCCCGAAGGCTAAAATAACAAAACAATCAACATTTTGCAAAAGCTGCCTGCCGTAAGCTACGGCTCAGCGGTAGCTTACGATTCAGTTGTTCTGGTCCAAACATTAGCTACGTTCCGTATCCTACGGCTGAGCCGTAGCTTACGATTTGACTGTTCTGATCCAAACAGCAGCTACGTTCTGTAGCCTACGGCTGAGCCGTAGTTTACGATTTGACTGCTCTGCAGCTTTTCCAACTTTGTCTTTTTTTTACGAAAACGGCCATAACTTTCAAACCGTTCACCCGTTTAACCTCCCGTTTCTTCCTACAAGACCATATTTTAGTCCTCTATCAAATGGACTTAAAATCTAACATCCGAACTAAGGAAGTTCTTAACTTATATGCTTTCGGCTTAATATTCATTTACGAATTATTCGACCCGTTCATGTTTTTATCAAACAACTCATATGTTTATACCCAAAACTCACATGAACGTTATAACTATAACACTTTTTACATTATCCGGAGTTCTGTACAATGAGTTTAAAAACTCGATTCCCATTATACGTTAAACTTATTCATTTCAATAAATTTTACGTAATTGAACTTTATTAGCACAATTTCTTTACACGAAATTGTTCCCATTGGTCATGTCTCAAACCAAGTCCTTTGCCCATTAACCCGCGTCCCCGTCTCTCGGTTAGCACATTTATGAGAAATTCTACCCGTTACCCGGATTATAATATTGTCGTCTATACTTATGCACCTATTCCGTAATGAAATAAATTCTTATTTTGACCCGTTGGTCTACATAGCGAAAACCTTCACTTCTAAATAACCAAATCCTAATAGGCTTCGATTATCATGCTTAAGTGACTAACACATAACTTTGCTTAAATAATCTAAGAAGTGATTCGGAAACCACTTACTTAATACCCTTACTTGATATCATCATTAAAAACGCATCTCAACATAACTACTAACAATTATCAATAATATTCCAATAATTTCATTTACTACAAAAGAGGAAGTCCGGGAATTTACTTACCTTACGCATCAATATTCACTCTCGTTTCCTCACGTCCTCGTGACCCGTTAGCCCTTTATGTTTCCATCCATCTTGACATGATCCCTATACTTTCATTGCGTTGCATCCACATTCTTGTTAGCATATAAAATTATACATATGAATGATCATGTCAATTTACATTTCACATTCGGCTTCATTTTAACTTTACTCGTCAATTTCTCACAACTCAAAGTACAACTAGAGTCGCATATTTTCATTCCACATAATTCTTCATGTCGTCACATTAGCACATATTGATAAAGCATGTACTTAATGATTTCTAATTTCACACATCTACAACTTTATAGTTGTTTATACTACGGACATCGCTTACATTTCATACTCATATAGTAACACATTTACAATCACAAGATCATATATGCACGCATCCTAAACAATTCCTTACATACTAGTCATCTCATAATTCCACAACTAACAACATCATTCAAAATCACTATCCTTGAATCCGACATCATTCTTACTAGCAACCCACATTCTTGTTCTCTTAAGCATTTCATCGAACACTTGGCGGGTTTCGCATTTAAAGCATACTGTACAAATATTTTCTTGTTCATCTTCCTAATTCTTGTGCTCACTTGTCATTAACATCTAAATAAAAATCGCATAACTTCACACCATACTAAATCTAACTAGCAAGAACCAAATCACATAAATCATAACACATCCAAATTTGCATAAGATTTGACATGGGTAGTATACCCATGTCGCCACCCTACCTATAGCAAATGGATTTTCCCCAAATCTTCATCATAGTCAAAATTAAACATACTTTGGCATCTACATATTCATCATAACTAACATTCATACTTAAATCTTACACTATAATCACAGATTACACAAAACCCACTTAATCAAACATCATTAAAACACCAAATTCGACTTACATGATGGTAGAAACACTTAAGTGATCGACATTCCTGCTTCATGCATTCGTTTAGTCCTTCAATCCTCTTTCAATTTGATGGATTTTGGTGTTCTAGGGTTTGACCCCCTTCTTCCTTCTCTTCTGGTCGAACATCGGTATTTTTTTTTGGGGGGGGGGGGGGGTTAATTTTAATTTTAATTAAACATAAACTTTCACTTTTTTGACAACCTTGGCCCTCTTGTTGTTACTTGATCACAATTGTAGCAAATTCCTTTCCTTGATTGTTTTCTTAGACATTTACCAAGTATAATAACTTAGTTATTATATTTATTTAATTAAACATGGTACCGTTCTATAGAATTTTAAAATTCGCCTTTTGGGATGTTACAAATTATTTATTTTGTTAAGGCCCGAGGGCACGGTTTTTTGATCTCGAACAGGGTACATGAATTCTCAGGGCCGGCCTTGAAGATAACATTGGTTTAAATTGTTTGATGTTAATGAATGATGATAATCTATGACTCAAAACCATTGTTTATGTTAAAGTGATATACATGCCTAGTAGTTATCGGTGGATTTTGAACTTAGTTTTTGATAAAATCAGGGGATGAGGGGACTCTCAAAGTCTAATATTTTACGTTACATAAAAATGGTTAAAGCTTGACAAACGATAAGCTTAGCTTTTTCTTGGTAAAGATGATTACATTTTCTTTCAAAATTGTCGGGTAAAATTGGTGAAAATGACTTAATGAGCGTGCAAGGAAAAAAATTAGCCAATATCAAAAGTCATTGTTGATCAATTTTTTTTTTTAAATAGTAAAATCGGTTTGTCAAAATAAATGTAAACATATTATATTATTTCAGTATCACCTAATAAATAATCGGACTTCACCACTGTTCTGTATACACGGTCACTGCCACTATATCACAAGACACCAAAGAAAAAATATTATATGTGTTTTATTCTCCGAAAGTCGAGTAGCACAAGTTATTTTTATAAAAAAGTGCTTACCACAATGTAGCACGAGTTATTTTTATAAAAAAAGTGCTTACCACAATTTAATATACCATACCCTTGCGTGTAGTGGTTACTCACTATATATATTAGAGTTAGGTGTAGATTTGGTTTATAAATAAAGTTGCTTACCACAATTCAAATCTTCACCACTTCATATTTCCTATATTTTATTAGTTTTGGTTTAGAATTTTAGATAACTGTTGCATATTTCCTATATTTTTCTTATTGGAGTTAGCTTAGATAATTTTCACAAATTTCCTATATTTTTACTGACCCAAAAAAGTTGCCTACAACAATTCAAAGAACACCGCATCAAAATCCAATAGTTGGTAAGGGTGTACACACTGATTAGACACTTGAAAGTGGTAAACTTCAAAATCAACCAATGACAAAGAACACCGCATCAAAATCCAATAGTTGGTAAGGGTGTACAGAGTGATTAGACACTTGAAAGTGATAAACTTTAAAATCAACCAATGAGAGTGTGCCATGTCATTCAATGAAAAGTGTCTAAACTATGCTCAAAAGTGTTGGCAATGGTTAGACACTTCATGAATTGGTAAACTATTTAAAAAAAAAGGAAAAAAATGTGATTGGTTGAGATGGCATGGACCACACCCCACACACCCCCTCTCTCTCTCCTACGCTCCCTCTCCCCGCATCGGCAACCTGTTACCGCTTCTAAACTTCACCGCGCGGCAAACTTGGTTGGCGACGGTGTTCCCGAGCGGCAAACACCTTTTGCCTGTAACACCCCAAAATGTGCATACAAGATTATTATAATTTTCATAGTTTGTTCTAGTAAGAAATTATAAAACAACCAAAAACTAATAAGTTTTTGGGAAGAAAAATAACATAACTAAATGATTACATTTAGTTTTTATAAAAGATGAAGATGTTTAATGAAAGTTAAATATGGGTCAAACATGAAGGGTCAATTATGGTAAAGTGGAAAGTTGAGGTTTATAGATGAATAAAGTGCAGAATTTTAGTGTGTGTGTGTGTGTTCTGTACGTGTTCCAGAGAGAGAGAGAATGGGAAGAACACCTTCAAGAACAAAAACTCAAAATTCAGCAAAATTAGAAAGGATATTAATGGTTAATCTCTTGCATGAGCCCCTAATACATGATCATCTAAGCTCGTTTAACAAGTGGTAAGTTGTAATTTTTGATTTGGATGATTTTGATATGAAGAGTATGGATGAAATTGACAAATTGCTTAAGTATGTTCGTGGAATAGTGTTGATTGATGAAGAAACCATGATTAGAAATATTTTTTAATGCTAACATGAATGAAATTGATATGTTCATATGTTTTGAAAGATAGCTCTCATAAATCATGAAGTGGGTTTTTAAGAATTGATCATGAATAGAAGTTTTTAGTCAAAATTATGATGTTAACTTGTAAACTAGAATGTAGGAGTTCATTCGATATATGATGATTTGAGTGATTGGGGAATTATGTATGTATAAAAATATGGTGTGTAAGAACACGAAAAATAACAATTTCTAAACAACAATGATTGACGCACACCATGTCACGGCCCCCGACCCGTTTTACTTGGTTCAGAGGCCGCGGGACAGAAACCCGTGGTATTGGTATTTAATTTGGCAGCGGAAATTTTAACAGGATCGTTTAAACTGAAAATACCGGATTTATTTTATTACAAGTTTCGGGACAAACCCCGTATTTTACAATAAAGGAATTTCACTGGAAAATCCCCTGATTACAAAAACATGTTTATTTATGTACTGAGCCACTTCATTTAAGCTGGAGTGCTACGCGACACTTTTCATTGTTCACAGTAAATCACCTGAAACATGTTTTAAAAAGATTTGATCAGCGGGAAATATTGGCAAGTCATTCAATTTGTACAAAACGACACATTGTCACAATTTACAGTATTAAGAGCGATTACAATTGCCCCTATCTTATAATTATCTGGTCCAGTTGTCACTCGACCGGATCTATGACTGTGGTCATATAACTGTTGGGTCCTGTCACCCAAAAGTGACGTGTATCACTAATTAGGCTCGCCCACCTAAGAGTGATAAAACAGCAGTAATGTGCACAATACCCCACTTACTGCCAGTAATTAAAGATTTGCAAAGACTTAATCCCTGTAATTATAACTGGAAAATATTTAGGGTTTTGCAAAATAATTTGATAAAAACAGAATGACTCACATTGCAAGTTTAAACGGACAGAGTCTGCCTACTGATTAAGCCAGTAACCTAGTTAAATTAAATGCAAACAAAACTAGGTTAGTAACTTAATACAACTTTCACGATAACTCACGAGATCGAAACCCTAACGACGAATGACAAAGTATAGCCCAAGGTTTGGGCAGCACTTAAACATCAATCGGATCGGTTTTAATCGATCGGACATTGTATCGTAGAAGTGATCGAGTTATTACCCCGTTATCGTAGCAGTGTTTCACTATGTTGGACGTGTTTTTAGAGTAGATGATAGTGATTTTTAACGAAATTTGCGAACACAGAAGACTGCCCATGCAACATTCTATTTATAGCTGATTTTTAGGTTTCTCGCGGCCCGCGACAACTTGAAGGGGGATCCTTCGCGGCCCGCGAGGGGCACCCTAGCTACGGCTAGGGCTGCCGTGTCATCCCCTAGGCTTGCCACATGTATGACACGTGGCCTTGATCATTATTCAGAACCTCAGAGTTGTCCCGCCCCACGAAGACCCACCTTAACTCCTTCGCGGCCCGAGACCGAGTAATAAAACTTGTTTTTTCTTGATTTTTCATAAAATTAGGGTTTTAGGGGTTCGGGTTTTCTACTTACGGGGCGTTTTAGGACATTTTCGTGCAAGTCGTTACATCCTCCCCTCCTTGTTTAAAATCTCGTCCTCGAGATTTACTGGAACAAGTAAGGATATTTTCTTTTCATCTCCGATTCTAGCTCCCATGTATATTCAGGTCCCCTTTTTGAATCTCACTTTACCTTAACCAACACCAACCTCTTGTGTTTGAGGTGCTTGACCTTTATGTCTTCTATTTGAAGAGGTTTCTCCACAAATTTTAACTTTTCATTTACCTCTATATCTTGAAGAGGTACTACCAGTGATTAATCAGATAGATACTTTTTAAGATTAGATACATGGAACACATCATGTACCCCGGCTAGCTCTTCTGGTAGTTGCAGTTGATAGGCAATTGGTCCTATTCGTTGGATAACTATAAATGGTCCTATATACCTTGGACTCAGTTTTCCTTTCTTACCAAATCGCACTACTCCTTTCCAAGGAGAAACTTTCAATAGTACCTTGTCTCCAATTTGAAATTCTAACGGCTTACGTCGATTTTCTGCATAACTCTTCTGGCGGTCTCGAGCCATTTTTAGTCTTTCTTTGATTTGAGTTATCTTGTCGTTGGTTTCCTGTACAATCTCGGGACCTGATAGTTGACTTTCTCCTATTTCTGCCCAGCATACTGGAGTTCGACACTTTCGTCCATAAAGTGCTTCGAACGGGGCAACATTGATACTTGTATGATAACTATTGTTATAGGAGAATTCTATTAATGGTAAGTGGTCATCCCAATTTCCACCGAAATCTATTACGCATGCCCTGAGCATGTCTTCTAGGGTTTGGATCGTCCTTTCACTTTGTCCATCAGTTTGGGGATGGTATGCGGTACTTAAATTTAATCGTGTCCCCATTGCTTCTTGGAAACTAGTACAGAAATGCGAAGTGAAACGACTATCCCTATCCGATACAATGGAGAGTGGAACTCCATGTAGTGACACTACCTCGTCTACGTATAATTTAGCTAATCTTTCCATGCTAAAGGTTTCCTTCATTGGTAGGAAATGAGCTGACTTGGCTAATCGATCTACAATTACCCAGATTGCATCGTTACCTTTCTTGGTTTTGGGTAGCTTAGTAACAAATTCTATTGTTATTAATTCCTATTTCCATACAGGCATTTCTAACTGTTGAAGTAAATCTGAAGGTTTCTGGTGTTCTGCCTTAACTTGCGAACAAGTTAGACACTTAGAAACGTATCTAGCTATGTCCTTTTTCATTCCTATCCACCAGAAGTTATTCCTTAAATCTTGATACATCTTGTTATTACCAGGATGCATCGTATATCTAGATTTATGGGCTTCCTCTAATATCTTATCTCGTAAGTTTCCTTGTTTAGGTACCCAAATCCTTTTCTTATGGAATCTCCAAATTCCATCAATTCCTTGCTCTAATTCCTTTATTCGTCCTTTCATTCCTTCAGCATCATCCTGGATCGCTGTTTCTTGAACATTTTTCAATTGTTCCATTAAATCTAATTGTAGATTTAGTCTAAGAGCACGAACTCGTCTTTGTTTCTCATGGTACTTACAACTTAAGGCATCTGCTACTACATTTGCCTTTCCTTCGTGATATAGGATATCACAGTCGTAGTCACTTAAAATCTCCATCCATCTTCTTTGCCTCCTGTTCAATTCTTTTTGCCCAAATATGTATCTTAAACTCTTGTGATCTGTATAGACAGTAAACTTACTTCCGTACAGATAATGTCTCCAAATCTTAAGGGCAAAAATTATTGCTCCTAATTCTAAGTCATGGGTTGTGAAATTTTCCTCATGCCTTTTCAACTGCCTTGATGCATATGCAATCACTTTCTTACGTTGCATTAGCACACATCCTAATCCTAGCTTAGAAGCGTCACAGTAGACCTCAAAATCTTCAGTTCCTTCGGGTAAGGCAAGAATTGGGGCATTTGTTAACCTTTGCTTTAGAATTCTAAAGGCTTCTTCTTGCTTGGGTCCCCATTCAAACTTAACATTTTTACATGTTAGCTTAGTTAATGGAACAACTATCTTAGAGAAGTCTCTGATGAAACGCCTATAATATCCAGCTAATCCTAGAAAACTTCGGACTTCAGTAGCTTTGCGGAACCTTTCAACTTGTAATTGCTTCTATCTTGGAGGGATCTACGTGAATGCCTTCGTGATTCACCAGGTGTCCTAAAAATTGCACCTCTTGTAGCCAAAATTCACACTTCGAGAATTTAGCATAAAGCTTTTCCTTCCTTAATAGGGTTAAAAGTGCATGCAGGTGCTCACAATGCTCGTCCTGGCTTTTGGAATAAATAAGTATATCGTCGATGATGACAATTACAAATTTATCCAAGTACGGCTTAAAGATCCTATTCATCATATCCATCAATGCCGCAGGAGCATTCGTTAATACAAAGGGCATGACTGTAAACTCATAGTGACCATACCTAGTCCTGAAAGCAGTTTTAGGTATGTCTTCTTCTTGTACCTTCAACTGATGGTATCCGGAGCATAAATCTTGTCACACCCTGGCTTTGCGGAAGCGTGGTTAATTTTGGTGTGACTTCTTAATACCATAGCTTAACCATAACAAAGCTATATGAAATAAAATCATGCAAGATCATCCATTTGATTAAGTTTTAAAACCAGAGCAACATACCATTGTCTTAAAGACTTACAACATCATAACGTAAAACATTGTCTTGAAAAACATAAACATCAACATGAGATAAACGCAGTTTAAGATTTGTGACTTGTCCAGGAAAGAGTCACATTTCCTAAACTGGGATGACCTTGGAACCCTTATGCAGCGGGAAAACATAACATACCGTGCCAGATCTTTAATTTCCTGAAATACATGTAAGTTGAAAAATCAACAATAATGTTGAGCGAGTTCATGTGTAAGTGAGTATGTAAAACACTTGTAAGTATAAAAATTCCCTGGTATGTAGCAGTGTAAGGAAAAAGAGATCACCAATGGTTTGCAAGGCCATTAGCATGTGTGAAGTGCTAGTAGGAAGACTCAACCTAGCCGATTTTGCGTCGGGTACAAAGTCACTCAAGGTCCGTTCTGCTGGGCCTCTTAGAGGTCCGTTCTGTTGGGCCTAGAGTTGGGCTCGCTACACCCAGATAGATCTACCGCTTACGTCCCTCGGTGTTTCTGCCTACCCACTCACATGATCTAAGTAGTAAACCTCCTTACGTTAACCATACCATGTATAAAGTACTTGTAAACAAAGTAACATGTATTTCACCCCCGCAGTTAAGAAAACTGAAAACAGTTAGAGAAAAGGGGGACATGAACTCACAGTGAAGCGTCTCTACCAAGTATCTCCTGTTCACGCAGCTGTGCGACGACCTACATGTGCTAATTTCTATTAGACGGACGGCCGTGCCTTAGCTTTATAGTTTAAGTCTTTGGGAAATAGTTAGACAACTATTTCGTGTTTACGTTCTGTATATACTTGGTAGTTAATCTCCTTCCCAAGGATGGGGGATTCAATACATGTGCGTTCAAATATATTTCCGTGAGTGCGTAAGTTACGTTTTAGCAATCGAGTTGTAATATAATTACCGATGTAACTTATATATTCATGGTGAAAGCGTTCGTATTATTTTGGAATCATTAACGCTTGTAAATATTATTTTTACTCTAGAAATAATATTTATGTATTTCCACAAAATAATCATAAACAGTGTGTGAAAAATATATATTTATCACGTTAAATTTTGTGAAAATCCCACCTCCGAATATTTAGTAAATAAAGTCATGGTGAAATTTATATTTCGAAAACATGTCAAAATAATTCTAACACTTGTAGTGTAAATAGTTCTAAGTGTTAGGTTTTTAGAAAAATTTCGCCAGAGTTTCCTCTGTAACTGGAGGTGGCCACGCTTTCAAGCGTATCATTTTCTTTTACAAATCAAACCAACAATCTTCTCAACGTCATCAAACAATATTTCAACATTTTAACTAGTCAAAATATACAAATTGCATATATTACATGAACTTGTAGTTTTTCCGAAAATATGAGGTAAATCTCATTACCTTTAGTGGATCTTTATATAAATAAATCCGGTTTCGTAAAAGTCTTGTTTTTAGAGAAGTTCCGTCTTTACAACTTCTTGTCCATTTTTACAAAGATAGTTATTTTGTTGAAACTTGTGTTACACAAGTGTTTACACACTTGTGTGTTCTAAATATCATTCTTGTTATTGTGAGATCCGTCTTTTAGAAAACATGATTTCTTTAACGCTTGGTCCTTTGAAAATACCACTTGCAGATACGTAGATCTGCTAGTTTTAAACACTATTTTACAAGTAAAAATACTTTTACACAAGTTCATGTTTCATGTGTGGTAGAGTTTCACCTTTTAACCCTTGTATCTTCTAACATAACCTTATGTCATGATCCAAGAACATGACTACATCGGGTTAAATGGTGATCCGAGCTACCACAATCATAGATCGGGTCTAAATAATCATACATTTCGAATACTACATCATTTACACAACTTATGTGCTATTAACCACCATTTTTAGAGTTTTAAGTAAACTTTAAAGCATCTTCTTGCAAGATTCCGAGTTTTAACCGATAAAAATCCTTTTAACCACTTTAGATTAGTTCAAGAGAGTGTTTTAAGCATTATACCTCTAGCTCGAGGCTAGGGAAGAATCTATGCGCAAAAGAGGTGGATAAAAGCAAAGTAGAGAGGTCCTTCGCGTTCCGCTTGCACCGAGCTTCCTAATACGCGATCCTTGATACTTGTATAACCTTGGAATTGCTTGAACAAGAACCGAAAAATTGATGGATGGATGGGGGATGTTCGGCCGAAAGCTTGAAGGGAGGGAGAGAGAGTTGTGATTGTGATGTTGTGTTATGAAAGTTCTCATGTGTTTAGTGTTAAACTTATAGATAATTTTCAAGTGCTTTAACCAATGGATGCTATGTCTCCTTGATTCTAAACACACAAGATTAAACAAATCAATGAAGTACAAATGTGTGCCCCCCATGGTTGGGGACGGTTAGGAAAGGGGGGGGGGGTCTAGTTCGAAACAAACTAGTTAGTTAGGTATTAGTTATGTTAAACCAAGTTAGTTAAGTGTTTAACTTGGTTAGTTATGCTTAGTGTGTTACCAAGGGTGTTAGGGTATACGGGGACCCTAACTGGCTCAGAAAAAGATAAACAGTGAAAATAACAATATTTTCATGTTCCGGGTATAGTCCGGTTGTTCGGTTGGATAGTAATCCGTTAAAGTGCTTAACAAAGCTTAAAGTGTCGTTATTACTCTTTTTAGTGACACAACTCATTCCTGACACTTTGGAAAGTGCCTAGTAATATTTCTCTCATGTTTTGGCACTTTATTAGTTTGCTAAAAGCTGAATTATTTTGTAAAGTGCTGAGTTTTGTACTTAGAGTACGTTTAAGGCACATCCAGTCATAGTGACTTATTCCTAGAGACGCAGTTCCACAACCCTTATATCCCTACACTCACTACTAGTGTAGCAAAATATCTCAGGCTCTTACAGGCCTTAGAGGCAGTGTCTGCCTGATGCTGGCTTTATCAGCATGTTTAATAGGTTATCCGTGTATTGTGCTACTGTGCTTTTTGTGCATCATGTTTGTCACTAAGGTTCGGTATGTAAATAATGTAGTGACGATAAGTAAAGTATGATGCAAGTAAGTACATGTATCAGACATCAAGTAGCAGTTCATCAGCTAGTTCAAACAAGCACAGTAATTAAGCAGTAATTAATCATTAATTAAGTCGTACGGATACCTGGTTTGGTGAGGGTTGTCACATTCTCCCCCCGTTAAATAAATTTCGTCCCGAAATTTAAGTTCTGCTTGTAGATGCAGGGTTCTTAGGAAAAAGGTGGGGGTATTTCTCTTTCATCCGGTCCTCACGTTCCCAGGTGTATTCAGGACCATGTCTGGCATTCCAATGAACCTTGACGAGCTTGACACTGCTCCGGCGGGTCTTGTTAACTTTCCAATCCGTGACCTCAACAGGTTCTTCAACGAAGTGGAGCGTGTCGTCAACATGAATCTCGTCGGTGGGAATGGCAACGGTGACTTGAGTTGGACTTTTCTTTAGATTGGATACATGAAATGTATCGTGAACACCATTCAGTTCAGCAGGTAGGTCCAACTTGTATGCTACTAGTCCTATTCTTTCCAAAATTTTGAAAGGACCAATGTAGCGCGAATTTAACTTCCCACGCTTTCCAAAGCGTGCCACCCCCTTCCAGGGTGAAACTTTCAATAACACCATTTCTCCAACTTGGAAATCCACATGTTTCCGGTTTGGATCCGCATAGGCCTTCTGTCTGTGGCGAGCTGCTTCGATGCGTTTAAGAATCTGCGCGATCTTGTCTGTCGTCTCTTGGACGATTTCGGGACCTGCAAGTTGTCTATCTCCTGCGTCAGCCCAACATAGGGGTGATCGGCACTTGCGTCCGTAAAGGGCTTCGAATGGCGCGACACCAATACTGGTGTGGTAGCTGTTGTTGTAGGAAAATTCGACCAAAGGTAAATGTTTATCCCAGCTACCGCCCAAATCCATGACACACGCCCTCAGCATGTCTTCCAAAGTCTGTATTGTTCGCTCGCTCTGGCCGTCAGTTTGCGGATGAAACGCAGTGCTCAGATTCAATTGTGAGCCAAAGGCTTCTTGGAAGGATTGCCATATCCTTGACACAAACCTTCCGTCTCTATCCGAGATGATTGAGAGAGGCACTCCATGGCGCGCGACGATCTCTCTCATGTAAATTTCCGCAAGTTTACTAGTACTGTCTTTCTCTTTGATAGGTAAGAAGTGTGCTGACTTCGTTAGACGGTCAACTATAACCCAAATCATATCATGGCCTCTTGGCGTTCTTGGCAATTTCGTAATAAAATCCATTGAGATTTGTTCCCATTTCCACTTGGGAATCTCAGGCTGTTGCAGAAGTCCTGAAGGCTTCTGGTATTCGGCTTTAACCTTAGCACACGTTAAACATTTGCTCACATAAACAGCAACATCGCCTTTCATCCTAGGCCACCAATAATAATCTTTGAGATCCTGGTACATCTTATCCGCTCCAGGATGGATAGAGTACCGTGATTTGTGAGCTTCATAAAAAATAACTTCCCTCAAACCACCAAACAGAGGAACCCAAATCCTTTTCTCAAAACATAACGTTCCTTCCTCGTTTGGTACCAGTAGCTTCTTCATCCCACGGAGGTATTCTTCTTCAAGGTTTCCTTCATTGAGAGCTTCCTTCTGCGTGGCACGAATGCGCAAGGAAAGATCGGTCTGAATAATCATTTCTAAAGCTCTAACCCTTATGGGTTTGATTCTCTCTTTACGACTTAGGGCATCGGCGACCACGTTCGCCTTCCCTGGATGGTACTTTATCTCGCAGTCGTAGTCGTTCAACAATTCAACCCATCGTCTTTGCCTCATATTCAACTCCTTCTGGTTGAATATATGCTGTAGGCTCTTGTGATCTGTAAAGATCGTACACTTCGTACCATAAAGGTAGTGTCTCCAGATCTTTAAAGCAAAAACCACTGCGCCGAGCTCCAAATCGTGTGTGGTATAGTTCTTTTCATGCACTTTCAACTGACGCGATGCGTAAGCAATAACCTTTTGGCGTTGCATCAACACACAACCCAGTCCTTGACGCGATGCGTCGCAGTATACCACAAAATCATCAGTACCTTCCGGTAGAGCTAAGATTGGCGCGTTACAAAGCTTATCCTTCAGTATCTGGAACGCTTCTTCCTGTTTGATTCCCCAATAAAACGTCTTATCTTTCTGGGTGAGGAGCGTCAAAGGTTGAGCGATTTTTGAAAAATCCTCATTGAACCTTCGATAGTAGCCAGCCAAACCCAAGAATTGTCGAATCTCGGTTGGCGTCTTTGGCGTTTCCCAATCCTTGATCGCCTCGATCTTGGTTGGATCCACGTGGATTCCATCTCCATTTACCACGTGCCCAAGGAATTGGACTTCACGTAGCCAAAATTCGCACTTGGAGAATTTGGCATACAGCTGTTCCTTTTTCAGCAGCTCTAGAATGGCTCTAAGATGCTGCTCGTGTTCAGCCTTCGTCTTTGAATAAATTAAAATGTCATCGATGAATACAATCACGAACTTGTCCAAGTACGGCTTGCAAACTCTATTCATCAAATCCATAAAGACTGCAGGTGCGTTTGTCAAACCAAACGACATAACAAGAAACTCGTAGTGTCCATAACGAGTTCTGAAGGCTGTCTTCGGGATACTTTCCTCTTGTATCCTTAACTGATGGTATCCAGATCGAAGATCGATCTTTGAATAAAAGCTTGAACCTTGCAGTTGGTCGAACAGATCATCGATCCTTGGCAGAGGGTATCTATTCTTGATCGTCAGCTTGTTCAACTCCCGGTAGTCGATGCACATACGAAAACTACCGTCCTTCTTCTTAACAAACAGGACCGGAGCTCCCCAAGGCGAGAAGCTTGGTCGGATAAAACCCTTGTCTAACAACTCTTGAAGTTGTGTCGACAGTTCCTGCATCTCAGACGGAGCAAGTCTGTACGGTGCCTTAGCCACAGGCGCGGCGCCTGGAACTAAGTCGATGTGGAACTCTACTTGCCTCTGAGGTGGCAGTCCAGGTAAGTCCTCTGGGAAGACTTCTGGATATTCCCTCACGACAGGGATGTCTTCGATTCTTGGCTCAGCAGCCTTCTTATCCACAATGTGTGCCAGGAAGGCGACACATCCCTTCTGTAAACACTTTCGCGCTTTCAGGCAGCTGATAATCCTCAATGGCGTATCACGCTTCTCTCCGTGAACCACAATTGTCTCGCCATCTTTGGTTGGGATACGAACAATCTTTTCATGACAAACTATCTCTGCCTTGTTGCCTGATAACCAATCCATTCCTACCACCACGTCGAAGCTTCCCAACTGGACTGGTAGTAGATCTAAAGCAAACTCATGATCTCCTAATTCGATCACACAACCTCTGATAACTTCATTGGCTTCTACTAACTTCCCATTGGCCAATTCGATTGAGTAGGGAATATCTAACTTATTGGCGGCTAACCCAAGCATATTCTTAAATTCTAGCGACACGAAGCTATAATCGGCACCAGTATCAAATAAAACGGATGCATAGCGTTGATTTACAGGGAACGTACCAGTAACAACGTTGGGGTCCTGGCGCGCTTCCCTTGCTTCGAGTTGGAATACTCTTCCACGGGCTTGGTTTAACTCTGGGCAGTTCTTCTTAAAATGCCCGATATCACCGCAGTTATAGCATCCAAGTCTTTGCCCGTTTCCACCAGCTTGATCATTCCTCTGATTACGATTCACGGCGCCCGCTTGGTTAGCATTGTTGCCTCGATTCTCGTTACCTCCATAGTTTCCTTGTGAGCGATTACCACCACGATTATTATTCCTATTCTCAAATCCTCCCTGGCCTCCTCGGCCAGCACTAGCCCAACAAGTGTCCTTCGAGTGGCCACGTTTCCCACATGCTTCGCATATTTTTGGCCCGCAATGACCAGAATGGTGGCGCTGGCAGGTGTTGCATTTGGGCTGGGTGCCCATATATCCCTTTCCCTTCTTTCCCCTACCAGCTGTAACCTGAGCTGGCGTGTCTGATCCTCCTTTCTTAACCACTACACTGGCGCTCTGCTTGAAGTTCGAGAATTTCCTTTTGTTACCTCCTGATGACTCGACGTGAGTCTCTTTCTTCTTCGGTTCTGCTTCATCAAACTTGTTCAGGCGAATGGCCTCCTCTGTGAGAGCCACACTCAAATCAATCGCCTCGGTAATGGTCGCAGGCTTGGATGAGGTTACCATGCTTATGATTTGAGGAGCTAGTCCCCAAATGAAGCGTTCAACTCTCTTGAACTCAGGAGTGACCATGTAGGGTACCACATGCGATAAGTCATGGAACCTTTGAACGTATTCTGCTATCTTTGGACCGTCCATTTTCAAGTGCCAGAACTCGGTCTCCAATCGCTGGATTTCTGCGCGGGAACAATACTTTTTGCGCATAAGTTCTTTCAGTTCGGTCCAGGTCAGCGCGTAGGCAGCAGCTTCGCCTAGTGTCTGTACTTGCAGATTCCACCAAGAGAGGGCTCCATCCAAGAATAGCCCTGAGATATAGGTGACTTGCTGATCCAGCGCGCATTTGCTCATGCGAAGAACCGATTCGGCTTTCTCAGCCCAACGAACAAAGGCGACAGCACCTCCTGTGCCATCAAAGTTTACGGGCTTGCAGTCTAAGAACTGCTTGTAGGTGCATCCATGAGGTGGGTTATTGTTGCCTTGGTTAATACTTCCGCTCGTTCCTGGCTAGGATGCTGCATACTGTGCTATGGCAGCAGCAATAATTTGCTGGAGTTCTGCCTCATTAGTAGGCATGCGTGTCTCACGTCTCGGCGGCATCTTCTATAAGATGGTTTACGTTGGTCAGGCCATAGTGAAACGTACGTATATAGTAATAGTAATAGCACATAACATCTCATGTTATCAATACATCACAAATTCCAATCACACCACATCCCATATCATAAAAATATAAATAAGCAATCAAGCGAATCAAATATGGTGAGAATACTGCGATTGCCATATATCGAGACCACATAGTAAGTGTATCAGTACATCCCTGTGTCATACAATCATCAATCAACTAGGGGCTACATCACCCCTGTCCAAAAACTATATCATGTCAGTGTCAAATACAACATCAAATACATGTCAACAAAAGTCAGGATCATAAAGTAGTCTCCAAAAATGCTGTGCAGTCCAACAATCGCCGTCTTCTCACCCTCGTCTACCCAAACAGCACTGATGAGCTCTATACAGATGGTGGTGGAGGAGGGGGAAAGTGGGTGTAAAACAAACGACGTAACTGGAGCCAGTCCTCCTCCATGGCCTGCTGAGTACGAATGATAGAAGCAACCTGCTGCTCTAGTGTAAAGAGACGGGCAGCATAATCTGGAGGTAAGGGTCGAAATGTCTGCAGAGGAGAGTGTGTCTGACCATGACACTGGCATGGTGGCAGCTGAGCTCTCTCAAGCTCCTGGATGCGCTGCGTGTGCGACTCGTGCTGGGCGACAACGGACATCAAAACGTCCTCGATAGTATACCCCATGTGGAAACGATGGTAGGGGTCAGTAGGCGGTACAGCAGAGTCTGGTGCCCAAAGGAACGGCTCACTAGTGGGATCAAAAGGTGCTACATGAAATGGAGCAACAGAGGGTGGAACAGATGACATCTGGGGCATGAAAGGGATAGACATCGGTACATGCCCAAAAGGATGGGCTGAAGAACCCTCTCCAGCCCTCGCTGGAGGTACAAACTGAGGAACCTGAAAAGAAAAATCAACATGTCGTGTAGGGGGAAAAGGTGGAACATCCTCATCAGCAGGTATCCAACCGTGTTGTGCATACTCATCTGGTGGATCCATGTGTGCCGCGAACGGTGCATGCTCGGGCTCTAGTGGGATGGGATCAGGTGGGGGAGCAACAAAAAGGTGAACAGGTGCAATGTGCTCAACAGGATGGCCAACAGGTATATCAACAACAGGTAGAGGAACAATAGGATCAACAACAACATGATCGCCCTCGAACAAAGGAACATCCATGGGGAGATCACCAACAGGTGGGTCTGCTATAACAGGCTCAATAGGGATGCCAGCATGTACGGGGTCATGCTCAAGTATGGGGTCTAGAGCGGCTGCCTGCTCAGGAGCGACGACAGGCTCGGGATCAAAAGCCATCTCGAAGTCAAACTCGGGGTCGATAGGGTCTACTGGGTCAGCTGGATCCTCCATGGGCTGATCCATAGGTATAAACTCAATATCACGATCCGGGTCGTATCCCGGGGGAAAGATGGGATCAGAATCCTCTATGTCATCATGGTCAAACGCCAAACTGGGAATAGGTGCAACAGAGGACGCCTGGTCAGGATCAGAATCATGCGCAAAGTGCTGTGCGCTCAATGTGTGAGAAGGTGCGGATGCCACAGACTCGAAGGAGTCTGGGACAGGAGAATGTGCAGGCGAATCATCAGCGGGAACGTCAGCGATCATCAGAAGATCGTCTGCAGGAAGAAGGGCCTCGCCCTGGATCTCATCCTCAAAAGGCTCATCCTCAAATAGGTCAATATCGCCATCAGCCTCGGCGTCAAGAAGAATATCATATGCTGGATAAACGGCTAAGGGTATAGGAGCCGGAATCTCTACTAGAGGTAGGTACTCAGCGGGAGGGTCATCTGCAGGCTCATCAGCACCATCAGGTAGTGCGAAAGGCTGGAAATCATCCTCGTCAGTACTGGTATAGGGTCAGAAGTGTGCACCTCGTGCTCGGAGGATGTGAGGTCATCAGATACGATAGGTACGGGTCCAGTGGTATCCGAAACGCCAGTATCATCTGAGTCCATAAGTCTGTAACATAAACACAAATATGCTCAAATAATAAGTCACACAATCAGGTAATCTCATAAGTCACCAAGTAAGGTATCACATAATTCTCCTAGTTTCACTAGCCAATTTCTCCCAGTCTTTAAGACTGCTCTATCCTCCACCTCGACCTCTTAGATCGAGCCTCGGTCTCCTAGACCGAGCCTCAGCCCTCCAGGCTGAGCCTATAATTATCAAAATGTGCTCAACATTTGTTTGTAAAAAGTTTTGGATCTGGACTTAAGTGGTATGCAGAAAAATGTTTTCGTGAGAGCCCTAGGGATCATAGTCTAGACTCGAGAAAGAATCCTAGTTCGCTATGATCAGAGCTCTGATACCAAGCTGTCACACCCTGGCTTTGCGGAAGCGTGGTTAATTTTGGTGTGACTTCTTAATACCATAGCTTAACCATAACAAAGCTATATGAAATAAAATCATGCAAGATCATCCATTTGATTAAGTTTTAAAACCAGAGCAACATACCATTGTCTTAAAGACTTACAACATCATAACGTAAAACATTGTCTTGAAAAACATAAACATCAACATGAGATAAACGCAGTTTAAGATTTGTGACTTGTCCAGGAAAGAGTCACATTTCCTAAACTGGGATGACCTTGGAACCCTTATGCAGCGGGAAAACATAACATACCGTGCCAGATCTTTAATTTCCTGAAATACATGTAAGTTGAAAAATCAACAATAATGTTGAGCGAGTTCATGTGTAAGTGAGTATGTAAAACACTTGTAAGTATAAAAATTCCCTGGTATGTAGCAGTGTAAGGAAAAAGAGATCACCAATGGTTTGCAAGGCCATTAGCATGTGTGAAGTGCTAGTAGGAAGACTCAACCTAGCCGATTTTGCGTCGGGTACAAAGTCACTCAAGGTCCGTTCTGCTGGGCCTCTTAGAGGTCCGTTCTGTTGGGCCTAGAGTTGGGCTCGCTACACCCAGATAGATCTACCGCTTACGTCCCTCGGTGTTTCTGCCTACCCACTCACATGATCTAAGTAGTAAACCTCCTTACGTTAACCATACCATGTATAAAGTACTTGTAAACAAAGTAACATGTATTTCACCCCCGCAGTTAAGAAAACTGAAAACAGTTAGAGAAAAGGGGGACATGAACTCACAGTGAAGCGTCTCTACCAAGTATCTCCTGTTCACGCAGCTGTGCGACGACCTACAGGTGCTAATTTCTATTAGACGGACGGCCGTGCCTTAGCTTTATAGTTTAAGTCTTTGGGAAATAGTTAGACAACTATTTCGTGTTTACGTTCTGTATATACTTGGTAGTTAATCTCCTTCCCAAGGATGGGGGATTCAATACATGTGCGTTCAAATATATTTCCGTGAGTGCGTAAGTTACGTTTTAGCAATCGAGTTGTAATATAATTACCGATGTAACTTATATATTCATGGTGAAAGCGTTCGTATTATTTTGGAATCATTAACGCTTGTAAATATTATTTTTACTCTAGAAATAATATTTATGTATTTCCACAAAATAATCATAAACAGTGTGTGAAAAATATATATTTATCACGTTAAATTTTGTGAAAATCCCACCTCCGAATATTTAGTAAATAAAGTCATGGTGAAATTTATATTTCGAAAACATGTCAAAATAATTCTAACACTTGTAGTGTAAATAGTTCTAAGTGTTAGGTTTTTAGAAAAATTTCGCCAGAGTTTCCTCTGTAACTGGAGGTGGCCACGCTTTCAAGCGTATCATTTTCTTTTACAAATCAAACCAACAATCTTCTCAACGTCATCAAACAATATTTCAACATTTTAACTAGTCAAAATATACAAATTGCATATATTACATGAACTTGTAGTTTTTCCGAAAATATGAGGTAAATCTCATTACCTTTAGTGGATCTTTATATAAATAAATCCGGTTTCGTAAAAGTCTTGTTTTTAGAGAAGTTCCGTCTTTACAACTTCTTGTCCATTTTTACAAAGATAGTTATTTTGTTGAAACTTGTGTTACACAAGTGTTTACACACTTGTGTGTTCTAAATATCATTCTTGTTATTGTGAGATCCGTCTTTTAGAAAACATGATTTCTTTAACGCTTGGTCCTTTGAAAATACCACTTGCAGATACGTAGATCTGCTAGTTTTAAACACTATTTTACAAGTAAAAATACTTTTACACAAGTTCATGTTTCATGTGTGGTAGAGTTTCACCTTTTAACCCTTGTATCTTCTAACATAACCTTATGTCATGATCCAAGAACATGACTACATCGGGTTAAATGGTGATCCGAGCTACCACAATCATAGATCGGGTCTAAATAATCATACATTTCGAATACTACATCATTTACACAACTTATGTGCTATTAACCACCATTTTTAGAGTTTTAAGTAAACTTTAAAGCATCTTCTTGCAAGATTCCGAGTTTTAACCGATAAAAATCCTTTTAACCACTTTAGATTAGTTCAAGAGAGTGTTTTAAGCATTATACCTCTAGCTCGAGGCTAGGGAAGAATCTATGCGCAAAAGAGGTGGATAAAAGCAAAGTAGAGAGGTCCTTCGCGTTCCGCTTGCACCGAGCTTCCTAATACGCGATCCTTGATACTTGTATAACCTTGGAATTGCTTGAACAAGAACCGAAAAATTGATGGATGGATGGGGGATGTTCGGCCGAAAGCTTGAAGGGAGGGAGAGAGAGTTGTGATTGTGATGTTGTGTTATGAAAGTTCTCATGTGTTTAGTGTTAAACTTATAGATAATTTTCAAGTGCTTTAACCAATGGATGCTATGTCTCCTTGATTCTAAACACACAAGATTAAACAAATCAATGAAGTACAAATGTGTGCCCCCCATGGTTGGGGACGGTTAGGAAAGGGGGGGGGGGGTCTAGTTCAAAACAAACTAGTTAGTTAGGTATTAGTTATGTTAAACCAAGTTAGTTAAGTGTTTAACTTGGTTAGTTATGCTTAGTGTGTTACCAAGGGTGTTAGGGTATACGGGGACCCTAACTGGCTCAGAAAAAGATAAACAGTGAAAATAACAATATTTTCATGTTCCGGGTATAGTCCGGTTGTTCGGTTGGATAGTAATCCGTTAAAGTGCTTAACAAAGCTTAAAGTGTCGTTATTACTCTTTTTAGTGACACAACTCATTCCTGACACTTTGGAAAGTGCCTAGTAATATTTCTCTCATGTTTTGGCACTTTATTAGTTTGCTAAAAGCTGAATTATTTTGTAAAGTGCTGAGTTTTGTACTTAGAGTACGTTTAAGGCACATCCAGTCATAGTGACTTATTCCTAGAGACGCATTTCCACAACCCTTATATCCCTACACTCACTACTAGTGTAGCAAAATATCTCAGGCTCTTACAGGCCTTAGAGGCAGTGTCTGCCTGATGCTGGCTTTATCAGCATGTTTAATAGGTTATCCGTGTATTGTGCTACTGTGCTTTTTGTGCATCATGTTTGTCACTAAGGTTCGGTATGTAAATAATGTAGTGACGATAAGTAAAGTATGATGCAAGTAAGTACATGTATCAGACATCAAGTAGCAGTTCATCAGCTAGTTCAAACAAGCACAGTAATTAAGCAGTAATTAATCATTAATTAAGTCGTACGGATACCTGGTTTGGTGAGGGTTGTCACATTCTCCCCCCGTTAAATAAATTTCGTCCCGAAATTTAAGTTCTGCTTGTAGATGCAGGGTTCTTAGGAAAAAGGTGGGGGTATTTCTCTTTCATCCGGTCCTCACGTTCCCAGGTGTATTCAGGACCATGTCTGGCATTCCAATGAACCTTGACGAGCTTGACACTGCTCCGGCGGGTCTTGTTAACTTTCCAATCCGTGACCTCAACAGGTTCTTCAACGAAGTGGAGCGTGTCGTCAACATGAATCTCGTCGGTGGGAATGGCAACGGTGACTTGAGTTGGACTTTTCTTTAGATTGGATACATGAAATGTATCGTGAACACCATTCAGTTCAGCAGGTAGGTCCAACTTGTATGCTACTAGTCCTATTCTTTCCAAAATTTTGAAAGGACCAATGTAGCGCGAATTTAACTTCCCACGCTTTCCAAAGCGTGCCACCCCCTTCCAGGGTGAAACTTTCAATAACACCATTTCTCCAACTTGGAAATCCACATGTTTCCGGTTTGGATCCGCATAGGCCTTCTGTCTGTGGCGAGCTGCTTCGATGCGTTTAAGAATCTGCGCGATCTTGTCTGTCGTCTCTTGGACGATTTCGGGACCTGCAAGTTGTCTATCTCCTGCGTCAGCCCAACATAGGGGTGATCGGCACTTGCGTCCGTAAAGGGCTTCGAATGGCGCGACACCAATACTGGTGTGGTAGCTGTTGTTGTAGGAAAATTCGACCAAAGGTAAATGTTTATCCCAGCTACCGCCCAAATCCATGACACACGCCCTCAGCATGTCTTCCAAAGTCTGTATTGTTCGCTCGCTCTGGCCGTCAGTTTGCGGATGAAACGCAGTGCTCAGATTCAATTGTGAGCCAAAGGCTTCTTGGAAGGATTGCCATATCCTTGACACAAACCTTCCGTCTCTATCCGAGATGATTGAGAGAGGCACTCCATGGCGCGCGACGATCTCTCTCATGTAAATTTCCGCAAGTTTACTAGTACTGTCTTTCTCTTTGATAGGTAAGAAGTGTGCTGACTTCGTTAGACGGTCAACTATAACCCAAATCATATCATGGCCTCTTGGCGTTCTTGGCAATTTCGTAATAAAATCCATTGAGATTTGTTCCCATTTCCACTTGGGAATCTCAGGCTGTTGCAGAAGTCCTGAAGGCTTCTGGTATTCGGCTTTAACCTTAGCACACGTTAAACATTTGCTCACATAAACAGCAACATCGCCTTTCATCCTAGGCCACCAATAATAATCTTTGAGATCCTGGTACATCTTATCCGCTCCAGGATGGATAGAGTACCGTGATTTGTGAGCTTCATAAAAAATAACTTCCCTCAAACCACCAAACAGAGGAACCCAAATCCTTTTCTCAAAACATAACGTTCCTTCCTCGTTTGGTACCAGTAGCTTCTTCATCCCACGGAGGTATTCTTCTTCAAGGTTTCCTTCATTGAGAGCTTCCTTCTGCGTGGCACGAATGCGCAAGGAAAGATCGGTCTGAATAATCATTTCTAAAGCTCTAACCCTTATGGGTTTGATTCTCTCTTTACGACTTAGGGCATCGGCGACCACGTTCGCCTTCCCTGGATGGTACTTTATCTCGCAGTCGTAGTCGTTCAACAATTCAACCCATCGTCTTTGCCTCATATTCAACTCCTTCTGGTTGAATATATGCTGTAGGCTCTTGTGATCTGTAAAGATCGTACACTTCGTACCATAAAGGTAGTGTCTCCAGATCTTTAAAGCAAAAACCACTGCGCCGAGCTCCAAATCGTGTGTGGTATAGTTCTTTTCATGCACTTTCAACTGACGCGATGCGTAAGCAATAACCTTTTGGCGTTGCATCAACACACAACCCAGTCCTTGACGCGATGCGTCGCAGTATACCACAAAATCATCAGTACCTTCCGGTAGAGCTAAGATTGGCGCGTTACAAAGCTTATCCTTCAGTATCTGGAACGCTTCTTCCTGTTTGATTCCCCAATAAAACGTCTTATCTTTCTGGGTGAGGAGCGTCAAAGGTTGAGCGATTTTTGAAAAATCCTCATTGAACCTTCGATAGTAGCCAGCCAAACCCAAGAATTGTCGAATCTCGGTTGGCGTCTTTGGCGTTTCCCAATCCTTGATCGCCTCGATCTTGGTTGGATCCACGTGGATTCCATCTCCATTTACCACGTGCCCAAGGAATTGGACTTCACGTAGCCAAAATTCGCACTTGGAGAATTTGGCATACAGCTGTTCCTTTTTCAGCAGCTCTAGAATGGCTCTAAGATGCTGCTCGTGTTCAGCCTTCGTCTTTGAATAAATTAAAATGTCATCGATGAATACAATCACGAACTTGTCCAAGTACGGCTTGCAAACTCTATTCATCAAATCCATAAAGACTGCAGGTGCGTTTGTCAAACCAAACGACATAACAAGAAACTCGTAGTGTCCATAACGAGTTCTGAAGGCTGTCTTCGGGATACTTTCCTCTTGTATCCTTAACTGATGGTATCCAGATCGAAGATCGATCTTTGAATAAAAGCTTGAACCTTGCAGTTGGTCGAACAGATCATCGATCCTTGGCAGAGGGTATCTATTCTTGATCGTCAGCTTGTTCAACTCCCGGTAGTCGATGCACATACGAAAACTACCGTCCTTCTTCTTAACAAACAGGACCGGAGCTCCCCAAGGCGAGAAGCTTGGTCGGATAAAACCCTTGTCTAACAACTCTTGAAGTTGTGTCGACAGTTCCTGCATCTCAGACGGAGCAAGTCTGTACGGTGCCTTAGCCACAGGCGCGGCGCCTGGAACTAAGTCGATGTGGAACTCTACTTGCCTCTGAGGTGGCAGTCCAGGTAAGTCCTCTGGGAAGACTTCTGGATATTCCCTCACGACAGGGATGTCTTCGATTCTTGGCTCAGCAGCCTTCTTATCCACAATGTGTGCCAGGAAGGCGACACATCCCTTCTGTAAACACTTTCGCGCTTTCAGGCAGCTGATAATCCTCAATGGCGTATCACGCTTCTCTCCGTGAACCACAATTGTCTCGCCATCTTTGGTTGGGATACGAACAATCTTTTCATGACAAACTATCTCTGCCTTGTTGCCTGATAACCAATCCATTCCTACCACCACGTCGAAGCTTCCCAACTGGACTGGTAGTAGATCTAAAGCAAACTCATGATCTCCTAATTCGATCACACAACCTCTGATAACTTCATTGGCTTCTACTAACTTCCCATTGGCCAATTCGATTGAGTAGGGAATATCTAACTTATTGGCGGCTAACCCAAGCATATTCTTAAATTCTAGCGACACGAAGCTATAATCGGCACCAGTATCAAATAAAACGGATGCATAGCGTTGATTTACAGGGAACGTACCAGTAACAACGTTGGGGTCCTGGCGCGCTTCCCTTGCTTCGAGTTGGAATACTCTTCCACGGGCTTGGTTTAACTCTGGGCAGTTCTTCTTAAAATGCCCGATATCACCGCAGTTATAGCATCCAAGTCTTTGCCCGTTTCCACCAGCTTGATCATTCCTCTGATTACGATTCACGGCGCCCGCTTGGTTAGCATTGTTGCCTCGATTCTCGTTACCTCCATAGTTTCCTTGTGAGCGATTACCACCACGATTATTATTCCTATTCTCAAATCCTCCCTGGCCTCCTCGGCCAGCACTAGCCCAACAAGTGTCCTTCGAGTGGCCACGTTTCCCACATGCTTCGCATATTTTTGGCCCGCAATGACCAGAATGGTGGCGCTGGCAGGTGTTGCATTTGGGCTGGGTGCCCATATATCCCTTTCCCTTCTTTCCCCTACCAGCTGTAACCTGAGCTGGCGTGTCTGATCCTCCTTTCTTAACCACTACACTGGCGCTCTGCTTGAAGTTCGAGAATTTCCTTTTGTTACCTCCTGATGACTCGACGTGAGTCTCTTTCTTCTTCGGTTCTGCTTCATCAAACTTGTTCAGGCGAATGGCCTCCTCTGTGAGAGCCACACTCAAATCAATCGCCTCGGTAATGGTCGCAGGCTTGGATGAGGTTACCATGCTTATGATTTGAGGAGCTAGTCCCCAAATGAAGCGTTCAACTCTCTTGAACTCAGGAGTGACCATGTAGGGTACCACATGCGATAAGTCATGGAACCTTTGAACGTATTCTGCTATCTTTGGACCGTCCATTTTCAAGTGCCAGAACTCGGTCTCCAATCGCTGGATTTCTGCGCGGGAACAATACTTTTTGCGCATAAGTTCTTTCAGTTCGGTCCAGGTCAGCGCGTAGGCAGCAGCTTCGCCTAGTGTCTGTACTTGCAGATTCCACCAAGAGAGGGCTCCATCCAAGAATAGCCCTGAGATATAGGTGACTTGCTGATCCAGCGCGCATTTGCTCATGCGAAGAACCGATTCGGCTTTCTCAGCCCAACGAACAAAGGCGACAGCACCTCCTGTGCCATCAAAGTTTACGGGCTTGCAGTCTAAGAACTGCTTGTAGGTGCATCCATGAGGTGGGTTATTGTTGCCTTGGTTAATACTTCCGCTCGTTCCTGGCTAGGATGCTGCATACTGTGCTATGGCAGCAGCAATAATTTGCTGGAGTTCTGCCTCATTAGTAGGCATGCGTGTCTCACGTCTCGGCGGCATCTTCTATAAGATGGTTTACGTTGGTCAGGCCATAGTGAAACGTACGTATATAGTAATAGTAATAGCACATAACATCTCATGTTATCAATACATCACAAATTCCAATCACACCACATCCCATATCATAAAAATATAAATAAGCAATCAAGCGAATCAAATATGGTGAGAATACTGCGATTGCCATATATCGAGACCACATAGTAAGTGTATCAGTACATCCCTGTGTCATACAATCATCAATCAACTAGGGGCTACATCACCCCTGTCCAAAAACTATATCATGTCAGTGTCAAATACAACATCAAATACATGTCAACAAAAGTCAGGATCATAAAGTAGTCTCCAAAAATGCTGTGCAGTCCAACAATCGCCGTCTTCTCACCCTCGTCTACCCAAACAGCACTGATGAGCTCTATACAGATGGTGGTGGAGGAGGGGGAAAGTGGGTGTAAAACAAACGACGTAACTGGAGCCAGTCCTCCTCCATGGCCTGCTGAGTACGAATGATAGAAGCAACCTGCTGCTCTAGTGTAAAGAGACGGGCAGCATAATCTGGAGGTAAGGGTCGAAATGTCTGCAGAGGAGAGTGTGTCTGACCATGACACTGGCATGGTGGCAGCTGAGCTCTCTCAAGCTCCTGGATGCGCTGCGTGTGCGACTCGTGCTGGGCGACAACGGACATCAAAACGTCCTCGATAGTATACCCCATGTGGAAACGATGGTAGGGGTCAGTAGGCGGTACAGCAGAGTCTGGTGCCCAAAGGAACGGCTCACTAGTGGGATCAAAAGGTGCTACATGAAATGGAGCAACAGAGGGTGGAACAGATGACATCTGGGGCATGAAAGGGATAGACATCGGTACATGCCCAAAAGGATGGGCTGAAGAACCCTCTCCAGCCCTCGCTGGAGGTACAAACTGAGGAACCTGAAAAGAAAAATCAACATGTCGTGTAGGGGGAAAAGGTGGAACATCCTCATCAGCAGGTATCCAACCGTGTTGTGCATACTCATCTGGTGGATCCATGTGTGCCGCGAACGGTGCATGCTCGGGCTCTAGTGGGATGGGATCAGGTGGGGGAGCAACAAAAAGGTGAACAGGTGCAATGTGCTCAACAGGATGGCCAACAGGTATATCAACAACAGGTAGAGGAACAATAGGATCAACAACAACATGATCGCCCTCGAACAAAGGAACATCCATGGGGAGATCACCAACAGGTGGGTCTGCTATAACAGGCTCAATCGGGATGCCAGCATGTACGGGGTCATGCTCAAGTATGGGGTCTAGAGCGGCTGCCTGCTCAGGAGCGACGACAGGCTCGGGATCAAAAGCCATCTCGAAGTCAAACTCGGGGTCGATAGGGTCTACTGGGTCAGCTGGATCCTCCATGGGCTGATCCATAGGTATAAACTCAATATCACGATCCGGGTCGTATCCCGGGGGAAAGATGGGATCAGAATCCTCTATGTCATCATGGTCAAACGCCAAACTGGGAATAGGTGCAACAGAGGACGCCTGGTCAGGATCAGAATCATGCGCAAAGTGCTGTGCGCTCAATGTGTGAGAAGGTGCGGATGCCACAGACTCGAAGGAGTCTGGGACAGGAGAATGTGCAGGCGAATCATCAGCGGGAACGTCAGCGATCATCAGAAGATCGTCTGCAGGAAGAAGGGCCTCGCCCTGGATCTCATCCTCAAAAGGCTCATCCTCAAATAGGTCAATATCGCCATCAGCCTCGGCGTCAAGAAGAATATCATATGCTGGATAAACGGCTAAGGGTATAGGAGCCGGAATCTCTACTAGAGGTAGGTACTCAGCGGGAGGGTCATCTGCAGGCTCATCAGCACCATCAGTAGTGCGAAAGGCTGGAAATCATCCTCGTCAGTACTGGTATAGGGGTCAGAAGTGTGCACCTCGTGCTCGGAGGATGTGAGGTCATCAGATACGATAGGTACGGGTCCAGTGGTATCCGAAACGCCAGGTATCATCTGAGTCCATAAGTCTGTAACATAAACACAAATATTGCTCAAATAATAAGTCACACAATCAGGTAATCTCATAAGTCACCAAGTAAGGTATCACATAATTCTCCTAGTTTCACTAGCCAATTTCTCCCAGTCTTTAAGACTGCTCTATCCTCCACCTCGACCTCTTAGATCGAGCCTCGGTCTCCTAGACCGAGCCTCAGCCCTCCAGGCTGAGCCTTATAATTATCAAAATGTGCTCAACATTTGTTTGTAAAAAGTTTTGGATCTGGACTTAAGTGGTATGCAGAAAAATGTTTTCGTGAGAGCCCTAGGGATCATAGTCTAGACTCGAGAAAGAATCCTAGTTCGCTATGATCAGAGCTCTGATACCAAGCTGTCACACCCTGGCTTTGGCGGAAGCGTGGTTAATTTTGGTGTGTGACTTCTTAATACCATAGCTTAACCATAACAAAGCTATATGAAATAAAATCATGCAAGATCATCCATTTGATTAAGTTTTAAAAACCAGAGCAACATACCATTGTCTTAAAGACTTACAACATCATAACGTAAAACATTGTCTTGAAAAACATAAACATCAACATGAGATAAACGCAGTTTATGATTTGTGACTTGTCCAGGAAAGAGTCACATTTCCTAAACTGGGATGACCTTGGAACCCTTATGCAGCGGGAAAACATAACATACCGTGCCAGATCTTTAATTTCCTGAAATACATGTAAGTTGAAAAATCAACAATAATGTTGAGCGAGTTCATGTGTAAGTGAGTATGTAAAACACTTGTAAGTATAAAAATTCCCTGGTATGTAGCAGTGTAAGGAAAAAGAGATCACCAATGGTTTGCAAGGCCATTAGCATGTGTGAAGTGCTAGTAGGAAGACTCAACCTAAGCCGATTTTGCGTCGGGTACAAAGTCACTCAAGGTCCGTTCTGCTGGGCCTCTTAGAGGTCCGTTCTGTTGGGCCTAGAGTTGGGCTCGCTACACCCAGATAGATCTACCGCTTACGTCCCTCGGTGTTTCTGCCTACCCACTCACATGATCTAAGTAGTAAACCTCCTTACGTTAACCATACCATGTATAAAGTACTTGTAAACAAAGTAACATGTATTTCACCCCGCAGTTAAGAAAACTGAAAACAGTTAGAGAAAGGGGGACATGAACTCACAGTGAAGCGTCTCTACCAAGTATCTCCTGTTCACGCAGCTGTGCGACGACCTACAGGTGCTAATTTCTATTAGACGGACGGCCGTGCCTTAGCTGTATAGTTTAAGTCTTTGGGAAATAGTTAGACAACTATTTCGT